>CAMZMU010000089.1:7419022-8125153 GCA_947311845.1 Poa pratensis | reverse complement strand
TGACCTGGCGATTTCCAACGACCGCACACTCCTTCCGGAGCATAAGAAGTTGGCAGTCGACAGATCCTTCAATGCTACAAATGACACAAGGTCGCATCAGGTGCACCCGACCGATCCGTCCAAGACAGTCAACATATCTTCGAGCCTGCCTATCGCATAGGAAGGCGCGCTCGTCGAATTCCTCCGTGAGAACTGGGAAATATTTGCGTGGTGTCCAGCCGACATGCCAGGTATTCCCAGGGAATTCGCCGAGCACTCTCTCCAATTGTTTCCAGATGCAAAGCCAGTCAAGCAAACGATGCGTCGAATCTCCGGCCCAAAGCGAACCGCAGTCGAATCTGAAGTCGACCGGTTACTCGCAGCAGGATTCATTAGGGAAATCAAGAAATCACAACCCCGTACTCGTAGAAGATACAGACATCCTTCGGATGTGCGTGGACTTCACAGCGCTGAACAAGTGCTGTCCAAAGGATCACTTCCCGCTACCCGAATCGACCAGATCGTCGACTCCACCGCCGGATGCGCACGACTCTCCTTTCTGGATGCTTACTCAGGTTATCACCAGATAAGGATGAAGCAAGAAGACGAAGAAAAAACGGCGTTCATAACCCCACTCGGGGTCTACTGCTACACAACTATGCCCTTTGGGCTCAAAAACGCGGGTGCAACATACCAGCGCATGATGCAGGACTGCCTCAAAAAGCAAATCGGACGCAACGTCCAGGTCTACGTGGATGACATTGTCATTACCACAAGGGAAGAACACACACTACTCGACGATTTGAGGGAGACGTTCGCAAACCTCAAACGCTTCCATATCAAGCTCAATCCTAAGAAGTGCACGTTCGGCGTTCCAGCCGGGCAGCTCCTAGGGTACCTAGTCTCTGCCCGTGGAATCGAAGCAGACCCGGAGAAAATACAGGCCATCCTCACAATGCAAAGGCCTTCAAAGCTTCACGATGTGCAGAAACTAGCAGGACGAGTAGCAGCGCTCAGTCGATTCATCAGCAAACTGGGTGAAAAGGCTCTACCATTCTATCGACTGATGAAGAAGGCGGACAAGTTCGAGTGGACGCCAGAAGCTGAAGCAGCCTTCACAGATCTCAAGCGGATCCTCACAAGCCCTCCGATCCTCGTCGCACCTAAGGAACGGGAACCACTCTACCTGTATGTCTCGGCTACAAACAGGGTGGTGAGCACCGTACTGGTAGTCGAACGCATGGAGGAGGGGCACATCCAAAGCATACAACGTCCAGTCTACTACCTGAGCGAGGTTCTCTCCATATCAAAACAGCGGTACCCGCACTATCAAAAGCTGGCATACGCTGTATTCATGTCCTCAAGGAAGTTGACACACTACTTCACCGAGCACCCGATCACCGTGGTAAGTAACTCAGCAATCGGTGATATCCTCACAAACCCCAATGCAACGGGTCGAGTCGCAAAATGGCTCATCGAGCTGGCTCCAAGAGACATCAAGTACGAGCACCCGAAGGCTATCAAAGCACAAGTCCTACCCGACTTCACAACCGAGTGGATAGAGGCCCAATTACCTGGAGCACCAGACGTGTCCAATTCCTGGACCATGTACTTCGATGGGTCCAAGAAACACGAAGGCGCAGGCGCAGGCGTCATCCTCATATCACCAAAAGGGGACAAGCTACGTTATGTTTTGCAGATGGGATTCAAACTACCCTCCAATAACGAGGCTGAATACGAGGCTCTGATCCATGGCATGCGGATGGCAAAAGCACTTGGGTGCACTCGATTGATGATCTACGGCGACTCCAATCTCGTGGTGCAGCAAACAATGAAGGCCTGCGACGCAATCGCGGACAACATGATCGCTTATCGCGACCTGTACAACACACTGGAGGGCAGCTTCGAGGGCTGTGAGTTGAGGCACATAGGAAGGGAAAGTAACGAAGAAGCAGACATGCTAGCCAATCTTGGCTCAACTGGCGCACAAATTCCACCTGGTGTCTTCCTCGAGCGCATCGAACACAGATCTATCAAGGAGAAACGAGAGCCTCCTCCGTCGACTACGCCAGCCAAAAGCAAAGCCTAGCACAGAGGACCCCCCAGTCGAGGTACTCCTCATTGAGCCAACTTGGACTCAACCTTTTCTGGCTTACATACTCCGGGCGAGCTACCAGATGACATAACCGAGTCCCGACGCGTGACTCGAAGATCAAAAGCATACACCGTTATCAACGGCGAGTTATACAAGCGCAGCATATCAGGTATGTTCCAAAGATGCATCGCATTCGAAGATGGCCAAGCCATACTTCGAGATATTCATGCAGGTACCTGTGGGCATCACGCCAGCAGTCGATCACTCGTAGCCAAAGCCTTTCGCGCAGGGTTTTACTGGCCTACAGCACTCAAAGACGCGGAGGACATAGTCAAAAGGTGCGTCGGCTGCCAGAAATTCGCAACAAGGCCGCACGCACCCGCATCGGCGTTGAAGACTATACCGCTGGCCTGGCCTTTCGCCCAATGGGGGCTCGATATGGTTGGGCCACTCAAAAAATCATCGCATGGCGGGCATACTCACCTACTGGTGGCAGTCGACAAGTTCACAAAGTGGATCGAGGCGGTCCCCATCACAAATTCGACTGCTACTACGGCAGTCAACTTCATAAAGAGCATCATCTACCGCTTCGGTGTCCCAAACAGTATCATCACTGATAACGGCACAAACTTCACGGCTGAGGAGTTCAAAACCTTCTGCAAAGAGCAGGACATTACGCTCAACTACGCATCCGTGGCACATCCACAATCCAATGGCCAAGTCGAAAAGGCCAATGGACTTGTGACGAGTGGGATCAAGAAGCGCCTCCTGGTGCCACTCAAAAGAGCTGCGGGTGCTTGGGTCGAAGAACTACCATCTGTGCTATGGAGCCTACGCACAACTCCCAACACTTCTACGCAGTTCACCCCATTCTTCATGGTCTATGGTGCAGAGGCAATTCTGCCATCAGATGTAAGGTTCAATGCGCCACGAGTTGAAGCATACAATGAAGAAGACGCGGAAGAAGCACTCGAAGACGCAGTCGACTTGCTCGATGAGCGCGAGACACGGCCTTGGCCCGCACAGCTGTTTACCAGCAGGATCTCGCAACTACCATAGCCGTCGACTGCGAACCAGGTCCTTGTTGTGGCGACCTGGTTCTTCGATTGAAGCAAAAGAAGGTGCACAAGCTCGCTTCCCCATGGGAAGGTCCCTTCATCATCACGGAGGTCCTTGGTGGAGGCGCATATCGACTGAAGCACGCGAAGACAGGCGAACTCTCTCATAATCCTTGGAACGTTGCGCATCTGCGCCGTTTCTACGCATAAAGTGCTCACAGTCATACAATGTAATAGGCTATATGTCGGATGGCTGCAGGTTTCAGACGCGCTCTTTTCCTTACCAGGGTACCTAAGGGGACTGGAAGGTTTTTAATGAGGCGGCCTGCAGCCTAACATTCAAAAGAGGAATAAAATCAATGTTCCTTCGACTTCTTTGTGGTACTACCCGCATAATTCATACCTTAACCGCACCCGAAACCCTCGGGGGCTGTGTTATCGATCAAATGAGCTCTCGCTCTTGCAGAAACACAATGCCTTAGCCGCACCCGAATGCTCGGGGGCTGCGTAACAAGGATCCAAACAAAGAACACAAAAACTCTGCAGCCGCACTCGAATACTCGGGGGCTGCACAGTCATTGGTTCACAACCAACACATATTTCACAAACCCCGCTCGACTGACTCGGGGGCTCGACAAAAAATCAAAGTATACAAACTATACAATATACAAAGAGTCAAAAATTACACTCGGGGGCTGCCCCCTATACAAAAATTGCACTCGCAAACTATTCTAATCCTCAGGCTCGTCCTTTACGGGCAGCTCGGGACCGCAAAGCTGTTCGCGAGTGCACTCGATTAGTGTCTCCGCAGCTTGGATCGTGTCATCCAGGTCTTTTGTTCGAGAACCTCTCCGGCTGCAGGTGTCCGCAACACCAACCTTGGTTTTCGACTACGCATATACGCCATTGCAGCGTTGGCTCCAATCACAAGTCTCTGAGACAGCAACTCTCGAATGGGATTTGTTTGACGGAAGATGTTCAACAAAGCACGAATCCCTTGTGGTTGTGGCCCCGCAGGAAAAAGAGTCTCGTTCAGGCGAATAAACGCTGCCCGGCATAACTCCAGCAGTTCAGCACTTCGCCAGACGCGATCCTTCAGGGTGGCGAGTATGCGGGCATGGTACCTATCAAGCCAAAAGTGTTGACGCCCAGTCGTAGGGTCGTCAACCACGCTATCCAGACGCCCTTCCACGCGAATCTTTTCAGCCTGGAAGTTGTCGACAAAGCCTACAAACACGGGCGCACCAGTCAGATCAAAAGGACAATAGCTACGCAAAAAGCTTGTAAACAGAGCAAGACTCGAACTTACACTCGAGTTGCCTGTTCACAAGATCCATCTCCCCGAGCACATTCCTCGCGTTGGGTGGCCAACGCGGGTCTCGCCCTCAATCGATTCAGCTCAGCCTGGGCGTCCTTCAGATCTTGCTCCATTCTCACAAATTTGGCCTTCATATACTCCATCACCTTGGCATCATTTACCATGACCCTGGGATCGGGTGGTGATTGGAGCCTGCGAGGAACTAGTCGCAGTAGCAGGTTCTCGTGACTGTTCAAAGAGCATAATCACAAACACAAAGTTTGTGTCAGAAGCTAAAACTCATGTCATAAGCATACAACTCTTCGAGTGAAAGACATTAGCAAAAGACTATTTGCATAAACAAGGTAGCACAAACAAAGCGCAGACTCGCGCAGTTCAGAAGGTATCATTACAAGGCATAAAACAAAAGGGTACAGCTACCCTAAACCTAAGATTCGATTTCCTAAGCAGACGATTGGCAGTCTCGAGTGCCCGGCGCTCCATGGTGGTCATAAAAACCTCGGCCAGTCGCGCGGCGGCTCCGCTCACCCCCTTCAGAGAAATGGGCTTCCCATCTGGCTTCCGAGGGAACGCAGACAGTGCTGCCTCGTAGTCGCAATCTATCCCATGTCCCATAAGAAGCTTGATGGTGGACTCGGATCCGCGTACCGTGTTGGCGCGAGCGAAACCCGCCATGGTGGACGTCCCGGGGCCAAACACGTCGGCGAAGTCGTCCGCCGTCGACGGCACTACGCCAGTCGGGAACACCACCTTGTATACAGCGCCAAGTGTGCTCGTCGATTTGGCGAGTGCTCTTTCGCCTGGTTGCATATGGCGCCTAAGCCGCCCACAGCCTGTTCCAGCGAAAGATCGTCACTCGCCACGTCCGCAGAGGCCGGTGCGCCAACAGCTTCTGCACAATTCAAAAAGGCAAAAGTCATTTCATGACACTCGACAGTTATATCGTCATATCAAAAGGAGAAAAGATTACTCACCTCCCATGGCCTGCGCGAGTGCCGCGAGCTGGTCAGCATATCCTCGCTCGCGTGCAGCGGCTGAGTTGGTGGCGGCAGCCAGCTCTTTCTTCGACTCTTCGCGCTGCGCGGCGAGTGCATCTTCCAGCTCCTTCTTCTCGCCTGGCCCAGCAAAATCACGTGCATTCAATACTCGACAAAATCAAGCATTGCAAAAAGAAATTCAGCAAAACAAAAGCAAAAGGAGAACTCACGACTGAGCCGCTCTAGCTCGGCGCGCATGGTATCCCTCTCCTGCTCCACCTGGACATAAGCCTTGGCGGAATCTGCCAAGTTATGGTAGAAGGGCTGCAAGCACACGAATTCAGCAAAATTCTAACTCTCACAGTCCCAAGTTAAACGGGTCAGGCAAAAAGTACTTACGTGGTTCATCCACGGTTCAGAGTCGCGACTGATGTCCCGACCTCTGGGGCTGTCACCTTGGCCGTTTCAGTGACAGCATCAGTGGCCATTGGCTGGACAGTCTCGTTTCCAGTCGGTGCAGAATTCGAGTGCTCCAGGGTTGGAACATTCTCGACTGGAGGAGTCCCAGGCTGATTGTTTTCAGCGCTGTGAGCAACACAACAAAGCAAAAAGACGGTCAGCACAAATATGTGACAGCACAAAATTCTCATATCATACTCAAAAAACACATACCTGTGCTCCTCATCTTCCTCATCTTCGGAGTCGCCAAAAATTGGTCCCCCAAAGGCTGGGGTACCACTCGACTGAAGAGGAAGAGTTGAGCTTGTTGAGCACGCACGCAAAGGAGCGGCTTGGAAAACAGGTGGTGAGCCTGATTCCTCGTCATCCTCCAAACCCTGCCCCTCGCGGGTGAACTCACAGCAGAAGGCGCCTTCTTGGCCAGTCGACGCCGCTTCGGTGGCGCGGTATCGACTTCTTGGTCAGAGGTGGCCTTGTCTTCAGATTGGACCTCTTCTGCTGCTTCCTCCTCGACCTCCTCCACATGTGAAGTGGTGGCAGAAGGGATGGGCGACTGATCCCCTTTCGGGTCCACCACCTGTGCCTGTGTTTCTTCAGTCTCGCCATTTTCAGGCAGAGGAGGAAGGGAGGCAGCAGTCGAGTGACCCTGCATAGCATACATCACAAATTGCAAAGTCAGAATCAAAAAACACATATCGTAGAAAATACGAGTGGCAAACTATTAAACTACAGACATACCTCAAGCAAAGGGTTTTCCGTCCAGTATGCGTGACGGGACAATCGATGTTGCAAGGGTCGGCTGTCGTCAGGCTGGTGATGTGGCGCACGTGCGTCACAAGCTCGTTCCTTGACAGTTCCTCTGGGCTCATCCGAGTGGGGTCACTCGCGCCCTCATACGCCCCATGGGTGCGCTCGGGCACGGAGTGGCCACACTCGCCTCTTTACAAAGGTGGCGATCAAATGAAGGCCCGTAACCGTGTCCAACAGTCCGTCGATTCGAGTCAGCAAAGGGCGTGCTTCCTCCATTTCTTCGGCTGAGAGCTGGTGATCCCACGCCTTGGTCCTGACGTAAGCCGCAGTCGAGAAGGTGGCGACTCCGTCTTGCTCGACACTCGCATATAAAACCACCCTTTCCTCCAGCCTTGCGCGGAGTCGACGGTTTCAGGCGGAAATAGCGGGTGTCGCTGCGCACCTGGATGCCGCAGCCGCCCACGGGGTAGGTGCGACCACCACCTCTGTTGGGTCGCACCATGAATATGGTCTTCCATAGCGCCCAGCTGGGTGCGACGCCAAGGAAGCACTCGCATAGCGTGATAAAACACGCATATGCATAATACCGTTCGGGGTGAGATCGTGGATCTGCACCCCGTAGGCATAAAGGAGGCCACGAACAAAGTCGTGGAGGGGAAGCGAGAAGCCCCTGGACACAAACTCCGCAAAGCAAACGCGCTCGTTGGCGCGTGGTTCGGGGCATACCTCCTTGGGCGATGGAGCGCGGACGGCGAGTTGCTCCGCGGGTGGCAGATATCCCTGCGCGTGGAGCTTGAGCAAATGGGCGTCCTTGATGGTGGACCTCGCCCAATCCCCGCTGTTCTTCTTCAGGGCAGCGGTGGACGCAGATGTACCCGCCACGGTCTTTTTGCCCTTGGCCGCATCGGTCGCGGCAGCGGCAGCAGCACCACGCTTGGAGCCCCCGCCTTTCGCCATGGCAGCAGTGGAGGGTGTGGGAGGCAAAGAGCTTGGGCGCAGGAACAATGGAGGTGGGCGCGAGGAAGAAGATGAGACGAGGGGCGGCGCATGGAGCAAATGGCAAGTAAAAAACTCTGCCAGCGCCGTCCCCCCTATTTACCACAGATCGCAAAATGATCGTAACCGTCAAAGCAGATGCATACGCTCCGCGCGAAATCTGGCATACACGTGGCAGCCATGGAGAGCAACCGTCGCCGGCCACTCCGCCCACTACGCACGAGAATCCAGGAAACCATCATCACGCCCCGTGAAATCGCGCTAGAACGGTCAAATCCAGTCCACGCGGCGTCATCCCTGGTCAGTTCTGCAGAGAAACGGGCCACAAAGCAGGGTCACGTCTTATCAAACATCACCAAGCAAGCCACCGCTTGTCAGAGATGGCAGCCGCAAAAAAATGCGTCATTGCTGACGTTGTTTCATCCTTCAAAACTGGCATAAAAGTCACTCGATGATATCTTCGGGTGGTCTCTCGCATAAGTCTCGGTTGGTTCTTTAGCAAAGATCATATAGGCCAGTCGAAATTCTTTCGACTGCAGTATCATACTCCCATCGGGAGCGTATCAAAAAAATTCTTTGACTAAAATGTGCAGGGTAAAAGATTTTGAGATTATCCTCCATTGCAAGCAATAAAGCACAATCTCGGGGGCTACTCCCATCGGGAGCGCTGTCGCGCACCCGATAGAATAATGGCAAAAGTGTCAGTCGACGAAACATTCGACTAAGTTCATAAGCAAAATCACACTCAAAATATTCACGAGTTGATCCGACGATCCTTGGATGCTGCATGCATAGTGCAAAGGTAAGACCCACCGATCAGTCGAGCTGGGCTAAGGACCGCTCCAGCAGCGTTATCCTTAAATTTTCCGTGTCAGCAGACATGATGAATTATCCCCGACGGACGCGTTGGGTTGATTCAAAATTATACTGCAGTTCGATTCCGTAAGACCTCAACGGCTGTTTCGAGTCTGTCCAGTTTGTTCCAGATTCGAGTCCGGGGACTCGAGTTTGATTGAAAGCTAGTATGGTTTTGCCACAAATGGTAGTTAACTGGCCCCGATCTGTCGTGTGTGCCGGGCCTGCTAAGCTAATATCCCTTGACTATCATAAGCAAAAACTCATAGTCGATGAAACACTCGACATAGCCAACATGTGCTATTTCATAAGAATTCTAAATACAGATGTAAAAAATGTAACGTGCATGATGTATGAGTCCATGCCCGACTCTTCGAATCAGACAAGTACTCGGGGGCTACTGACATGGGTATGCCTATCGGGTACCCTACCATGAGGGTACCTGGTGCACGTATCGACTAGTCCCAACTATCAGAGCCTACATTAAGCCCATGAAGGGAGGCCCACGAAGATGGAGTATCCTCCAAGTTTGGCGAAACAATAGTCGGTTTAGAGTTTCCTTACTTGTAAATCGAGTCGGTTACGAACACCCGAGACCCAGCCTATTATTTAAGGACTGGGAGGGCCATCGAACCATACCACGTACTTTCAGAGCCACCAAAACCCTAGCGAGATCGACATCTCGCCGGGACTCTTGTAACCATCATATTCACAAAGCAATAACAGACAGGCAGGACGTAGGGGTGTTACCTCCACACGAGGGCACTGAACCTGGGTAAAATTTTTGCCCTGCTTGTCAGCCGACGACACTTCCAGCTCTACCACGTTCTCTCCCCCATATTCATAACCTAGGGACCTTAACCATGGGTCTTGATGAGTCTACCCCTCGTCAAGAAGCAACTGTGTGAAAACGTAAGATAGCTAGTTGAAGATGCAGGGTAGATGAAGAAGCAACTGCGTGCATTAGGCGGTCAAAGCGGTGCCTGCGAAAATAGGATGCGACGTAGCCTGCATGCGTGCATTAATGCAAAGAGGTGAAAGAGATGAACATCCAAAGTCTCACGCCAAAGTCTGCGTCGCTGCGTGCATTAATGCGTGCATTTTCTGAAACGAGGCGTGCAGGGCTGCGTCGCTGCAAATAGCGCTGGTGCGATGCGACTCATTTTTCTGAAATGAGGCGTGCAGGTCAAAGCGGTGGCTGAAAGAATAGCTAGGATGCGACGTGACCCTAGCTGCATGCGACTCATTTTTCTGAAACGAGGCGTGCAGGTCAAAGCGGTGGCTGAAAGAATAGCTAGGATGCGACGTGACCCTAGCTGCATGCGTGCATTCTTAATACAAAGTGGTGCGACGCGACTCCTCCTTCTGAAACGAGGCGTGCAGGGCTACGTCGCTGCAAATAGCGCTGGTGCGACGCGAAACTAGGCGTGCAGGGCTGCGTAGAGGGCTGGGCTGCATGTCTGCATGCATCGGGCTGGTGAACGGGGCCCACTAGTCAGTGGCCGTTGTTGCATGCAGTTACATTGAGACAAAACACGGAGTCAACCACCCAGTCGATGCACCGCGTCATTTTCAATCGTTTGATCTTAAGGAACGGTGCAGATCGAGCGCAGCCACCGATCCAAACCCGAGCATTTGCAGCCAATCAGAGCGCAGATCGAGTGCAGCCAATCAGAGCGCAGCCGCGGATCGGCAGTCACATGCGCACGGATCTAACCCGAGCGCCAGATCTGAACCATCCACGCACTGATCAACGGCACAGAAGGTTTAGAGGGGTTTAGAGGGGTTTTGAGCTGCCAGCTAGGGTATGGCATAACTAATTCAAAAAAAATCAAAACATGCTCAAACCAACTCACATAGTCTTATAATGTTGTATAGCAACTAGAAAAAATATAAACATAGTTTCCGTCAATTTTTTCGAAAAAGTGTCAAATCAAGCGAAAATTTCAAATGAGCATAATTAATTCAAAAAAATCAAAATGACATGAGACCAGTGCCCAATGTTGTTATATGTGATATAGTTGCTAGAAAAAAATATAAACATGGTTTATGGATAAATTATCGAAAATGGTTTCCACAAAAGAGCTACTCCCTCCGATCCATTAAAATGGTCGGGAGAAAACAACTTAGCTAGTACAACTGCTAGGTACAACGTGCGACTCATTTTTTGGATCGGAGGAAGTATCTTGTATAGACTTGTTTAGAGTTCAATACTAGAGCGATGGTTTCAAATGAGCATAATTAATTCAAAAAAAATCAAAATGACACGAGACCAGTGCCAAATGTTGTTATATGTGATATAGTTGCTAGAAAAAAATATAAACATGGTTTATGGATAATTGATCGAAAATGGTTTCCACAATAGAGCTATCTTGTATAGACTTGTTTAGAGTTCACTACTAGAGCGATGGTCTCAAATGAGCATAATTAATTAAAAAAAAAATCAAAATGACATGAGACCAGCGCCAAATGTTGTTATATGTGATATAGTTGCTAGAAAAAAAATATAAACATGGTTTATGGATAATTGATCGAAAATGGTTTCCACAAAAGAGCTATCTTGTATAGACTTGTTTAGAGTTCAATACTAGAGCGATGGTTTCAAATGAGCATAATTAATATAAAAAATCAAAATGACATGAGACCAGCGCCCAATGTTGTTATATGTGATATAGTTGCTAGAAAAAAATATAAACATGATTTTTATCTGTTTTACATATGATTTTCTATTAAACCATGTTATTTAAATAAAAAAATAAAAAAATAGAAGAATTATTCAAAACATAATGAAACTTCAGATTTACACTATATAGGTAGAATAGATGTCTAGGAAATTAATTTGGCTGATTTAGACAAGATGCCAAAAAAAGTTGAAGCACAAATGGGGGTATTTACCCTAGCTTCGGACCTCATTTGAAGCACATTTCTCATGAGAATAGAGCGATGGTTTCAAAAGAGCATAAATAATTCAAAAAAAATCAAAATGACATGAATCCAACGCACAATGTTGTTATATGTGATATAGTTGCTACTCAAATTTATTTGGATAATTTAGACAAGGTCGAATTTTTCATGAAATTACAAATGGGGGTGTTTACCCTAGCTTCAGACCTCATTTGAAGCACATTTGCCTCAAATTTTGCCATGACTTGGTTCAACATCATCCAACATTATTCAAACATCATCCAAACTATGTTCTAACATAGATACATCACCAGTCAACATAAATACAACATTATTCAACAGAAATACAACATCATTTGGATCCAACTTAGTCTAAATAGCGTCGGGGCTTCTTTGTGATCCTTGGCTGTTTTGGTGGCCCTTTGCTCCTTGTGCTCATCGTGCTCACAGCTTCTTGTCTTCTCCTCTTGGTAGTCGGTACCTTCTTCTTTGAAACTACACCAGAGCTGTACAAAACATAAAGGTAAGTGGGATCATGATAAATGAAAAATGAAAACTAGTGAGATCATGGCAGGATTTACATACCCATCTGAAAATGAAACTTCGACTGGATCATCCAGTGGATCATCGACTGGAGCATCCAGTGGATCATTTGAAGCATCATGGACTGGAGCATCGACTGGAGCATCCAGCGGATCATTTGAAGCATCATGGACTGGATCATCATTTGAATAATCATTTCGATCATGGACTTGATCATCATTTTCAAATGCTGCATCATCTGAATCACTTGACTGCTGACCAAAATTTTCAAATGCTGCATCCGGCAGCTGACCATCATTTTCATCAGGAATACTCTCTCCAAACCCTGGATCCACTGTGTTATCACAATATTTGCCGAAATGACCAGTCCCACCACACCTTGTGCACTTACGCACCCTCGCTCCAAGTCCACCTCCTTCATTGCGACGTCGGTGTCGAGTCTTCCTCGGTCTACCTGCAGCTCTCTTCAGAAGTGGAGCACAAAGTTTGAATCCAGGGTCCACTCTATCCCATTGTTGTTTTCCCTCCAAAGCAGGCAAGGCATGTGCATATGTGGCTCTGAACATTGCAACAGAGTAGTAATCATGCACATACTGCTGTATATTCCCTGCTGGACCTGAGATA
This sequence comes from Poa pratensis, assembly GCA_947311845.1. Classification (NCBI taxonomy): domain Eukaryota; kingdom Viridiplantae; phylum Streptophyta; class Magnoliopsida; order Poales; family Poaceae; genus Poa; species Poa pratensis. The sequence continues at coordinate 8,112,595 of CAMZMU010000089.1, read as the reverse complement.
GAAGTGATGAAAAACAAGGCATGAATGCATGGCAACCCAGTTATCTGCCATTGCCTACAACTGCAAGTTTTATCTTCTAAATCCACTGGATATCTCCATTCTTTGTTAGCTTTATCAAAGACTGATACCTCTGATTTGGTATCCGAGATAAATCTCATGTTCATTATCAAGCCTTCTGTTTTTTGCTTCAATACCTTCATCACAGCCGGGATAATAATGTGGCCCATGAATTTTGCATTAGCTATTCCAAGACGAAAATGAAATTTCTCGGCGTATTCTATCCTTATCCTGTCAAGCAAATCCACCAAATAAAGATCCTTTAGTTTCCGGATCGTTGAGTTGAAAGATTCTGCAAGATTATTGTGCACATAGTCAACTTTGCTCAGTTCACTGAATTGGCTTCTGGCCCATAACTTCGAGTGGTGTGTTTCCAAGTATTCCTTCACTTTCTTATTTGTGTATAACTGCCTCATGTGGTAGTTGTGCTTCCTCACACTGCAAGTCAAAGATGCTCGCCATAAATTGTCGGTAAAAAACTTTCCTTTGAATTTCTTCACAAAATTTCCAGCAAGGTGACGCATGCATTCCCTATGCTCTACTCCTGGTAACACATTGTCCACGGCCACTTCTAAACCCTTGCATGCATCTGTGTGAATTACCAACCCATTGGGATGTGAAATAGCCCGGCGCAGATTCTGCAAAAACCATGTCCAGCTCTCCTCAGACTCTGTCTCCAGCACACCGTAGGCAACTGGAAAAACAAAATTGTGTGCATCAACTGCACAAGCTGCTACTAACTGTCCTTTAAACCTCCCTGTGAGAAAAGTAGCATCAATAGCCAAATAAGGCCTGCAGCCTACCAAAAAACCCATTCGACAAGCTTCAAAGCACACAAAAACCCTCCTAAAGCATTCCTTCGTCCTTGTCACTCTCTTCACTGTGTACTCCACGGAGTGGTGATCAATGTCAACAATACTACCTGGGCTTGTCCTCTCTACTTCAGCTTTGAATGAATACAACAATTCAAAACTTTCATTCCAATTACCATGGATAGATTCCATAGCTTTTTGTTTACCATTGAACACCCTCATGTATGGTAAATCTATCGTGAACTTGTCTTTGATTTTTGTCTGCAATTCCTTTGTACCCACTTGATGGTTTTCTGCCACCCATCTTTTTACTTCATCCGCCACCCATCTTGACTTGGCTCTACCGATTGTTTCCTTCCTAAGGGTTGATTCTTGGCATGTGTGGGGAAAAGGGTTCACTTTGACCTGAATATTGGTGCTACCACGCATTTTAGATGCGTGCATCCTCCATTGACAATCCTTAGACTCACAGTGCACGGTGTAGCGCCTTTTATCGCTCTTGTCAACTGTAAACGCACGTTCTGCCTTAATGCAGTACGTCACAAGTGCATTTCTACACTCAGCCATGGAAGCAAAAATGCAACCTTCTGCCATATGAGGGTTCTCAGGATCCCATTCAACAGGTGGCCGGTCTTCCTCCTCTTCAAGGTCACTGTCAGACTCATATTGGATTTCAGCCCGAGATGTCCGTCTTAAAGTCTGAAGAACATCAGAATATAGCCTCTCTTCATCATCCGCAGAAATGTAGGCATCAGACTCCACTTCAACAGGAACCCTTCTCCCAGTGCCCACACTTGTCGAGCCACCACGTCGAGTTGGTTTTGAACTGTTCTGGCTAGAGTTGGCAGTACAACGTGATGGTCCTGCCCGAGAAGATGAACCCGCCACCGTCTGTCCAACTGCTGGCACAACCACATCATTTTGCAGCCTCACATGAAAATTCGCTGCCTCCTTATGCTTAGCAAACATGGTAGCGAGCTCTTCATCATTACTAATTTGGATCCAATCTTTTCCCCCATCAAAGTATCTAAATTCCACTTCATCATGCAAACCCCAAGGATATGGGCTGCAAATTACCTCCCCAAATTGTCTGAAACTCCAATTACAATCCATTGGCAACGAATAACTGAAACCTCCTTTGAATTTCTTCTTATTGTCTGCATCGACGATGTAGCGGTCCCTTCTAATGTTCACCAAGAAAGCAAACCGCAACTCCATCCTAACCCACGAAAAACAGAGACGCAATCAGCTGCAAATCAATGGCATCCCATGTCGAATCGACAATTCAAAGCTCAGTACTTACCCAATGGGAACCCAATCGTGGACGCGGCGTGTCTCCGGACCCAGGTCGCCGCCGCTCTCCATTTCATTGCTATCCATTTCATTGCTATCCATTTCGTCGAGCAGGTGGCGGACAGAGTGGTGGAACGAGCGCCCCACCAGCGGCGTCTCAGGACGGTGGCGGTGAAGCAGGTGGCCACGCGGAACGGCCGCGGCGGTGCAGGTGGTGCTGGAGGCGGCGCAAATGGGTGCTGCTGGCTGCGACACAGGTGGTGGTGGGAGGTGGTGCTGGCGGAGGATCAGGTGACGGTGGCGGTGGATCAGGTGGCAGTGGAGCAGGTGGTGGTGGCGCCGCAGGTGGTGGTGGTGCCGCAGGTGCTCGTGGCGCCGCGGGGGTGGTGCGGCGGTGGCGGCGGCGATAGCGGCAGCGCACGACGCACGACGGCGGGTCGCGGCAGCGCACGACGGCGGGTCGGGAGGCTCGGGTGTGGACGATTCAGCAAAGTCAACTCACTGCGCGGTCCCACCTGTAAGCTCCGGACGACTTCAAACACACTGGGCGGTCCCACCTGGAAGCTCCGGACCCACTTCACTAACGCCACCAGACGGAATCGAGTTCAAACTCACCGTTTCGACCTCTCCATAGTTGCTGCGCATGAGGTAGGGGCAAAACTGAGCACCTTTCGGCGCTAGGGGCAAAACTGAGTAGTTGAGGTCCGCTGTGGGCAATTCGATAAATGACCCATATATCTTCGGACTAGTCATGCAGTGGTGTTTGTGCTAGACTCTCTTGTTCGAACGAGTTCTAGTGTTCCTGTACTTAAAATTCTGCCATCTATAAGGTACGCCTTGGCGGCTCGAAAAAAAAAAAAAAACCACGCCTTATATTAGCAACTGAGAAAGTATATACTCCCTCCCATACACCTTACTAAATATGAACATCGCCCTTCATATTCCAAATCCAAATAAAAAACACGAAGAGGAACGACAAGCTAGCGTAACCGTTCTGCGTGCACTTCAACCGCCCATTACCCAAACTGCTGCGCGCGCGTTTTCTCCCGGCATCTTAATTCTTACATCCGCTCTCTTCACATGTCTTCTATTCCCCGGCGGCAGCCCAGCCGGAGACGCACTTCTGCAACGGGAAGCGAACTCCATCGAATTGCATTTTCTAGCCCCCGCCCCCTCCTATCGAAGTCCATCATAGTGATGTCGACCCGCGACGGCGCCCATGGGCAGGCGGACCCCTTGCCGGTGCCGTACGACTTCGACGACGACATCCTGCCCTTGCTCGACATGTCCGACATGGACAACGCCGAGGACCAGCCTGACTGCAGCCACAGTTTCTCCGAAGGTCTTCTTTGCTGCCCAGGGATGGTTGGTAATAACTACTGCACCGGCGACGGTGCTCCGGGCGTCACTCAGCCTAATGGCTTGCCAGTAGTCCACGGTGACCCATCGACGTCGTCCACTACGGCCGCGCGCCAGGCGGATGTGTTGGATTGCAGCGGCTGTCAAGTGCTAAGAGAAGTGGTGCATTCCAACGGTAGAGAGATACATGCATCCCTATATAGTTTGACATAAGGCATGAGTATCATTTGTAGTGAAGGCTTAAGAGTACCAACGTCGTACCTTCGTTCCCAGTAACATGAATATGAACTTAACGAACATGTGTATCTGAATTTCTAGGGCTGGAGTTGATGAAACTTTGCATCCATGGCGCGGCCGCCGGTTTGTTCAACCATGCAATATCAGAGGTGTATCGACTCAACTCCGAGGGCTTGGTCACGGCGCTAGCGCACCAGTCCTGCATCGAGTAATCACGATCGAATTCAACTCATATCTACCTACAGAACTATATATACAGTTGAGATATCTTCCTAAACTGACTAGCTTATTGTTCGTGTCTGAGTGATCACGCAGTTTCAGAGGCCGGGACTACGAGTGGGTGAGGCATTGTCTGACGAACTACGCGTTGCAGCGAGCAGCCGGCAATCACGCCGTGGTGCGCGACTCGCTCTCAGTGTTCCACGACGTCCTCTGCACGGCCATGAGCCCGGGCATCCAGGGCAACGAGCCCCACGACCGTGAAGGAGCGGCGGAAAGAAATGGTGCCAATCGACGACGGCTCACCGTCGTCCAGCCTGCAGTCCGGAGAAACAAAGAGCCAGAACCTGCAGGTTTGCTTCTGTAAATATGCATGGATTTAGATTCAGTTCCAAGAATCAACCTTCACGGCTTTACCTGCTGTCTGGTCTGTAGGGCCATCTCAACTAAATCATACCACGCACGTGCAAGTGTTTCAACCCTTGCAGCAGGTTACAGGCAGGAGCGCGTTTACGTTGCAGGTATGTATATATATGTCGTCGAGATGAGTCCGGGTTTAAATTAATAAAACCAAGTAGGGCACACATAGTTTAGTTACGAACAAACAGGAACAAAGAACATAAAATAAACAAGTTACTAATTTTTGGATCTTTTGCATACAATGCAAGATACGATATGATGAACACATAGTTTTAATAGCCCCGGAAAGTGTTATTTGCTCCCGAGCTCCAGTGCTCCCTCCATTTAAAAAAAATCGAAAATTATATTTTTCAGCTTCAAAAAATTCTGAAATAAATCACGGGTGTATCCAATGGTGTATCCCATAAACGTGAAAAATGTAAGTCTGAAATACTTTATATTATGGGCTATAAAAAATAACAAAATCTGATAAAACTTAGAGATTTGAAAATAGGCATATTTAGATCCATAATTTTTCATTTTTGTATAGTTCAAAATACAAAGTATTTGGAGTTGAAATTTTAAATGTTCATGGAATATACCATTGTCTACACCCGGAGATTTTTTTCAGAATTTTGTGAATCTCATAAATATGATTTTCGATTTTTTTTAAAATTGGAGGAATCATTGGTGTCCGGGAGCAAAAAGTCTGTACTGAGTAGTGAGTAGCGAGTATGTTGCCGCTAAATGAATCCATGTACAATTTATCTGCTTAATCTCATTTAGCTCCATTTAGCCCGCTATAGCCCCATTTTGAGGGATGCAGCTATTTGATGTAGCCCGCTATATAAAACACTGGATGAACATGATCAAAATCCTGAAATAACGATTGCCAAATCCACTTGCATGTATTTATATAGTTCGAGAGAAGAATAAACTTAATCATTTGGCAGTAAAAACCTGGTGCCGCACAAGGTAAATTAACATAGCCCCCTAGCTTTATAGAGGAAATTTGCATGTGAACGTGTTACAAATAGCTAATCGCAAAGTTTACAAAACTCATATTGATTATTGAATTTAAATCTCCTATACCACTCCAATTGTAAGGCCATTATATTGAAAATGTGTGGGTGGTACATATTTTCTAGAGGGAGCGAACCAGGCTGATGCAGTTCAGCGACATCGCACCATACTTTCACCTCCGCATCACCGAGGCCTCCAAGAAGCTCGATATCTGCACCACGGTTCTGAAAGGAATCAGCCGTAGGGTCGGCGTACAACGGTGGCCACATCGAAAGGTTAGTATGCTCGTCAGGTTTCCGTGTGCGCCACTACTCTCCAGAAGTATCTATATTCTTTTTTGCGAATGAGAAATATCTATAAATTAATAGCTTTGAGAAGTGAAAAGGCTTATGGTTTTATGATCGATGCCGGCCTCTAAGTTGAAAATATTGTTATTATATAGAGTACAGATATATATTGCTGTCTTGCCATGCATCTCGGTGACACAATTTTTTTTGGACAGTTGAAAAAATTAGATAAGGAAATAATAAAACTCAGGGGATCGGGTAATGGAGCTGGGGCAAGGGACGAGCTCGAGCGGTTGAATGCTGACAGGAAAAGAATATTTCATGGCCCCGAATAGAAGGATCGGGGAACTACAGTTACGTTGTTTTTATATTTTGTACCACCATAGTGCGCATAATTTGTTTGGGAGAATTTATAATTTCTAGACATATAGTTTTCTCGCACCAAAATCTAGACATATAGTTTGTCTGTGTACATATGACACTACTGGTGTTGTTTAAACCAACAAGAATTTGTTGTTTCAATATTATCCGATCCCATGCCTATCATTTTCCTTCGAATAGAATGAATCATGAGTAACGGAATCCACAATTAATATTTGCGAATATAAAAAGTTAGAACCGTTGTGCCCACGGAGGCATACATGTCCACATTGCAGGCTTGCAGCATATGGATTTGTGCCTCAAGAGTTGTGTATTCGTTGTTTTTCTCTTCTTGTGTCAAGTTCAGCGGTCTTTTTTTCACCAATTTCATAATTAAGGATTTTGGTAGCTACTGTCACCACGGCACCTCGTAACCACACCACGTCGAACTAGCATGAACCCTATGGGGTTCATCATATGCACTCATACAAGGGAACAAGGACTTAACCTAAACATAGCCATGCAGGATTCCAACTAATATGCTAGATTTACCAAATCCTAGAAACATTAATTAAGTTTCTCAAACAAATTAGCTAACATAACGGGAGTGTCGGCCCTCGCTTCACGCCGGAGCCAGTGGCTACCCTCCTCTTCTTCTCCCGCAATCTTTTGTTGTAGATGGCTTCTTGGCTGCATGGAGGAACGGCTGGAGATGTGGAATTAAGCAACAATAAAATTGAACCACCTTGAACTTACCACAACGATCTGAGCATCTGAATTATCAAATCGGGTCGTTCAGCGTTCTTGATAAACCTCTATTCCCCTAGCTGCCGCTGAGCTCGTTTTCTTCATCAAATCTCGTCGAACGGGCCAGCCCTGTTAGGACTCGTCTGGGTTCAACGCGACTGAGCAGTAGGCACCGCGCGGAAGAGTAGCAGACATCAGCGTTGGAGTGGTCGTGCGGACGAGCACGTGGTGCGGGCGACATGCACGCGAGTCGGAAGTGAGCCGAGGAGGCTTGGCGCTGACATGTACAAGGTCAGCGCCATTTGGATTGGCGTCTAACCGAGAGCCTAAATTTGAAGTTGGCATTAGTTTACTACAAGGGATAGATTTGACAAGAAATACCGTAATGAGGGAGAGTGATAGTCGCCTAAAATATAGCAGAGTTCAAAGATTTGATGTGTTTGAACGGTGGCAGAAAATTCATCCTATAAAAACGTTGATCTTAGTCGAAAAATACATTTGGCAAAGTTTGGGAAAAACCCAAATAAAACACTCACAAGTTTGCTCTTTTAGGGCATTACACTCGCAATTTGTTTTTTAATAGAAATGTTACACTCGCAAATGGGAAAAACACACACGCTTGAGAAACACTCGCAATTTGATGTATTTTTTTAGGTTGTAATCCCTGTCATGTAGAGGTGTACACGGTTGTGTATGTAGTTTGTACATTTTTTTCCCTTTTCATCTTCGTCCGTGGTAAAAAGGATTTGATTCATGTACTGATATCTGTTAAGTATTCTATTACGTACTGAATTTCTGTACGCGGGAGCAGAAACCAGCCATCCTTGCTTTACCATGCATGTATGCTACGATCCTTGCCGCTGGCGTCACGCACAGGGATTCAGATCATACTTTGGATACAAAAGGGGTACAAATAGAGGAGAATCTGAGGGAGAAGAGGAACAGGGAGAAGGGGAAAGTAGCTAACGCTACAGCTCAGTTCATCTTCCATAGTCTCCTCGTTGCATCCTGATGCATATATGTAGCAATGTTCAGCTCTTGGCAGTTCGTTTGGGCTGAGCCCATCATCGACGGCCCGCGACAGAGGCCCAGCTTGAGGTATGCCAGGTGAGGGTCATGACATTCCCCCCTTCTTAAAACTCGGCTTGTCCCCAAGCCGAGGCCGTTATAGGATCTCGAAGGGCCGACTTGCCGGGATCCCATGGAGCATGAAGTTCCTTGATCTTGTCGGGGTCGTCGTGGTAATATTCGCGGTAGTGGATGGGGTCGCTGCAGACTGTGTCGAAGTAGTTCACTTGGTTGAGGTAGTAGTCGTAGCCGGCGGAAATCTTGTTGGTGAAGGCGATGTAGTAGTCGTGGCTGACATGGATCTTGTCGAGGAAGATGGCTGGGATCAGTGTGTTCCTCCCTCCTTGAGAAGGAACTTGCTTGCAACCTGTGGATAACTCCAGATCATCCACATCCCATGTTACCAACCAGATCCGAGATGCAGAAACCAGCAGCACTGATGACCACTTGAATTGGTCAGAACAATGCATAAGAGTGAGTTCTGAAGTAGCCCGCCATTTCTCATAGCTGCACAATGCAAATATGCCGCCTCCAGGATCCCACGAAATCCTCCAATGCTGATTAGTTTTGCCATTGAAGTCTACGAGTGCCCAGAAAATTAATGCAGTCCCAACGTGAAGTCCCGCCATACTGGTCTGAGAATGTCTGTTGATGCTTGATATATCTGAACCATATACATTGCTGGGGAAACACTCTGCCAAGACCGTATGCTCTGGAATTGGAGATGGTGGATAAGACCAGTCATCATGATTAACTTCGTGGAATTCTAGTTTTAGTATAACTAGAAAGAACAGCAGCGCTGTTAAGGAAACAAGAAGCACCACTACTAGAGAGTTTTGGAAATGCACAGCAGCTGCATACTCGCAGAAAGATGGCCATGGTATTGGCCGGAGTTGTACTTCTTGACTTGTGATCTCGAGCTGCACAACATCGTGGCTACCACTGAACTCAGCTTGCCAAGCTAATGAGTCTGCTCCCAGCAAATGAATTGAGACACTTGCTTGCGGTAGTGACCAATGTAATCTGACAGGCATTGTGAACTTGCTTGCTGAATTGTGCTCGCTTGGGTTCCAGGGTGCTACATTTCTGATCAGAAACGCCAGTTGAAAGAGCCGCTGTTGTAGCAATTTTTTAAGGTGAAGGAACAGACCAATCTTGACTGTTTGGCTGCTAACTGTCTTGCCATGAGAAGTAGCCACCACAAACTGAATAAATTCCCAAGTACTGATATGCAAACAAGAATCCTCGCCGCCTTCATACCTCATATGAGAGCAGTGGTGATAATATGACATCCAAAAGATGTGCTGCTCATATAATTCATCAAGCTCTGCTATATTTTTGGGTGCTATTACTTTGATGAAAACATGTTGCAAGTGCTCGCAAGATATATTCATGGATCCAAATAAATTTCCAGAATTAGCACTCTTTACCATCTCGACCTTGTACACTGGGTTGCTAATGATCATGCATGCTACTGCTTTTGCCCACTGACATATGCAATGAAACAAGAAAAACTGCCCAACAGACCTGGCAGCAAGCCATCCTAATGTAATTGATAAACAGTGAAATTTTTCTTCATGTATGAGCACCTCTTTACCCTCACAAGACTTATGCATTTGCATGATACTGCAGTCAATACCATTGAGACTCCTTTGCATATTGCGTAGATATCTGCAGTCCCCGCCTTGCAAGTACCAACAGATACGCAGATGTCAAGAATTCCAGGAAATTTTCTTCTCCAATAACTGAACTGCATTCTTGTTAAAAAGAGAATCAGGGTGTATGCATGAATGTACTTCAGAATACCAGGGTCCCAATGATCGTAACAGTCAAAGTCAGGCTGATTTTGCTTGCAGCTGAAACAGAAGATAGACTTGTTTTCTTGAAATATTATAGAATTGTGTGCATCCATTACAAGAATATGAGCTGGTAAAAGTCCTCTCGAGGCATTCTCTAGCTGTTTTGGAATGATATGGTGGAGACTGAAATCCACTTTGCTAGCAAAATCACTCCAGGGCTGAGAGTAAAGTTTTAAGTACTCTTGAGGTACTTCACATTTGGTTGATACATCAGCTCCATAAATAAGTCCAACAACAGTACCAGTACCATGTTTCACTGGTATTTTGTCAATCCCAACAGACGAATTACCAGGAACAGCTACTGCATGATGTTTATCACTAGGTCCAGGCTCAAACGGAAACAAAGGCAGTGATGCATGCTGACCTGTGACCAGGGCGGATGGACGAGGAGTCGAGTCCTCACCCACATCAAGTGAACTAGTGGCAGACAGCGACACCAAGTTCATACCTGACTTGAATGAAGGCCAACTTATGCTGTTCCTGTCAGCACTGCTACAATTGACAATGTCGAACAACGGGGGCGGCCATGGTGGTTGCCGGTGATCTCCAGGGTCAACAGAGATGGTGTTGGCCATAGGGAGAGCCACAACTTCAACCAACTCATGCGACACAACATTGTCCGGCTTTGTGTTGTCGACGAGGCCGTTGACGAGGCATTCAGTCGAGCACTTGGCGGGCGCCGCAGCGTCTGGGCTGCTGGTGGCGTTGTCGCAGCCGAGCTCCTGGTCGGCACGTGAGTCCTCCGGCTGCATAGACGAGAATCCGACCTCCGCGCCGCCGACGTTGGGGCTGAAACCCAGCGTCGAACACTTGGCGGGCATGGAGGTTTCCACACGGGTGGAGGTGCGGAAGATCTCCTGCTGAGAGAGCGCGAGCTTGTCCAGCGCAGAGTTGATCTCCGAGATGCGCTGGGCGTTGACTTGCCCCGCCTCTACCGTCGCCTTGTTTGCTGCGGCCGTGGCGGCCAGCATCTGCTGGAGGTCAGCGAGCGTCACCTCCGCCATTTCTATCTGCTGGGTGAGCGTGATTCGACCGTTTCGGATCGAACCTCGCTCTGATACCACTTGCTACGATCCTTGCCGCTGGCGTCACGCACAGGGATTCAGATCATACTTTGGATACAAAAGGGGTACAAATAGAGGAGAATCTGAGGGAGAAGAGGAACAGGGAGAAGGGGAAAGTAGCTAACGCTACAGCTCAGTTCATCTTCCATAGTCTCCTCGTTGCATCCTGATGCATATATGTAGCAATGTTCAGCTCTTGGCAGTTCGTTTGGGCTGAGCCCATCATCGACGGCCCGCGACAGAGGCCCAGCTTGAGGTATGCCAGGTGAGGGTCATGACAATGTAGTACACGGGAGCAGGAAAAGGATGTACGGCCTCCCGTGTCTCCCACTTTCCCCTTCCTCTGCTCAAGCTTGCTACAGTATCGTTGAGAGTCGCTTTCTGAAGACCGGGCCGATCTGGCCTCTCCGCCGGAATAGCTGGCCGGAGTTGGTGCTGGTGAGGTGTCGGAGCTCTGTATATAGTAGATCTAGACTAGTATTAGTGTCTGCCTCTATGGCGTATGGCGCTATGCCGGAGTGGAGCTCGCTGCCGGCGCTTCCGAGCTGCGGCTGGTGGCTAGCGGCGACGATATCTTCAGCGGTGGCCGCATGGTGCGGCGGGAAGCTAGAGGTGGCGGAACCGGAGTCTCCGTTAAATAAGCTCGCCCTTCGTCGATTTCTTCGAGTTGGCCGTCGTGGTGGCGGCGCAAGGAGGATTTTTGCTGGATCTGGTGTTCTCTGCAGGTTCCCCTTTGCTGTGTTTGTTGCGAGCTCCGGTGGCCGTTGCTGGCTCGGGCTCGACATCCTGCTCAAGCTGGGGCGTGTCCCCCGCCGATTCTCCTTCTTCGACGCCAAGGACTCGCTGCGTGCGGCGAGCGACACATGCAGCGACTTCAACGAAGCTTTGGTTTCTAATCGGCTTGTGCAGGTGACCCAGCGGCTGATCTATTTCTCTTCGTCTCCCACTGAGCCTCCGGCGATGCGGCGGCGAGGACATGGACGGCGGCGGAATTCGAGTTACAGGAACTCCGGGGTTGCGTGTGTCTTTTTCTGTTTTCTCTGGTGGTTTCTGTAAAAGGGGCTGGATGTTTCCAGTGTAATACCGATGTTTTCCATGTATTAATCCAGATGCAGTTTTCAAAAAAAAAAAGGAAGGCTGAAGGACGCGTGGATGTACGCGGGCAGTCAGCCCACCAGCAATCAGCTTCCTCCAGCCCGCCAGCGCGCGGACGTACAACGCGGAAAGGACCGGGCGGTGACGTATTCGATTTTGATTTCGCTGCCTCCACCGCGTGCTGGCAGTTGTAAGGAACCCTCTTCTTAATGGCACCGACGCGCTTTCGTCGGTGGAAGCTTTGGCTGGGCCGAAGAAGTTTCCCCGAATCTTGGCCCACTCTCGCGAATCAGCTACAAAATCCTCCCCGTTGCGCCGCATCCGGCCGTTGCCCCCGCCGTGCCGCCTCCCGAATCTCCTCGTCGCCTCTCTCCTTCCCCGCCGCCCCCGTCGCTACCTCTGCCGCGCTTAGTTCCTCCCCCACCTACAGACCAGCAATGGCCGCGTCCCAGAGCCCACGAACCACGACGGCGTCGACCCTCGCCCCGGAGACCGCGCACGGCACGCACTTGTTCAAGATCGACGGCTACAGCCTGTACAGGGGCTTCGGCGTCGGCAACTGCATCAACTCCGCCACCTTCGCCGTCGGCGGCCACGACTGGTACGTCTCCCTCTACCCCGACGGCGACGACGAGGAGTGCGAAGAATGGGTTTCAGTTTACATCGTGCTCAAGATCAAGAATGTGGAGGTGAGGGCGCTCTACGATCTCAGGATTGTCGACTGCACCACCAGGCCGCCGCAGTCCGTCTATACGCATCCTAACCCGACCGGGACAGAGCCCAGGGAGTTTGACACGTCGGCATGGGGCCATACAGATTTCTTGAGGAAGAGTGAAATTGGAAAGTATATCATGGACGATATTCTTGTCATCGAGTGCAATCTTACGGTGATCAAGCTCAAAGCAGAGGCCAAGATGTGTGCTGCGGTCCAAGTGCCACCGTCGGACCTGGTGAATAATCTCGGTAAATTCCTGGAGGCTACAGAGGGGGCTGATGTGTCTTTCAAGGTCAAAGAGGAGGTTTTCCCAGCTTATAAGGCCATCCTCGCAATGCGTTCACCAGTTTTCAGGGCGGAGTTCTACGGGCCGATGAGGAGTGAGCATAGATGCACTACTGTAACCATTGAAGATATGCAGCCCGCTGTTTTCAGAGGGCTTCTTCACTTCATTTACACTGATGCGTTGCCCTCAATGGATGACCTCAATGATGACGAGCATGAAGAAACGGTTAGGCATTTACTTGTTGCTGCAGATAGGTATGCCATGGAAAGGATGAAGCTGATGTGTGAGAGCAAGCTTTGCGAGAGCCTATGTGCCGAGTCTGTGGCAACCACGTTAGCTCTAGCCGACCAGTATCATTGCAGCCAGCTTAAAGATGCCTGCATTGAATTTATCAACTCTTCCAATAGAATGAATGATGTTGTGGCAAGTAAAGGGTATGAGCATCTGAAACGAGCATGCCCTACTATCATTGCTGATATATTTGAGAAAGCAGCTAAGGCTCGCAAAATTTAGTATGCTTCTGTTGGATGAACTTCAGCCTAGTTACTTCAGTTGAGACCTTAGCAACCTGAGATTAGTTTGTCTTATGCTAAGTTACGAGAGATCTTTTGGAGTAGGGTAAGTTTTGCGAAATGTATATGTTCGTTGTGATAATGGGCCACCCTATATGACCTATGCTTGATTTGTAACATGCTCTAATATGTTTTGGTCTATTGACTAGCTGTACATTTACTGTTTCTGTTTCTCTCTTTATCTGCTCATTTCATTTCTCAAAGCACTGATTAACCATATGACCATATCAAGTGTGAACTGTGATGAAACATTAGCAAATAGCACTACTGCAGCAAATTATTTATCAAATCATTGATCTGTGCCTATTTTTTATAATATGGAAGTGCTCATTGTACCTTTACTCTCCAAATGTGTGCCACGATCACGACACCAGTTTAATTTATGGTGTGAATTTTTCAATCTGAATATTGAGTTTATATTTTTGTTATCTGATGTCCTGACTATTTATTTGGAGGCCAGTACATATTCTGCTCCATGGTAATCAGCATCCCTAAATATAAACCTATGCTAGATCAGTAGCATTCTCTAAATATTTTGCTCTATTGACTAGCGATACATTTATGTTTCAGTTTTTCCCTTTATCTATTGTCAAATGTGATGGAACTTTCGAAAATAGCTGTATTATAGCAAGTTATTTAATAAAATAATTGATTGGCGCTGAAGTTTTATTATTACTAGTTGGCATGTACGTGCAACGCACGTATTCAAAATTAAATGGGATACATTTTCATAATTTAATGGGACAAATTACAACTGAAAAAGGGACAATTTACAAGTAGGAAAACCGTACCTAACGATTACTTAATATAAAACATAATACAAATAGAAATAGAAGAGCGTGAATATCAACAGATCAAGATCCATATAGAAAAACATAATATGAAAAATTGCTCAGCTTATCGATCTTGAGAACACGGAAGTAAGACCAACACGTGGATCTGGGTTTCATATATTATCATCTTCACTTAATATGAGAATATCCATACCTTTGAAAGTGCAAACTGGAACTTCAAAATGAAATGATTTTCATGGAAAATAGAAAGGACTCATCTCCAATAAAATACATGACTTGTCTTTCGTACCTATGAGAGAGAAAAAAATATCAAATATTATTTCAAAATTTACCTGAATTAAATTTTAATAATATATTCAATATTCGTTTTCACAATAAACTACATCATTGTGTGTCACGCTGAAAGTTCTTCACTAATATCAATGTTGGAGTGAACCATATTTGCACTCCAATCAATTACAAGAAAGAAATACATACATTAGACTACCAGATGTGTACGTTGCAATGGAAAATAAAATACATAAATGTTGACAATACGGTAAATGATGTATTTTTATTAGTAGAAAAATCTTAGGTTTCACCTTGTTTTTATGCTTCGGGTGAATAACGATTTAGATTGCTGAGACAAAATAATTTTTAACCTTGGAGTTGATACTTGAATCCAATTAACATATTGAAATTAGGACAAACATGAAAAATATTTCAACATTAGCCATTCATCTAAGTGTATGGAAAATGAGTTCAGATGTACAATTAACTAATAGCAGATTGTGGCAGTATTAAAAGACCAGACTGCCGACACAATGTCGGTTCATTCCCTAAAAGGTAAATCCCTCCAACCAAATACGATGTACAGGTTTGCTATGAAGAGGCAGAAGCTTTGCACTACAAGGAATAGCTTTGCAACAAAACATGATTTGCACCTTCAGTTAATCAGAATGTTTAATTACATTTTGTGCAAGAATGGGGATCAAGAAGCCAGAACCAGAAGACATGTTCCCTAGTCACGCTGCAGCAAGCAGTAAATGGAGTCTGCATCGGTAAATATCACCAAAAAATTAACATTAGTTCTTTTAGTCCTAGACCCAAAATTTCCTTCAGTCAAAAACCAAGCAACATGCTCTCTTTGACATTCTCTCCCAACAATTCTCTTTACATTACAAGCACACGCAACCTTCAGTTCTTCATATGGCCAACCCTCCTATCTTTTCTTCTCTTTTCAGTCAGTACCATCACCACGGCGAGGATTCAGTTCTTCTGTACAATACACACATCATTTTCCATCCAGGTCGAACAATTTTAACAGAACAAGCACACACAAATCCCCTTGATTCATTGGAGTCTCCATACTTCATTCGCATAAAAGTGCCGAGCCTACAGCTCTCCCTAGAGCTGCTGTCTTACTTCATAATTGAGCTCAGCCTCGTCGACTATGGCATGCTCAAGTTCCAGCCGTCCATGCTGGCAGCAGCGGCCATCTACACTGCCCAGTGCAAACTCAACGGGTTCAAGTCCTGGAACAGGTGCTACGAGCTCCACACAAAGTACTTTGAAGAACAGCTGATGTAAGTAGACACTGTCTGTACTCAGATCATCTTCAGTAATGCTTCTGTACTCAGTACTCACAATTGTGCTTGGTTGTGCAGGGAGTGGGAAAGCAGCTCACAGTAATAGCAGTATTCTAGATGGCATCAGCTTTTCAGATACATACATCAACGTGACAAGTTTTAACAAATTCAACAATTTCATATTTTGAATGGAGAATTTTAGAAACACCTAGATCCGTGACGCTGCTGAGACGGCCGCTGCCTCCAGTCCATGGCGTTCGCGCGCGGGAGTGGTTCGGCGGGGTCTACGTCGCGCCCAGTCGAGGGGAGCGGCCGGTATTCGCTGTGGCGTGGGACAGGAACACAATATAGCATCCTAAAGAAGTTATGATCAAGCGGCAGAGGATGACACGAACGTGAAGAAAGTCTGCTCGTGGAGCTCGCTGGCCTCGTGTGCAGGCTCTCTCGTCCTGAAGACATCTGCTGGTCGCCTCGTAGCTCTGGCCGCACGCTGGCTTGCTGCGTGATTCGACAAGGGAGGCTTGCTTGGGCAGAAGATGGGGCGGGACAACAGAGTATTGGGTGAGGAAGGCAGTTCATATTGGATCCGATCTCCGCTTCGTCATCCATGACACAGCCAGACGTGGCCAAGAAGGTCCGCCGCCATGGACATGAAGCACCCAGCCGTGGCCGAGAAGCTCCGCCGCCATGGCCATGAGCCCATGACGCGCCGGCTGTGGTCGAGAAGCTGTGCCACGTGGCTGAGAAGCTGCGCGGAGAAAGGTATCTCCGCCGCCTTTACCCGCGATCACCATGGCTAGGCCGGAGTTGGCCGGTGGCGCTCGGCTGAAAAGACATGGTGACCGGCGCTCGCGAAACAAACCGTTTGTTTATTAGCGGTGGCAATATGTGTAATTATCATCAAAACGAAAAGGTGTGTTGAGTTGTCAAACATTGGAGCGATCTGGAGCGTTGATCGGTTATTGAACGGCACAAATTTAATGTATCCCGAACATGTTTGCTCTTTTAATAGTAGTATACATGTAAGTGTTAATTGTAACTTCTACTCAAAATGTGTCCGTTATAATACCAATATCCTAATTGTTCGCGTCATTACTTTGGTCTAAATTTAGTTTGTATTTTGGTTAATAGATGTTTTTTTCTTTATTGGGATGCTGGTATATCTTTAGAACCTTGGTTTCCACTGAGATAATTTTTCGGAGCAAACCTGTACAGATCGCAGAACCAGTTTTTGCCCAGTCAGACTCATGGTTGCTTACTGAGTACAGTTCTGTAGTTTTAAACCAATTATCTTTGGGGAAATGGACACTATTTTCGACTTTGTAAGCTGTGGAAGCACTTAAATTGGCGCCCTCTTGTACTGGTTTCCTACACATGATACAGTACACTGTGGCGTCCCCTGTGCTGCGAACGACCGTTGGATCGACCTCCAACACCCAAGTTCGCTTGTCTGAAGGTCGCCTGACATCACCTGTGCAAGTGTGACAGGGAATGGCGATCACACTGGAGCCTGAAGATAGGGGTCAAGTAAAACTCAGATAGTCGCAGACAAAGGTCACAGATTGTCTGAGACATGATGTCCAGGACAGTAGTTCCTGATGAATATCAGATCTCCAGGACATGCCGTGATCAGATTTCGCACGAAAGCTCAAGAGAGGTTTTGCGCTGTAGTTCGCCTGGCAACAACCTTGATGAACAACCGCTCAGTATCTACAACCCTGGGCCTGGTGAAATCTTGGCAATATTAATAAAGAACAAATCACTCGTGTTACTAAATATTGAACATGTAGAACTGCATTCGTGCCAAGTTTTCGCAACACGGTTGAACTTTATGGCGAGACACGCTATGACTTTGTTCCGCGCACTGTCTGTTTGTGAGGAGATTTGACCTGAATGTAACACGAGCGATTTGATCTGTGCCCAAGGTTCTAACAGTCTCAGAGATGTGTAGCTATTGGGTGATCATTCATAGTCTGCTCAAGACTCGTTGCCGGATAGCTACAGTGCGAAATTAACCTTTCTTGAGCTTTTGTGCAAATTTTAGCATGATGTGTTGTGAAGCTCTGTTAGTAGTCTTCAAGAAGTAGCGTCCCGTGCGAGAGGGACGCCCCTGTATGTGAACTTCTTTTTCGTTTGTTCGATCGTCGCCATCACACAAGCTATCTAGGGCATCAGACGTGGATCCATCCACTACCGGATTCAGGTGATACAAATAGCCAGGGCAGCAGGTCAAAAAGAAGAAAAAAACTGGGCAGAGTGCTATCAGTTAAAATTCTAGGACGACCATAACTGTAAAACTTCAAAAAACAAGAATCTCAACTGAATTGTCTATTAGTACGGGGACGTCAAAATCCTTGGTCAAACTGCTGGGCTCTCAGATCACATCCTTTCCCCACCTCCCGAGTCTCCTCGCCGCCACTCCACGTCTCCCTCGCCCTAGGCTCCCAGAATCGCCTCGTCGTCGTCTCCTTCCCCGCTGCTTCAGTCGTGCATCCGTCATGGCCTCACTGCATAGGCCAGACCCAGAGGTGACAGCCTCGGCCTGCACCCCGGCGACTGCACATGGAGCGCACCTTTTCAGAATCGAGGGGTACAGCCTCTACAAGGGCATTGGCGTTGGGAAGAACATCAAGTCCACTACCTTCGCCGTCGGCGGCCACGACTGGTGCATCTGCTTCTACCCCGATGGCTACGACGAACACAGCAAAGACTGGGTTTCAGTCTTCCTCCATCTCAGGACCCACGACGTCGTGGCCAGGGTTGTCTACAATCTGATGCTTGTCGACCAGGCCACCCGGGTGCTGCCGTCTCAAAATACCAGCTGTATACAACATCCGGTGGTGTTCGAATCCACTGGACTGAAAGAAGATAGCTGGGGCAGAACCAAGTTCAAGAAGAAGAGCGAGCTCGAGAATTCATCCTACATACTGGACGACACCATCATCGTCGCGTGCAATCTCACCGTCATCGCCTTCAAGGACGCAGTGGAGACGGAGGCCAACGAGATCTGCGACGTCCAGGTGCCGCCGTCGGACCTCTCGGACAATCTTGGCAAACTGCTTGAGTCCACAGAGGGATCTGACGTGTCTTTCAAGGTACAAGAGGTTTTTCCGGCGCACAAGCTCATCCTCGCGATGCGGTCCCCGGTCTTTAGGGCAGAGTTCTTCGGGCCGATGCGGGAACAGAGTTCCCGGAGTATAACGGTCGAAGATATGCAGCCTGCTGTGTTCAAAGCGCTGCTTCACTTCATATACACAGATACTTGGCCTCCAACGGATGGCCTGAGTGCAGATGAGTATGAAGAGATGATAAGACATTTACTGGTGGCCGCAGACAGGTACGCCACGGAAAGGATGAAGCTGATGTGCGAGAAGAAGCTTGGCAGGAGGATTTCTGCCCAGACCGTGGCGACCACGTTAGCTCTCGCCGACCAGCATCAGTGCACCAAGCTCAAAGATGCTTGCATTGATTTTATGAACTCATTGAGTACGATGGATGACGTTGTGGCGAGTAATGGGTATGATCACCTGAAAAGAGCATGTCCTGCTATCTTCGTAGATATCTGGGAGAAAGCAGCTAAGACGCGCAAAATTTAGTATGTTCACTGCCTCTGACTTCACTTCAGAGTTCAGACCATAGCTGAGATTATTATTCCTATTTCCTCTGCGATTTTTTTTGGAGAAGACTAAGTTTATTTGATAAAAGTTTATTTTGGATTTGATGATGAGCCACCCTGCCTATGTTAGATCAGTTAGCACTATAGTATAATTGAACTGTCAAATTCAGTAAAGGAACTGATCGGTTAGTCAAAATTATATTACACTATATTCCAATTGTGTCTGTTGCAATACTATGTAAATTGTCCGCATTGTTGTTCAGATATATAGTTTTAGTCACACAAATGTGCCATATGTTCGATTTCCTTATTTGGAGGTTGGTAAAATTCTGAAACCAGAATTTTCACATGATAACGTTTGAGCTTTCAGAACGAAACCTGTAAAGCTCCAAAACATTATGTCCAGTCAGCCTCACTGTTGTTCTTCTTTTGCTTACCATGCCACGTTTAGTGTTCTACAATTCCACATTCTTAAACAACTTTGAGACAGATGAAATTGTTTCGACTTGACTAACTGTTGGTAGCTAGGACTTCAGTTTTTTCCCTCCTGTGATCCTGTCTGCACCTTACCTTCAAGCTTCAATGATAAAAAGAAAGCTGAACCAGTTCTGATCTTACTTAAGATTTCGTGATATGCATGGACATTTATTCAGCTTTCTGTCCAATTGTTGGGGTAGAGACCTACAAAGCCCATTTGCATTGAATAAATCCAAGCCCAAATGATTCGAACGCACAGCCTACGCCCACACAAAGACTGAAAATAAAAGTCAAGCGTTGGGCTGCCAAGCAACAAAACACAAGGAAATCATAATAGCTACATAGAGGTGGGGTTACATACATCGATACAGGATTAGTGCCCAGCTAACATAAGATACGCCAACTTACTATATAGACCAACTCCTTTAATTTATACTAGTGGTGTGTGCACTGTGTAGAAGTTTTGGTACCTGGTACACATGAAGTTTGAGAGAACCAGTAGGTTAATTGACCAGTTCCACTTACTGTACAAGGTTTGCAGTAAAGTAATCCATCTGCAATTAGTTTATATACTATGCAGCAGCCAGTACGTACCATTGGTAAGTCTATGGTTCTTGCTAATGGTGGAAACTTAACGGTGGCAACCAGGGGATTAGATGTAAGAGTAGGCTTGGGGCAAAAGCTCATCGCAGAAGTCAGAACGCAGGCAGGCAGAACCTGAAAGCTCGCCGCCGGACGTCGGGGAATTGTTTTCTTTTCGCCGGCACCGGCCGCCGCTTTTGTAGACACTAGACAGGTAGCTCGCCCATCGTCACGAGCGGAGACCCAGAGGCCTCCTCTGCCACCTCTTCAGAGCACAGCACTCCCGGCTCCCGCTAGCCTTGCGTCCTACGCCTCAAAGATTACCAGACCGCCCCTGCCGTGATCACGCACTGACATCGCAGCCCCACCAGGAGCAACATCGTAATTTTCCAGGGCGGCACAGTGCCGGTCGGTGATGGACCTACGGCGTCGTGCCGGGTCGGCGTCAAGCACTTTAGTCAGAACACGCCACACGCCTCGAATGTGGGTAACTGACATGTAGGGCACAACGATGGTCCCAGCAGTCAGCGTCTGTGCAGCAGCGTCATGCGGGAGGACGTGGCGGGTAGGGGTCGCCGCGCGGCGCGCAGCTGTAGGTGGGCCCGCATTATTTTAGTTTATTCGGAAGCCCATTTAAAAGGCGTCCCGGGGCGCCACGCCGTGGCGTTGGTTCGCCTCCACGCACACAACGCCCCCCTCATTTCCACTCCATCATCCCCCTCCCTCGCCTAACTCCTCTCTCCTCCACCACGCCTCCGCTCCCCTTTCTTCCAGCTGCCACTGAACTGCCGGCCGGAGCCATGGACGAGGGCGAGGCACGTGGCGCCGTGGCGGCGGAGGAGGCGGCGGGCATCATCTGCTCGCTGCGCGCGGGCGACCTCGCCGGGTGGACGCCGCCCTGGAGAGGTCCTCCCTCGTCCGAAGCAACGAAAGAGGAGCAGCAGGAGGCGGAGAAGGCCTGGCCGGCCGTGACGCGGGGGAAGCGGTCGCGGTCGGCGCGCCGCCGCTCGCCGTCGGGCTCCGGCTCCGCGGCGAAGGGTCGGTGGGCGCGGGGCAGCCCGGCGTCCCCGCTCGACTACAGCGGTGGCTCCGGCGCGTCCACCAGCGGCGGCGAGGACGGCGCCTTCTGCTCGCCACCCGCGCCGGCGGTGCCCATCGCCACCGTGTCCGCCGCACCGGCTTCTTCCCCGGCCAAGGTACGTGGGCGCGTGCGTCAGTCCACATCTTCTTCTCCACCCTCTCAAGTCTGTTCTTCTCCTTTCTCCTGGTTGGCCGCCCGCTTGCTTGCTTTCGGTTGCGTCGTCCACCGGTGTGACGAAACTGCCCCTCCTCCCCCACCGTGTCACCACCGAGACGGCAGGCAAGCGGATGACTTGTGGATGAAACATCGCTTTTCCTCCCCCTCACGTCCTCACCTCCTCACCTCGCCCGCTTTTTGTTGGCTCGCGCGACCTTTTCTCCCGTCTCATCATCTCTTTTGCCGACTTTTACCGGCCGGCCAGGTGCATATGGTTTAAAAAACTCTAGATATCTTCCTTTTTGTTTCTCGTTTAAAAAAATCTCAACAAGTGTTCCAGAGATCACTAGCCTTCATTTTCTGAAGAGTTTTGATTGGGTGTCTGCTCTGGAGTGGCACACACCGAAAATGATTTCCCAATTCTTATCTTCCGATACACAAAAAAAATCTCGCGGATGTGGATAGCAGCGGCGTCACCATTCCACATACGGTGGCGTGGTTGACCGACGGACTCGACTCCTTCGGCTCCTACAACTTGGCGATTCACGGCGGTTGGTTGGCGCCGTCCGTGGGGCTCCGCCTCCCACCACCCAAGTCCCAAGCCAAGTGACCCAAGAGTCCAACCACGAGGCCAGAACTGCCCTCTGGGCCACCGGAAGACCCACTAGTCTCAGTGGGTAATCCGGTCATTTCGCATGGCCCTTATCCTCCGTTGCGTGCGTGCGTTTGGTTTTTCTCCATCCTCCTTCTCATCCGGGTTCGGTTGCAGTGGCACCACGGCGGCGGGGCCCGCCACCGCCACGCTCGCTGGAGGTCAAACCGGCTGCGTCGGCGCCTGGTGGTCGGAGGAGGAAGACTCGACCCAGCGGTCCACGTCATTGGCTGGCGCGTGTCTCGGCCATTTGGCAGCAGACACGTGTCCGGTCCTCGCGGGCCCCACTCGCCAGCAGAGAGGAGGACCCTAATTCCGGTTGGGTCGGCCCACCTGTCATTGTCCTATACAGGTGACGAGGTGAGCTAGTTCTGTCAACGAGTGTTGGCCTGTTGGGGATACATGGCAGATGGGCAGAAATCGTGTTAGTGTGTAAGTGTACTGTCGACCAGATTCAAAATTCGTAATGCGATTCACGTGATTTGCTGCAAGCTAAATGCTGGCCGGTGCGTTCTTGGTGGGGAGTTGGTTGGTTTGGCTTCATCCCCTCATCATTCCTTCCTTCATCCTTTCCCTACCTCCCCACCTGGAATCTCCATCTTTTAAAATAAAGAACACGCGACCCCTGCTGTTGCTTTCTTCCATCTCCTTCCACCTAGCTCGCTCGCTCACCTGCTGTGCTGTGCGTCTGGTTGGGCCGGTTCTGGTTGGCAGTGCTTTCGATGATCTTTGTTTCCTTCTCGTAGCAGCTAGCTGACGAATTGCCCCTGATCTTGTTTCTTTCTCGTGCTGCAGGTGGGAGGACTCGTCGGAGGACGGCGGCCGTCGACCACCCTGCCGATCCCGGTGACGCCGCCCCGGCCAGCCGGACAGCGCTCGCGGAAGAAAATGGTAAGCCGCCATGCCCGATCAGCTCCGCACTCTCACAGCACGACACAGTTGCCTTCATATGAGTCGTCTTTTAAACTTGGGTGGATTAAGCAAGTGTTTGTTTTTTCCCGGGGGATTAAGCAAGTGTTTCGACCTAGTCAGTTGGCAAGGTCCACCGGGACAGAATCAGTCGTTGGAGATAGGCTGTTGCAGTAGCTGGAGTGGTGGCATTCTTAAGTGTTTTTAGTCAGTTGCTTAGCCTGGAATAAAGCGGCCGGTGCACCCACTGCCACTGCAAGGCAGCAAAACGGGTCCATGCAAACAAAAGTGCGTGTATGCATGGTATCCAAAGGGCAAAAGCCGCCTGCCCAAAAGATCCGTCGGCATCTCATCACCACCCTGATGGATCGGAGTAGTGATGGTCGGTCCTGTAATGTCCAATGACAAACGATTGCCAACATTTGACGTAGATAAAGAAAGATAAAATATACGGTCAGTCGGTTGATTATTTGGCCGGCCTGAACTTGCTTTTTTACGTTCCTGTGATCTGCAGAGGCTCCCGGAGGTCCAGCAGCTGGTGCGGTCACTGGCGGCCGAGAACGACGGCCTCCGCGAGGTGATTACTTGCTGGCTTTTTCATTCTGTAATTCGCTGAATAAATAGTTATGCAAAAGATCCTCTTTTTTCTTCTTCTTATACATACATATCCCGTTGCTTGAAACAGGAGATGCAGTCGTTGCGGAGAGCCTGCGTGGCGCTGTCCGAGGAGAACGGCACGCTAGAGGTCAGTGCTATCACAAGCACAAAGAAAGAAAAATCTTAGCTTGCGTAATTCCCATATTTTCTGCCTTGGAATACAAGCGAAGCTGTGGATGGCCAACATTCCGGCCGGCTTTGCGAAAATTAGACCGTCCTGAATCCCGACTCCTGAGCCTCACATTGGAGCAGCAGTGGGTCCATTGGTTGCCTTATTTCTACGATGTATGATCTTTTTGGTCTTCGTCGTGCACACACAAGTCCCTCTCGACCACCTTCTTGTTGTTGCTGCCCCGAGGAGAACGGAGTGTGACAGGTGCCGTTGAGATAAGCTTTAGGTTAGGCCGGTTAGAATGTCGATTTCCCTCGTCGTCGTCTTCATCTTCCTTTTTTTTTATTTGAAATTGAAATCCTTCCTCTCTTTTTTTTTCATTTTGGCTGCACATTGAATCCCTGTCAACCACCGTGTGTGTCGCTGCGCGTGGGCCCGTCCGTGGTACCCACTTGTCCTGTGGCGTGTCATGCATTAACCGGATTCCCTAAAGGATGGAGATTTGTGTTTACTTCCGTATCAGTGGCAGCTGCTCCTTTACTGCTGCTCGAGACGTCTGGCTGTCTGTAGTTCTGAACCAACATGGGGTAGAAAATGGAAGCTCCTGTCTACTGTCATCTGATATGGGGATCGTGCATTCACGCCGGCGGTTCAGTCTACTGTTGTGTGCAAATGGATCCACAGCAGCAAGCGTGGCCTTGCAGGCTTGTTGTACTGTGTACGCATGCTTCGTTTTCACTGCCCGTACGCTGTGAAGAAGCTTTCCCAGTAAATATAAGGAATGACAAGCTGCCAGTCGTCTCCTACCTGTAGCACGCGCCACCAACCCGAACAAACCCCGGCCATGGCCATCCCGTGGCCTCCTTCAATGCACTGCGTGCCTGCCACAATTATAAATGGAGTTGCACGGTGTACTACCAATCTAGCCCTGTTGCAGCCACGGCCAGGGTGGCCCGGCCGGCCTACGGCCACCCCAGCTCTCGGGTAACCTGTGCAGTGTCACCACACGCATGGCTTAACGGACTCCTGAGTGTAGTGGCTACATATTTAGGCCAACCAACTAACTGGATGGTCCCTGTCTGGCATGGCATGATCAGGGCCGGCCAGTGTGATTACCAACACCCTGGACCTGCTAATATAAGTATGTAAGTACTACTAATTGGTACTAGTACATCACGCGTTTCACCGTGCCTATGTCTTCATGAATGCCGTAGAATGGCAGGCAATGCTGTTTCTTTCTGGGATAGGGACTCCACACCTGAATTTGCATTCAGGTTTTCAGAGGCATGTCTGTCGCTGTCGGTGTTGGTTCTGGTTGGTTTGAGCTAAATTTAAACACTGTTTGTTTCTGAACTCTCTACTAAAATTTTCTTTTGGCTAATTTTGCAGACAAGGCTGGAGCATTCGTCCTCGAGCAAGCGGAAGAGGATCGGGTCCGAAGAGGAGGAGCAGCGGCAAATGGGCGGCTTCGTGCTCCCAGATCTCAACATCCCGGCGCAGGACGTCGTTGACGGATCAGCGGCGGCTCCCTGATGGCTGTCTCCGTGATCCAGACCGTTTCCAGCTAACCTGATAAGTTTATTAACCGTGTATAGGGGGAAAGCTGGGACTAGAAGAAATACCTGGTTTTACTGCCTTGCCTGATAAAAAAGTTTTCTCTTTTCTCTTTTCTTGTTTTTAGTTTTGAGTTTTTTTTACCGTGTGCTTCTTCTGTACAAACGATGCAGAGGTGAGTTTATGTAGCTCGAGTTTCGGGACGTGTTGCTTGGTTCCTGTAAACAAAATACAGTATGTTAGGGGAAATGTTGATACTGTTTTGTTGAATGTTGTGACCGTGTGTGAGGGTTTCAGGTCAAGTTTTGTGCTTTGAAGACACTGACAAGCTGGCTTACAGCAAACTCCTCAAAATTAGTAAAGATCAAGATTGGTCTACCTCGTCTTGCAACGACCGGCCTCTCCTATGGCCTACAGAAGACGATACCTATTCAGGCATTCCCTGATCACAGATGATCACAAACAGTCGATCACCACAGAGTCGAGTGATTTTGTTTTTCGAAATGGGAGCAAAGCCCAAACTCTGCATCGTGATAATGCAAACAGCTTTTATATTAATAAAAAGTTCAAAAGTATCCAAATATTAGAGTCGAGTGAAATATAAGACTGACAGTATCTTGACAAGGCATATAGAACAGATCGCTCATGCTATATGTTCAGGTCAAATCACATCACAAACAAACAACTTAGAAAAAAGAAAGTAACCAGATCTCTCACCATGCATACTCTTACCATAGAGGACACAGAAGTAAAACCTTTTAACGAATGAAGTTCGAGTTGCATACATTAATTATGTACATCCGAATAACGAAAGGACCGACAACAAATTTGAATGATGTAAAGCATGGCCACTAGAGTACCAGGATGATACTTATTGATGTCTGAGTCGAGGATGAGAGATTATTGTGAGACTATGATTGCAAAGACCCCAAAATTGACGATGTACTTGGAGCTACTTTGGGTTGTGCAAAAATATTTCCCAGCCTGGGCCGATTATTTGGTGAACTCTTTGTATCGGACTCTGATACAAAGAAATCACCGAACCATCTACGCGTCGTCCATTTGTTGTTTCATACCGTACCTGATAGACTCTAGCAATTATTTGGTAAACTAGCATGGTGGCCCTTGCAAATGCGAGGGCATCATCGGTAGTTGGTTCAAAGTGTTCAAGAACTAACAATATTGTTCAATTGATAGCACTTTATTTCCAATTATGTGACAAT
Organism: Poa pratensis; assembly: GCA_947311845.1. Taxonomy (NCBI): domain Eukaryota; kingdom Viridiplantae; phylum Streptophyta; class Magnoliopsida; order Poales; family Poaceae; genus Poa; species Poa pratensis. The sequence goes on along the minus strand of CAMZMU010000089.1, from coordinate 8,085,762 downwards.
AAATAAAATTGTTCAACAAATACTGCAAATGTTCCGGTAAGCAAAATATCACGTATGCGAGTAACATCTTTGGCAATTTGAAATTGTGATCAAATGAATATCATACCATATGTTGAAACATCCATGTAAGTGGTATTGGATCTGTAAATTGAACTATAGGTCTTACATAATGTTAGATGAGTACGCTAGGTTAGTTATCTTTGATTACAATTTTGTTGAATTAAGATAAAACGGTTTATCCTTAGGTCACACAAAATATTAAGAATTGTGTTTTCTTTCTGTTTCTTTTCTCTCATTTCCTCACTGCATGTCACAGTGTGCAACACTTTACAAACATGAACATGCTGAAACTTTGGCTATTATATTTATATGAATATGTTGCTAGGAATAAATTATTTTTTTCTATCCATATTCGTTAACATGTTTATACATCAGTAGTCAAAATTAGAGAAGCACAAATCTAACTTCTCCAGACTCTTGACTTATTATGATATTCATTCAATGGTTCTACACAAACGGGCACATGTATTTGCTGTGTCATGCAAATGGCTATGTGGTTTGGATTGCATAGTTCAAGACTATATATTAAGCAGTCGTCATTTTTGTTGTGCAACTGAAATGACTTGTCCACCTATGTTAATATTGTGACCTGAGAGAAATACACATACAATTGTCGAAAATGTCTACCATGCAAACCAAGCAATATCCGCAAAAATAATTCATAAAATTTAAGGGTACGCTTTTCAGGTCCTCAGATTAAAAATAGTATTGGCACACCGTGCTAAAATACTAAATATGAAACGTATCAAGAGGGAATCTATAGTGAGTTAACCCTGTTTGACTCATTAAGGCAAAATATATTATAGTATGAAGGACATTCCCATCGATAGTGGGCGACTAATGTTGTATCTTCTTAAATTCTCAAGGTTTAAAGCTTTGGAAGTTCATTCCCATCCTCGTGAGAAGAGTTGTTGAGTCAGCCATGTGTGCATCATTAAGTCCGTGATTTTCATAGTGCGAGGGACTCTCCCATTGATATCGCGACTAATGTTGTGATTTCATTAATATTAAAATTCCATGACTTTGGATGACGTTTTGTGAGAGTGTTGGTTCGCTGGCGGTCGAATAAATTTGTCATTTATGTGTACTCAATAATATGAAGGACATTCCCATCAATAGTGTTTTGACTAATTTTGTATCTTCGTCAATTTTGAAGGTTTGATGATTTGTGTCTAATTAAGTCGGAATATTTGTCCAGTGGATGTTCATTCAAATCCTCGTGAGGATAGGTGTTGACTCAACCTTGTGTATAACCACCTCTGTATAACCACCTCCTCAAACCATGTGTGACACAATTTCATCATCTGCCGTAGTGGAACATATGTATGATCATTATGGCCTCAACTATGTTTCCAATGAAAAGGCAGAGAACTATGCACCTCTAAACAAGTAAAAAAAAAAGTTAAGTACAAACCACTTCTATGTGTGACTAGTTCAAACTTTTTTTGGTTGTCTAGAGGTGACAATGTGTGCACTGCGTCTCAAGTGTAGCACCTCATCATCGGCCGTAGTTGAACACAAATCACAAGACACCAAAATGGATGTCTCATTCAAGTTGGTCGGGAGAGAGAAAGAATCTGTCGAATCTCGTCTAGAGGGGGGGATGCAGCTTCTGTGACGTTGAACCTCAAAGTCACGCCTGCACTTCTGAACAATCTAGGCCTTCCAAACACGATCCAACAGGCATGGATGATGCAGGCAAAGTTCCCCATATGTAGTTGTTTCCACAGACAGCGCGCGGACGGTTATTTCCTGTGGGTCCAAAACTGTGTTACAGAAGCAGACCACGGGAACACATAAATATGTGTTGGTGAGGATGTGTTGCAAGCCTCGTCTTATGGGCACACACATGTATGAGTTACTACATAGTGTTACAACCCATATATAGCCAACCACTTTTGAAAATAGGCACCCAAAAAAGGAAAAAGCTTTTATGCAGTAAGCTGTAGCTACAGTCGGTCAGCTTGTCTCGCACGCACGAGACCTCTCTCTCTCCTCATTCCCCGATGCATCCTCGTCGCCCGTGGTCTAGCTATTGATCCCCATGCTCCCTCTCCCTTTGGCGACCACGCCTCCGCCATCACCCAGCCCCACCCGCCGACGGTCGACACTGGCTCACCTCTGCCGTGGCTCCGGCATCTAGACCTCATCAATGAGCAGCCCAAGCTCGCCTCCCGACCGAGTTCCCTTAGATCCTCCACGGAAGCCCCTGCTCCAGCCATGCCGGAAGCTTCTTCACGGCCCAACGACGAGCTTGACATGGAAGTTATCATGGACGAGTTTCCAACACACCGAACATGGAGAAGACGAACGCCCCGCAAGTGGATTGGGTCTGGGATTCACCCGATCTGGCTTTGACGGACCTCTGCCGTGGGGAATCCATGGACAACTAGCTCGAATTGGTGCAGGCGGCTCCTCCATGGTCGAGATGGCAACGGTCAGTTTTGGGGGATTTTATTCAATGTTGCATATTGTGTTGTGATTTTCTACATGTGTGTATAGGTTTTGTTGTGTAAACACGAGTAAAATGCTACAATGATTTCTACAAAAGTGACGTTTTACTAATATTTTGCTGCAACCAAATGGGGAGTGTTGCATAGCTTGTTGACTTTTGCTACATGGCTGTGTTTAAAATGTTACAACAATTTTTGCTACACATCACAAGTTTTTATATATATACAGGGGGAAATTTCTACACACGATGCTACATGGGCAAAAAAAAATGCTACATCTGGATTTGTTTGCTACATTGATCAGACGCAACTTTTTCCTGAAATGTTTTTGCTACAGGCGATGTTACATGCCTAGATAAAAACTGCTACGCGCGAACCGTTTTTACTACATAGATCGGACGCGCGAGATCAAATCACTTAGAGAATCGAACGATGCAGAAGGTGGATGTAGCAACCGATCGCTACACCCGATTGTCACTTAGCGCAGGCCCCAAAAAAAAGTAGGTGAAGTAAATATTATTGGTTAACTTGCGAGAGGAGAGGAAGCTGTATTCGAACTCAAAACCTCTTATAAATTCGGCATCTCTCAGTGCAATCATGATTTACAATACTTACAACTAGAAAGAGATAACAAGTTTTAAAATGTCATATTTCTAGTATTGAGAAGTCTAGAACAAATCGTGTTTCCTGTATACTACTGGCAGTATATCGGCTGCTCGGATGCCCTGCAAGCTTAATGAGGTTGATCTCAAAACTGCTTGTGTAAATATAAATTCTGCTATCTTCAATTGATGTTGACTTCTTTTGTAAGTACACATACCTTACCCACATGAATTGATATGTTATTTTATTCTTAACATGGACACAACTACTATCTTGAACAAAAGGATGTCATTATTCTTCATTTAACGTAACAATGGAGCTGTTAAATATTTCTTGGCCTTTCTCCTCAAATGCTGATTGCGTCACTGTAATCCAGTCGTCTGTTATTTCCTGCGCTTCACATTCTAGAAATCCTTCACAAGACAAACTTCTGATACATTTTTGGTACATCATAGCATTCCATAATCCTGTGGCCAAGGGTATTATTTAGTATTCAATCAAGTGTGGGTAAAATAACGGTAAGGAAAGAACCAATCTACCTAGTCTCAGATGACTGCAATTAGGAAACTGTTGTTCAAGTGCACCACACGGTCTCTTGTACACAGAAGCATTCCAAGCAGGAAATGGCTAGCACCAATCGAGACAACTCAAGTCACATGACAATAAGACGTTATTCCTTGCACGCCATCTGGTTACAGATGATTTTTCACACATCTAAGGAAGTTGGATAAGAGTAATTCATATTGCAAAATATCCATCACATGTAACACATCAAGATTTCACGGTCAACGATAAGAAGCTAGAAAAGCCCCCATGTCAGCTTCAGTAAATCTGGAAACCTTAGCTTCACAAAATTAAATGAACTCCTTGTCATACACTTGAACATAGATGTGCAGCAACCATCTAAAACTGAAAATATCACACATCAAATTATTTAGTTAGTAAATTCAATTCCAGTTTCAGACACAGAAGTAAGTGCCATGAATATTGTTCATAGAGCATGCTATAGAGAAGATTGTTACCATCAATGAAAGACAGCTAGCTCCGTTTGCAAGAAGTTTTGAAAAAAGTGGAAGCATTCCCTGATCAACAAAAAGTACATGAGAATAACATACACTAATTTAAGTATGCAATGGCCATGTACGGGCACTACCAACAATATATGGTTAGAAAAATTATCTACAGCTTCTTGTGCATGTGCACTCCTGCAATACACACAGCTTCTAATGCTTAACAATGAAATATATGCTACGGGAATAAAATAAATGCAAAACACTTAGCTCATGTATTCTCTCTCTGGTACGTGCTGCTTAATGAAGCACAAGGTCTAGAAAAGGTTAGCAATTAATAGCGCTTGGATAGTCTTGCTTAAAGCCCAAAAGCAAACAGGTAAGCCAATATATGCTGATGGAGGCCAACACTAGTACCCAAACTGATGAGCAGTTACATATTACATATACTTGAAGTAGTACACCTAACAAAATATTGATGGGTGCAAAATTCAGGCAATAGAGTTCATCTCTACCTAATAATAAACGCTTCCTTCGTTTCGTCCGTCGTCGCGCCATTTTGCAAATAACCCCCTGGAAATTTGGGAAATTAACCCGCAGTCCACAGGGCAGAGGAACCTTCGTCGTTTCGTACGTCGGAGGGACTTATTTGCAATTTCTGGAAAACCCATGGACCTTTTTTCAACAACGCCTTTTCTCTTCAACCTCCAGGCAGGCGCACACAGCTGCGTGTCCGAGCGTGCCGTGGCCACCTCCTGCACGCCTCCCGTGCGAGGAGGTAAGGCCAGGGAGCGTCATGCCTCCCCTTCCCTCCTTGCTCACTATCCCGCACACGTCTCTCCCTCCCTCCGTTTCTCTCTCCCGCGCGAGCCCCAGGTCGTTGTCGCCGCCGACGCGAGCTGCCGCCGTTCCGCTCCTCCCCGGTCGAATCCGAGGCTGCCACAAGCTCCGCCACCGTCCCCTCTCCATCTCCGTCAAGTCTCGCTTCCTGGGACGCCCGAGGCGCGCCGGAATCGTCGTCACTGTGGTCTTCTTCTCCGGGGCCGACCGTCGAACGCCGGTGCTCGATTCACCGCCTACCGCCCGCCCCCGACCTCGCCGAACCCTCCATTAAATTCGTGGTGAGCCTCTGGTCCCGCTGGACCATCTCCCTGTCCTCCTTATGCCCTGGTTCGTCGCCTCCTTGGTCGCCACCGTCCGCCGTCGCCTGGGAGAGTCGCGACCATATGGTCCCCAGCGCCGCTGTTGATTTTTCCCGTGGCATCGCACGGGCAATTTTCCTAGTAATAACACATACATGAACTGTAGGAATTTTAGAAATTTGCACAGCTAATGTGGTTTTAGTTTCATAGCAAGATGGAGGCAATTAACATGCTCCAAGCCAACGCTAGCAACACACTTAATGTGAAACAGGTGATTCTAAAAACTTTTTAAATGCATGGATAAATGTTAACCGCTGCATGAGACTTCAGCAGCTGATGTCTGGACTCAAGTGCTCAAACTCGTGGAAATTATAGTCATGAACATAAATATTCAATTTTGCAGTAAAAATATTTTGGCAAGGTGCTAAACATGGAAGGGGTACGTGTCCTCTGCATTGGTGTTACCATCCACTTATGTTCCTTCAATGTCAGTTCTTACCCAATGTTTGTCATGCCTTTTGTTTTTGAACATCTTGGCAAGGTGCTAAACATGGAAGGGATCGGTATCCTCTGCATATTCCTCATTGCCAATGTAATGGAGACCTCTAGGTTTTCTGTATCGACATGAAAAATAAATAAAAAAATGCCACAACACTTCAATCAGGCTAGCGTGTAGCTTTCTTAGTAGGATCCTCAGCCAAGTGTTTAGGATCCTCAGCCAAGTGTTTCACCGTTATGGAAGAACACCCAACTTCCCTCCTCTCCTCTCCTCCGCCCCCGCGTGGCGGCGGGAGGGGAAACCCTAACCCCCGCTCCTCGGCCGCCCTCCCTCCGTTCCCACTACACCACGGACCAGATTTCGGGGCACCCAATCTGCCGGGAAAGGTCAAATTTTGGGGCAGAAAAACAGCCGGCAAAGGGTTTTTCCCGGCAGATATGCCTGCCCGCTATAACCCTGCCGGCAAAGCTCTTTGCCGGCTGTTTTTGGGTTGCCGGCAGTTAATCTGCCGGCCCAGCAGAACTTTTGCCGGCAGTCTTGATTTTTTCCTGGCAGACAGTTTGGCCTGCCGGTAAAGAGTTGTGCCGGCAGTTTAGACTTTTACCGGCTGATGAACTGCCCTCACCTTAGCTACTTTTGCCAGCAGTTTCCTTCACTATTAACGGCAGTTAAATTGCCCTAACAATGTGCTTACGATATTCAGCATTTAACTGTATGCACATTTACAGTTTAATCAAATACATTATAGACAGATTGTAGCACAAGATAATGGAGTTTTTTCCACAAGAGATAATTGACATGATACATGGTTCATATCCATGATACAAACTTACAAAGATCAAGTCAAATTCAAAATAAATGCGAGGCATCAACAATTGATCCTTGACAAGATACATGGTTCATATCCCTGATACAAAGATCTAATCCAAAGTGAACAAAAGAACATATATTTAGCAAGTACTCATTCTGGCTGTTAAATGACTTCTGCTTCCCTGGTGGTTGAGGGTACATGATTTCAAACATCCCCTCAAGTTCCTCGAGCATATATTTCTTTGTCCTCACCATGTAGTAAGGTCCCTGGGTGGAGAGAATAAAATTAATGACCAAGGAATAAGATTACTGAGAGGTAACATAATGCTAAGAACCAAGTCCTAAAAGACAATTATGCCAAGCAACATTGATTTTGCTGGTTATGTCGAGTTAGGAAACATGTCCATTGCCAAAACAGCACAATTTGCTCAGTTCCACAACAAATGAATTCACTCATCAGCTAGCAACAACTTCCACTTAACTAAGCTCTCGGAAACAACACTAGCTAGGTTCCAGGAAAGAATTTATGTTCGGATATGCTCAAAACACATATAGTACAATCATAACAAATAATCTCAGATTTACAAAACATAGTACTTTGGTTCCTTAGACTAATTAAATACAAGCCTACTGGTTCTAAATATGGCAGGAGACAAACTATAAGCCACAAACCATTGACATGCATATGGTTTCCATCTATGCTAATCAGCAAGCTCGTGTTAACACAGCAAGCATCAGTTCAGTTTTGTATGATCCATGTATATTGCTGGTGCTATGTTTTTAATAAACTGGAAGAGGAACAAAGTAAGTAATCATGCACAGTGTCGATATAGATGAGTATTGGTTCAACTGAATAAACAAGTTTTACTGAACACAGTGAGTAATCAGCTAGCAAGGTTACACTGAACACCAAAGATGTAGTAATCCTTCCCAACTATTTTAGATGTTCCCCCAATACACAGAGACGTAATAATCCTTTTCAAAGCAAGAACTAAAGCTTGCTGTAATAGTTCTTTACACATGAACAAAATTGCGAGCAATAACAGCAAAATAAAGCCTGAAGCGCATATCTGATGGTACCATTACGGTTAATAATGCAAGCATAACGTCATTCACACAAGGAAAGTACAAAGTTCACTGTAAATACCTTCAGGTCAATCATTTTCATAAGAGTTCACACAAAATGAGTGAAGTCGATATGGCAGCTTTCAACATATGTTTGTTCAAACAACTCAATAATTCCACCAAATCTTGAAGGCCACAATCAATTCCGAGTTTACACTCTAACTATTCATCGTTAGCCTGTGATGAGTACAAATAGAGGAGGTCAGTACAATAATCTGTCAGGCTGAAACAAAACTGACTTTAGTATGTATCCAGTGCTAACTTTTAATTTGAATTCTCTTATATAAGTAAGCAACTAAGTACCAATGATTTTATCATTGAGGTACTAATGAACACGAACTTTCATTCACTAACTGACAGGCTACTTAAATCACAGCACTCCATGTACATTCAGAGAAACATGTCAAGCACCATCCCTACTTTCAAATCAAGTCATGTTGCTATATTAAGCATATGAGAAGAAACAAAATACCAAGACTAGGAAGGAACATAGATGTAATATTGGGATGTATAATTAAGCTACATATTCTAGAAATCAGTTGAGCACCAAGAACAGATTGTACATGAAGGGTCAAAACTCAAATTTATTGATCACTTCTTTGCGCGTCTATTTTTTGAACAGATCCTACCAATACAAATCAATCTGAACATTTTCGAATAGAAGTGCATATAAGCAAGTAACCGAAGAGATAACATTGGAAGTCACTTACTTATCTCAGGAGAAGACTGTGCCAGTAGTGTTCAACAGTTCTACAGCCAGACCCTCAAGTGCCCTGGGTCTTAAAAATTAACCTGTGGGGAAAATCAATTAGCAGTGTAATATTCTGAATATGCAGATACAAGCTAACAGCAAACCATAGGTGAAGCTATTCTTATGTTAGCAATTTATATGTGAGAGGCAGCCATCACAACAACCGGTTAAAACACATACACACACAGTATGTGATGAATGCTCCCTTGCTCTATCAAATACATATTTAAACCAAATAGCAGAAGGTATACCATATACACTAAAATAAATCTAGCCAAGAACAATAATGCATACTACTTGAATATCATGCCTAGGCAGCCACATACACAATAAAAAGATAACCATAACATGCACATCAAGTGGAAAAGCATTACTTGCATATAGATTTTCGACACAAGATAGTTGCAAATATACATATGGAAAGAGACATAAAAATCTAAAGAAACAAGTGTACTATATGAGCCGAACATTCTGGTGATGAACAAATAGAACACGCAGTAACTTCTCATGAGAGAAGACCAGTTACCAACTCAATGAACTAGTCTAGCTCACAATCCGTAAGCCAAATGAATTATTTTCCATACCTGGTAATTAGCAGCCCAGCAACCAAGTGGAAGGGAGCACCCACTAATTCCAGGATGCTAGCTAACATGAAACCTTCAGCTAATCAAGTAAGCTAGTGGAAGGGAGCAACGACTAATTCCAGGATCCTGTATACATTAGTTCTGAAATCCTTGGATGAACAGATAGATGGACACTAGTCTTCAAATTCAAGTGTAGACTACTCATCAGGCAATAAAAAGAACATCTTGCTATGCGACACTACTCATCAGGCAATTTTTTTTGAAGATATACCAAGACTCGATCCATCCATCAGACACATCCACGAGTCCCCCCTGATTCGATCCAACTTACACACAGGTCCCCCGTTTCAGTCCCTCTCTGCAACTGAGCAGGCTCTAGCCTCTAGGGTTTACAACCGCGAGTTCGAGGCATGTCGCACAGCGCTACTGTACCGCACAGCCGATGGAGCGCTCGATTTCGGCAAGATCCAACCAGAACATTTCCTTATACAGGGGGATTGGGGAACGGGAGGGTGAACCTAGCACGTACCTTTGACGAACTCCTCAAGGTCGACGGCGCGGAGGGCCGTGACGGCGATGGGGGGCCGCAGCCTGAGCGGCGGCTCGCCTTCGTCATCTCCTCCAGCGTCCCGCTTGAAATCCCTCAGGCTCGAGGGGGGCACGAAAGGAAGATCCATCGAACTGCGGATGCAGGGCGGAGAACGGCGGCGTGGTGCGAGAGGCGGAGTGCGGCGGCGCGGAGCGGGAGCTGGAGCGGAGGCGACGCGAAGGTGGATTGCAGCGACGCGGTGCTAAGCGGAGATGGGATAAGGAGTGAGATTGGGGAATTTCTCAGATTGGTTAGGGTTTGGTGGAGCGCCACGCGCCTGCCCTTAAGTCCCGAAATATTTCGTTCGACGCGCGCTGACTCCGAAACCCCGCCAAACATTTCGCTACCCCGCCAATTACATATACCGGCGGTTTAGACTGCCGGGACTGACTTGTGCCGGCAGATAAAATGCCTCCTAATACCTGGATTTCTGCCGGCAGTTGACAGCCGGGGCATCTCAATTTTTGCCGGCAGTTAGTGTGCCCTCTCCGATTTTTGCCGGCAGTTAATTTTTACCGGCAATTAATTTGCCTCCTAAAGTGGACCTTTGCCGGCAGTTAATAGCCCCCAAATTTGGTCCGTGGTGTATTGTCCCCTCCCTCGCCGTCGCCACAGGGCTCGGCCAGGCAAAGCCTGGTTGGTCGGCAGCGGCGAGGATCGATTGTCCTCTCCGTTGAGGAGCCTGGCGCGGGTTGGGGTCCTTGGCTGAGGCGTGGAGCTACCGGGCACCACGGCGTCCGGCCCGGCAGTGCATGGCGGCGGCCGTGGCAGGGGCGTGGGCGGACGGTAGGGGCGGTGCTTCTCGCCTTGACGGCGGCGGCGGCGACCCGAGATCTCGATGATGGCGGCTGGGACTTGGGGGTGGATCATGCCGGCGGATCGGCACCATGGATCTTCCAGGTGTTGAAGACGCAGATCGGATCCCAGCGAGGATGGAGGAGCAGCGAGGGTTCCGTGTGGTGCGGCTTCGGCCCGCCTCTTGGCGTTCTCCTGCCTCTCATATCCTTGCGGCGGATCTTGAGGCAAGTTTGTCGGCCGGCGAGAGCTGGGCTCCGATCCGGTCGGGGCCGACGACGGCGGCGCCCGCGGGCATTGTTACCTTGTTGAAGGAGTCGTTGCTGCGACGTTCTAGCCTCCCTCCCTGATGCTCCGGAGGAAACTTCAGATCTGGGTTTCCCGGATCGCACGATGGCGGCACTTCCGGTGTCGTTCTCCTCCTTGGGGGCATCGTGTTGGAGCACATCCTGGCTGGAGAGATCTGATGGTGGAGCGGCGTGTCATTTTCCGCGTCGACAATGGTGACTCGGCAGCATGGTGCAGTGGGGTCTCGGCGTAGATGCGTGCGAATGGACGAGGGCAGGGCGGTGGTGCTGTTTGGCGTCATGGCGACGTCGCCGGCTGGCCTTGCAAGGCCATGGCGTTGATCTTTGCCTGAAGATGGGTTCGAGGAAGACGGCGGTAGTGACTTCTGTAGCGCGCGCATGCGGTGCGTGTTGAGGGTCTGCTGGACCGGTACTCCGGTTGTAGATGATGCGTGTAGGTGTGAGGTCAAGGCATGCGGCTCTGATCATGGCCACCCCCATCATAGTTGTAGCGACTTTTTGTTGCCGAGCGGCTGACTTCGGTTTGATCAATGTTGTACCTTGTAAGATTTGATGAATAATTGCGGATGGCTGTGTGCATCACTTTGATGCAGAGGCCGGGGATCCGCACCCCCTTATCTAAAAAAAAAGTGTTTCACCGTTATGGTCTTCTTTTGTAAATAGAAGAGTTGTTGACTCTAAAGTATGACGGACCAGGAATAGGATACTAAAGAAGAAATTAACTGGAATTATCTATTGAGATAGCCACATGCTGTGACCACTACAAACTGATATGTGAAACTTAGAAGAAATCATATGGTTTCAGCAGTCCAAAACAGAACATAAGATCAGATGGTTTCTATCAAATCAATCTTCATATAACTATCTCCCCAATACTGAAGCAACATAGGACGATAGTAATCGGCATAATGATAGATACATCCAGGTGAATATTCAAAACAGGGATTATGAACTTGAAGGAGGCGAAGTGACCAAAGTTCAGCAACTTTATTACCTCTAAGCAATTGATCTCTGGACGAATTTAAAACTTGATGGAATTCGGGCTGTCAGCACAACCGCGCCCGCGTCGGCGGCCTGATAGACAGAAGCACCCGCTGATGGTGAGTACGACACCAAAGCGTCTGCGGCAATGACCGAGGACACCATGCCACCATGTTTGTTTCTGAACCTGAGGTTACAGATGATGCCACCATGCCACCAATCATATCTAGACAGCATGTTGATAACTACGTACATCTGCTACAAGTACAGTGTCAGTCATAGTAGCCATGTCAATAGCCAAGCGAGGCGTTCAGCCCTGCCTCTGAAATAAGCAACAATGACTGCATTGGTAAAACGTGTTGTGGGTCACAGAGATGATGCATCCAAAGGTCTCGGCAAACTGTGCAAGAAGAAAATATCCCAATGACACGGGGCTGCATCGGCTGCAGTGTGTTTGCGTGGCATTGTCCAGGATTTTTAGGTATCCATTACTGGAGAGAATATGTTGCCAGATTGGTGTTTACATTGAAAACTCTTACAGAAAACTCAAAACTCAATCCAACAACTAAACCTGTTGTCCCAAGTAAATTGCGGTAGGCTTATAGAAAACTCAAAACTTCATGAGTACATTAAATTTACCTGGTAACTATATTCGTTATTTAGCTATAACAGAACACCAAGTGGGCAAGTGATTAAAAAACTCCCCCCTTAGCACAACATTTCACAAACCAGTAGTTTTCCTTCATTTAAACATTTAACATACAGCACAGGGTAAATGACATTAAGAAAGAGCATAACGTCAGGCAATTTCAGATAAACTCATGCTAGTAACAGCCTTCCATGATGATTCATTGGTTCCAGGTTCAATGACATAAATAACTGCACAAGGTCAGGTAATTTAAGACGAGCTCCCGCTAGGAACAGCCTCCCCTGATCCACTGGTTAGAGGTAATCCACCAACCGGATAGTGCAGCAGGATACGCGACCAGGCTACGGTTACTTTCAACTTACACACGCCAAGATCAAGCAAACCCCAACTTCTATCTGCATCCAAAGGTGCAAAGGATGCCTTAGACTCTGCAAGAACCTGGGCATGGTTGCCACCACCTTGACACAGCATGCCACGGACTATCAGTTGCCCAGAACTCTCAACAGACACAACACGCCGCAATAGCTCAACTGTGCCATCAGCAGGAGCAACCGACACCTTCTCTTCTCCAGAGTCGAGCAGCACAACATCCATATGACCAAGACTGCCGATATAGGCGGTTAGCTTGCATCGGAGCCCTTCTGACCATGACCCCTTGACAATCTGCATGGCGATGGTGGCCTCAACAGAAGACGCCACGAGGCCACATGTGAACTCCAGTGTGCTAAGCTTGCTGCTGTAGAGCACGCTGCTCGCGCAGGAAATGCGTCTGCCCTCTCCGAAGTTCGCGCGTAAATTCATCTTCTCACAGCATACGAAGCGCTGGAATAGAAGGCTAAGATCGGTATCCTCAGATTCGGTAGCTCCCTTCACTTTCAGCACAACCTCGACGTACACCTTGTCTCTATAGAAGATAGCACGGCTAGGACCTGTCAGTACTAAATATGGATCCTGCATACAACACAACTGGTTAAGTTAGCATGTGAAACAGCACAGATGACACTCAAATTCCATAAAGTTGATTAACAAAGGCAACTAATTTACTAAGACCAGTTATAATTTGCTTCGATGGGCACAACAATAATGTGAACTCTGAATATTTAGTATAGGTAGATGCACACGAGATAACAAACAGAAAATAATGCAGCATACTCTAATGCACAACAAGTTCCAAGCAAAATAACCTGTTGAGTGAGGGTTTGGCAGTTCTCCCTTGTGCGGCTGAAGATAATGTTGCGACCGTAATCCAGTTTGTCGCGCACCGCGACCATACCGAAAACATCAAGGGGCAATTCTAATGGATCTGATACTACAACCTTGACGGAGAAGATCTGCAAAGTACTCCTGGTTTTGGTGGTGTGATCACGCATAGGGTTGTCCGTGAAACACATGGCTGGGATACGCGCTGCAGGACAATTATATTTAGTCAGAAAAATTACAGATAATCCCACGACGGATGCATAAATCACTAGATTTATCTATCTATCTACAAAGATCAGTGCTAAAAATACTGAAAGCATGGGGAACATCAATCAATAATGTAACCCTTACTGTTGTCCTCGAAGGAGAAGCCCGAGAAGCGAGCCTCACTTGCCAGTTTTGTTTCGAGGTGCCTGCGCTCAAATTCATAATCTAACTCCCACTCGTCTTTGCTGGGATCTTCCGGCGGCGGCGCCCGCGCCCTCTCGGCTTCCTTGGCTACGCGGTCCGCCTCCCGCTGGACCTCGAGCACCTCCTCCATCTTCCTCGCCCACTCCTTTTGTTGTCGCAGCAGCTCCGCACGCCTCTCCTCTGTGAGGTCCTCGAGCACGATCGGCGGCGAGTCGGGGTTCTCCTTGTTCAGCCTCGCCACCGCGTGCTTCAGCCTCGCCTCGTCCATATAATTGAAGGAGCGCAACACCCAGGACACATCCGGCTTCGCCGTCCGCACCACCCCCGCCGCCTTCTTGTGCCCTGCCTCCTTGGCGTCGGTCTCGCACCCTCTCTTCGTCGCCGCCGGCTCCAAACTCATCCCGATCGAAACAAATCGACCGGAGAGAGTGAGGAACTAAGTAAATGTGGAAAGAATAGAAGTGTAGAACATAAAAACATGAATCTTTGCAAAGTAAACAAAAAAAAATGTGCACAATGGTTTTTTTTAGTGTAATTTTTGTGTAAAAAGTATGGGAATTCGTTAAATTTGAAGATTTTTTGATATATTGTTTGCATTATTCTGACCTTTTGTGTAAAAAGTATGGAAATTCGTTAAATTTGAAGATTTTTTATATTTTGTTTGCATTATTCTGACCCGTCGGAAAAAAATCATTGTTCATTACAGTCAACGCAGGTAGTACAGAACTGTCGGAGCCGGATTAGAAAGAGCCACTCAATTCAGATCTTTCGTGATAAAGTTCACTAATAGCTTTTACCTCCGCACTGAACTATTGAAGCTTTAAGCTACTATTATCTGCAGCCAGTTTGTATACACTACCAAGTATTGATTATGCAACAAAAAAGAATAGTGGTTTCTACGAACTGTAGAAAAAAATTCGGAATACTGTAGAAGATGTTGGATTGAAGGAGGCAGGAGGTAGGCGAGGTCTCTTCTTCAAGTTGAAGAAAAAAGTATGTTAGTGAACTGCAAGCAATTTCATATAACAAATGATGTATGTTTGAGAGAACACAAAGAATTAGAACCTTATTTGCATATTTAGACATGGTTATCAATTAATTACGCAATCGTCAGGATTCGAAATGTTGAAATTCGCTGGAATTTGTCGTGCAGAGTATCTTCAAATATCTAGTGATTTGAGATGTTAAAATTATTTTTTATTAATATTTAATTTATGTCTATAATGAGTGGAAATGCACATTTATTGAATTGAGTTCCATAATTAGAGTTGGTTCATTTGGATTCCATCCAAATAATTACCAAATCGAAATGTTCAATTTGAGTTCGTAATTAGACGAAATGTATTTTTTGAGCATCTAATAAATTTACATCATATATTTAGAGGAAGTGCATTTGGATTTTTTTGAAATATTTGCCAAATTGAATTATTAAAATATGTTTATTGTCTGACATGAACAGGTAGCATTTATTTTTCTGACCGTTTGGATATGTTATTAATATTTTTCCGAAAACATGTTTGTTTTTTGTCATAAATAGCTAGCATCTATTTTTATGACCATTTGGATATGTTATGCATATTTTTCCATTGGATAGATTGAAAATTATTGATTTTTGTATACTTTTTATTATATGGAAATTTGAATAAACATGGTTAAAATTTGTTGGAAGTGCCTATATGGTCGAGAAATTTTAAAAACTTGTAGCGCACAAATTGAAGTCACTATTTTGTTTGACGTTGGCTTGAAGAAAGTATCACCGGGAAAATACGTTTTAAATTTGTGTTGAAAATATGAGCGTGGGAGAGAAATATTAGTTTTAAAATTTGTGTCGAAAATATGAGCGCTGGAAAAGAAATGTTAGTTTTTTTGTAAAAGTGAAAATCGAGGGAAATGTATGCCAAAATTGTTTGAAAGCTCTTACTTTTCTGCAAATTTTGATATATCACTTGTCTTATTCTGAATTACGGTTTAAAATTTATAAATTTAACAAATTTCATCCTTTTTATGTAATTATTATTAAAGTCCTGACAACTGGGACCCGCGCGTCAAAAATTTAATAATTTACAAAAAAAGTATGGGAATCTGACTGGTGGGTCCGTGATGATGTCATCCGATGACGTCATCAATGGCCACCGTCTTCCTCGGGTGGCGACGTCGAGCATGGCGGCGTCGTTGGAGGCCGAGAGAGGCGACGTGGCCTAGCGCGTTGGATGCGGCACGTCGCGGGCAACCGAAGCGTGGCGGCGCTGCGCAAGGCGAGGTCGGGAGGCGGCGAATCGAGGCACGGCGGCGGCGGACGGACATGGGGAAGAGGACCACGGCGCGGGCGTCTCCGAGCTTCCTGGCTCGCGATTTTTGGCGAGGATGGAGAGGAAGCCGAGGCCGTCCCGCGGGTGGTCTTCGATCTGAACGGGAGGGCGTGCAGCGGCGGCACGACGCGTCGGCGGTGTCGGCAGCTCCGGCCGTGCGCGGGGAAGAAGAGAGCGGAGAAGGTCGAGATATGCGGGATTATTTGCAACGAAGTCCCTAGGTTTTCGTAAAATTGTGGATAGGTCCCTCCCGCGGCGAAAAGATAGAAGGACCGTCGGATCGGCGACCGACGGCGCGGATCGAAACACTGTTCAACACTATTTTACCCATCGGAGGAATGTTGCAGGCTAAATAGGGTTTAGTGCATATCAAAATATCTCCGCAACGATGAGGGTGATAGCCTATTGCATTTTGGCAGACTACGCCGACGAGTATCTTCGCATTGACGACGATACTATAATCGAGTCAGTGCGCATGTTCGCCAAAGTGATAATCTGTCTCTTTGGTCATGTTATCTTAGAGCACCCAATGAAGAAGACACGGTGAGGCTGATGGCATCGAATGAGGCTCGAGTTTGGCCGGGCATGCTAGGAATTATTCACTACATGCATTAGACTTGGAAAAATTGCCCAAGGCATGGCACAGGCAGTATTGTGGCAAGGGTGGTGATGCAACAATTGTGATTGAGTCCTTTGCATCCGTAGATACTAGACGAATACATTAGTCCCTTATTCACATTGTCGTTCATCACACAAAACCCACATAAGAGGGCATCAGATTCACTTTTATGAGGGCAAGCTGAGAACCACAATATAAATTTTGTATTGGAAAATTTCTTTGTTCATTATTTTGGGGAAGAACTATTTGTAGAATCTAAGGTCTCCTTTACTGATATTGAGATTGAATCAAATGTTATGGCTCTTCCTCATGAAAGTATCATGTTGAAACAGTATTCGCAATGACATTATATATCTGATGCATGTATTTTTTTGATTGGAACATTTATTTGGAGAGTATCAATGCTTCCTTATTACCCAATAATAAGACATATTTGACACTGCAAGAACCAATAAACGATCAATACAACATTTGAGGTCAAAGTATTGATTGATTTTGTATATTCTACAATGTTCTATTCAGGTAATGATATTTGTCACACCTACGTAGCCTCCCAAAATATTTACGGAAATGGGCATAGATACAAACACATACATATATCTGCTATACGTCTACGATTTCATTCTTTTTATTTTTCCTTTCATATATAGAATTTGATTTATCCAAAGAATTTTAAGAAGCGTGGTCTTGAAAAAGGAACAACTAATGTCACTTTTAATGCAATGTACGCCTTAATTTAATTTAATTTAATTTTACACAGTCAACGATAAAAATACAATAAGAACTTAGTTTAATGTATAACATCAGTATGTTGTATTGTACACAATATAGTAGTAAATTGAACTAGTTAGATATAAGTCAAAATTTGACTTTTAAATATAAGAAGTCAAAGAGTTTAGTACAAAGAATTTAGTAGAAACTAGGAATCTCGAAGCCAATCTAGGATTACGGAAGAAGGAGATTTTCGATCATGTTCTCGGTACATACTTTGGAGTATTTGTCTTACCGAAACCTTGAGTCTCACGGTCAGATTGCCAGAACTTTTTTTTAGCAAAATCACACTTTGCCGCCGAAATTTAGAACACAGAAACAAAATGGGAAGTAACAAAAGTATTTATTTATCATTATGTCCAATGTACAACTATTGTGTGATGCTTGTATATCGAATGCACAAGTAGATCAAATTACATCTATGTATAGATCGGCTCTGATACCACTTAAGTGTTGCGTGTATGGAAAACACAAAAAAAATCCTTACAACATAACACACAGGATCAATCTATTAAGATGCAACTACGCAATTAGATCTAGTATTCACAAACACCTGTAGCGGAAGTAGATATCGATGAAGATTAATGAAAATTCTCGCGGCTAAGCCTAGCGGTGAGAACGTTGATGATTCCCCGCTCCCTCGTACAAGACAAATGGTATGATCTCTCCTCGGGTATCGACGCTTCGAACCCTCCCCTTGACCGCTGCCGCCTAGGAAGGCAGGAGGGGTGCTAGCCATACCCTATATGGTCCTTGGGGCCCATGCGGCTGCACCCAAGTGGCCCTAGTGCAGCCCTAGAACCCATCTCGGTACTTTCTCCCTCCTGTGTTGATTGTTAGTTAACTCCGGAAACTCAATTTCCACCTATAGAAAAATCCCAAAACTATTCCGATGACACTTGAACATTTTCTATGCTCGTTAATGAAATTCTCGGACCACTTCCAAAGCCTTTATGATATCATATGTCATCTCTACATAATGCCGAAACACTTCCGGTGATTCTCCAAACACAAATTCAACTCACCGGAACAAATCCGATGATTCTACAAATTATCCACATACCCTTATAACTCTTACAAAAGATCGGAAGACCTTAAGCATGTGACCCAATAGATTCGGAAATACATAGACATGTCTGGAGCACTTTCAGTCCAATAACCAACAGTGGAGCCATGGACGCCCACGATGGTTCCCATGCATACACGAATACATAAAGCAAACTTTTTTTTATTTCTCGTAGTGCTAATCGATTTACTTTGCTATACTAGTGATATCCCGAGTTGAGATGGGTGTCCGTGTGATAAAAATCTTTGATCAATATACTTGTTAGCCTCGTATCGATGTCACTCTCTTTTCTCATTTGGTATTTCGATATCCTCATGACTATATCTAACAAATTCGAGGTCATCCTGGCTAGACCATCATCTAACAAATTAGGCATTAGGGGTTTAATCAGACCATCATCTTTAGCTCTATCAACTAAAACCGCTAACACATCTACAGCTATATTAAAAAGAATGAGCGAGAAGGGGGTTTCCTTGTCTCAGCCCTTTTTTAGTAGTAAAATATTTACCAGTCATGTCATTGGCCATTATAGCTACTTTACCATTTTTACCAAAGCATGCATCCAACTTATGAATATTTCCGGGAAGCCTTTCATCCTAAGGATATCAAAGACAAACTCCCAGTTAATTTTGTCATACGCTTTCTCGAAATTACTTGACCTTGTGTTGTTATTTAGGTTATGGAACCACGATGGGAGGCTATTGACATGGCTACTCCGACTTACTCTTTTCTTGTAGCAAATATAGATCAAGATTCTGTCCAGATGTGGATTGGTGAGCTACACGCATGTCCTCTTCTGTAACCTCAGATTCAGAAACATGGAATGAGGCGATTTTAGGTTATGGTTTGTACAGCTGTTGTGAAGATGCAATGAGGTTCTTCCACAGCATGTGCTTGCATTTTGGGTTGGAGAAAGACAAGACCTACTGAGCTGCTTTACGAGAAGCAAGGAATCATGAGCACAAGCTGTTGGAATTTACTAGTATTTACTAGCCCAAGATAAATTCAGAAATTCTCATTGGCACATTATTATATTTTGTTAATTGGAAAATTAATGAGTCATTGATTAATTAGTAACGGTCACGTTTATTACGGTCATTTCTAATTCATTAACAGACACGGTTAATACAGTCATTTCTGATTCACAAATTAATGAGTCATTGATTAATTAGTAACGGTCACGTTTATTACGGCCGTTTCTAATTCATTAACAGACACGGTTAATACAGCCGTTTCTGATTCACAAACACGTTTATTGTGACCGTTTTTAATTCATAAACGGACGTGTTTAATACGGCAGTTTCTAAATCATAAACGGACGCGTTTATGAGGGCTGCTTTGACTCCCAACCTGCACTATATAAAACCGAACCAAGCCAATTTTGGCATATATACGCAACACATGGTCTCGCACCACCGTTCCAAAACCTTGCGCCGCCGTCTTCCAAGTCTTCTCCATCCCGTCTTCCGGCGTGCACCGGTTGAAGGGACAGTAGGCCTCCGGAACCCCGCCTCTTGTGATCCTGTACGGGAGAGGGGCGATCAGGTTTTTGGGGAGCGCACTCGCGCGACTACTGGCATCGAGTTCTTCCCCAACGACGACTTCTTCCCCGACATCGGCAGCCTCTTCATCGACGACATGGGCGACAACAGCAACGCCAACGCTTCGGCTGCCGCTGCACCGTATGATTACTTGATCTTCCTGTTTACGATACTGCTACAGTTTCTGCTTGTAGTAGTTGCTTTAGATTCGTTCTATTTATCTACTATTCAAGTAGATCGCATGATTAGTATAATTCTGGTTATTCTAGTCATAAACTATTTACTGTTTTCGCGGATTAAATCAATAGCTAAATTGCTTATATTTCAACAATCCAAAAACCTGATTATAGGCAATTTGCTGCGCCTGGCTTTCTCGCGTCTATGAGGCCGTTTCCCTTCAAAGGGGTACAGTATAAACGGTGGCGCATGAGAGCAGTTTACTGGTTTCAAAACAGTAACTGCTATGCTGCCACCAAAGGCAAGCCTGAGGGCGATCTCAATGCTGAACAACTGGAAGCTTTTGAGAAGCTCGATACCCTTTTCAAGGGTGCCCTTCTGAGTGTTCTTGACGACTCCATTGTGGACTCGTATATGTCGTTTGATAACGGCAAGGACATGTGGGATGCGCTCGAGGCCAAGTTTGGTGCCTCGGACGCTGGCAGCGAGCTGTACGTCATGGAGCAATTCTATGACTACAAGATGACTGATGAGCGCTCTGTTGTACAGCAGGCTCATGAGATACAGTCACTCGCTAAGGAACTTGAGCACTTTAAGTGTAATTTACCGGACAAGTTTGTTGCCGGTGGCATTATCGCCAAGCTTCCACCTTCGTGGAGCAACTTTGCTACTTCTCTGAAACACAAGAGACAAGAGTTTTCCGTTTCGGATCTCATTGGGTCGCTTGATGTTGAAGAGAAGGCGAGAGCAAAGGATACACGTGCTCGAGTTGCTGAGGCTGGTTCTAGTGCCCATGTGGTACAGAAGAAGAATTACCAGCCGCCCCACAAGCCCAAGTTTAACAAGAACAAATCGGGGGTAAAGGCAAGTCTGACGATAGGCACAAGCCTTCACAGTCTACCAACTTCAAGAAGAACAACAATAAGCCAAGGAAGGGAGCATGCCATGTTTGCGGTGATCCGAATCACTGGGCACCTCGCTGTCCTAACCGCCATGAGCTTCGCACATCGGAGAACAGCGGCAAGACTGCCAATGTTGTCATCGGCGACACTGAGATGAAGGAATCTGGGTACGGTATATTTCCTACCATTCTTTCAGTTTGTCATTCTCCTGAATGGTTGATTGACACTGGTGCCAATGTACATGTTTGTGCTGATGCTTCCATGTTTTCTTCTTACCAGGTCACAGGGACTTCTCCCGTGCTGATGGGGAACAACTCACATGCTTCTGTTCGTGGTGTTGGTACGGTCGATCTGAAGTTTACTTCGGGGAAGACCGTGCGCCTGAAGAACGTTCATCATGTGCCCTCCATCAATAAAAATCTCGTTAGCGGATCTCTTCTGTGTCGAGATGGTTATAAGTTGGTTTTCGAGTCCAATAAAGTTGTAATATCTAAGTATGGACAATTTGTTGGTAAAGGCTATGAGTGCGGAGGCTTGTTCCGCCTATCTTTGTCAGATATTTGCACCAAAGTTATTAATCATATTTGTCACGAATTTGAATATAATGTTTGGCATTCACGACTTTGTCATATTAACTTTGGTTGCATGACGCGGCTAGCTAATTTGGATTTAATTCCGAAATTCACTACTGTCAAAGGTTCCAAGTGTCAAGTGTGTGTGCAAGCTAAGCAACCTCGCAAGTCTCATACGGCTGCGGAGGCAAGAGACTTGGCGCCACTGGAACTTATACATTCAGATCTTTGTGAGATGAATGGCGTGTTGACAAAAGGCGGAAAGAAATATTTCATGACGCTTATTGATGACTCCACTAGATATTGTTATGTGTATTTTCTGAAAACAAAAGATGAGGCTTTAAACTACTTCAAAAACTATAAAGCTGAAGCAGAGAACCAACTTGATCGAAAGATTAAAAGGCTAAGGTCTGATCGTGGTGGAGAATATTTTTCCAATGAATTTGATTCGTTTTGTGCGGAACATGGTATAATACATGAGAGGACGCCTCCCTACTCGCCTCAGTCAAATGGAGTGGCTGAAAGAAAGAACCGAACTCTAACTGATTTGGTTAACGCCATGTTAGACACTTCGGGACTGTCTCAGGCATGGTGGGGGGAGGCTCTATTGACAGCTTGTCATGTCCTAAACCGAGTTCCCATAAAAGATAAAACTGTTTCTCCATTTGAGGAATGGGAAAGGAAAAAGTTGAAACTCTCTTACTTACGTACTTGGGGCTGTTTGGCGAAAGTCAATATTCCAATTCCCAAGAAGCGCAAGCTTGGACCAAAAACCGTGGATTGTGTTCTTCTGGGCTACGCTTTTCATAGCGTTGGTTATAGATTTTTGGTAGTCAAATCTGAGGTATCCGACGTTCATGTTGGTACGATTATGGAGTCGAAGGATGCGACTTTCTTTGAGGATATCTTTCCCATGAAGGGTATGCCTAGCTCATCAAATCAGGAGATACCTAGCACATCTAGTCAGGAATTAGCTGTTATTCCTGAACCTACCATTTCGATAGAACACACTGATAACCCTGTGGAGGATGACAATGAAGCTCCTGTTAGGAGCAAGAGACAGAGGACTGCAAAGTCCTTTGGTGATGATTTCATTGTGTACCTTGTTGATGACACCCCTAGTACCATTTCAGAAGCCTATGCATCTATTGATGCTGACTACTGGAAGGAAGCTGTTCGTAGCGAGATGGATTCCATCTTGGCTAACGGAACCTGGGAAGTCACTGATCGTCCTTATGGGTGTAAACCTGTAGGATGTAAGTGGGTGTTCAAGAAAAAGCTTAGGCCTGATGGTACTATTGAGAAGTACAAGGCGCGGCTTGTGGCCAAGGGTTATACCCAGAAAGAAGGTGAAGACTTCTTTGATACTTACTCACCTGTGGCTAGACTGACCACGATTCGAGTGCTACTTTCATTGGCTGCCTCACATGGGCTTCTCGTTCATCAAATGGACGTGAAGACAGCTTTCCTAAATGGAGAGTTAGACGAGGAAATTTACATGGATCAGCCCGATGGTTTTGTAGTACCTGGTCAGGAAGCAAAGGTGTGCAAGTTGTTGAAGTCCTTATATGGCCTTAAGCAAGCTCCTAAGCAATGGCACGAAAAGTTTGAAAGAACTTTAACTGCTGCAGGTTTCATTATAAACGAATCTGACAAATGTGTGTACTATCGCTATGGTGGGGGCGAGGGAGTTATTCTCTGTCTGTATGTCGATGACATACTGATCTTTGGAACCAACCTTGATCTAATCAAGGAGGTTAAGGATTTCTTATCTCGTTGCTTTGAGATGAAGGATCTAGGAGTAGCCGATGTTATCTTGAACATCAAGCTGCTGAGAGATGGTGATGGTGGGATTACACTGCTTCAGTCTCACTATGTGGAAAAGGTCTTGAGTCGATTCGGGTATGACGACTGTAAGCCTTCTCCGACACCATATGATCCTAGTGTGTTGCTTCGAAAGAATCAACAGACTGCTAGAGATCAACTGAGATATTCTCAGATTATTGGCTCGCTTATGTATTTGGCTTGTGCCACGAGGCCTGACATCTCTTTTGCTGTGAGCAAGTTGAGCCGGTTTGTTTCTAATCCGGGAGATGATCATTGGCATGCGCTCGAGAGAGTTATGCGTTATTTAAAAGGCACTGCGAGCTATGGAATTCACTACTCTGGATACCCGAGGGTACTGGAGGGTTATAGTGATTCAAATTGGATATCTGATGCTGATGAGATTAAGGCCACGAGTGGTTATGTGTTTACACTCGGTGGTGGAGCTGTTTCCTGGAAGTCTTGCAAGCAGACCATCTTAACGAGGTCAACTATGGAAGCAGAACTCACAGCGTTGGACACAGCCACTGTTGAAGCAGAGTGGCTTCGAGAGCTTTTGATGGACTTACCTGTGGTTGAAAAACCAATACCCGCTATCCTTATGAACTGTGATAATCAAACTGTGATACACAAGATTAAAAGTTCTAAGGATAATATGAAGTCATCAAGGCATGTGAAGAGGAGATTGAAATCTGTCCGAAAATTAAAGAACTCCGGAGTCATTGCGTTGGATTATATCCAAACGTCTAAGAATTTGGCAGATCCCTTCACAAAGGGTTTATCACGTAATGTGATAGATAGTGCATCGAGGGAGATGGGTTTGAGACCCACGGTATGAGTTGTCCACAGTGGTAACCTACTCTATGTGATCGGAGATCCCGTGAATTAGAAGTGGGAGACAAGCTGTTGGGCAGCTGAGAGGAGAGTATCCTTATATTATATTTCCCACTCCATGAAGATGCAATACTCTTCTATTCTGTATGGCAGGTTGATATTTATCTTAATGTATTCCAAGTGGCTTACTTTTATAAGCGGAGATGTTGTCCTGCAGAGCATCTCTTGAGGAATACACCTATATGAGTCTGACTGTTAAACGTCGCAGTCCGTGAGAGTTGGGTGCTCTTTAATAAACTCATGAAAGGTCTTGGAGTATGACGCATAAGCTCCACCCGCGGGGAAGCCTTGCGGCAGCTCAGTATTGGTCAAGGGCTTGTGTGAAACTAAGTCGCAGCAAACTTGTAGTTCAAGGCATAGTCCACTATCCAAGTTGTGATCTAGTGTAGCATAAGTTTCTAAGTGGAAGTTCAACTTAACAGTCTCCACTGAGTACCGGTATATAAAACAATGTTTTGGAACTGAATGATGAGATATGAGCCAATGAGACTTTGTGGGGGATTGTTGGAATTTACTAGTATTTACTAGCCCAAGATAAATTCAGAAATTCTCATTGGCACATTATTATATTTTGTTAATTGGGAAAATTAATGAGTCATTGATTAATTAGTAACGGTCACGTTTATTACGGCCGTTTCTAATTCATTAACAGACACGGTTAATACAGCCGTTTCTGATTCATTGAGTCATTGATTAATTAGTAACGGTCACGTTTATTACGGCCGTTTCTAATTCATTAACAGACACGGTTAATACAGCCGTTTCTGATTCACAAACACGTTTATTGTGACCGTTTTTAATTCATAAACGGACGTGTTTAATACGGCAGTTTCTAAATCATAAACGGACGCGTTTATGAGGGCTGCTTTGACTCCCAACCTGCACTATATAAAACCGAACCAAGCCAATTTTGGCACATATACGCAACACATGGTCTCGCACCACCGTTCCAAAACCTTGCGCCGCCGTCTTCCAAGTCTTCTCCATCCCGTCTTCCGGCGTGCACCGGTTGAAGGGACAGTAGGCCTCCGGAACCCCGCCTCTTGTGATCCTGTACGGGAGAGGGGCGATCAGGTTTTTGGGGAGCGCACTCGCGCGACTACTGGCATCGAGTTCTTCCCCAACGACGACTTCTTCCCCGACATCGGCAGCCTCTTCATCGACGACATGGGCGACAACAGCAACGCCAACGCTTCGGCTGCCGCTGCACCGTATGATTACTTGATCTTCCTGTTTACGATACTGCTACAGTTTCTGCTTGTAGTAGTTGCTTTAGATTCGTTCTATTTATCTACTATTCAAGTAGATCGCATGATTAGTATAATTCTGGTTATTCTAGTCATAAACTATTTACTGTTTTCGCGGATTAAATCAATAGCTAAATTGTTTATATTTTCAACACAAGCTGTATAGTGCTTCACCGCAGGAGGCAGTTCCCCGATCAAGCGAAAGGCTGAAGGTCATCCAGGACACTGGCTAGTTTGTTCATCTCAGGCATGGCCTGTTTTAAAGTAACAGACAGAGCACAAACAAACGCGACGACGATCGAGCGAGTTCATCGACCCTTGCTATGAGTTCTGAATGCCCGTCCTGCATTGATCATGCAACAGGGAGTGCAAATGTGTCGATTCGCTTGTTGTCAGGAGGGGCACATTCTGTCTTTTTTCTATAAGACGAACTTGTGTGCAAATATGGTCATAGGTCATCAGTGTTCTTGCACCATCATGTCATTGTTTAGACACCCGATCGACTCCAAGGGTCGAGAAAGAAAAAGGTCTTCTCTTTTATTCACGTGTGAAGCTTTCAAACCTTCGAAGCAAGTCAATGGAGGTTTACCCCTGTTTCGCGCCCAACCGCAAACTGTTCCTGAACTGCGGAAACGCATGCAGACATCGCTGGCCATCTCCAGACATAATTTAGTTGCACAATTCTACTGCAAAATGCACACAAGTCGTTATGTAAACGAAATCCTAGTACGGATTACGAAACAATTCCTCTCGCTTAATTTCCAATCTCACCGGAATTTTGCCACAGCTCATCACATTAAGTCGAGAAAAATATCTAGACAGACACATTTTACCGACAAAAGGAAATCTACGCACACACGCACATTTTATGAAACCAAAAATGCTAGGCGCACACATAAACAGCTCGTGATTAAAAATTCAAAAAAAAACAGCTCGTGATTAGAGGATCGCTTTCAGGCGGCACTAGGAGCAAACCTGTGGCGCCAAGACGGCCGCCGACGCGTCGACCTCCGACTGGACGCCCGGTCGCCTCTTAATCCAGGTGCGTGGTCCTTCCTCCGTCTCTCGTCGCTGTCCTCACGCACCAGTGAAAATATCTATCACGGTTCAGAGTCCCATGCCGCCGCCTGAGCTTTTCTTGCTGCTTTGAACCATCTCCACAAGTGGATGTTGGGCGAGGGATCCTCAGCGACTTGTTCGGGAAAGAGAACAGCGACGGCATCGGCATCTTCTTGCCTCCCTGAACCGTGGAATCGAATTACCTGGGGGAGTAATTTGCATTTTTTGCAGCTGCATGGACACTAGTCGATCGATTTTATTTGATTGTTGCAAGGAAAAGCTACAAGGAGAAGGTTAAGACCGGCAACTGTAAGCTCGGCCGCAAATTAGCCACGTTTCCCAGCTTCGTGCAAAAACATCTACTCCCTTCGTTTTTATATGTTATAAAGCATGCTCTGGGCGAGAAAATTACGCCAGTTTTGGACGATGTTATCTGTATCTAATTGACGTGGAAAAAAGTGAAGGGTGCATGCGATAAGGGAACATAATTAGATGCCTACAAAAATTGTCTACTAGGCTGGGTATATGTGGGTACCTTGAATGACAGTATGGATGTGGTGACTCGAGAGTTAGCATACCGTCGATATACAAGTGTTTGTGGATAGAATTTGTTTGCATATGCGATTTTTTAGGCGGGATTCTATATAAAAAGCATGAACCAAATATGCCCCCTTCCTCGATCTCATCCTACTCGCCGATGTTCATCCCTACCTCCACCCTCTTCATTGGCATGCTCCTCCTCCCCGACCCTGCTTGTCGGTCGAGAAGACCTCTCCTATGTGCTCCGTCATCGCCGGGGTCCGTTACCACATACCTCCTCACGCTTGCCCTCGTCCAACATCCTCATCATCAAACACACTACCATGACATCCATGTAAGCCCCCAGGGGTTCCCAATATTACCCTCTTGCCCAACAGCCGGCAAAGCTCCTCCCCACCCTTACCCTCTTGTACTTCCACTATCATCGTTGACCCTTACATGCCACCCCTCTAATCCCCGCGATATCTCAATACTACCCACCCGACCAATACTAGTCAGTCCCTCTTTGACTTTTCCACATTGTCGGAGTCCATCCCCTCTCTTCACGAGCATCAAGCAACCATATCGACAGCGCACGAGCCTTCACTCCCCACCATACGATTCGGGCAAATAGCTCAGATACTACATCTTTTCATGCCAATAGCTGGAAAACGTCGTCTTTTCGAGAAATAGCTCAGAGGCTACAAATGGACAGGCCCAAATCGTGAAGGCCCGATACGGCTCTTTAAGCCCTTATTAAAGGGTTAATTGCTTCTGTGTCATGATTCGATGAGGGACCCATATGTCATAGATTTAATAATTTCAGGAAAATGTTTGGATTTTCGAATTTCGAATCTAAGATTCGAACGGTGCAAATTCGAATTTCAAGTTTGAAAAATTCGAAAATGTGAAAAAATTTCCAGGTGTTGCTAATGATATAGGAAACAACTTTGCCAAATCGATTTTCCAAATTCTTGTGTCGTTTGGACTGTGTAAAAAAGACAAATTTCTAGATCTGAAATCTAGATCGGAGATCTAGATCTAGAACAGTGTAGAATTCGAAAAAATTCAACTTTCGAATTTAAATGTGAAAAAAATCTCCGATGTTGCCAATGATATAGGAAACAACTTTGCCAAAGCGATTTTCCAAATTCTTATGTCGTTTGGCCTGTGTAAAAAAAACAAATTTCAAGATCTGACATCTAGATCTAGAACAGTGCAGAATTCGAAAAAAGTCAACTTTCGAATTTAAATGTGAAAAAAATCTCCGATGTTGCCAATGATATAGTAAACAACTTTGCCAAAGCGATTTTCTAAATTGTTGTGTCGTTTGGCCTATGTAAAATGAAAAAAAATCGTTAAACATTGTGCTATACGTGAGTTGATGGGTCGCTGGCTAGCTCGTATACGTGAACGCCGCAGTGCTCGATTCACCTGCGTCCGACCTCACTTTCCACTCTATCGTGCTCAGGATGAACCGAGCGTCCTAATGGGCAAGGTGTTACGCGAGAGAGAGGGTTTCTCCACGATCACAAGCGGGCGGCGCCGTTGGACTATCGTCGAACACCTTGAGTGCGCGATCTGAGTATGCCAATGTTGGCATCAGCATGTTCCCACCGATTCCCAACTAATTGGGAATCAATCTTTATATGTTTGTGTGTAGAACTGGATTTTCTACAACTTTCCAGTTATACGTGTTTGCTAGTTTTGAACTTCCTCTATCGTGTTTTCGTGAAAAACTGATCTAGTCCGACCTCCCAGTCCACTTTATCGTGCTCAGTGTTAGCCGAGCGTTCTAATGGGTATGTTTTGACGCACGAGAGAGGGCTTCTTCGACTATCACGAGCGAGCGGAGCCGTCAAACTACTGTCAAACACCTTGAGGGCGCGATCTTGACATGGTCATGTCGGCATCAGTATGGCCATTATCGTGTCATAGTTTGTGATAAAGTTTCCATATTCAGCACATATGTGTGCCATGGTATGGGAAACAACGTCGCCGAAGCAATTTTCCAAATTCTTTTTACAAATATCATTTTCCAATTTTTAAGTGCTAAAAATGACATTTTTTGTGAAGCAAGTACATAAAATATGGTTCAAAAGGTAGCCCAGACAGCCCCATTTCTAAACCTGTCATTTTTTCGACCTTCTCCAAATGATCTCAAACTCTAGGAGATGTTAGTACATGATAAACTAAGGTCATGTGCACTGGATTCGCATTTTTTTGATGTTTTTTCAATATCTTTTGAATGTTTCAAATTCGGTTGACTTTTGTTGACCCAGATTTGAAATATTCAAAAGATATTCAAAATACATCAAAAAAATGCAAATCCAGTGCACATGGCCTTAGTTTGTCATGTACTAACATCTCCAATTGATAAACAAGGTCTACATACATGTTACACAAGAAGTGCTTCATAATCTCACATCTCAAACTATAGAGTTCATAGTTTGAGATGTGTGATTTCACACCATATTGAAGCATTTCTTGTTCAATTTGTGTGTAGACCTTGTTTATCAGTTGGAGATGTTAGTACATGATAAAATAAGACCATGTGCACTGGAATATCATTTTTTTCTTCTATTTTGAATATCTTTTGAATATTTCAAAATCGGCAGAAGCCAAACCAAATCAGCATTTAAACAAGTTTTACACACCAAAATGGAAAACTAAGCCTAGATCATTCTTAGTCACACCAAAAGGAAGGTTTGGTGAGGTTTTGGAAAATTTCATGTTGCAAATCTCAAACCACCTATCTCAAACTATAGAGTTCATAGTTTGAGATGTGTGATTTCATGTCATTTTGAAGCATTTCCTATTTAATTTGTGTGTAGGCCTTGTTTATCACTTGGAGATGTTAGTACATGATAAAATAAGACCATGTGCACTGGAATATCATTTTTTTCTTCTATTTTGAATATCTTTTGAATATTTCAAAATCGGCAGAAGCCAAACCAAATCAGCATTTAAACAAGTTTTACACCCCAAAATGGAAAACTAAGCCTAGATCATTCTTAGTCACACCAAAAGGAAGGTTTGGTGAGGTTTTGGAAAATTTCATGTTGCAAATCTCAAACCACCTATCTCAAACTATAGAGTTCATAGTGTGAGATGTGTGATTTCATGTCATTTTGAAGCATTTCCTATTTAATTTGTGTGTAGGCCTTGTTTATCACTTGGAGATGTTAGTACATGATAAAATAAGACCATGTGCACTGGAATATCATTTTTTTCTTCTATTTTGAATATCTTTTGAATATTTCAAAATCGGCAGAAGCCAAACCAAATCAGCATTTCCACAAGTTTTACACACCAAAATGGAAAACTAAGCCTAGATCATTCTTAGTCACACCAAAAGGAAGGTTTGGTGAGGTTTTGGAAAATTTCATGTTGCAAATCTCAAACCACCTATCTAAAACTATAGAGTTCATAGTGTGAGATGTGCCATTTCACCCCATTTTGAAGCATTTCCTATTTAATTTGTGTGTAGACCTTGTTTATCAGTTGGAGATGTTAGTACATGATAAAATAAGACCATGTGCACTGGAATATCATTTTTTTATTCTATTTTGAATATCTTATGATTATTTCAAATTTGGCAGAACCAAACCAAATCAGCATTTAAACAAGTTTTAAACACCAAAATGGAAAACTAAGCCTAGATCATTCTTAGTCACACCAAAAGGAAGGTTTGGTGAGGTTTTGGACAATTTCATGTTTCACACCAAAATAGAGTTCAAATGAGCTCTCAAGGTAGTGTAAACGGCTCCATTTGTAAGCAACATTTTTTTCGACCATCTCTAAATCAGCCAAAAAAAATTCCTACACATCTACTATATATATACAAACCATGTGCACTGGATTTGCATTTGTTTGATGTTTTTTGAATATTTCATGAATATTTCAAATTCGGCCAAACTCAAATTCGGCCTAACGCGCATAGGCCACGGCCCAACGCGACGGCCAGAAAACAAGCCGGCCCATCAACTCACGTATAGCACAATGTTTTACGATTTTTTCATTTTACACAGGCCAAACGACACAAGAATTTGGAAAATCGCTTTGACAAAGTTGTTTACTATATCATTGGCAACATCGGAGATTTTTTTCACATTTAAATTCGAAAGTTGACTTTTTTCGAATTCTGCACTGTTCAAATCTAGATATCAGATCTAGAAATTTGTCTTTTTTACACAGGCCAAACGACACAAGAATTTGGAAAATCGCTTTGGCAAAGTTGTTTACTATATCATTGGCAACATCGGAGATTTTTTTCACATTTAAATTCGAAAGTTGAATTTTTTCGAATTCTGCACTGTTCAAATCTAAATGTCAGATCTAGAAATTTGTCTTTTTTACACAGGCCAAACGACACAAGAATTTGGAAAATCGCTTTGCCAAAGTTGTTTCCTATATCATTGGCAACATCGGGATTTTTTTCACATTTAAATTCGAAAGTTGACTTTTTTCGAATTCTGCAGGATCTCCGATCTAGATGTCAGATCTAGAAATTTGTCTTTTTTACACAGGCCAAACGACATAAGAATTTGGAAAATCGCTTTGGCAAAGTTGTTTCCTGTATCATTAGCAACACCTGGAAAAAATTTCACATTTTCAAATTTTTCAAACTTGAAATTCAAATTTGCACCGTTCGAATCTTAGATAAAACTCATCGAACCATGGCACAGAAGCAATTAACCCCCTTAACTAGCACAGGTAAGTGACACGGCCGTTTAACCACAATGGGTGGGTCGTGGCTATTTTGCTGCTCTCAGGCGTCGTACCCTAGCTATTATCTCCAACTATGTCGCATCGCAGCCAATTCCCTGAAAAAACGTAGTACCTGAGCTATTGGCCCATACGATTCTCCAAGAAAATGGTGGGTTTGTACTTTGTTAGAGTTTTTTTTTTTTTTTTGCCACGAGCCCTGCATATCTTGTTCGAGAAACATGTCATTTTTGTAGGTTTGTAGTTTGTTGGAGAGTTTATTTTGCTACAAACACTGCATAGTTTGTTAGAAAAACAATCTACGGTGGTATTTCTATAATTCGGTGAAAGTGTGACACCACCAACGTGACCTTAATAGTATTATTGGATATCATTTATCTAGTTATACAGGACGACTTAGAATCCACAATATACAAGCATCAGGTTAAAGAAATGTTCAGATTTGAATTCTATTTTTTGTATGTATACATGCAATTTGTTGGAATTGTGACACCGTACGATTTTCAAAATCATAAATATTTCTCCTATGCTACGTACTTTTATAAAAATATAAATTTAATCAATCACTCACTCTCGCAAAGCAGTATGTGTCACGTGCAAGCGCCGAATCCATGGGAGGGTTCAAAGTCCCATCGCCCCCCATGCTGCTTGACCTTGTGCTGCTTTGAACCTTGATCTCCACACGAGGATGATGGGCCACCGATCCCCAGCAACTTGTCCAGTCTCACGGCCAGTTCACGGCACCGGTTTCTTCTTCTTCTTTGGCTCGTGAGAGAAATCGCGGCACGCGAGATTATTCTATTCTATTGCTGCAAACCGTATCTATCGCCGGTTTGGAAGTTTGAAGATGCTCCCTGGACCGCGGAGATAGCCATTTCGTTTCTTTTCTTTGGC
Organism: Poa pratensis; assembly: GCA_947311845.1. Classification (NCBI taxonomy): domain Eukaryota; kingdom Viridiplantae; phylum Streptophyta; class Magnoliopsida; order Poales; family Poaceae; genus Poa; species Poa pratensis. The sequence continues at coordinate 8,052,670 of CAMZMU010000089.1, read as the reverse complement.
CGGCTACACGTAAAGTTATCCTAATTCAGAACGGCTATCGATCATTTCGTTGAAGAAACCGATTTGATTTGGAGACCACGGAGAGAAAGCGACACAGGGAACCAGCTAGCAGTTAATTATTGGTACAGTATTAGCCTGCAGGTTAGCCACATCTTCAGCTTTGTGCAAAAACGACGTACGTGGTCCACGGCACTCCAAGATATGTACGGTAGCCATCATACATTAGGTTTGCAAAACACTACTATCATAATAGTTGTCACAATTTCAACGAAATTACTACGGTATAATCACTGCAAAAACGGATGGCCGAAATCCATGCCGGTGTCTGAAACATCGACCGTGTTATGAACAGACAAGCTAGATGAATAGAATTTGATAGAAAAAACAAAGAATCGATGATGCATCGTTGTTGTTTTATGTTTTAATCTTTCATGTATGCTTTTTTAGTGCGTGTCGTTTCTCCTACAAGGCTACGATCGCCTCGCCCTTATATATGACATATTGTTCCTTCTCTTGCTTCGCCTCCTCAACTCACCTCGCTGACAAGCCCCTTTTCCATCGTTCGCGCCGGTTCCACGTGCTCCTCCATTGTCGGATTTGTCATCACTAACCTCTTCTTGCCTACCCTTGCTATCCTGAAGAAATAGGCTTTCGCCCCGCTATATTAATATATCAACCACCCGATACAAGATTTGAGGCTACTGCTGGGGCAAAACAGCACAGTCACGCCCAAAAGAAAAGAAAGAGAAAAAGAAGAGAAAACAAAGCCGACAAAGGTGGATCAACGAAAACAAAAGCGACTCGCAACCGTTGCGCTCTCTCCGGCAAAGTCCCACCACTATCCTAGCACTCTGAATTGTCGCTACCGAACAACACCTCCAAGAAGGAAAACAACGACGACGCTGCTGCTGTCCGGACTGGTCCTAGGGTTTCCCCCAGTACGCTACAGGTAGTGGGGAAGAGGTACACCCGACACCCTTCAGGAAGGAACATCGACACTCACAAGCATCACCGCGGCGGTGTCAAGATGACAAGGATTTCTCCCGACCTCGAAAAAACCACATCCCTGGACAATCCGACATGCTCCACCCATCTTGCCACCCACCAACAAACGCCACCATGGAATTGAGGTCACCATTGTCGTATCACCAGGCAAGCACAACACGACCGGTCGAACCGAGAAGAACCCGCCGTAGACAGAGCGGCAGTACCACAGCCACGTGGGAGGGATCGACCTCCACCGCCATAGACGGTAACCGACCGGACGTAGCACGCAGGAGCACACCAAGCCACATTGGAGCCGGAGGGCGGCTGCAGCACAGCAACCTGGAGGACTACCTCCACCGCCATCGGCGGGTGCCGACCGGACGCGGTAGCAGAGACACACCAGGCTGGGCAAGCCCGGTCGGCCCCTGAAAGGGTCCGTGAAGTCTCCGCCACCACGCTGCTGCACGTAGGCCGACGCCGCTGCTACCCTCAAAATCGGCACCAAAGGCCCGGCCGGACCCAAAAGGATCCGCGAAGCTCCCGGCGCCACGCTGCAGAAGACGTATTGTCGTCGCCGCCGCTCCATCACAAGCATCGTACCTCAGTCAAACTGGGTAGCCGGGTCGAGCTTGGGCCCACACTGACCCAGATCGGGCCCAAAGGGCCCAGATCTGGGCCTGCAGGGCCCCGGCGGAACCCTAGCCACCCGCACCACCAACTGGCCGCGCCGCCGCTGCGCTCACCTTCGGCAGCCGAGAAGAACCTATGTAGCCGCGCCGTGCCCGCCGCCGCCACGCCGCCTCCCGGCCGAAACCGAGCCGCCGCCGACCGAGGAACAACAACACCAGTAGGGCAAAGCCCCGCCTCCACCCATCCCGGCGCGGGGAGAGACAGGCCGCCGCCGCCGCGCGGGCCGCGCCCGGCGGCCTCTGCCGACGGCGGCGACGGGGGGAGGAGCAGGGAGGGACGGGGAAGGAGGTACTAGGAGGGCACGCGCCGCCGCCGCGTGGGGGCGGCGGACACGCGCGAGAGGGGAGAGGGGGGAGGCTGGGACGGGCCGCGCCGCCGCCGGCGGCCGGAACCCTAGGCGCGCGCGCGGGGGTCGCGAGAGAGGTCGGCTGGGGGTTTCCTCATTTGCCGGGCCTTTGGATCTTCAAACCCTTGCTATCCTCATTGGCTACTCTACCGGGTCATCTCTTTAGGTCCGGATATCTCGATACTACCCACCTGACCGACCAACTCCAATGAGCCCTTCCTTGTTATTTCCACATCGTCATGAGTCCATCCCTCTATTTTCAAGCATGACGCAACCAGATCGATGGCGGCTGAGCCTTCCTTCCCTCCATGCCATACGATTTTCCAAATCATAAATACATACTCTCTCCTATCCATATTAATTGTCATCGAATCGAATGTACCTAACACTAAAACATGTATACACACATCCAATTCAGCGATAATTAATATGTATCACAGTAAGTATTATATATACTCCATCTGTTCAGTATTATAAGACCTTCTAGATATTTCAATGTGGACTAGATACGGATCAAAATGAGTGAATCTACACACTAAATACGTTTACATACATACATTTTCAAAAAAAATCCTATAATAGGGAACGGATGGAATAATATATGTGGATATAAATTTGAGTTGTTTCCTAGTGTGCAATTCACTCACTTTTTGTTTAGGAGAATGTAATTCGCTCGCTCTCACAAGCAGTATGCGTCACGTGCTAGCGCGGAATACATATGGCTGTCGTTCCTCTAACCCGGTCCCCTCCTTCCCACTGCCCGCTCGCTAGCTGCACCCATCCGTACGTCTCCTCCTCCTCCTCTTAACTCCCGCCTCCCTCTCGAGGTCAGAGGCTCAGAGCCGGCAGCCACCACAACTCCATTCCCGCCTCTCGCACGCCGGCAGCGCACCCTGCCCGCGCGCGCCGGGTGACCGATTGACCGGGCATGGCGTACCACTACAACCAGGACCACGCCGCGGCGGCGCTGGGGATGGACCCCGGGCGGCGGCGGCGGGGAACCCTAGCTTCGCGCCTCTCGGGGGCGTGGCCGTCGGCGGGTGCGAGAGGGAGAAGGCGGCCATCGAGGCGCACCCGCTGTACGAGCGGCTCCTGGAGGCGCACGTCGCGTGCCTCCGCGTCGCCACGCCCGTGGACCAGCTGCCACGCATCGACGCGCAGATCGCCGCGCGGGCGCCGCCGCCCTTGCCACACCCCGCCGGCGCGCCCTCCGGAGGCGAGGAGCTCGACCTCTTCATGGTGAGCCAAGCTGTTAAATTACGCCGTGTATATAATAGATAGGTTCTCTGCTTCTGTGGTCCTAATGAATGAATTCGCTCCTCGTGTGTGAGTTGGTTTGCTCGTGCTGTGATTGCCATGCTAGGATTTATGAACACTGCGGTGCGATGATTTGGGGATGGACGCGGTGCGTTGCTACTGAATTTGACCTGTTACTTTTTAGGATTTGGAATTGTAATTTATAAGGGGTGGTTATATTAGTAACACATGAGATTATCGGATTCCTAGTAGCTGATAAATATGCACTTGAATTGAAGATACTTAGCTCATCGCTTGATTATCCTTCCTATTTTTGCAGATAATTTTTAATTTCTGATTCATATGGTTATGAGCAGCTTCCTCTTTATTTACCAACTATACGGTCTAAACAAGCGTCCCTTTGTTTATCAGTAGCTATTTTCTTTGGTTTGGAAACGAAATCCCTCCTTGGATAGCATCATATAGATCCCCTGCCTTTTTCTATGTTCTAAATGTTTTGCTTTTCTTGCAGACACACTATGTTCTGCTCCTTTGTTCCTTCAAGGAGCAACTCCAGCAGCATGTGCGCGTTCACGCCATGGAAGCAGTGATGGCTTGCTGGGAGCTCGAGCAAACTTTGCAGAGTCTTACAGGTATGCACATAAACTTTTCTAGTCAATATAGTTTGACAGGAAGATATGTGCTTCTTAAGATCTCTTGGAAGTTCATTTTACAATATGTACCACACTTGCTTGTTAATTCAGTGTTTTAACTCTTACTGATGGTCACATGAAGTATCGTGCTAGAATGAGGGCACCGTCTTATGTGATCTTCACCCACAGAAAAAAATGACTTCACCCTTTCCACCTAGTTGCGTCCCCTGGTAGAAACGATAGGTCATTATTCACACCCGTGAAGTCCTACTAGATAGTGGATACATACAAAATGGCTCCACCTTTGTAGCATATTGTTTCCCTCTTGTGTCTTATTAGATACAAGAATTACAACTTAGCTATGGAACCTTGCTCTAAAGTGATACCGTTTGCGATTTTAGTTCAATATATGTGGCAGTTGCCCATGAAACTTGTGTTGCACTATGCATGCAACTAAACTGATGAGTGGTAGTACCTTTCAACCCTAATCTAAATGAACTATCCTGATAAAGTTTCTCCTATTATGTATATAGTGCAATTAGCTTTCACACAGAAAATATAGGTCATAATTGGCACCCATAATCTAACGGAATTACAAACTTTAGTTATTGACCCTTTTCCCTCTATTGTTGCATTCCCTGATAGAAAATACAGGTCATAATTCGCACCGTTGTAAGTAGGATATACACAAACTATAAATAGGTCCACCTTTATAGAAGTATCAATTCCTTGCGTATTTTTAGATACAGGAGTTATAGACTGAAGTTGTTGAACCTGAATTTAAAGCTAAATCTTTTGAGGTTTCAGTTCGGTATATGTGGCAGATGTCCATGAACCTTGTGTTGCACCAACCATGCAACTGAATTGACAGTACCTTGTGATCATAATGTCCATGAACCTTGTGTTGTACCGACCATGCAACTGAATTGTTAGTACCTTGTGATCATAATCTTAACTATGTACCTGATAGAGTTTCTCTTACTACGTCTAGTGCAATTAACTTCCACAGAGAACATTTATGGAACATATGATAGGGAACCACCACATAAGGAGTACCCTTTTAGGTACTTCATGATGCTTGTCGAAAAAACAAACAACAACAGTAAGTAGAAGGAGTAGCAATATTAATTTTACATTACGAAAATTGAAAGAAACAATAACTCGTCCATTTAGCAAAACACGCCTCTTCCCTGCGTAAAGAAGTTCTACATATCAAAAGAACTTCATGGTTATGAAATGGCACTGACAGAGCTACAAAAATTTCTAGTGGATTACTATTATAGTTTAATGGGAGCTCGTCTACTATTGTTTCTTTTACTTTGCTAAGGCATATATGTACTTATGTAGCCAACGTTTGCCACCATTCTGACTATGAGCAGCAGGAAGCACGTACGCATGAGAAACCATGCCAATATCCATTCACACACTGAAAACTGATGTCGCTGCGAGGGAGTGATTTTTTAACTTTTATCGGCATTACCCCTTTGCATGATTTGCTTGACTGTGTCGGTTTAAGATGGAGAGGCATATGTTTGAACATGGAAGTCTGACTGCAGATAATATTGTGTTCTGTCAGGAGAAAGTAAAATGATGTAAACCTAGAAAAAGATTTAGCGTGGATAGGCATTTAGTTGTAAATGTGACCAAGATAAGTTGGAGATTGGCCAATTTTGAGTTATGCTAATATCGATTCTTCCTGCAGGGGCATCTCCTGGTGAGGGCACCGGGGCAACTATGTCTGACGATGAAGACAATCCGGTCGACAGTGAGAGCAACACCATGTTTGATGGAGGAAATGATGTTTCAGATGGTATGGGCTTCGGAATGCTAACCGAGGGCGAGAGATCCTTAGTTGAGCGCGTTAGGCAAGAGCTGAAGCACGAGCTTAAACAGGTAAAAACTACTGCCTTCCGATTTTGTCAGTTGTTACCATGGTGTCTAAACTACAGACGAAATTCCTGACTTTCAGGGGTACAGAGAAAAGCTCGTGGACATTAGGGAAGAGATACTGCGGAAGCGAAGAGCCGGAAAGCTCCCAGGAGACACAGCTTCTACTCTGAAAGCGTGGTGGCAAGCCCATGCGAAGTGGCCATACCCAACTGTACGTGACAGCTCACACACACCACCATCGCCCTCTTAACCTGCATTTTTGTTCCGCTACTGATGGTCATGTATGGTGACTTTGTTAGGAGGAGGACAAGGCTCGGCTTGTGCAGGAAACAGGGCTGCAGTTGAAGCAGATCAACAATTGGTTCATCAACCAACGCAAGCGGAACTGGCACAGCAACCCCACCTCATCCTCATCAGACAAAAGCAAGAGAAAAAGGTACGGCTTCATGAAAATGATGCCTGAAAACATCTATTACAAGCTTCAAGCTTGACACCTTTTCATTGTCCATTTCCTCTCTGTTAATTCTTGAAAATAGAAACAATGCAGGTGATGGCACCGCCGAGCAATCCTGGTAGGACACGGTCGGAGAAGAACACGTGTGTAAATTAACACTCCCATCGTGAAGAAATGGCCTGATATATTTATTGCCCCAGAGACGACCATTCGGACATGGCGTCTCCTGGACCCCAACATCTGTACCCCTCCCTCCCCCAAAAAAATCAGAAAAGAAACTAGTAATGTTGTAATTAACCATGTGTTAAAGCAGCGGATCACCGGTGCAGCTGTTGTTGCTGCCTGGCATTTGTAGCTGTTGTGAACGTGCCGCGTCTCGGAGGCGAGGCATGATCTTGAGTGTACACAGCTATATTTATCTCGTGATGTGTTGTTTTTGTGAGCTCTCTTAAAGCGTGATGTGCTTGTGGAGTGTATGTTGCAGAACCGTGCGATGGAAGCACGTACTATGTCATCTGTGTGGCTGTGTGGTGTTGTATAATTGCATATAATTTATACATGTATATTGTCATATTGATCATGATATGGTGTCGGTGTTGTCTGTTCATATATTGGGTGCCTGCTCAGTTTACATCTTGTGGCAGCTCCCTTGTTAGAAGAAAAATTGCCGGAATGCTGCCCAGAAAATATGCCTGAATGTTTTTCATATGAGGAGGAGATCCCACACTTGGGTAAGCCGAGAAAAGTGCAGATTCGTTTTAGAATGATCCATTTTTTTCTTGGGAAGGTGTCTAACGCTGGAAGGAAATCAGCACCCGGATCTTCGCGGAGGCGGCCCGCGTAACCGTGTTGCTCCACTCGAGTGGGCGAGAAGCGGGTGATCTCGCGCCCGTTTTCCGGGGATCACAAGGATCCCGCGAACTACGAGTACTAGTACTGGTCTTTCAACTGCAATCACCACGATCTGCTCCGGCTCGCGAGGTTGGATCGGGACTGGGTGTGCGCGCGTCCCGAGGCGGGAGCAGCCCACGTTGGATCCGTCGATCACGGGTCGCCGTCGCCCGTCGGCAGGCACGCCACATGCGCCTCCCCGCCACAACCGCGCTTCGTCTTGTCGTGCTCCCGGCATGGGCCGACGGACTCAATGTCACCATCGCCCCTGACTTCCCGATTCTCAGGAACAATGCAATGTTTACAAATGAAGATGCTACATTGATTGTTTCAAAAAAAAGATGCTACATTGCCATCTTCTCAACATCTGATCAGTAAACGGTGCCCAGATCCATTATAAAACGCACAGAAAAATCAGTACATAGAATAGCCTGACAAAGGAATCAAATAACCGGTAATTTTTACAAGGATTACTGAACCATCATTCATTCGGTATACATCACCCACAATCACACAAAAAATATTACAAGCATGGACCTCACTCTCAGTCTCCCAAAACTTGTATTACCACCACCCAGATACCACAACCAGTTCACATCCACACCGACCGACAGACCGACCGACTTCCAAACAACTAGACTATTATTACCCAGAAAAAGGGAGGGGAAAAGGAAGGAAAAAATATATAAATATCGGACTCTCTATAACTGACAGTAGACCTAGCTTATTGAAGCGCACCTCTAAAGCCAAAGGGGTATAAATGAAAGAATACGGATGATGATCCGTTCACCATCCGTCGCGATGCTTCTAGACAGACTGGTAATAGACTTATGCTTACAAGATATGAAACAATGAAGGGTATGAACAGATAGATGATCCTGGGGGGGGGGACACAATGAAGCCACATTATATATCAGCACCGGGTTCCTAAATACGCGATATGAGGTGGAAGTTGCTGTCCCGGCTGGTGACCCTACTAGGATTGCACCTTCTGGGATGCAGCCATGGAGCGCAACCTGACAGCGATCTGGGTGAAGCTTGGCCGTTCCGACGGTTCCGTCGACCAGCACTGCTCCATCAGTGATCTCCATTCTGGGTCGCATGAGTCGGGCACCGGCGGCCGCAGGGTGTTGCTCACGATGCCACCTGTCAACCAAAGAAGAGTTTACATCAACCTCTATTGCACATATAGTTTCTATGAGGGCATCGCACCACGACTGATTTGTTGTACCCACCGATAATAACACCATAATGTAAATCTGCATATGGTTCCTCTCCTGTGAGGAGTTCCCACAGAACAATCCCAAAAGAGAAGACGTCAACCTGAGGGAAAGATGTCAACATTAGTGTGCGAGTTATACGTGAACCTAGATACAGATATCTGAATGATGCAGAGACAGAAGAAATGTAAATGGATTAGCGGACCTTTTCAGAGACCAAGCTGCTACTTCCATTCAAAAGTTCTGGCGCCATCCATGGAAGCGTTCCCCTCACACCACCAGATATGAGGGTCTGACATTTTACTTTTGAAAGCCCAAGATCACCAACCTGCATCATCCAAGAAATTCATTCAAATTATACAGAAAAGGGAATGGTGTTAACCTAAATGATATAAAAGTCACTTTTTGTGCATGGGTCGATCCAGTTTGTTGACAGTTCGCATGGGCAATAGTGTAAAATATTAAATGACAAGCCTTAATTATCCTATAAATAATGTGGCATGAATTTCTAGTTGATCTAGTTGATAATGAAAAGATTTCAGATGGCAACGAAGTACTTCTTTAGCCTATAAAAAGAGATACTATTCGTTATCAGATACTCGATATACCTAAAATACAGTAACTTCACGTCGTTAGGATTTTCTACACTTGTGTCCTTATCTGTGTAGTCATGCATTACCAAGACGAGAGCAGTTCCATCGCCCGAACATAAATACTCTATGTTTCATCCAGTGCCAAAGAAAGGTGCCTTACAAGTTTAGCTATAATGATCCCCAGCTAAATCTAAATCAAATGCGCCTTTCATAAAATGCATCTCATCAATTGCCTAAGCAGAAGCATATTCTGGCCCACATGAAAGTTCAGTTCTATCAGCAATTATCTAGTAGCCAAACCAAACGCCCGGTTATCACAATAAGCACTGTGTGTTCCAACTAAAGAACAGACTGCAACTACGAGGGGCTATTATGCAAAAACAATCCTAATTTGTAAAGTCAATATAGGATGGATTGTCCAACATCAAGAATAAAACAGAGAAGAAGAAACAGTAGTCTATAGCAATGTAGTACAAGAAGGCAACACTAGAATAAATCCAAAGAATTGTGCTTCTTACCTTGCATATTGGGCGCTGGGGATCCCTTAAATTAACAAGTAAATTATCACTTTTCAGGTCAAAGTGCACTATGTTTTTGTTATGCAAGTACTCCATTCCAAAAGCTGTATCCATGGCAATGATTAGTCTCTTCCGTCGATCGAGGCTCCTGCACATGCATAGAATTTTAATCCCTTCAACTTCATGTAGATTGTAAATTTCTGCTTATTAAGATGTGGACAGATTGATGCACAATATTACTTATAAAAGTTATGCTAAAGTGCTAGACATATAAACAGTGGACATACTTGGAATTCTTCAGCAAAGCAGTCCTAAGTGAGCCATTAACCATGTATTCTGTAACCGTGGCAATGGATCCCCCAGGTCCATCTAGAACAACACCGTAAAAGGCCACAACATTGGGGTGGTGTAGATCTGCAAGGTTAGATGCTTCGTTCCAGAAGTCGTGGCGCTGCAAATATTCAGGACATATCAGTATAAGGACAAGCATAAGAAAATAAAAAGAAATAATTCAGAAAACAATACCATTTTGTCTTGCTCAGATGGCTTCCCAGCAAAACATCTGTCGTTGATTCTTTTAATTGCAACATCAGAGCCCCTCCATTTACCATGATAAACAGTTCCAAAAGTTCCAGAACCAAGTTCTTGGAGCTCTTCAAGGTCATCGTTCTTTATAATCTGAAACATGAGTGGGTGGTTGGTACAAATATATTACTTTAGATTAAAGATGTGCATGATGAATATGATTCCTGGTTGTAACCTGCAGGCGTCCAAGTCATCTGTAACTGGCAATCCTGAAATCCAATCTGTTGGTTTGTTCTTCGGAACCTGCACATTTATCTTATTTAGCATTAAAGTTCACATAAATCAGGACATATATGAACTCCTAAGAAATATCGTCTTGACCTCATTGGTGTGAGCTTGCCCATCTACTTTATTAGTGACAGCCCCATGCCCTTCATTCAACAAAGGAGGTGGAGGCTCAAATGCGGCTAGACCATCCTCCATACCCAGCAAATCTGGATTAGTAATACCATCGCCTGGATTCATGAAAGATAGGAGTAAGAATTCACAACTTACAACTCATTAAGTACACATACAGATACTAGCAAAATATAGTTGGAAGTATGGTTAAGCATTGAACCTTTGACAAACCGAGCTTGTTCTGCATGTGCGCCTTGGTGATATGATTGTTCCTCCGCTGGGATATTCAAATCTGGCCCTTTGCAATTCAACAATGAACTTTGGGAATGGGCATCCTTTGAGCTGATGTTCTCCCTGCTTGGTATTCTCTTAGGCCTTGGTGGCAGTGCTTGTGCGTTATTGAACTGTTGGCCTGCTAAACCAGACTCCTGGGGTTGCTCAACATTTGGAGCTTGATTGGTCAATGCTGGTGTCGATAATGGTACCTGGGCATTAGCGTTTGAAGGAGGAACAGATTCATGTGAAGCTTCCTTGTGATAAACTTCAGGCAAAACATCCTTCTGCTCACTCAATGGATTGACAGTGGCTTTAGTATACGCCTGATCAACACCGTAAGTTGATGGAGGCACGCCCCCATGTCCAATTGTAGCAGCAACATAACTGGGGTACGGTCCCCCAATGCTCACCATATGTGGCATATGGTTAACGGTGGCATGCTGGACATTATGCATATAAGGACTGGGCACAGAAGGTGGCGGATTTGATTCAGTTGGAGGGACTACCTTTGGTTCATTGACATCAAAAAAGGTATTTGTGTTGCTCTGAGGGTATTCTGGTGTTGCATTCTGGGGTAAACCATTCTCAGCATACATCCTTTGCTCGGGAGAGCGAGACTCGTTGGGGCTCACCCGTAACGAATCCATCATCCTGTCGACATTCACCATATAGCTTGGCACAGCCACAGGTGCCACAGTCTGCGTGTTATCACGAAGGACCTGTCCATCTTCACGATGCCTAGAATTGCCACTTAAACTACCTTCGCCATCAAGCGGATTATTGGGATTACTTTGCCTCACTGGGTAATGCGTCATTCCATGGCCTGAAGGCAATTGATACAGCATATTTGGTTGATGTGAGCTCCAATATCAGAATGGACGGAATTTGGAGAGACCATTCTCTCCATCTCGTTAGGCATTACAGGGATATGGTTATATCCATATGTTGACGGCACCTGCTGTGGTGGCAATTGCTGTTGCTGCTGCTGGTGGTGTTGCTGTTGCAATTGCTGCTGCTGCTGGTGTTGCTGTTGCTGCTGCTGCTGTTGCACATAGACGTGCTGATGAAAGCTAGCCGGATCAACCGGCATTGGGTTTGGGATGCCTTCCATGTTTGGCTGATACATCATTTCTCTCTCAGGCTGCACTGGATGCATATGTGTGTAGCCATAAGCCCCCATTTGAGCCGGCACTTGCCGTTCTGCCATCATGATCCTTGCCACATCCTCAGGCCGCAGGCTCATGAACACCGGCATTGGCTCGGGAGCAGGCCCGCCATGCACATCGCTAGCATAATCATTCATGACTGGATCAGAGTGAGCATGAGGCAGAGCCTTCACACACATATTGCAGTCCTGAAACCAGGTCGAGTTTTCTGGTGGCTGATGATTCAGACCCTGCATAGCTTCTCTATGGTCATTCATGAACACAGGTGGGAGTGGTGGCAGTTGTGACAGTGGCTGCCGGTACCTTGCCGCCTCCGGATGCGGATGGGGAAGGGGGTTCTGTTGTGGGGCCGCCCTCATTTCAGGAGGGCTCTCCTGCGGCGGCTTCGCAGGGACAGGCGCGGGAGCGGGAGTGGTATTGCTGAAGACATCAACCAGCGGCTGCTGCTGCTGCGGTGGCGGCGCAACAGTAAACGCCGATCTCGATGCGTCATAGGAGCAGGTGGAGGTAGGGGAGACGGCAGCAGACGGGGAGCCGCCGCCTGCTCCAGATGGCGGCGCAGCAGGAGTAGGAGCAGGAGGCCCGCCATCGGAGCACTGTGTGGAGGACAGGCTGGCGATGCTGTCCTTGCGCACAATGCCGTTCACGGCCTCGAGGTACCTCAGCCCCGCGTCAAACCCGGCGCCGCCCTCACCGCCGGCCTCGTCCCCGGCCGCCCCGTCGAAGACGGGGAAGATGAAGACCCGCAGCTTCGGGCTGGCGACGGCCAGCTTGTCGTACTCCTCGACCATGTTGTCGAGATCCTCGGGGGAGGAGACCGAGATGAGCGCGTCGAGGCCCTCGTCGGGGAGCTGGTACTTGACCGCGAAGTGCGGGCCCGTGGCGCCGCCGTAGGCGTCGGAGAGGCGCGCGAGGAGGTCCTGCAGCGCCACCCCACGCGGCACGGACACGATCCGGGTGTCGCCGCCGGCGTACCGCAGCGTCCCGTCCCCGGGCCGCGGCAGGATGCGCCCGCCGAGGCTGCACAGCAGCTTCATCCTCTCCCGCCCCCGCCACCGCCGCCGTCCTCGCCGGTGGCGGCCATCCCGCCGCGGCGGCGCGGGTCCACCCCCGGATCTAACCCCTCAGGGCTCGCACCCGGCCACGAATCGGGCCCCCTCGGCGCCGCGCGATCAGGGGAACGGCTCGAGGATCCCGGTGGCGCGCCGCCCGATGACGCTCGGCTCGTGGGTCGGCTGGATTTCCGGCGAGTTGGGTGGGGAGAAGGAGTGGGAGGGAGAGGGGGCAGGGTGTGTTGTACTCAAAAACCCTTGGCTCGCTTCCGCTTCCGCTTCCGGTTTCCTTCCCCAATCCCTCTCCGCCTCCGTTTTTTATATATTTTTCAGCGTTGGAATTTCCTATGCTGGATTTTTGGACCTTTCTATTTGTTTTTGCGTTTGTTTCCTTCCTTCTTCTCTGCCCACCCTTTTCGATGTTTCTGTTTTGCTTTCTTGGCTTTTCGGTTTTGGATAGCTAGGAAAGCTTTGGGGTTTAGGTTTTGTGGGTTGTTAGAGAAGAGGCTTGTGTACATGAGCAGTTTGTTTTGAGAAATTTGGATGTAAGTTCCAATTTTCGGTCGGAAAGTACGAGGGGGGTGGGTGATTTAGACGAGTTGAGTGTTCACCTGCGTCGTCGCCGCCGCTCGAGTTGTCGTGAATATTGGTGGTGGAAGGATATTTTGTTTATACAAGACATGGTATAATTATGGAGCAAAATACCATGATGGTTTAATTGAACACCAAAAAATATCGCCCGGGACAAGTATTGCAGGCAAAGTTAAGATCTAATGATAGGGATGGAAGATGTGTAGCAAGATTGTGATGCATTGACACTTGATGGAAAACAACTTCATTTTGCATGATTCGATATAAATAAAGATACGCGCAATTAAATCTAGATATGGGTATGTATGGTGACATAAATACGAACATAAAACGTTGCGTTGTATTCGTGCTATTTAATTTTGATTATTGAATTTGGATTTATTTCATTGGAGAAAAATCATGGTACTATTAAATGTATCCTAATCAAGTTGCATGTAGTCAAAGAAGTTCAAGAAACTTACAGTGTACGGGTCATGTCAAGCTTCATTTCCAGAGATGGATCCAGGTAAAATAAGGTCTAGGATTCGCGCGAAGACCTCGGACATGGAAAGAAGGGCAGCAAACAAGATGAGATGATGGTGATTCTACCTTTGTTGTGCGAAGAAATGCCGTAGTGGGCGGTGGAAAGGACCATCGAAGATGAGCTTGAGAGGAATCTTTGTGGGATGTGAGTGGCCATCGATGGACATGCCAAGAATGAGTCCTCGGGGATGGTAGAGAAGGGAACGACTGTGGAGAAGTTCGTCGAAACCGCCTCGGGAGGTGACATCGATTGGGCCCCGCGGAGCGAGGGGTAAGAGGTGTAAGCGGCGGCGGTGAGAGGGGGAAAGATTATTAGGTCTTGACCTAAGACCGTAAGGGGTTAGATTTATATAGAAGTCGATCGAGATTTCTTGGTGTATATCTAAAGACCATGAGAGGTTTTCCTACTATCTAGTGCTTTATTACCTTATCGTCTCACGTTAATGAGATGACATGACACTAATCGCACCTCGGGTGTTGGGTAAAGGGGTAGTGTGAAGGAGGAGTTTGGCAAAGACCTCCTCAGGAGGTGACATCGATTGGGCTTGATAGAGCACGGGGCGGCGATGAAAGGGGGAGAGATGATTATGTCTGACGGCAAGACTGTAATAGGTGATATTTATACAATAGTGGAGCGAGACTGTTGGATCTAGATCTAAATACCTAGAGAGGCTTTCTTAATATAAAACATTCTCCTAGTTTTTGTACCGCCTGCAAAAAAAAGAATATGTTCAAAGAGTATGTTTCATTTTGCTTATGTTTATTCCTTTTTAAATCACATGACAAATAGGTTAGCTATGATTGCAAGGAAAGGAAACATACATGGGATATGTCCAGAAAAGTTTGTTTAAGTTCATTTTTTTTTCTAGATATCTTTGCAAACAAAAAAGTTTACATTCCATTTTGGCTTAGTTTTCTTATTTCCTAGACTAACAACAAAAGGTTGGCTAAAAGAGCTATATATTATGTTGTATAAAGAATTTTATTTCATGTTTTGCCTTTCTATACTCTTGAATCGAGGCTAAAGGGTTGTTAAGAAGATATGCCCTCTTTTAGTATCAAGAACAAAAAGCTTGGATATGCTTGCAAAAGATAAATATATATATATCAAATATATTTACAATAATTTTTTTGGTTTTTATCTGACATTATTTTTTGGAGCCTAGAAGTTTGTTAAAATATGTATGAGATAGGCTATGTGCTAACTACAAAGTAGTAATATATGTAATACAGGGCAAACAAAGTTTGTTGTATCTCATCTTATTTGAAAGGGCATTCCCCCTAAGATGTTTTAGGTCTAATGACAAGATGATTATCGACATAACCATATGCTTGAGCCTTATAGCGGTGCATAGGCACAGCCAAAAGATAGTACAGATGGTTGGAGAACCCTCCAAGCAAAATGTTAAAAGAGACGACATATCGGCGATTTTCTTTTATTGAGTTGCTAGGAAAAACATACTACTAAGAGGGGCCCGCTTCGGAAGGTGCGGTAATGGTGGGAATAAATTCATGTACACAAACATACATTTGAACACACATATCCTTCCCATGGTAGGAGAGAATCGCTCGTGATTTAACCGCTTAATGACATAATTGCATGGTTTTACACCAATATCGAGCAACTCTCGAGTTTAGGGAAGGATAGAGGAGATCGAGATCTAAATTGTCACCAAAGGATTTCATTCTCCCTTGTTTTCCTTCGTGGGTCTTGTTACTCTTGTGTGCTAGACCCCAAGATGGAAGGAGTTGTCACAAGTTATGCCAATACTTTTGTTTCTCGGTGTCAGTGTCCGCCCAACAAAGTGTTTTACCGTTGGTGTCCTTCCCGATCTCAATAAATTTCACTACTCCCAAACGAATTCCCTCTGCCCCTACCGTACAATGCATTGTTTTGTTATTTTTCATATTTACATTTTACTTACCTGTGTTGCTAACTTGTTATTTTGTTGATGTTGTAGATTAGTTGTATCTTGCCATATAGTTTGTTCTAACCTAGTTGGATATCTAGTGAATCTATATACTTGTTATCCACTAAATTGTTAAGAAAATATGAAAAATTGTTAGTCTCATATTCACCTTCCCCATTCTAATTGACATCTTCGATCTTTAATTATTCGGTATTTGTTTTTCTTGAACAAGACCAAAAGTTTAGCTACGTTGCGATAAAAATAAACATATACGAGACATGTTTAACCACTTTTGTTTTATTTCTTATTATTTGGCATTCTTATAGATTAAAACCAAAAGTATGATTATGGTAGTCTTCATTTTTAGATTTGCTAAAAACATAAGCATAGATGTTCACATTTCAATTATGCAAAAATAAAAATATGTATATATCCATGTAAATCTAGATCAAGTGAATAAGTGTAATTTAAATAAGAAGCGCTAGTTCTCCCTCCTTCTTTCTTGCTCATGCCCCCTCCCCAACCAAGAGTACCGCCTCCTACCCTTGCTCCCTTCCCTTCACTAGCGTTGTCGGCCGTGTTGGGATGGGAGAGCGAGTCGTGCCACCAATCTCTATAGCGCAGTATGGCTTGGTGTAGGGCTAGTTCTAGTGTTTGTGCTTGGTTTGCATGTATGGCATTTGTTGTGATGTCGTGGAGTCTAGGCGCTCTGGTGGCGGCATTGGACGGTCGCCGGTGACTCTCTGCGGCGAGTTTCTGAGGTGGAGGCTTGGCGTTCGGGGTTGATCTGGTGAGGACTTCTTCAGTAAGCGATGCTGCAGTCGATCAGATCGAGTTGGGCTCGATGCAGCTTCCTCTTGGAGGTGATGGAGGAGATGGAAGATGTGGCCTCGTCCTTGGCTGTTGTCTATCTGGTCTAGTGTGGGGAAGGTTCGATGTTGCATCCGCAAAAGTTTTTGGGAGCCCATCCTGGGTCGCGCTTCGATGACCTTTTGTTGTTCTGCCCTCAACTCTTATGGTCGAAGGTCGGCTGCTCCAAACTTTGTCGCTAGCGGCTAATCTCATGTGTCGTGTGCGACGTCATCTCAACTACAACCTCTCAGCCGACGTGCAAATGGGAGGCTTCTGTGCTCCCGCGTGGCTTTACTAGTACAGAATGACACATCGGAAACTGGCCAAAACCCCCATCGGAAACGGAAAAAGGGTCCGTGTCCCTGCCCCCGTGGCTGATGTGAAGGCCCTCATAGGTAACGGAGGCTAAAAACCGTTGCCGATGAGGTCTCCATTTGGCAACGGTTGTGCGCAGACCTCCGTTTCTTTAGTTTTCCTTCATTAGATTCGGAGTTTGCCATCCACCCGTTTGCACTGAGCTTTTCTCATATTTCGGTTATATGCCACAATACATGAAAGGCTGATTGCACAATGCACTAAAACGTTATTCAATTCATAACATAGAACAAATGTCATCATTACATTGTATACAATAATATCACCGTTTACAATTTGACTACAATCATATCTATCACACATTGGCATAATGTAATATCACCTATTACACTTTGACTACAATCATGAACTCTAAACCTATAAGCAACTAACCTAACAAGATGGAAGGCTGGCTTAATTAAGCCAGCCTTCCATCTTTGACTTGGAGCTCACCTACAATGAGCTCTCGGTCGTCGCTGCCCGCTCCAAGGCCAGCATCCCTGAAGTTTCCGTGCCTCAAGGTTTTTGGTTCTCGAAATGGTACGTTGGTACTTTTATGTAGTGTTGCCGAAATAAACTCCTGCGTGAAAGGAAAAAAAAAGATTACCAAAATATACAAAATACATCTGGATATAAAAGAACATCGGTGGCTATTTTCCAGCAACTGCTCTGTTCGGTTGCCATTTTCAAGCAACTGCTAAGATCGGCGGCAAATATCCATGAACTACTCTATTCGGTTGCCATTGTCTCTACTTTGTGGCAGACAGTTCACATTCCTTCTGTCTCTTCTTCCTCGTTCCACCCCAATCCCCCACCAGCCATGGACGACCGCAACAGAACAACAGAGACAACTACCGTCCATGCCCGTGGCACCACCGTTCTGGAGGTGGTGTACACGAACGAGGAGCATACAGTGGAGTGGATCCTCGACAAGTACGAGGAATGGCTAGCCGAGGAGAAGCATCGGTTCGTCGGCCTTGACATCGAGTACACCCATAATCGTCGGGACATGGCTGTTCTGCAACTCGCCTTGCGCCAGCATATCCTCGTGTTCCACTTGTGCATGTCCAAGAAGCATTGTCCAGCGTTGGGCAAATTCTTTGAACACGAGAATATCACCTTCGCAAGCGTGGACATAACCAACGACCGCAACATGCTTTCTTGTGCCGGCTTCCACATTCCAGCGGAGTACTACGTGGACATCCAACTAGTATACAAAATCAAGGGTGGAGACGAGAGAGACGGAATGGTGATCTAGCGGCGGACCTCATCGACAGATCATACTCCAACATGAAGAAGAAGTTCCCATCAGAGCAGCACAAGTTTTGGGAGTGCAAGCCTCTGCAGAAAGTGCAGAAAGTAAACCTCGACTATGCAGCAATAGATGGGTACGTGACCTACGAGTTGTATCGCAAGATCGTAACCTTGAAGGATAGGCTACGTCCAAAATGGCGGGAAATGCTCTGCCCTAGGTGCAAGAATGCCCTAGGTGAATTGCAATAGGCCTTGGATGTCGGTGTTTAACTAGTTTGTACAGTTGGTGCTTTAACAATAAGTTGGTGCCTTGGATGTCTATGTTTATATATTTGTAATAATATGTAAACATGTTTGTGAGTGAATTTGTTTATGTGATGAAATGCTCATACGTAGAACCTAGTTCATCGGCATCACAGCCGGTCACAGAAAGATTTATACCTTTCACCCGGCGGGAGAGGAGGTGCCGGCCTCTGCCACATGCGTTGCGATGCTACCAGCACGCTGCGACGCAACCAGCAACAGATCTCGCCGGAGAGGAGGTGCCGGCATCTGCCACACATGCTGCTCCTCCGTCTACTTCGTCGACGTCCACCTCCTCCTCCTCTAGATCAGACACCACCTCCAGATCGACCACCTCCTCCAGATCGGCCACTTCCTCCTCCAGATGGGTTTCTGCTGGTAGATCCGCCGGAGGTGCTGCAACACCATCTCATGAATGACCTCCTCCAGATCGGCCTGGCTCAGAAGACGTCGGGCATCACCGAAGGAGGAGGGCGCCAGATGGTGGCGCTGCCGCATCACTAGCGGATGCATGGCCGCCTCCAGATCGACCTTCCCCTCACGAAGGGCTGCCGCTAGATCGGTGCTGCCGCTAGAGCCGCGGCCGTGATGGCCGGATCTAGAAGCGCCGACAGAGGAAACCATTAGAGAGAGTGAGGAGAGTTAAAAGCCATAGTGTGCGGCGGCTAGGGTTGGAAAAGAGACAGTGAGAAAGTGATAATGAGACTGATGACTTGCTAGGGCCGGCAGTACATTTATAAGCACCACATTGGCAACAAACATTTTATATAACCGTTTCCATTGCTTTTATACCAGCGACAGAGTAGACTTACTAACAGGTACTCTAAATTACATATGAACGCAGATACCACTTAGGAAACGGTAATGAACCACACTTGATATTAATAATGAAGTTAACGATTACATATATGCTACTACTAGCTGCTGCTGATGAAGACTCGGGCTCGTCGTCGGTGTACACGAGGGCCTCCCTCCGGCATAAGGTACCGTCGAAGATCTTGATGAAGAACCCGTTGTCGCCGTCGAACTCGAAGCACAAAAAGTGTCCCTGCTCAAGCTTGTACGCTTGGGCGAATGACTTTCATCCCTGTCCGAGGTACAAATTCCCCCCGGCACTCTCGGCCGTCTTCACCGCCCAGCTGCCGTTCTCGCAGTCCTCCATCTTCAGATGCATGGTACTTGCCACATTGCCTTGGAGCTTCTCCGCGAACGACCTCGGGAGCTTCAGGCGCATCTCGTTGCCCCTGTACAGGATAACCAAGAACTCGAAGCCGCGCAGCTCCGGGGACATGTCTTCAGCGGACGGTGAGGGCGACACCGACGGTGTGGCATTGCCGCTGCGCCCCCTACCACGACCGCGCCCTCGTCGACGGCCGCGACCGCTGCTGGTACCTCTCGCCGGGGACATGTCTTCAGAGGGCGGTGAGGGCGACACCGACGGCATGGCATTGCCGCTGCGCCCCCTACAACGGCCGCGCCCGCTGCTGGTAACTCTCGCCATGGATTTGGACAGAGGGGATCGATCTGGCGAAGTTTGGAAAACAGGAGGCGATGGACTGGGGCTTCAAAGAGACCCTTGCTGGTACCTCTCGGCATTTATACTCGCGGGTCTGCTCCGCCCACCTCCCCATCTGCCCCTTCGCTAGGCTCCACGTGTCAACATTTTCAACGGTTGGAAAATTCTATCCGTTACCATAGAGATAAATATTGGAAACGGACAATTTTATTAACCGTTGCCAATATAATAAGTGACGGAGATTGGATAGGGTCCGTTGCCAATGTTGGCGGGCCAGCCACGGCCCAGGTCAGGCTTGTACGCACCGGCCGCGTGGAAAGCGCGATTCTCTGTCGCCTAACTCGTGCCGTTTTCATAGAGGGGTATCCGATGTGTCGTTCTGTACTAGTGCTTTCTCCAACCTCCTCGTCCAAGTGGTGTAGTCTTCGGCTAGAGAGCGATGGTCGTGCTCGGATGCGTCGGCGCGAGATCAGTGTAGGGGGACTTGATTGTGATCCTCAGCTTACGTAGGGTCCTTTTAACAAAAATTGAGGACTTTTTTGTAATTTATGCTTTTCATGATGTCATGTCTACAAACCGTATTCCCACCGTTTATAATTAGCACAATGTCTATATCCTTGGGGACCGTCCAAACATACAGAAAAGGCATGACAATTCATGTTACGTAGCGGTCATTTACCATCACCCCATGGTTCGTAATCGACTATAGCAATTGAGCAATTTGGATATGCAGAAAAGAGGAAAAACATATTTTGTAGAACAACAGGCGTGTTCTATTTCTTTCTTTTTTTGCAGTACAACGTAGACGCTCATATACACATGCACGCACTCACCCCTATGAACGCACGCACGCCACATCCTATCCCTATGAGCACCTCTGAAATACTGAGTCGGCGGTCGGGTCTTGAGATTGACGAAGTCACCACAGGCGTCTCGTTGTCGACGGGAACGTCGGCTCCCACTGAAGAATATTCCGCCTAAATGAGAAACACCAACGTCAAATCTGAGATTTAAACTCTGGTGGGCCGGGGTACAACCACCCTCCTAACCATCCTACCACAAGCAGGTTCTCACGCGTGTTCTATTTCTATCCGTCAAGAGGAGTGATTTCTCGAGGCACGATATCATCAGCAAAACTACATAAAAAGGGGACTAAACCAAAAGCAGAACACCTGGACCCCTCCCTCGTTCCCCACCTCTACAGTGAACAGGGCGATTTTTTGGGCGAAACCCGTGCGCTCGAGCTCGCCGCCGGCGATCCGCCCGATCCCTCGCCCTCCGCGGCCGCTCCGGCGGCGGGAGGACGGGGAATCGACGGATCCCGGCGTGTACATAGCTTAGGTGTGCGTGGGTGGCTTGCCGGCGGCACGTTGGAGGTGGAGGCGCGGTCGGAGAAGCTTTTGGAGACGGTGGTCCTCTCCTCTGCCCTCGGTTCTCCGGCGGAGGCTCTGGGTAGATCCGCCGTCTCTGGCGTGTCTGCTGCTCTTCGGAGCCGCGGAGCGCCTCCCCTCGAGCCGGCGTCCGTGGTGGCAGTCGCGGCTCTGGTTCTTGGGGCCCTTCTGTCCTCGCCGGCGTGCGAGGCGGTGCTTTTGCTTAAAACCGCTGGGAGGCTGCAGGTGCGGTGCTCTCCTTCCTCGGCGTTCATGGTGGGCTTTGCGGAAGATGGGTGGAGCTGCCTTCTTCGTCTCCGGCGTGAGGCGGCGATGGTGGTCTGGCGGCGGCTCAGCGCCGATGTTCTTTCAGCGTCTAAATTCCGGTGCTTGCGTCGGATGGATTCTGCGGCTCTTCAACAAGGTTGGCTGAGCTTCTTCCTTCGGTGCGTGGTGTGCGTGGTGGTGCCGTGGTCGCCGTGTGTGGAGTGGCCTGTGCTTGTGTTCGTGCGAGTGTGTTCTTCCTCTGCTTGATCTTGTACACGACTCCTTTAAAAAAAAAAAAAGGGGACTAAACCTCAAAAAATAAAAAGGGACTGCAGCGGAATCACTAGTAGTGGTGTTGCACGTGACAATCAAGCATCCTCACATGTCAAGACTTCATCAGGTGTTATTAAAAGAAGAACTAGTACTAAGACCACTAATCTCTGTCATGAGGACTTTGCCCTGTTTAGAAAAACCATTAATGCTTCCAAAAAAACGACAGATCTGGCGTTGCAGTCACACGACCAGAGCAATTGAAGAGGCTTGACCTTAGGTGGCATGGGCATTCACTGGGCACAACTCATTAAAAACACAGCTGGATCTGCAGGAAATACAACAGCCCCTTTATTTGGCTACGTTCATTAGCAGGATGCTTTGAGGTGTAACAGTAGTCACACGGCCTGGGGTTGATTTTTTCATAGTACGTGGTACAGTACATGAGTGCTATGAGAGGAGAACG
Organism: Poa pratensis; assembly: GCA_947311845.1. NCBI lineage: Eukaryota > Viridiplantae > Streptophyta > Magnoliopsida > Poales > Poaceae > Poa > Poa pratensis. The sequence continues at coordinate 8,030,099 of CAMZMU010000089.1, read as the reverse complement.
CAGTGATTGAAGCCTCTAGCATCCTAAGTCGGAGTACTAATAAACAAGAGTACTTTGGGCTTTCCAGGCAGATTTGGTAGGTCACCCATGTTTCATTTGCTTCTTGCATTGCTAAGCCAAAGCTAATGCTATTGAGTAGTACAGTACATCAGAGTACAGTTGATTACTCAAAGTATAACATACTCACATAGATAGAGTACTAGGAAAATTGCCCGTGCGATGCCACGGGGAAAAATCAACAGCGGCGCCGGGGACCATATGGTCGCGACTCTCCTAGGCGACGGCGGACGGCGGTGACCAAGGAGGCGACGAACCAGGGCATAAGGAGGACAGGGAGATGGTCCAGCGGGACCAGAGGCTCACCACGAATTTAATAGAGGGCTCGGCGAGGTCGGGGGCGGGCGGTAGGCGGCGAATCGAGCGCCGACATTCGGCGGCCAGCCCCGGAGAAGACGACCACGGTGGCGACGATTCCGACGCGCCTCAGGCGTCCCAGGAAGCGAGACTTGACGGAGATGGAGAGGGGACGGTGGCGGAGCTTGTGGCAGCCTCGGATTCGACCGGGGAGGAGCGGAATGGCGGCAACTCGCGTCGGCGGCGACGACGACCTGGAGCTCGCGCGGGAGAGAGAAACGGAGGGAGGGAGAGACGTGTGCGGGATAGTGAGCAAGGAGGGAAGGGGAGGCACGACGCTCCCTGGCCTTATCTCCTCGCACGGGAGGCGTGCAGGAGGTGGCCACTGCACGCTCGGGCACGCAGCTGTGCGCCTGCCTGGAGGTTGAAGAGAAAAGGCGTTGTTGCAAAAAGGTCCCTGGGTTTTCCGGAAATTGCAAATAAGTCCCTCCGACGTACGAAACGACGAAGGCTCCTCTGCCCTGTGGACTACGGGTTAATTTCCCAAATTGCCAGGGGGTTATTTGCAAAATGGCGCGGCGACGGACGAAACGAAGGAAGCGTTGCTTCCTTTATTATTAGGTAGAGATTACGAAAACTCCGTTTGATTCATAGGATTATATTCTATAGCAAATAATCGCATAAGAATCTTGCAGTGTAAATTGCATAGAAAAATAACGTTAGGTAAGACCTCATGAATTTGTTTTTCACCACAATCAAAGCGAATTCCTCTTTCCTAGGCTTAGGAGTACTACCACTAAGACCTTTTCTACACACACCACTCTCACGGCATTCTAATTCGTAGTACTAAGACTACTCATAGTGGAAGTAACATAGATGCCACATGGGTAAAAAAGATGATATGGCATGCAATTAATGAAGAGAGAGACAAATGTAGTAACATAGGTACTCCCTCCGTCCTAGTACCCATGGCACAATTTTTGAATATCTTAGACCAAGGCAAACTGTGATTGGCTCTGATTTCTCTCTCTATTTTGTTTTTTCCTCTAGAAACCTACGTTTCATTAAGGCACTAATTGCAGGAATAACAGAAATGAGAAAATTGTGCCGATTTATTTCTGCATGCATTGGTTGGGGATTGATGCATTCGTTGGGATTTATTTCTGCATGTATTAATTCCGGGAGGAGAGAGGAAACAGCCGGGCTAAGGGAGAGAAAACGAGGCCTAATTAACAGACATTTAATAAAAAATGTGCCTAGGAGTGGATGGATTACGGGACTAATTAGATTTGGGATTGTGCCCTAGGTACTAGGACGGAGGGATTAGTTACCATAACATCACTTTCCCAATACAATATGAGTCTACAATGTAATAAATGCACACTTGCATGACACCACAAATATGTTTATCTAATCTGCGGTGGGCCCGACAGAAAAATGAAACCTCGAACCATCCGATTAGCACGGCGTGTGGGGTCCAGTGGTGTCTCCAGTCGGGGGTGTTGCCGTTCGCCCCAACATCTCCATGGGAGAAGGACGCCTGTCAAGCTTCATGCGCTGACCACTATTTCAAAAGACCGATCTGATGGAAAGGACCAGACAATTCACTTATACACTTCAACACCCCCTCTCACGTGTGACTCGGGGAGGGAGAGGCCAACACGTGCAACCGGAAGAGAGCGACGGCGCGCGAGTCTCAGAGGTATGACTCAAGAGGCCTATACGTGGACAAAGAGGGGGCAGCAACAATTTTAGAACAAATTGCGCAAACCAGGACTCGAACTCGAGACCTTGGCTCTGATACCATGTCAAACTTCATGCGCTGACCACTATTCCAAAAGACCGATCTGATGAAAAGGACCAGACAATTCACATACACTTCAACAACGCCGCGCTTTATCAAAGCCCTTTGCCAGCTTCCTCACTCACAGGTGGCGCAATCATCGCCCATCGCCATGGCATGGCGTGGATCCTCACCTTTTCCCATAACGGCCACCCCGTTGTATATTCGGGAAATACACTAATCAGTAGTGGTAAGATGTTACAGCTCAGAGCTTATACCTTTTCTTTACTCCGAGTTCGTTAGAGAAAGAATATACTGAAACTGAAAAATAGCGGTTGTCGTGGAACATATCTGTGCTTCCAAACGGAACTCGAGCAGACTGGAGAAGTAGCTGATCATGAAGGGGCAAAAAAAATCAGGATCGAACGGACTAATTTATGGTTCAAATGTGCTACTAGTACTGTTCAGGATTCGTTTTGAGAAAGACCACTATTCAGGATTTTGTTCTGATCGACGCACCGTACGCAGTTTCCGGATCGCGCCGCAGTTGTGCGTAAGATTCCTTGTACTTGGCACTTATTCGGAAATCGGAATCCAGATCCAGTTTTCTTCTGTGATAAAGGGCATTTTATTATTCAAGAGTTTTAAGTATTATATTTGGCTCTGCATAATTAGCATGCATACAGCCGCGACCAATTCTCTCAACCAGAAAAATAAAATAAAATAACAAGACAAAGTACAATAAATCATCTATAAAACGCCTAAGACTAAGGAGGACCAATACGTAAATCACACGGCCACCCATGTCGGGTAAAAAATCCCTCGCCGTGCTTTCCAACCGTGTAGACACCTCCATAACTAGGTCTCGAGTTGATCATGAACGGAAAATACTTACACAAGTAAATGACCTGCATAAGCGAAAAATTCTTACCATTAAAAATAATCACTCAAAATGACCCCAGGCAGGGCCATGCATCAAGAGATAGGGTTAAGTGCTCGAGTTACGGTTGTTGACTCAGAATTGTAAGCCGAAGAAGCATTTATGTGACATGGAGGCCGCTATTGGACTATCCGTTCTTTCCTACTTGTCATACATTGAATTTACATCGTGGCAACAGATTGTGTCATTGTCACTCGAATGTGTCCTTTGCGGTCTCGGTTACTCGGAGCGTCGTCTTTATATATGTCTAGTTTTGGTTTGGGTTTAAGGCTTAATTTGATCAAGTGATCAAGCAACACATGTATATAAAACACACAAGAGTCTGATAGTTTTGTGATTGCAAAATAGAGAATTGTAAACATACGAAAAAGTGCAAAATTAGTTGTTTGGATGGAATACATAAAAAGTCCGTAAGTCCATTTGGAGTCATAGGAGTCTATGCTCCCATTGTTTAAAATCATGTTTTCAAAATGTCAAAAAATATATTGAAAAACGTTTGGGTGTACATCCTAACATTCTATGCTCGCACAGAAAATTTCATGAAAAAAGACATGTTCTTGTGGCCTGTTTCAAAAAGACAAAAAAAAGTTGAGTGGTAAGTCATTTTGTAGCACCAAAAATTGTTCTTTTACAAAAGTCACAAAAAAGTCTTTTCTACGAAACTTTGTGCGTGAACATAAAATGTCCGGATGTATGTCTGAAAAACTGTATCGTTTTTTACATTTAAAAACGTTTTTAAATTATATTTTACATAATGGGAGTATGTAGCTCTACAATCCAAAACACCGCCCCTGAAAATTCCCTCTATCCTACTCAATTTGGTCTTAAGAAATGTTGGAGCGGTTGCTCCAAATTCGATGATATCGAGGCATAGAAATGTAATCCATACAAATTGAGTGCCACACTTCCATCGGTCCAAAGGGGTCTATAGGAAAAAAATCATAAGAAAAATTATGAAATACTCCTATGAAATTCCTAGAACCCAACGAGAGACACAATGGTGAGGTCAGACTCTTTCGGTTGGTGACGGAAGGCCTATCACAGTTTTACATTGTAATTACTTTTTATTAATTGTTAGAGATGACAACAAAAATAAATGTATTGTACGACTTATACTCATTGTCTTGGCAAGAGAGCACTCAATCTTCTGTATCGCCATGTACAATGCCCTTGATACCGTGTCGCTGCCCGAATCCGCCCTGAATTAATACCGTCGTAGTCAGTGGAGGAGGAACAGTTGATCTCCTCGCATTCTTGCGGAAAACTAAACTTTGCAACTAGTTGCACCCACATCCCATTCTGCATGTCACACTTAAAAGTTTTCAAAAAATGTGAAATAAATTGTGTACATTGGTCATGTTATTTCTCATGCACCCACAAATTTGCATCAATTTTTTTGACAATATGTGGCATGTACAAAAAAGACAAATGATATGTGAATAGTACATGATATTGTGCACTTGTGTTTTCTCTTTTTTGCACAGGACATATATGGTGATATTTTGGGATGCAAATTTGTGGATGCACCGGTAACAACATGACCAATGTCATTGATTTATTTTGCATTTTTTGGAAAAACTCGAAAATAGTATATCCGGTAATGGGTCAAAATATTCGCTCTCCATTCTCGCCTCCTCCTCTCGTCCCATGCTAGGCTAGCACGAGAGGTCCACGTGAAATGGGATTTTGCCGTACGTACGCACGCCGCCTAGTTTTGCAGCGAGGGGCCGAGCCCACGAGGCCATGTGTGCGCCCGTCCTCTTCCTGGATGATGGATCGCCCTCGAATCCAGCTCGCTTGCCGCCGGCAGTTGCGCCTCCATGCATGGAGCTCCCACTGCTTCTATCTATGTCGGCACACCGCGTCCACGTACGCACTCACGCTGGATCTCCTCCAACGCCAGCGCGCGCGTCGATCTTTGACTTGACCGGGTATAGGTTCGTTCATCTGCGATTATTTTTTGATGAGACGGATTCGTTCGCTGTTATTCTCCAGGTTTTCTTCGGATCTAGCGTGCTAATATACGGTTTGACAAGTGTGCGACTCAAACTCTATTGAAAGCGCCGTCACACGTCGCCGTCCTATTGAACCGGATGCCTCCAGTAGCGACCCGATTTTTTTCAAACAACTTTTTCCTGCGGAAAACGAAAACCTAATCGCACAAATTCAGTTACACAATAGCTAAAACTAAACATAATTCACCAAAGAAAAGTTGACGTGAAATAAATCTAAAACAATTTCAATCTTTCATGGCCGCCTGCATCCAGCCACTCCTCTTCCTCCTCCTAGTCCTCCACTACCACTAGAGGAGGGTCACCCACAACTCCCGGGCTATCGCTGGCAACACTTGTGAAGTGTCAAAATCATCGGAGTTATCAACATAGGTTCCGTGGCTCGACCTCATCAGACGGAGGAGGTTGGAAAGAAGCTGTACAAGCGCCCCTGTACTCCGCCTTCACTTCATCGTCCCGAAAGGGCGATGACTTGGAGTACTTTGGGCCGCGCCGCATCTCCCACGACATGGCTTGCCAAGACCGCTTGATGTGCTCACCGGGCGTGGACGAGGCCGTCGGGTGCCGACCGACAAAGGCCAGTTGTTGCCCGTGTGTTCCTGCCGCTCCTCCACCGTCAACAACATATTTTTGCGCACCGTTTTTTGTCGGGCATTCTCTCAGATGTTTGCACCGGTGGAGATGCTCTTACCAACTCCAAACTTAGATCTTGTTAACAGAGACCGTGGTGGGCAGTTGGCACTGGAGCTGCCAAAGTGCCAATCTCGCAACAGATTTAAGTGGATCTCGGTTTATTGTTTTCAAGAAATTGCATGCATGTACGGAAATCAATCGCCCACCTGCTTCTGGGCCATCTCTTGTACGTACTGCCTTAATAATAAGCAAGTGAAGTGCAACCTATTCGTGTCGCTGGTACTAGCAGACAGCAGTAAGTAGCAGGCTAGGCTATCAGCCCACGAACGACGAAGCATGGTCACCTCGCTCTCTCGTAACGACCATCCCTTCTAATCTACAGAAACAAATAAATAAATTTAGGCTTTCCTTTTGCAACTTCTAGTTTGTGATACTGGAAGATAAAAAGTTTGCGGTACTTTTTTTTTTAGGTAGCTTGCTGATACTCTCCTAAGAGCTCCTTTGATTCAAAGGAATTGAATATCAGTTTTGGAGGACTCATTCTATAGGAAAAATTTCTATCTTCGTTGTTTGATTTGTAGGATAGGATTATACATGATTTTTTTCTAAGAAATTATTTGTGCCACCTCATGTCGAAATTCTAGCATCCACTTTAACATTTTTTATAAATTTTGATGGAATCAAACAAATTTCGGTACATACTAAATCCTATAGGACTGTAGAGTGCATGACGTTGAAACCCTATGCTTTCTAGTTTTTTTGTGTGGAGACAAACCTAGTTTTGTTTTTGCAAAGGGAGATTCCACATCACCATTGCCATGACCAATTGGGCCGCCGTACACAAAATGGGCCTTCACCTGTTGGTGGGCTTTCTACGCAGGCCCCCAACCAACCGGTAGAAGCGCACAGAGAGCCAGCCAGGTCGTCCTCCTCCTCCTCGTGCTCCTTCCGTTCCGTTCCGTCACCGCACATCCCTCGCTGGTTAGTTTGATGAGAGTGACAGCTCATCTGCGCCGAAGTCTTCCTCCCAAATCATAAACAACCAAAAGAAAAGAAAAAATCTCGATCGAAGACTTGGAGCTCGGCAGGACTACAGCTCATGGTGGAAGAATTGGAAAGGCAATCCGCTTTACGCCACCGTCCCCTCCTACTCCTACTCCAATGCCCTCCCGCCAGCCACCTCCCCCCTCCCCGTCCCCCTCTTCTTCCGCGCCCCACCACCGCCTCCACCCCGCGGCCGTCGTCGCCTCCGCGGTCGCCGCGGCGGTCCTAGCGGTCGCGATGGCGCTGGCGGCGCTGCTGCTGTGGTTCAGGAGGCGGCGCGCGGCGGCGAAGGGGAGGGGGACCCGGCCGGCGCAAAGGAGGGGGCTTTGGAGCGGCTGTCGTACCGCCAGCTGCGGCGCGCCACGGGGGCGTTCGCGGCGGGGGGCAAGCTCGGCCAGGGCGGCTTCGGCCCCGTCTTCCGCGGCGTGCTCCCGCCCCCTTCCCGCCGCGCCGGGGGATGCGGGCGGCCCGTCGCCGTCAAGGTCATGGACTCCGTGGGGTCGCTCCAGGGCGAGCGCGAGTTCCACAACGAGATCGCCGTCGCCTCCCACATCCGCGCCGCCTCCGCCGCCGCCGACAAGGCGTCCTCCCCTGGCGATGCCGCCTCCCCTGACAAGGCGATGGCGGCGGCGGGGCGGGACTCCATACTGCTCCCGTTCGCGTACTCGATGCCGAAGCGGGGCGAGGGGCGCGCGCGCCGGATGATGCTGGTCTACGACCTCATGCCCAACGGGTCGCTCCAGGACGCGCTGCTGGGGCGCCGATGCCCCGAGATGGTGTCCGAGTGGCCGCGCCGGCTCGCCGTGGCGCGCGACGTCGCCGCCGCGCTGCACTACCTCCACGCCGTGCTCAAGCCGCCCGTCGTGCACGGGGACGTCAAGCCCAGCAACGTCCTGCTCGACGCCCACTTCCGTGCCCGGCTCGCCGACTTCGGCCTCGCGCGCGTCGATTCTGAGCCCGACCCGGATGACAAGCTGGAGAGCGGCGTGATTGCGGAAGGGGCTGATGCGAACGAGAATGGTCTCGATGGGGGATGCGATGACGACGTCTCTGTTGTGGCGAGAGCACGGTCACGACGAATGTTGATGGGGAAGGGAATGTCATCCCAAGTCGCCGGAGGATGAGGAAGGCGGCTTCACATTACCGTCGCCGACGGAGGCTGCGTCTGCTTCCGGGTTTGATCAGACCAGTGTTGATAGTGGTGTGACCGGCCGCAGTGGCAATGGTGTCGGCTCACGCACTGGTCGTCCGTCGGGGACCGGGAGTGACTGGTGGTGGCGGCAGGACAATGGTGGGAACAGCCATGGCGTAAAGGATTATGTGATGGACTGGATAAGATCAGAAATCAAGAAGGAGCACCCCAAAAATGATTGGATTGCAGAGGCAGCTGCGGCCAACCAGGGGCCGACAAGAAGAAGCAAAAGCGGAGGGCGCGCGAGTGGTGGCGCGAGGAGTACACCGATGAGCTTGCAAAGAAGCAGAAGCGCAGGGCGCTTGCCAAATCGAGGAGCGAGCAGGCGGGGCTGCAATGGTGGGAGCGTGACACCGATGACGATGACTTGGATGGGAAGGCGCGGTCCAAGTGGAGTATGGTGAAGAGCTGGAGCCGAAGAAGCAGCACCAGCGGTGGCAATGGCAATGCCAATGCCAATGGGAGCATCAACTGGTGGGTCAATGGCGCAAGAAGCAGCCGTGACTGGGCGAGTGGCGATTTTGTGCCCAAGAGCAGCGGCGCGGTGAGCAGCACGCCGAGTATGCGTGGCACTGTGTGCTATGTGGCCCAGAGTACGGTGGCGGCGGTCCGTTGTCCGAGAGATGTGACATCTATAGCTATGGTGTCCTGCTGCTGGTTCTTATCTCTGGCCGCCGGCCGTTGCAGATGTCAGCCTCGCCCATGTCGGAGTTTGAGAAGGCAAGCCTCATATCGTGGGCAAAGCATCTTGCGCGCGTGAGCCGCCTGATTGATCTTGTTGATCCGGCCTTGAAAGATGTTAACAACGAGGAGGCGTTGCTCTGCATCACCGTCGCACTCCTCTGCATACAGAGGTCTCCTGCTCGTCGTCCGTCAAGTGAAGAGCTGCTCCGGTTGCTCTCCGGTGAGGGAGAGCCACCTCACCTCCCGCTAGAGTTCTCGCCGTCCCCACCCGGCGGGTTCCCTTACAAATCCCGCAAGAAAGTTCGGTGAGTTTGTTTAGGCTCTTGCTTAGATGCAAAGTTCGTTGTGTTAACCACCTAACCGTGTACCTTCATATATTGTTTATCTTCTCATTCGGTACACATTCTAGTTGCTGTCTTACCTACTCACTAATAATTATGTAAAAAGCTCCGTAGAGGGAAAAGAAAAGGGTAATGGTGATCTTGATTCACATTTGACAAGAACTGTTTCCACTCTTGTTACTCACATGCGCCATAGGCGCTTAGTCATGCATGATTTAGTACTGAAGAGATGGCTGTTGTTGTGGGGGGATATCTGCCTTTTTGTGCTGGTCACTTTTGGGCAAGCTTAGAAGGTAGTGCTTTACGAGGGCCCCTGGAACCTGGTATTTTTCTCTTCTTCCTCTCCTCGGAAAAACCTCGTGCTGGCCTACTGTGCGGGTGCACACATCCAACTTTTTATGATGGATCCAAGCTTTTGATGTTGGTATGTGCTTTTCTGCTCTTTTTGCATCGAGGTGGCAACGTCACTTTTTAGCGCCTAGTCCACTCTGCCTGGATTTTCATACTTCTGATCATTAGAATCTCTGGGTCAACCGGGTCATTATGCACTCTTGAAAGGCTTCATTCGAGTGGACCCGTTAGTCAGCTGGTCTTGCTAGTGCGCACACTGAATTGAAATATTGGCATGCATTGCTTAGGAGTTGGTTGTCCTGACCTTGATCTTGGTAATCATCAGTAGAATCTGTGGCTGTTTGGTGAGTGGTAGGAAGGCTGACAAACAAAATTGGGGCAGTGGAGTCTCCCAAGATTTGTAGCAATTCAATAGTCCCTACTTCTTGCTTAAGAAAATGGCAACTGGCCTTTACAGAAAGTACCATACTGACTGGTAGCTGAATACCCGTACTTTGTTTTTGCTTCAGAAGTGATCAACACACTCAAGGATGGCTATATCCATGACATACACAAACCAAATAAGAGAATAATGAATAAGGAGAATTATTGTTATGTACTGTCATTAGTTTTCCTTACTTACCCCTGTGCTTTAACGGGCAATACTATTTACTTTGTCATTTGGATCACAATATAGTCATTTACATGCCATACTGGATGCTCCAAAATTAGTGGCTCGTTTTGACCGTAGCATCTTAAATTTCTGATCATTGTTTGTTAAAAGCCTTCTCTTGGTATTGTGAGTAGCTAGAAAAGAACAGCTGTGAAGTGGCAAGTAAAATGTAGTACCCCTTCCATAGCAAGAAGTAAAATTCAGTACCTCCTGCCGTAACTGCTGAGCTCCACAGCTTTCAAGGGAGTTTTTAGAGCTTGCACTGTTGCAACGGTTTTAGTATGTGTGTCTGCCGTCTACAGATTTGATGATGAACTTAGTTATCAACTGCTTAGAGCACTTCAAGGGCAGGCCCATCTGGTGCCCATTCGCATCAGCCTTGGATTTTCCCAGGTTGCTTGCTCAGTGTTGTAGCCCGTTTACCAGCAACACTCTATGTCTACTTCTATGGGATGCGATGACAGCCACAGCAAACACCTTGTGAGACGTCAGCTGAGCAACAGAGGACTTTCATCCCATTGGCTCGCCAAAAGTTAAACTTCAGTTGCTATCTTACCATGGATTATCTGTCATCAGCGGACCGCGGACGCAACGCTATTTGCGACTTTGTAACATGGTTTGGCTCTGGGAAACGACGCGTCGCCATCCCGTGGGTCGACGCCGACGCCGGATGTATGACCTTGGGTTTTGTTTCTACAGCCAGCATACATCTTTTCATTGATTGGGGGTATATAAGATGGATTTTATTTGCCACTTGATGGTACTCTAGTTTTCTTCAGGTTTTGTTCGATCTTAGATTTTTCCATGTGCCAAAGGAATCAGGGGTCAGGTGCTACTTGTTTAGTACAACTCCCAAAGAGTCGTTGGCTAGTGTATCTGCAAATCTCGCAACATATCCTCACCATTAGAATCGCAGTTTATTGTTTGACGAAAATGAATTGGTGCTCTAGGAAACTGTGCATTCTTTTTTCTCCTTTCGTTTTCTTTGAACAGGCCTGTGGGCCGCTGCCTTGTTGATGGGCTTGTAAGCTAGCCCCAAACGGAGCCAGGTTTTCGTACCGACCTAACATCCCTCCTCTGCTAAACGAACGCATCGACTTAGTCCCATATCGCCAGCCCAGCTCGTTGGAGGCGGTTCGTGGAGCAATAAAAGGGGACGCAGTGGCACCCTCCAAAGCATACCTTTCTCGGCCTCTGGCTAAGATCAAGTGTAGTATCTGTTCTTATCAGATTAATATCTGATATGTGGATCTACGGGTCCATGATATTAAATTAATTTTTTGTGGGGTGAGGGCTCGCCACAGTGGCATTGCCGCTGGGGCTCTCTAGCGTCGCCATTGCGTTGCACTATAGCATTGGCACGGCGCATCCCAACCAAACCAATGAAAAAAAGCTGCGGCTAAGCCGTCAATCAAGATTACAAGAGTTGGCAGTGCATCTCTCTTCAGATACTTAGGTCATTGACAATGCATCTAGCTGGGCACTTTTATTGCTCATCCAACAAGTCTGATCGTAGTACAACTTTTCTTTCTTGAAGAGTCTAGTGATGCCCGGGGTCTTTCTGCTTCACCAACAATAATTTTACCAAATCCTACAACATCAAAGTCAAACGAGGCATTCAAAGAACTGAACTATAAAAAACGTCCTTAAATATATCATTTATTCCCCAAGAAATGGTTGTGTCAAAAGTCTTGATGCATCCACAAGCAATTGGATAACTTACAGCGTAGGAACCAATATTCTACACACACGCAGCATCATCTATGTTGAACAGGCCTGATTGACCAACAACCTGAAAACACACAAGGTTGGAGAAAAATCAGTAAAAAATTGACAACAATAGTTAGGAATGACAAAATCAAACGGCCCTTGCCATTTCATTGAATTTGCGATCAAGTCATTCAGCGTAGAAACAATGATAGTATAAAAGATAATTGTGTTTGTAGCATAATTTGTTCATGTTTTACTTTTGCTCTAAAACTTTCCTTCCAAATACATTTAGATTGTAATCCAAATGACTGCAAGTTTATGGGTTCAATAGCCCGAGAAGCACACAGTTTGAGGATTTTAACCCATTTGCTCGCCAAAAGGCTGAACTTTTTAGTGCTCGCACTTTAGCCTGTTGCTGTCGATCAAACCAAGGATTGTAATTAGTGAACCGTGGACGATGCAAACTGTTTACATCAGGGAACAAAACAGTACGTCGACGCCTAGTATCTGACCTACCTTCAGTTCTCTTTGTTCCGCCAACCTATGCATCCACTGGGTGTGCAAGTAAGAAGATGGATTTATTTGCTACTTTGCTAGTACTGATGGTAAGTCGGTGGCACGTGACGCTACAAATGTCACATTATCGTTTTTGTTTAGAATATATCTCCGCTTATTGTTTGGAAATAGAGGTTAAACTATGTTATCGAGGTATATGGGCCGCTGCCATCTTGATGGGCTTCTGGGCAGGCTCTAAACGATACGAGGCGCAGAGCCAGGCCTTACCTCGTTGACGAAACCTGCCTACATCGACTCGTTGGAATAGTACCCCTCAAAAAAAAAAAAAAATACCACACAGCGCGTGCACCTGAGCTGCTGAGCAGAGGCGGTTCGTGGAGCAATATTATGGGACGTCGGGTCACGGTTCAAAGCATACCTTTCTCAGCCTCTGGCTAAGATTAAGTGTAGCTAATTTTCTCGTGGCAGTAAGGATTATCTTAGCTAATCGTCATAAGAATCATACTTAGTGTCGTGCTGCAGGTTTGAGTTCAAAGCAGAGAATGCCTAGAAATTGTACATGTGCAAACTACAGAAAAATGTAAATATGCACACTCCTCTGTACCCATGTCAGGTTTTCACGGTGGAATTCCTTGCATCTTTTGACTGATATGAAATGATTTGCTACTTGTAGTTGTCTACGGATTAATTGCGTTATTTCTTTGATCACGTTTTTATTACGGCGGTCGATGCAAACATGATTTGTGCTTTTCTTCCATTTTTTTCCAATAGTACTAGTAATCTAGCTTGCAAATCATATGTTTATTCCTCCGGGCATGATGCTTTTCCTCGGTGGCCTTTGTGTTCTCCACTTAGAGAAGTTTGCAACGACTTTGCGTTTGCGGTGGCTAGGGTTGGAGTGGAAGGACCCCGCAAAAAATTGGGTTGGCTCCGGCAATCCTTGCTCTTAAGCGGATTTGGACATCTTCTATGTCGCGACCTCAATCACTATAGGAAATGGTATCAAGAGGCCATTTTGGCATGCGCCATTGTTAGAGGGATGGAAACCAAAAATATTGCCCCACTAATTTATGCTTCTTCGAGCAAGAAAAGGTGGTCCGTTGGAGAGGCCTTGGATGCAAATGCTTGGATACGGAAGGTGCAGCTTGATGATTCTTTCACCATGGAGCATTTCTCCCAATTTGTGAAACTTTGGATTCTTTTAAGCAACGTCAATCTCAATGCCGATGATAATGATGATATTTGTTGGAAGCTAACGGAGAATGGGCAATACTCGGCGTTCTCGGCATACAAGATGAAATTCATGGGGATCATAAACTCTCATATGGACAAGACAATTTGGAAGGCTTGGGCTCCTCCTAAAACTAATGCTTGGCTCACAACTCAAAATCGGATTTGGACGATGGACCGCTTGACAAGAAGAGGGTGGTTAACTTATGGCTTGTGCCCCCCTTTGCAAACAAACAACAAAAATAGTCTCTCACCTTTTCATGAATTGTGGCCTTTGGGAATTCCTCAAGGATTGGATGGGGTTCCATGCCATACAACCTAGCACTTGGACAAATCTCTCAATGAATGATTGGTGGTTGTTCATGACGGACAGCTCTACTCCAAATCGTAAGGCCATTGCCTCCCTAACCTTGCTTACCACATGAAAAATTTGGAACAAACGCAAAGAAAGGGTCTTCCAAAACAAGCACTCACCGCCCCTAGTTATGTTAAAAAGATTAAGAGAGAGGCTCTGTTGTTGGTGCTCACGGGCGCCAAACGTTTGGGCAACTTGATGCCACGAGAGAAGTTCTATGTAATTTTGGACTCGAACTTTCTTTCTTGTAAACTCCTCTCTTAATTAATAGATTGGTGCAAAGTTTTTGCCCCGTTCTAAAAAAAAGTATTTTTATTCATCACCAAAAAGATCATATGTTTATTTGTAGCATAAAAAAGATAATATGTTTATTACTCAATCAGAAGAAAAGAAAGAATAGTATTCATCAAGCAGATGGTCGGGCAGCTACTACTATCTACCACAAAGAACAAAATTCAGTATGCTTTCTTGAAAGGTTTTGTCGGAGTGGGCCTGCCACTGAATTGGTCTCGCTAATGTGCTCCATTTTGACACACTGAACTCACATATGTGCTTATGTGCTGGACAAGTGCCGTCGCGATCTTGGTCATGTGAAAATATGGAGTAGCCGAAATAAATACACTCATGAAGGGATCAAGTACCAACCGATCAAATCGATGTAGATGGTCGATGAACTAATTGCTGCGCTACAAGTGCCTTATCAAAAGCAAGGGGAAAGTAATGTTGTGAAAGAGCTTTGGGAGCCACCGGATTCGGGTTGGGTTAAAATCAATTCTGATGGTGCTATTGGTACTGCCCAGAACTGTGCTGCGGTGGGCTTGGTTGCCAGAGATCACGCAAGTAGATTCCTGCGAGGTAGAAGCAATAAATATGAGGCAATTTTTGACTCCTTTGCGATTGAATTGCTAGCATGCCGTAATGCTTTGATTTTTGCTGTCGAAAGCGGGTACCAGAATGTGGTACTAGAATCGGACTGTCAGGAGGTGGTGAATCTATGGTAGTCCAGGAGTGAGATATCGGTGGATGTCTAGTATTCAGGGAGATGCATGATATTCTCATGTGGGTTTGAATTTAAGTTTGCTAGAAGATCTGAAAATGGTGCAGCCCATAGTGGCGAGAGACGCCTTTCATTAAGTGCCTGGTTAACTTTCTTTTGCTGTTACCCCTGATCATATGGTTGAGCCTGTTCAGTAAGATTTGAATAAGCCGAATTATGAATAAAGTGCCTGAAGGGCATTTATCAAAGCAAAAAAATGATTTGCAAGAAGAAGACACGGCGGTATCGGCCAAGAACCATGGGATCTTGATAGGCGGTGACTCCAGAAAGCATCGAGAGGTGCTCATGCTTCCATGGACGCCGTAGCCTCTATGGGTTTCGAGCTCCTTCGCCTAGAGCCAGTCGAGAGAAAGCATCAGTACGCGACGAGAGGGAGAGAAAACATGAGGTAGGGGTCGTGGATCAGGGATACAAGATAAAACATTAATGTCTCAGGATTTTGTGAAATATTTAGGGAATAGCCCATCTAAACCACTACCAAACAACATGCCGGGGATTCCGTGGAATCAAGGGCTGGTCTGTTATTATCCCGAATAATCTCTCTCAATACTCCTCTGCCAAACAAGGCCTAAAGGAGAAACAAGTTGCTACATTTCAGACAAAGTAGACGCAAGGAAATGTGTGATAGAGAATTTAGCCAGAGCAACAACAGTCGAAGGTTCCATATGTTTTCATACAGGAAAGCATTTTGTATGGCTTCATTCTGCACGGTATTTTCTTGGGAAAGTTTAAAATTTAAATGGTCTGCAAATTTGGATGGGGTTTCAACTTTCAAGTGATTTTTTTAGGGAAGAGGTTTGAAGTTAAACTTTGTACCGCGACCAGTTTGTACTTTTTATGAAGCACGACGCACGGCCCGGCCGAAGATGGCCCCGTTAACCAAGTCGGCCCAGTTCAAAGAAACAAAATGTCCATCTCGGCAGCGTCAGCAGTCAGCACAAAGCACACTCCTCCAAACTCCACTAGGCTGCCAGTTCTTCCGCCGCCGCCGCCGCCGGCCGCGCCCAGCTCCCGTTCTCTACTGCTCCACGCCAATGGAGACATCCACGGCGTCCGCGTGCCTTCTGAGCGGTCGCAGGGCAGCGGCCACGACTCTGACGGAGATCCCCGACCACCTCGTCGCGGAGATCTTCCTCCTGCTGCTCGCCGCGGAAGACCTCGCCCGCGCCTCCGCCGCCTGCGTATCCTTCCGCCGGCTCTTCACGGACAAATCCTTCTTCCGCCGCCTTCACGACCCGCCCATCCTCGCCCTTTGTGACGGCGACGGGTTCCACCACGCCCTCCCACCTCACCCCTGCGCATCCGCTGCCCGGGCTCTCGCCTTTGCCGCCGACTTCTCGTTCTCTTTCTTATCCAAGCACTGCGTGTGGGCTGTTCAGGACATCCGCGACGGCCGCGTCCTCCTCCTCCTTCGCCGAGAGGGCGACCAGCCCAAGGTCTCCATGGAGCTCGCGGTGTGCGACCCCTTGCACCGGAAGTACGTCCTGCTTCCCCCAGTGTCTGACGACCTAGTCGCTTCGATGGCGCACCTGGCCACGGAAAACAAGCCCTGGTGTGAGGCTTTCCTCGTTCCCCTCGACGAAGATGCGGATGCTGCATTCGGTGTGATGTGGATGTCACATTTCAATACTAGGCTGGCCTCCTTGTTCTTCTCTTCGAGCTCCGGACAGTGGCAAGCTGCTGCATCCAAGGAATGGAGCGAATTGTTCCTCGAACGTGGCGAGCCGACCAAAGTGTCACCGATCGATCGTACCTTCCACCAGCGCCATTACGCTTATGGCTGCTTCTACTGGGAGTCCACAGTGATTCAGAAGAAAGAGTTGCTCGTGCTTGACAGCCGTAGGATGGAGTTCTCCATTTCCGATCTCCCACCCAGAGAATGGGGTACGCGAGGTCTAGCCATTGTGGAGGTAGGGGAAGGCAGGCTTGGGCTGTTTGGTATCCTTCTTGAAACTTTAGCTAGTAGTTATGATCTCTGTTATTACATCAAGGGAAACAAATGTGAGAGTTCTAGCCAGTGGCAGCTGGAGAAGACAATCTCACTAGGTTCTGGATGTGCACATGGTATTAAAGCTGCAACCTGGAGGTACTTGCTCCTAAGAAAGTTTGCTCCGCAGATGCCAGACTTGGATTATATCTCAGTTGACGTCAAGACGTTGCAGCTTGAGAGGGTTCGTGCTAGTTCTTCCCGGTTTTACATGTCCAAGACGTGGATATATACCAACTTCCCGCCATTGTTCTCTTCACCGACAGTATGAAGTGGTAAATTTTCTATTGCATCCTAGTTATATTCTTCCCTTCATAGTTCTCACACAGCTTGTCTAATGCTTAACTTAATAGTTCCTTATTATGATTTGTCATTCTTGTTTACACGATTTAGCACTGGCTCTTTTTCTTGTGCTTGTGGGTAAGCTAATCAAGCTTGGAACATAATTGTGATTTGTTTTTCCCAATCCCCGTTTGGAAGGACTCTGACAAGAGAAAGATATTTCGCTGTTTCACATATCATATGCATCCATTGTTGTTTTAGGCCTAGTGAAATCGCATAAATACTATATAACAACAATTATTTTCGATGAATACTTTAAGTTCAAGGTGTAGAAGGAATACTAGCATAAATCCAGTTTACCTTTCGATTATTTCGCACCTCATGAAAATTCGTTTCATCCAAGCACGGTTCATCTTGTCTGCATTTTCTTGTAAATAGAAGGATGCATAAAAGAAAGTTTTATTTTTTACTTTTAGTTATCTTCACATCTATATTTGTATTTGATGTGGTTTTGAAACAAATCTGTATAATTGCTACGGTAAAAATAAGAGCCTGACTTCCTGCTCTGTATAGCAAGAACAGCTTGTGCTCAGAATCTGTTTAATTTGAATCAGCCTCATAAGGTCAGTTATAGGCAGGGCAACACCGTTTTTCTTTTTCTTTGGTCTTTCAGATAATTTGAACATTACACCTCCCTATTTTCAGATCTCCCAATACATTCCAAATATAAGCCTTAATATTTGTAGGATGGTAGAGGGCATACCCAGTTTGTCGATTCTGGCTGCCAAGATCCCCTTAGGCCTCGTTTGATTCACAGGATTTCCTAAGGAAGTTTGTAGGATTTGGACCCTGTGGAATATTTCCTTTCCAAGGTGTTTGATTCACATGATTCTAACTTGCAGGAAATATTCCTATAGGAACTGCATAGTGCATTTTCAAAGGAAAACTAACATGAGCTTGGACCTCATGGAAAAATCCTACGCCTCGTTCCTATGCCCGTAGGATTCAAGTGGACAGGACAAGTCAATCCTACAAAATTCCTATTCCCTTATATTTCCTACCCTTAGAATCAAGGGTTAATTGGATAAATGCCACTGCAATTCATGTGAAATCGAAAAATGCCACTACAATTTACAACTTTTGAAAAATGCCACTACAATTCTCTCATACTTCTATAGATGCCACTATACTCATTTCAGCTCCATTTTGGTGAAAAACTGGATACGTATTTTGTGCTTGACGTTTTTGCCCCTGGACCCACCACTAAAACAAAGATGGCCCAGCTCACACTCTCCTTCCTGCTTCTCACGCCCGTCCCTTTCCTCTGTCCAAGCACGAACCCTAGACAGAGCAGGGCGCCGGCGCCGCACTGCCGTTCGTTCTGGTGGCCCCGCAGCTCTCCGCGGTTCCCAAGCGCCGCTTCCCTCTGCAGCCCAGACCCGCTGCCCTCCTCTCTCCCGCTCTTCCTGTCCCAGCCCCCAGCCGACCGAAGTAAACTCGAGCGCGTCGCCCGCCGCCCTCTGTTGTTGTGCACGAACCCTAGGCCAGGGCACCTCCGCCACCGGCGCCTTCCCTCACCCTGCAGCTCTGGACGTCGACTCCCTGCAAGCCCTACGACCGCTGCCCCCTTCCCTCCTTTTTTCCTCTTTGCAGAAGCGCCGCCGCCCCTTCCCTGTCATTGCTCCGAGTGGATGCGTTGTTCAAGGGCCTGTCGCCACCATGGTCGTCTCCCGCTGAGGAGCTCGAGCTTCGGAGGGCTGGGGCGAGGAGCTTGCTTCGGACGGGCTGGGTGGTAGGAGGAATGGGGGAGATGAAGGCGGCGGCTGTGGGCTGCAAGGCGGCGGCGCTCGGAAGCTGTGTGGGGAGGGGGCGCGGGAAGGAGGGCAGCGGCGGCGCGGTCGCCCTGCTAAGGTTCGTGAGAACAGAGGAAAGAGACGGGAGATTGGAAAAGATGAGCTTGGATGCTGCTCTTGTTTTAGTGGTGGGTCCAAGGTAAAAAACGTCCGAAACAAAAAATGTATCCAGTTTTTCTTTCAAAATGGAGCTGAGATGAGTATAGTGGCATTTAGAGAAGTATGAGAGAATTGGAGTGGCATTTTTCAAAAGTTGCAAATTGCAGTGGCATTTTTCAATTTCGCATGAATTGCAGTGGCATTTATCCAATTAACCCTAGAATCAAAGGAGGCCTTATTATTTTTCCTTCGGTGATGTAAGTTCCAAGTTTTTTTTTTTCAAACCGACGTAAGTTAGAAGTTTGTTAGACTATTCGGTAATATAAGAAGTCCTGCAACACGAAGATGCCACTTTTGCATGGTCCGAGTTTTCTAGGACTCATTTATTTATGCTGCCATTGTGTTCCAACTTGCATTGCTAGTTACACTGCTAAATGCATAAAAGTGTGTATTCGCAGTTACATGTTTCAAATACAGTTGACATCAGTATTATCACTGGGACAGATGCTGTTCTGATTTTGCCTGTACTACTGTATACTGTGTAGCCCCTGATAATTTGGTCCATTTTGCTCATAAACTCTAGAATTTGCACAATCTGAGCTGAAAATTCTTATATGAAGATGTCTCCCTTCTCAGCCCAAGAATTTTCTTTTAGACTTTTTGTCATCTTCAGTTCTTCACACCTATACTTTTATCGTCGTTGTTGTTTCCAAATGAATCTGTATGATGCCAATGCACACCATTAATCGCTGTAGGATGGTAGAGGGCACACAAAAACAAACACAACATGTTTGCTTTTGGTCCTGGCCATGTCGTGCCTGGCCAGGAGCTTCCCTGGGAAATATGTTTGGTTCGTGTCCTGGACGATAATTTTCTAGCTTGGCCTGGACAACCTCGGCAGCTTCATTATCCTGGCTTTGGTTGGGGAGCAGAAGCTGCGCTTGAGATACTAATCCGACTTGATCAGATATAATAGCAGTTATCCAACCTCTGTTTTGTTTCTTCCGGGTGCATTCGCTCCAATCTTCAATCGCAGCAGTGGAATAGACCAGCAAGGGAGGGTGGCCCGGTATGTGTGGACGATGGTGGGTCAAGGGAGATTTCCGCATGCAGCTGTGCCTACCACGGAGGCTGGTCGGAGACTCGCTGCTCCGTCCACCATGGCCCCACAGCTCTGCCCATCCCTACTGTTGACGTGCATAGCAACAGCGCAACCACCACGCTTGTTTTGTTGGTCCATGGCTTCCAAGGAACACGTGTTGGTTTCTTCAATCCATCAAAGCAGACTATTTTTGGTTTTAGTGATCTTTGGATCGATCTACCTCTGCTCTGTTTTTCCTTCTAAACGCATAAAAGTGAGTGTTTGCAGTTACATATTTAAAATTCAGTTGAGACCAATATTACCAGTGGGGCAGATGTTATTCTGTTCCTGCATGTAATACCATGTACTATATGGCCCCTATAATCTGTTCCATTCTGCTCTTAAATTCTTGAATTTGCACAGTTCAAGCTGAAAATTCTTCGGATGGTCCGAATATTAATTCGGTGTCTTGTTTGCACAGATTCAACGGAGCAGTAGCCAGATCAACATTCGCAGCGTCAGAGCTCCATGTTTTTTGTGTGATTCCAGCAGCGTGGACTTGGTGCAAATGGCATCGCCTTGCGCTAAGGACGTCATAACTAATCCCCAGTTGACGACGTCTTACAATTTCTTATCATGAGTAGATAGAAAAGAACAGATGTGAAGTGGCAAGTAAAAGTAGCACCCTTTCCATAACAAGAAGTAAAATTTAGTATCCTCCTGCTGTGCTCCATGGCTTTCAAGGGAGTTTAGAGCTTGCACTGTTGCAATGGTTTAAGTGGGGGGTGTCGTCTACAAATTTGATAATGACCTTAGTTATCAACTGATTAGAGCACCTTTAAGGGCAAGCCCGTCTGGTGCCCATTCACATCAGCCCTGGATTTGCTCAGTGTTGTTGCCCGTTTACCAGCAACACTCTATGTCTACTTCTATAAGATGTGATAACAGCCACAGCACCAACACCTTGTGGGACTTTCATCCCATTGGCTCGCCAAAAATTATACTTCAGTTGCTATCTTACCATGAATTATCTGTCATTAGCGAACCGCGGACGCAACGCTGTTTGCGACTTTGTAACATGGTTTGCCTCAGGGGAACGACGCGTCGCCATCCCGTCGGTCGACTCCGGATCTATGACCTTGGCTTTTGTTTCTTTCTACAGCCAGCATACATCTTTTCATTGACTGGGGGTATATAAGATGGATTTTATTTTGCCACTTGATGGCACTCTAGTTTTCTTCAGGTTTTGTTCGGATCTTAGATTTTTTCCATGTGCCAAAGGAATTAGGGGTCAGGTGCTACTTGTTTAGTACTACTCCCAAAGAGTCGTTGGCTAGTGTATCTGCAAATGTCGCAACATATCCTCACCATTAGAATCGCAGTTTATTGTTTGAAAATGAATTGGTGCTCTAGGAAACTGTGCGTTCTTTTTTCTCCTTTCGTTTTCTTTGAACAGGCCTGTGGGCCGCTGACTTGTTAATGGGCTTGTAAGCTAGCCCCAAACGGAGCCAGGTTTTCGTACCGACCTAGCGTCCTTCCTCTGGTAAACGAAGGGAGCGCCTATGCTTCGACCTGTGCGACGCTAAGCCCGCGTCGCACAGGTCGCTTGACCTTCTTCCTCCTCCCCTCGCCTCGCCGTCGCTTCTTCCTCCCCTCGCCTCGCCGCACCGTTCTTCCTCTTCTTCTTCCTTGAGCCGCCCGCCGCCGCCGGCCGTGCCGCCTGCTGCCGCCACCCGCGGCCGGCGTCGCTGCCGTGCCGCCTCGCCGCCCCGCCCTGCCCCAGCCGCCTCCTCCGCCGGTCCGCCGCCGCCCGGCCGGCCATCCCTCGAAATCCCCCCACCCCGCACCCCAAAACCGAACTCCGGCCACCCGCCACCGCACCCGCACAGATAAGCTCTCTTCCTCGTCTCCGCCGGCGACGCCGCGGCCCGCCGCGTCGTCACCGTCTCCGGCGAGGTCCAGGCCTCACCTCCGACGGGGCGCCGCGGCCAGCCGCGTCGTCCCCGTCGTCGGTGAGTGTCGCCGTCGACGGTGACGGCCGCCGTCGCGCCTCCTCCGTCCACCACTGGGCCAGGCCCATCTCGCGGCTGCCTTCTTCCACAGGGTGTGCGAGTCGATCCTTATCATCGACCAGGTCGAGATATTGGAAATGCCGTAAACGAACGCATCTTCGACTCCTTCGAGTAGTCCCATATCGCCAGCCCAGCTCGTTGGAGGCGGTTCGTGGAGCAATAAAAGGGGACGCAGTGGCACCCTCCAAAGCATACCTTTCTCGGCCTCTGGCTAAGATCAAGTGTAGTATCTGTTCTTATCAGTTTAATATCTGATATTTGGACCTATGGGTTCATGATATTAAATTAATTTTTTGTGGGGTGAGGGCTCACCACAGTGGCATTGCCGCTGGGCCCTCTTGCGTCGTCATTGCGTTGCACTACAACTTTGGCACGGCGTACCCCAACCAAAACCAATGAAAAAACTTTGTTTTGAGTTGCGGCAGCCATCAATCAAGATTGCAAGAGTTGGCAGTCGAATTGGAGATGGCGTACCCCAACCAAAACCAATGAAAAAACTTTGTTTTGAGTTGCGGCAGCCATCAATCAAGATTGCAAGAGTTGGCAGTCGAATTGGAGAGCACCCTGTTGTCTACTTCTATGCAATGACAGCAACACAACACCAGCACCTTTTGTGAGAAGTCAACAGTCAGCTTAGCAACATAGGACTTTAATCTCGTTGGCTCGAGCCAAAAGTTAAACGTCAGCGCTCGGCCGTTTCTATCTTAATATGGATTGTCTATCACCGAGGACGTAACGCTGTTTGCGACTTTGTAAGACGGGTTTGCATTGCATCAGGAAAACGATGCATCGTCGGCATCCCGTCGACGACGCCCGATGTATGACCTTTGGTTTTATTTTCTTTGTTCAGACACCATGGATCTGTTCTTTGACTGGGCTGCACATATAAGATGGATTTGCTACTCGATGGTACTCTAGTTTTCTTCAGGTTTTGGTACTCTAGATTCTTCCACGCCACGTGCCTGAGGAATCAGCGCTGTTACTTGTTTTTACAAGAGTCGTTGGCACGTGGAGCTGCAAATCTCGCTCCAGGTTATTACTACCGTTTGAGTCTTTTAGTTTTTTTAGGGGAGTTTGAGTCTTAGTTTGTTGCTTGAAATAAATTACTCGAGATTCTAGCCTGTGCGCCTTGCCTTGCTGGTGGGCTTATGGAAGGCCAGGCCCCAAACGATTGGTGGCGCTGATCCAGGGTAACCCACCCCGCGTCCCTGGCGGCCTGCAGGCTTGGGCTAACGGATGCAGCTTTGACCTGTTGTTCGAATAATCCCACATCGCTCTCCTATCTAAAGTTCTAAACCCCTACCCGAACGGCGAACTCTCGGCCGCGCTTGGATTATCGGGATACTTTCCTGCTCCGTAATATTTTCTTCAGCCAGCTCCGTATTTTTAGCAGGAGGTGAACAGTTCCGGGAAATTTCCCCGTCGTTTTGACTAAAATACAGGAATCCAAGCGGGGCCGAGAAGAGAAACAGAGGGGAAGGGGTCGCGCCATAGTCCGGAGCCTCCCCATCGAATGGCTGTAGCTGCGTGTCGGAGGCCATCACAGGCGGTGGTGACTCTCCGTGCTTCCGCTTCATCCTTGTTCAACAACGGCGGTGGCGTACGTGCGAACGATCAGATACCGGTACAACGAATGAACATGAACGATACAAATAGGTACATGTGATTCCTTAATTACGAGGAGTGTTTTCGCTAAATCGTCAAATAGGGATATGTCCAATACAGATTTGTGTACCGTTGGATCACGATTTATAAGTTTGTGTAGAAAATTACACATAGAGGACAAGTTATGTACCCAGTGTGTATATAGATCTTATCTAAAACAAAGAGCAAACATAACAAAACAAGACATGTGAGAAAATGACATGTTTGCCACAACTTGCTTTTCCTTCACTCGTTTTATCATAAGACAGCACCATCCTAGGTTTGTTCGTAGGAACCTCATCATTCATGCTTACCGTCGTCAGGGATTTGGTCCTCGCCGCCACTATCACCATCGCAAGACCGGTGGCCTCCATCACCAACATGTACCATATGGTGCCTCTTGTCACCGCCATGGTCTTGGTGGTGGCCTCCGCCGCCACCATCACCGTCGCCAACACCATCACACCCGCGACAACCACTAGGTGCATGCTTGCAACGCTACCACTCCCTTCGAGCCCCTGAACCATGCATTATATATGGTGGTTGTTCACAGGGAAGTGATTCCAGAGGTACCCTAGAAGATTGTTGCCGAACGGGTAGTTGTCGCTGTAGATAGTCGACGTCGTGCTGGAGGTTGCTGCCGAAGATATGGTCGATGCCGAGTATGAGGACGAGGCCTCTACCTCCAACATCATCGCGGATGATTAGGAATTGATGCCCCCTCCACCGGCTTTTATCGTTCCACCCATGGAGTAGTTGCTAGGCGGACCGAATGCGTTCTAACACGTGAAGATTCGATATATAAAAAATTGAATATATGCATGTTGTAATTAACAACAGCTAGGATGACAGCGACGCGACGCCTAATGAGACTTCAGCTTAGCAATAGAGGACTTTTAGCTCATTGACTCACGACAAAAGTCGAACTTTCGTGCTCGCTCCGTAGTTGCTATCCAACCATGGATTATCATTAGAGCATCCACAATGCAATGCTTATTCACCGGCTCTAGGAATTTGATCGTGGCTGATCGACAGTTATGAGATCGAATCCCGGTGTGACCTTGGCTTGCGGCACGAGTAGCGAAAGCTACAATTGGAGGATATTATAATCGGGGGCCGTGGGCTTAGATGATTTTTTTTCTATTTTCCAATTTATTTTTATCTATAAGCGTCTGGATAAGCGCTTTGCATTGCGAGTGCCCTTAGTGGACTGGATGCAAAGCTGTTTGCGCCTTTGTAACACGGTTTACATCAGGAAAGTGATACTCGTCGCCGACATATAAAACCGTCAGTTTCCTTTGTTCAGACATCATATGCATCTTTTCTTTGACTGCATATATAAGATGGATTCCCTACCTGATGGTACTTTAGTTTTCTTCAGGTTTTGGTACTCTAGATTCTTTCATGTGTCAGAGGAATCAATGTTGTTACTTTTTTTTACAACCGGTTGAGTCTTAGTTTGTTGTTTGAAAATATGTGCACTTTATTTTCTTCTTCTTTGAACTGGGCCTGTGCCTTGCTGGTGGGCTGCTTGGAGCCTGGAGGCCCCAAACACGCCCAGCCCAATATCGTGACTCGTGAGTACTACCCCGACCCGATTCTTCGGTCGCCAACTCGCCAGTTCCTAAAAAAAAAGACTCTTCGGTCGCCGGAATCCTGACGGGCGACCCAGATCAGAGCGAGCTCCTCCGGCCAGATCCGGCGCCAGCGCCGTCCTCAGAGCAAGCGGCGCCCCCATTCCACCGTGGTAGTGCAGGGACGTTTCTGGTGTACGCCATGGCGGATGTGTACGGCTATTCCAGCCCTTCCATGGCCGCGGGCGCGGATGTGGACGACGATTTGAGCCTTGAAGCCAAGTCGGGATCGGTAAAGTCAGAAGGCGAGATGTACATGGAATCGTTGGTTGGAGTTCCGCTTCTGCTGGTCAGCAAGGAATTACCGCTTGAGGTCCAGCTACATGGCTCCAAGATGCTCCAGCATCTGGTGGATCATAGAAGTGGGCACCTCAGTGCTGCTCAGCTTCTTTATTTGAAAAAAATGCAGCTGGTTGGATGCCCTAGAGGAAAAGAAGTCTCTGTGTCTTCTGCGGCCAATGCAGGAAAACCGAAAAGCTTGCTTGTTCTACCTGCGAAGGACATTCTGAGAGGTTTTGTGGCAGATAAAAAAGAGTTTGGAAGAGAAGGGGGTGAAAGTGCAGTCGAATCCACCACAATCTCCAGTCCTATATTTCTTAGTTCAGTAAAGAGGGCTCCTGTATCCGAGGATGAGAGAGTGGGCTTCTCTCTTGTGCTTGACCCCTACTTTTTTATCTCTAGTCCATCATCATCTTTATCTCCAATACTTTCCATAAGCTTAAGGCATCCTCCTTCTGTTTCAGAGGTTGAAAGAATCCATGTTTCCAGTGAGAGTAATAATATCATCTGTGCTTTGAGTAGTGAAAATGGCGCCAGGAGTAGCCCTGAAATATCTGACAGGAGCAGTAGTGAATCGGGTAAAAGGTCCCAGAACAGCAACAGCAGCATGTCAATCGTGGATAATGATGAAGCGATATTTCTTCAAAGAAAGGACAGTCTTCTCCTTACAGAGCACAATTTGTTATGCGAGGCATTCAGTATCACAACATCTTTTACTGGAATTGTGCAATATGCAAGAATAATACCCTGTTTACTTGACCCTCTAAACAAAATATGGAACCTGGTGGAATGGAAATATTTGTCCAGTGCGAGACTGCATTTTTCTGATGGCCAGTTCTTGAAGATGGCATATCATGTGGTGAAATTCGTTGAGGAACAGCTAAGAGGAGGAAAAAAGAAGAGTCTGGTGCTTGTGATCATTTCTCTGTAGCCCTTTTACAACAAACCCTTCCATTACTCCTACAGCTGCTTCATTGCGTACACGCGCTCTGGGACCAGGATGATGATTTTTTACCTGAAGAACTCAAAAGAGCTAAATGTTTGAGCTCTGTGGAGCTTGCTACTATGCTTGCAAGTACAAATGGGTTGTATGCCATTGACAATGAGGAATATCTCCTTAAAAATAAGACAGGGTCATTATTGGAAGGAACTCGACAGAGAGTGTACAATGTTCTTGGTCTATGTACTTCTAATGAGGGGGCATTTTCTGAGTTGTTGGGTAGTCTAACTATTCGGGATACTCTCTCGAAAAATTTAGGGTCAATGGAACTTAGGCATCTGGGGATGGTTATTCGCCTGGTAGTTATTCCTTTGGTTAAGAATTGTCCCTGCAATTTTTGGGAGCCGTGGACATTTGATTTCTTAGGGCCTATACTAGCCGAGTGTGAGTATAGGCTTCACTATGCTTGGTTTGACCTCTTGTACCAAGGGGGGGACTGGAAAACCATACTTTTATGGTAATCTTGTTGGATCAGATAGACACATAAAGGAATTGAAGCTGAAGCTGCTGCTTGCGTTTACTCGGGAAGTGTCGGATCTGCTTCGAGTATTAGCACTTACAGCACAAAATATGGAGTCTGTCTCATCTTCTCTCTTGAGATTCCTCTTACGTCACGATTGCTTTGAGAGGATGAGAACGAGTCTCTTTGGTTACTTTGTGGATGATGAGACAACAATGAAGGCTGTTCCATTTTGTCATTCTCTCACTTTGCTTGCAATCAGTGACATGAGTGTTAGGCATTTAATCCTGAATGATCTGCTTCCTTGTCTAATTCAACGTTTAGACAATAAGCTTCCATGTGCAATTCAACGCCTAAGGCGTAAATTGGGATCAAGTACAAAGTCTAGTGCTAGCAAGGACCTTGAAGATCTTTGTGAAGAATGGTACAATCACATTTTGTAAAGGAATCTGCAGGGGAAGATAAAGGTGATGCCTGTGCAGAAAACAACTTTACAGCCTGGTTGACGAACAAAAAGAAAGACCTTCAAGTAAAGGCACATTCTGCCGCTAAGGAACTTTTAGACGGTTCTGATTGGAACTGGGAATTTGAAGATGAATTTAGAAGATTTCTTCCTGCATATATGGAAATGCTTCAACAAGTGGATTCAGTCAATGACGATGAGGATCATGGTTTTTTAAATAAGGAATGGCTCTTCCAGAAATTGAAGCCAGAATTCAGATCTAAGTATGGCATAAACAGCTGTGAGCACCACTTTATGTCGACAATATTTTCTCTGTGGCAGAGAAAAGGTTCAATGGCTTGTATCATGATCAACAGAAATAAAGGCAAGTTTGTCAGTGAACTAATCAAAATCAAACCATACATTAAGGGCTCTGATTCTTCTTCTGCAATTCTTAACCGCCTCAAAAGAATATTCTGAGATACCAGTTGGACTTCCTGACTTCGCTGTAAAACCATCACTTAGTTTTCTACATGGGCTATTATTTATCTGGGAACCTATTTTTCATCCTCTGATACGTGAGAGCCACATGAACCTGCTTTTAAAGGTAGTTGATCAATATACCAAGTGGAATGAAAGCAAATGGTGTCAGCAAGTAGAACCGGATACAAGTGATTTTGAGTCCCATTTGCAGCCTTATGCAGACACATGTTTCGAGACTAGGCTTAAAGAGAGCAAGTATTATATCGCAACGGAGCAAATATGTTTGCACAAAAAGTTCGATAGCTATTTGGCCTCTGGTGTGCTAGATATCCGCATGGATAAGTTTAGATCTTCAAAGGATGACTTTGTAAAGGATCTTGTTCAGAACGAGATGGCGAGAATGCAGCTTTCAGATTTGCACCATGAACTCATAAACTTGTCTTTGGGGCGGAGATATGAGCTTGTGACAATCCAGCATCAAGTCCTCACATATTCTGAATGCCTACAAAGCCTCTTAAATAATGAGCTGCTGAAATGTCAACTTGGAGTTTTGGTGAATGATCTTGAAACACAAGGCTTTTTCGACACTGATAATGATTTTGTTGATTGGGAGAATAAGCTCTTCTCAGAACTTGTAGATAAATTCAATAAAGAAGTTTTCGACTGGCGTCGTCTCCCCAAACACTATGTGATCAGAGGAATTATTGATTATCGTGAAATCTTGATGTGCAAGGATAGCTCTCAGCAAGATTCTTTCGAAGCGGTTGTTGGTGAAAAATGTGACCGGTGGATTGATAGCCGTGAAGATTTTTGGAAGAATACGAGCTATTATGATCACCTCTACTATGATATTGTTAGACGACCACTGGAACAGGTCTTCACATGAGATACGATGGAGAAAATAGTAGTGGCATGCTGACAGGGCAGCTGAATTATTCTTGTTGTCGCCCAAGAGTGGTTGAAGTGTAGGGCAGTAAGCGCATCTCGTTGCTTGTGTACTTAGTGAAGAAAATAGTAATGTGCATGTACAGCTGACAAGGTCAATTTTAGTTTCAGCCTCCATAGTTTTTTCTTTGGCGGGGGGAGCTTCGTTCTGCTGTGCATGCATAGCATGTACAGTAGGCTTTTGTTGTCTGTTACATATTTGGAGCATATTCCGCAATTGAGCTAACGCCGTGAGTGTTTAAGGATCAAAAATAAAATTAAATAAAAGGAGGAGCATAGGCACGGTTCAAGCCATGCCTTTTCTTGGCCTCTGGCTATCAGTTCATATCTGTTATGTAGGCCTTTGCGTCCATGATATTAAATTAATTTTATGGGTAGAGTTTGCCGGTGTTTTGATGCCGCGGGCCCCTAGCGTCGCCATGGCCTTCACTATAGCCATGGTCGGCGCACCCCAACCAAAACAGAAGAAACAATGTCCAACGATGGGGCAGAGCCATGTCCAGATTACCCGAGCCAATCGTCATCAAGTATATCTATCTAAATAAGTGTCTTGGTTCAGGTTTGAGGTCAGACCAAAGAAGCTCACTGCTCACACCGACAAATAAAATAGCTGATGTTATTCATGGTCATCAAAAGTAAAAACACAGACACCCACTTCGTTTGTACACACATCGGCATTGTGTTTCTGGCTGGAATTACTCCAGTTTTGCTTGTCCCAGCGTGCATCATTTTACCGGGTATGGATTTATTTGCTACTTATAGTTGTCTTCGGATCAATCGGGTTATGTATTTGATCAGGTTTTGTTTGGATTTCACCACGTTCGATGCAAACGTGATTCCATGATTTTCTTCAGTTTTCTTTGGTCCAGTATGCATGTTTTGACCAGCACTATTAGTAGATCACTAGTAAACATGCCCGTGCGTTGCACCGGGTGAAAAAGTAAACGTTTGGTCGAAAAATGTCAACACAAGCCGAATTTTGTCCCAAAGTAGATCGATCCGCGTATAATAGTTTTTTTACCCATATGGATATGAAGTTGTCACGACGGATAAATGGCTAATCCTCGCCATTTACGATGGACAACATCTGTATCAAACTTACATAAGATGACTCTTATGCCAAATTATATATCTATTATGTCTAACAGTAAATATTGTTCTAGGTGGCAGGGAATGTCTCAGGGGTCATGTCGCAAAGAATCAACCAGAAAACATATATGGACCTCAAGCTATGGCTAAAAAGAGGTTCAAGTTCAAATTTTAATTCGGACATACTTAAAATATATGAAAATTGGAAATTATCGTACCTCTAAGTTACAGGAACTGTTGTGCGAAATCTGAACGCTCCGAGACTCCGAGTGCTTTACTGGATACTGAAATAATACTAAGGGCTTAACAGAGAAATGCAAGAGGTTAACCATAGATAAAATTAACAGGAAGGACTAAAATGAAATAGTTGCCAAAGACTTCCCCATCGTTAGCCTGTGTGGTACAGAGACGTAGCAGTGTAGCACAGAGTCAGAGACACTATTTGTATCAATATATTCGGTAGATCTTTTTTTCTCTGCCAGGAACCAGATTTGAACTGGTGACACGAGGATTTTCAGTCCTCTGCTCTACCAACTGAGCTATCCTGACCTTTTCTTGTGCATAATCCTAGTAGAGTATTTGTATCTATGTCAATTAAAGGGACTAAAAAATCAATTAAATAAAGTATTTCAAATTCTAAATTTGAAAAACGGGGGAGTAGTCCTATGCATTGTACATGGTTTACTTAATAATACTGAAAAAATAGATTGAATAACCGGGATTCCTTCCCGATACTCTAATAAAAAAGAAATATATTCTAGGATAAGATCCATTGAGTTCTCTTCGCACTCCTTTGTGAAAGAGTAGAATTACCCTATCCCCAGGGATTGGGACCCCTTTTGACGGGTCAGTGGAATCTTTATGCCCAAAACCCTGATTCGAGTAATCATTTATTTGGTACCGCTCAAGGAGTCCAGCACTATTAGTAGATCATATGTTTATTTCTCGATAAAAAGGATCATGTGTTTATTTCCCGCATAAAAATATATCAAATATTTATTACTCATCCGGAAGAAAACAAGAGAACATTTGGTAAGAACTGTTTCCACTCTTATTACTCACATGTGCAATCATAGGCGCTTAGTCATGCATGATTTAGCACTGAAGATATGGCTTGCGGGGAAACAGTGCATCCCTTTTCTCCTTTCGTTCCCGTTGAACAGGCTTGTGGGCCGCTGCCTTGTTGATGGGCTTGTAAGCTAGCCCCAAACGTTGGGCGGCCCACAGCCAGGTTTCATACCGACGTCGCGTCGCTCGTCGGGGTAAACGAACTTCGCATCGACTTGTTCTTTGGAAATTGGAATACCGTATCGCTAACCAGCTCGCGGTGTGCGACCCCCTGCACCGGAAGTACGTTCTGCTTCCCCCAGTACCTGACGACCTAGTCGCTTCGATGGCGCACCTGCCCACGGAAGACAAGCCCTGGTGTGAGGCTTTCCTCGTTCCCCTCGACGAAGATGCGGAGGCGGCATTCGGTGTCATGTGGATGACACATTTCAATACTAGGCTGGCCTCCTTGTTCTTCTCTTCGAGCTCCGGACAGTGGCAAGCTGCTGCATCCAAGGAATGGAGTGAATTGTTCCTCGAACGTGGCGAGCCGACCGTAGTGTCACCGATCGATCGTACCTTTCACCAGCGCCATTACGCTTATGGCTGCTTCTACTGGGAGTCCACAGTCATTCGGAAGAAAGAGTTGCTCGTGCTTGACAGCCGTACGATGGAGTTCTCCATTTCCGATCTCCCACCCAGAGAATGGTGTACGCGAGGTCTAGCCATTGTGGAGGTAGGGGAATGCAGGCTTGCGCTGTTCGGTATCCTTCTTGAAACTTCAGCTGGAAGGTATGATCTCATCTCTGTTATTACATCAGGGGAAACAAATGTGGGACTTCTAGCCAGTGGCAGTTGGAGAAGACAATCTCACTAGGTTCTGAATGTGCACATGATATCAAAGCTGCAACCGGGAGGTACTTGCTCCTAAGAAAGTTTGCTCCGCAGATGCCAGACTTGGATTATATCTCAGTTGACGTCAAGACGTTGCAGCTTGAGAGGGTTTGTGGTAGTTCTTCCCGGTTTTACATGTCCAAGATGTGGATATATGCCAACTTCCCGCCATCGTTCTCTTCACCGACAGTATGAAGTGGTAAATTTTCTATTGCATCCTAGTTATACTCTTCCCTTCATAGTTCTCACACAGCTTGTCTAATGCTTAACTTTCCTTATTATGATTTGTCATTCTTGTTTACACGATTTAGCACTGGCTCTTTTTCTTGTGCTTGTGGGTAAGCTAATCAAGCTTGGAACATAATTGTGATTTGTTTCTTCCAATCCCCGTTTGGAAGGAATCTGACAAGAGAAAGATATTTCGCTGTTTCACATTTCATATGCATCCATTGTTGTTTTAGGCCTAGTGAAATCACATAAATACTATAGAACAACAATGATTTTCGATGAATACTTTAAGTTCAAGGTGTAGAAGGAATACTAGCATAAATACAGTTTACCTTTCGATTATTTCGCACCTCATGAAAATTCGTTTCATCCAAGCACGGTTCATCTTGTCTGCCTTTTCTTGTAAATAAAAGGATGCAGAAAAGAAAGTTTTATCTTTGACTTTTAGTTATCTTCGCATCTATATTCGTATTCGATGTGGTTTTGAAACAAATATGTATAATTGCTACGGTAAAAATAAGAGCCTGAGTCCCTGCTCTGTATTGCAAGAACAGCTTGTGCTCAGAATCTGTTTGATTTGAATCAGCCTCATAAGGTCAGTTATAGTCAGGGCAACACCTTTTTTTCTTTTTCTTTTGTCTTTAAGATAATTTGAACATTACACCTCCCTATTTTCAGATCTCCTAATACATTCCAAATATAAGCATTAATATTTGTAGGATGGTAGAGGGCATTGTTAGATATTGATCTCCAACCGTGGAGTCCAACGGCTCCACGATCCCTGTGATCGCGCCCTGATCGGGGGCGCCCGACCTTAATTGTCGGTGGGCCCCTGTCGCATCGCTATATATATAAAGGGTGGGGGGCCGGCCTGCACAGCTCACGAGGTTGACCGTGCGCAGCCAAACCCCACCGACATTCCCCTCTCCGATCTAGGGTTAGCGCCCAGCGACAGGAAGCTCCACCGCCGTCACGCCACCACTGCCTCGGCCACCATGGCCTCGGGCTCGAGCTCGTCGACCCACGGAGAAGGTACTCCAATCTCCCCTCTCTCCCTCTCTGTTTATCACACACACACACACACCGATGCACACATGATCTATCGATTGGAGAAAAGCTAGGACCTAACAATGGTATCAGAGCACGTTTTGGTTCCTAGTTTAATTTCGGTAGAAAGCAAAAGAAAAAAAGAAAATTTTCCCCATCCCGTATGAACCCTAATTCAAAAGGGAAAAGAAAACTCACCGGAGACGCCCTCGGGCTCGCCGGCAAAGGACGCCGCCGTCACGGGCCGCGTCAATCCTCTCGATCCCGATGCGCACCGAGTGGGGCATCGGGAAGAAGATGCAACCCCTCACGGGGCAAAGAAAGATCACCCCGCAAGGGGCAGAGAGCACCCGCGCGCTGCAAGGGCACCGCCACTGTGCCGCTTGACGGCGGCGCGCTCTCCTTCGGGAGCTCGCGCACACCGGCAAGGGGGACAGCAGAGGCGCCGTGACGTTCTTCGTCGTCGAGTTTTTCCGGCGGCGAGCTCGCGGGGAAAAGAAGAAAGAAAGGGAAAGGAAAGGAAGCGCAAGGCGCGAGGTGCCAGGCGCACGGGGCAGCACGGCGCGGTCGCCGACGGCCGGCGGCAGGCGCGATTTTTTCCGCCGCCGTTTTCGTGCGCGAGAGAAACAGAGCAGAGGCGCGGAGGGGGAAAATGAAGCTAGGGTTTGACCCGGGCGGCGTCGGGCTGGTTTGATCCGGCGACTAACGCGGACAGCCGTCCGATCGCGATGGACGGCCAAGATTGCGCCTAACGAAACCCTAAAGGCAGAGCGGGCTGATGGGCTGAAAGCTACAGCGGGCCGCCGCTGTGGGCCGCTTCTGCGTCTTTTTCGGGCGGCAGATAACGCCGACGCGCAACGGGCCGTGGGCCATTATGCGCGACGCGCGCGCGACAGATAGCGAAAGGCCATGGGCCGACTGTTTTTTCGCACAGAAAAAGTTTTCTATTAATTCTTTTTCAAAAGCATGTTTAGTTAATTATTTCTTTCTGTTTTTCCTATTCATTTTATCCAACGAAAATTTGTTTAGGAAACAGAAAAGAAAGAAAAGTGAATACTTGTTAAAAGTATAAAAGTTTATGAATTTTTATTCATTTTTAAAGTTTCCGCTGCAAATAGTTAAAAGAAATTGCATAAAGCAATAAAGTGAAAATTAAAAGCATGATTAAAATGATATTAATGCTGATTATGATTCTGCTATTATTTGACCAACGTTATTAATAGCATTATTATGATTTAAAGTGAGAATTGAAAGCATGATAAAGTGATTTTAATGATGATTATGATTTTGTTGTTAAATGACCAACGTTGTTAATAACATGATTATGATCTGTCTTAAAGGTGCATTTATTTCTTTTATTGCCCAACGGTAATATAGTTTTAATTGCACAAACGGTTGTATGTTTTAATTTATACCAACGTTGGATTATTACATGCAATTGTTTTTTGTTATCTTATATCCTTGTGGTTTCAGGAAGTTTTCACCTGATGAGTTGCCTCAAGGACGTTCCGACGCTCAGGGGTGACAACTACGCTGAGTGGTGGAAGAAAGTCGAGCTGGCTTTTGTCTGCGCTGAGGTCGACTGGGTTGTGAGTACTCCACAGCCAGTCAAGCCAGCAGAGCCAGTGAGAGCAACAGATGATGATGATTCTGCTTGGCAGAAAAAGCAGCTGGACTATGGTCCAGTAGAGATGGGTTACACCCTAGAGAACCAAAAGTGGGTGAACGCCAACAAAAAGTGCATGGCATTCATAAAGAACACAGTTGAGAACGCTATTGTGGGCTCAATTGAAGAGTGTACCTCTGTGGGAGAGTATCTCCAAAAGATAAAGAGCCAGTTTACTGGTTCTTCAAAGACTTATGCTACCCAGCTGCTCAAACAGCTGGTGACAGAAAAGTATCATGGAGGTTCACATGGAATAAGGGAGCACATTCTCAGAATGAGCAACATGGCTGCTAAGCTTAAGTCCATGGAGGCTGATCTGGAGCTCAAGCCTGCACTCATAGTTCACTTGGTGATGGCTTCACTGCCACCACAATTTGAAAATTTCATCATCAACTACAATGTGTCGCCTGAAAAATGGGACATTGAAAAGACCATTGCCATGCTGTCGCAAGAAGAGGAAAGGCTGAAGTCCCAGAATGGGGGCTCCTTGAACTTTGTGAAGGACAACAAGAACAGGAACTACAACGGTTCCCCTTCTAAGCCATATGGCAAAGGTCCTCACAGTATAAGCCACATGGCAAAGGTCCCAGCAGTTTCAGCAAGTGGACAAAGATACATGCCACCACTGCAAGAAGAAAGGGCATTTCAAGCAAGATTGCCCAGATTGGCTCAAGATGATAATGGCCAAGAAAGGTACAGACACAGTTTCTTTTGTAAATGAATCCCTGTATACACAGTTTTCAAAATCTACTTGGTGGATTGACTCAGGTGCAACCGTTCATGTTGCAAATTCTTTACAGGGATTCCATTCGACAAGGAGTTGCAAAGAAGCGAAAGACACATTGAAGTCGCAAATGGAGTTCAAGCAGAAGTTGAAGCTGTTGGCGACGTCTCCTTGGAGCTAGCTGATGGTTTCAATATTATGCTTAGAGATGTTTTATTTGTTCCTTCGATTCACAGAAACTTAATAAGTGTATCGTGTTTGGATAAAGACAGTTATGAATGTTATTTCGGTCATGGCAAGTGTGCCATATGGTTTAAAGATGCTTGTGTGGGTATTGCTTTACTTCATGATAAGCTTTATTTGTTATCCTTGCGTGAAAAAGTGCATTCTGTGAGTAATGTGAATGAACAAATTCCTTGTCGAACAAAGAACAAAAGAAAAGAAAGCGAACTCATGACTCTTCGAAGTTATGGCACTGTCGATTAGGCCATATTTCGAGGGGAAGAATAGAAAGCCTCGTTAAAAATGATATTCTTCCTCCGTTAGAGTTCTCAGATATCGAACAATGCATAGATTGCATAAAAGGAAAATACGTAAAACAAATTAAAAAGGGTGCAAACCGAAGCACAGCGACACTAGAAATTATTCACACTGATATATGTGGACCATTTCCGGTGAAAAGTGTGGATGGTTATGACTCGTTCATAACGTTCACAGATGATTACTCCCGATATGGTTATATTTATCCAATTAAAGAAAGATCTGAAGCATTGGATAAATTTAAAATATTCAAAGCTGAAGTTGAAAATCAACATGATAAAAGAATTAAAATAGTCAGGTCCGACCGTGGGGGGGAGTACTACGGTCGGCACACTCCATATGGTCAAGTACCTGGACCTTTTGCAAGGTTTTTACAGGAAAATGGAATAGTCGCCCAGTATTCTATGCCGGGCGAACCACAGCAAAATGGAGTAGCTGAAAGGCGTAACCGTACTCTTATGGATATGGTGCGCAGTATGATGAGTTATTCCACACTGCCATTGGGATTATGGATGGAGGCGTTAAAAACCGCCATTCACATTCTCAACAGAGTACCAAGTAAGTCGGTGCCCAAAACACCGTACGAGTTGTGGACAGGGAAAGTTCCTTCTCTACGCCACTTAAAAGTCTGGGGGAGCCCAGCTGAGGCAAAAGTTTTTAATCCACACATTGCAAAGTTAGACCCCAAAACAGTAACTTGCCATTTCATTGGCTATCCTGATAGATCAAAAGGTTATCGTTTCTACTGTGCAGACAGATACACAAAGTTTGTAGAAACGAGACACGCGGTCTTCTTGGAGGACGAAATGATGAGGGGGAGCATGGTAGGCCGGAAAATTGATCTTGAGGAGAAGAGGGTGTGTGCACCTTTTCCGATGATCCATGAGCCATTTTTCGCCCTACCTGTTGTACCTGCACCGATAATCCCAGAGGTTGTGGTGCAAGCACCTGTTGTAACTCCACCCGTGACCACAACGAGGCAAGATTCGGAACCTGTCCGTCAGGAGCCGACTCAACCCGTTGTTGAGCATGAAAGGGAGCGACGACAGCCACATTTAGAAGAAGAGTCGCACGTTGAGACACATGATGTGCCAGAGAATGAGACTCTCAGAAGGTCTAAAAGAGCTAGGAAATCAGCTATTTCTAGTGATTATAGAGTTTATAATACAGAAACAGTTCATATGGAAGAAGATCCCACTTCATATGAAGAAGCCATGAGAAGCGTTCACTCTTCGAAGTGGCTGGAAGCCATGGAAGACGAGATGAAATCGATGAGTTCTAACAATGTTTGGGATTTAGAGGAAATTCCTAAAGGAGCCAAAACAGTAGGCTGCAAATGGGTCTACAAAACAAAGTATGACTCCAATGGAACGTAGAAAAGTATAAAGCGCGACTTGTGGCAAAAGGCTTTACGCAAAGAGAAGGGGTAGATTACAATGAGACATTTTCTCCGGTCTCATGTAAGGATTCTTTCAGAATCATCATGGCACTAGTTGCGCATTTTGATTTAGAGTTGCATCAAATGGATGTAAAGACGGCATTTCTAAATGGAGATTTAGAAGAAAATGTTTACATGAAACAACCCACGGTTTTTTCATGGAGGGGAAGGAACATATGGGATGCCGCCTAAAGAAATCCATTTATGGGTTAAAGCAAGCCTCTAGACAGTGGTATTTAAAGTTCAATAATACAATTAAAAGTTTTGGTTTTAAAGAGAATGTTGAGGACAACTGCATTTATGCAAAGTTTAAAAGTGGAAATATATTTTCCTAATTCTGTACGTGGATGATATCTTGCTTGCAAGCAATGATGTCAGTCTACTGCTAGAAACAAAGAAATCTTGTCCTCAAATTTTGATATGAAAGATCTTGGTGAAGCTTCATATGTTTTGGGCATAGAAATTCACCGGGATAGAAAGAATGGAGTGCTAGGACTATCACAAAAGGCATATTTAGAAAAGGTTCTAAAGAAATATAATATGCATAAAAGTAGCGCATCACCTGCTCCGATAGTCAAGGGCGATAGTTTTGGGAAATTTCAATGTCCCAAAAGTCAATATGAGATCGATCGAATGAAAGCAGTACCATATGCTTCGGCTGTTGGAAGCTTACAGTATGCACAAGTGTGCACTCGCCCTGACTTAGCTTTTATCACCGGGGTACTCGGTAGATATCAAGAAAATCCAGGCCATGAACACTGGAATATGGTAAAGAAAGCATTGCGTTATGTGCAAGGCGCAAAAGACCTCATGCTAACATATAGAAGA
Source organism: Poa pratensis (assembly GCA_947311845.1). Taxonomy (NCBI): domain Eukaryota; kingdom Viridiplantae; phylum Streptophyta; class Magnoliopsida; order Poales; family Poaceae; genus Poa; species Poa pratensis. The sequence goes on along the minus strand of CAMZMU010000089.1, from coordinate 7,991,483 downwards.
TCTGATTCCCTAGAGATAAAGGGTATTCAGACGCAGATTTTGCGGGAGACAAAGATGATAGAAAGTCCACGTCAGGGTACGTGTTCACTCTCGCAGGAGGGGCTATTTCGTGGAAAAGCTCCAAACAGTCATTAGTTGCTGCATCCACGATGTATGCAGAATTTATAGCATGTTATGAGGCCACGGGCAGGCGATATGGTTAAAGAAATTTATACCCGACTTGAAAGTGGTAGATTGTATTGACAAACCACTAAAGATGTACTGTGACAACCAGCCCGCAGTATTCTATGCTCACAACAACAAGTCGAGTAATGCTACAAAGGCAATAGATATAAAGTATTATGTTGTGAAAGATAAGATCCAGGATCAAACTATAAGTCTCGAGCATATAAGGACAAAGGAAATGCTTGCGGATCCGCTAACGAAAGGCTTACCACCCGATGTGTTCCAGAAACACATAGCCGGCATGGGATTAATGGAAAGCCTATGATCCTGGATCATAGAGGCCCAAAAGTAACAGTTTTATTGTTTCAAAACTGAAAAGTATAGTGGCTGTCTGATTCTATCGGCAATGAGCTGTGACGATGAAACATGCTCTATGTACTAATCGGTGATGAAACGAGTAAAGTAAAAGATAAAAGTTAAAAGTAAAAGTTGAGATCAAGGGGGAGAATGTTAGATATTGATCTCCAACCGTGGAGTCCAACGGCTCCACGATCCCTGTGATCGCGCCCTGATCGGGGGCGCCCGACCTTAATTGTCGGTGGGCCCCTGTCGCAGCGCTATATATAAAGGGTGGGGGGCCGGCCTACACAGCTCACGAGGTTGACCGTGCGCAGCCAAACCCCACCGACATTCCCCTCTCCGATCTAGGGTTAGCGCCCAGCGACAGGAAGCTCCACCGCCGTCACGCCACCACTGCCTCGGCCACCATGGCCTCGGGCTCGAGCTCGTCGACCCACGGAGAAGGTACTCCAATCTCCCCTCTCTCCCTCTCTGTTTATCACACACACACACCGATGCACACATGATCTATCGATTGGAGAAAAGCTAGGACCTAACAGGCATACCCAGTTTGTCGATTCTGGCTGCCAAGACCCGTGATTACCTGTCCTTCGGCGACTTAAGTTAGAAGTTTGTTAGACTATTTCGGTAATATAAGAAGTCCTGCAACGCGAAGATGCGACTTTTGCATGGTTCGAGTTTTCTAGGACTCATTTATTTATGCTGCCATTGTGTTCCAACTTGCATTGCTAGTTACACTGCTAAATGCATAAACGTGTGTATTCGCAGTTACATGTTTCAAATACAGTTGAGATCAGTATTATCGCTGGGACAGATGGCAGCATAAACGCTAGTTACACTGCTAAATGCATAAAAGTGTGTATTCGCAGTTACCCTGATAATTTGGTCCATTTTGCTCATAAACTCTGGAATTTGCACAATCTGAGCTGAAAGAATTTTCGGCCCAAGAATTTTCTTTTAGACTTTTTGTCATCTTCAGTTCTTCAAAGCTATACTTTTATCGTCGTTGCTGTTTCCAAATGAATCTGTATGATGGCAATGCACACCAGTAATCGCTGCAGGATGGTAGAGGGCACACAAAAACAAGCATAGCCTGTTTGCTTTTGGTCCTGGCCATGTCGTGCCTGGCCAGGAGCTTCCCTGGTAAATATGTTTGGTTCGTGTCCTGGACGATAAGTTTCTAGCTTGGCCTGGACAACCCCGGCAGCTTCATTATCCTGGCTTTGGTTGGGGAGCAGAAGCTGTGCGTGAGATGCTAATCCGACATGATCAGATATAATAGCAGTTATCCAACCTCTGTTTTATTTCTTCCGGGTGCATTCGCTCCAATCTTCAATCGTAGCAGTGGAATAGACCAGCAAGGGAGGGCGGTCCGGTATGTGTGGACGATGGTGGGTCAAGGGAGATTTCCGCATGCAGCTGTGCCTACCACGGAGGCTGGTCGGAGACTCGCTGCTCCGTCCACCATGGCCCGACAGCTCTGCCCATCCCTACTGTTGACGTGCATAGCAACAGCGCAACCACCATGCTTGTTTTGTTGGTCCATGGCTTCCAAGGAATACGTGCTGGCTTCTTCAATCCATCAAAGCAGACTATTTTTGGTTTTAGTGATCTTTGGATCGATCTACCTCTGCTCTGTTTTTCCTTCTAAACGCATAAAAGTGAGTGTTTGCAGTTACATAGTTAAAATTCAGCTGAGACTAATATTGCCAGTGTGGCAGATGTTATTCTGCTCCTGCATGTACTATATGGCCCCTATAATCTGTTCCATTCTGCTCTTAAATTCTTTAATTTGCACAGTTCAAGCTGAAATTCTTCGGATGGTCCGAATATTAATTTGGTGTCTTGTTTGCACAGATTCGACAGAGCAGTAGCCAGATCAACATTCGCAGCCTCAGAGCTCCATGTTTTTTGTGTGATTCCGGCAGCGTGGACTTGGGTGCAGATGCCATCGCCTTGCCCTACAGGACGTCATAACTAATCCACGGTTGACGACGTCTTACAATTTCTGTTTTTTGTTTGTTGAAAATTTCCTATTGGTATTATGAGTAGATTGAAAAGAACAGTTGTGAAGTGGCAAGTAAAAGTAGCACCCCTTCCATAACAAGAAGTAAAATTTAGTATCCTCCTGCTGTGCTCCACAGCTTTCAAGGGAGTTTAGAGCTTGCACTATTGCAATGGTTTAAGTGGGGTGTGTCTGCCGTCTACAAATTTGATAATGACCTTAGTTATCAACTGATTAGAGCACCTTTAAGCGCAGGCCCGTCTGGTGCCCATTCACATCATCCCTGGATTTCCCCAGGTTGCTCAGTGCTACTGGCCGTTTACGAGCAACACTTTGCTGTTTACTTCTATGTGATGTCATGACAGCCACGCAGCATGAACACCTTGCGAGACATCAGCTTAGCAACAGAGGACCTTCGTCTCATTGGCCCGCCAATAGTTAAACTTCGGTGTTATCAGACCATGTATTATTACCATTAGCGGACCACGGACATAACGCTGTTGCGACTTTGAAAGACAGTTTTGAGTCAGGAAAATGCTGGGTCAGCATCCTATCGGTTGACGGGGTGTATCACCTTGGGTTTTGTCTCTCCAGCCAGCATACATCTTTTCATTGACTGGGGGTATACTCTAGATTGTGATTTCAGATTTTGTTATATCTTTTATATTGATCACTCAATTTGCCAAGTTAGGTTTCCCTTCGCAAGACGAAGTGCCGAAAGTTTACACTAAAGGAGCGAAAGAACAACGAGTTGCTTTGTCACACATAGAAAGTTTTAGAACGATCCTATGTTCTAGTGTACCCACTTTTCAAAAGCAGCAAATAAATAAGAAGCTGGATTTTATTTGCTACTTGATGGTAATCTAGTTTTTTTTTTCAGGTTTTGTTCGGATCTTAGATTCTTCCATGTGCCAAGGGAATCAGGGGTCAGGTGCTACTTAGTTTAGTACTACACCCAGAGATTCGTTAGCAACAGATATTTTGACATTTAAATCTCAATTTATTGATTGAAATAAAATTGGTACTCTAGGAAACTGTGCATCCGTGACAGGTTTGTGGGCCGCTGCCTTTGTTATGGGCTTGTAAGCCAGCCCAAACGGTTTCGTACCGATCTCGCGTAGCTAGTTGGATGAACGAACGCAGCAATGCAGCATCGACTCGTTCCTTTGAATAGTACCGCATCGACTCGCCAGCTCGTTGGAGGCGGTTCGTGCAGCAATAAAAGGGGACGCAGGGCACCCTCCAAAGCATACCTTTCTCGGCCTCTGGCTAAGATCAAGTGTAGTATCTGTTCTTATCAGTTTAATATCTGATATGTGGATCTACGGGTCCATGATATTAAATTAATTTTTTGTGGGGTGAGGGTTCGCCACAGTGGCATTGCCGCTGGGGCCCTCTTGCGTCGCCATTGCGTTGCACTACAGCTTTGGCACGGCGCACCCCAACCAAAACCAACGAAAAAACTTGTTTTGAGCTGCGGGGGCAAATGTAGGATGCAATAGTTGGCATCTCTCTTCAGATACTTAGATCCAGTTGGCCGGATGCAAGAGTTGGCATCTCTCTTCAGATACTTAGATCCAGTTGGCCTTGCTTCAGAGCTGAGCTGAAACTAGACTAAAACACTGGTTGCTCAAGACGTAGAAACACAAACACCCACATGACACAGTTAAATATATATTGCTCGCCACAAAAAGATCATCATCATCATCATATGTTTATTTCCTCTTTATCTAAAAAAATATGTTTATTTCCTGTGTAAAAAAGTCACGTTTATATATTGCTCATGCAAAAAAATCAAGTGAAGAATATTCAGCACGTGGGTGGTCTGGCAGCTACAACTTCTAGTCTACCGCCAAGAAGTCTGATCGTGGTGCAATTGTTCTTTCTCGAAGAGCCTGGCGATGGCTCGCCCAGGGTCTTCTTGCTTCACCAACAATTATTCTACCAAAACCTACAACATCGAAGTCAAACATGATTTGAGGCATTCAAAGAACTGAACAATAAAAATCGTCCTTAAATGTGAGGCCTTTTATGGTACCCTCGGATGAATAATAGCCATCCATTTTCGTGTATCCGATGGCCTGCAACAAATCATACTGGTGTAAAAAAGGTGACCAGTACAGGTGCGCTGGGAGGGAAACTAGCTAGAGCCACCCGTAGACGGGCCTTGGTCCAGGCCCAATAGAGCATCTAGCTCCTGCCTGCCGCCCGCCGGTGTCATTCGGTAAGACAAAAAACATAACCCTAAATCGGGCTTGTCCACGCTACGCCTCGGCGCCTCCTCCCGATGAAACCGCGTCTACTCTCTCCGGTCAGGTGGTCGCCGCGTTCTGGTGGTCGAAGTCGACGACAGAGCGCCGCCCCTCGCTTCTTCCGCAAGTCGATTTATTGCAGCTGCCGGGTAGGGGGTGCGTCGGCGTCGGATGCGTCGTGCCAGGCCGTCGATGTCCGGGCGGAAGCGGCGGGGGGACGTGCGGCTTACCGTCGATGGCGGAGCAGCTGGGACGGAGTCAGCGTCACAGGCTGCTTGCGGGCTGTCAATAGCCGGACACAGGCGGTGTACGGGTACGGGCTTCAGTACAACAACGGCGACACTGTCGCCTGCCACACGGGTAGCTGCGAGAGGACATAGAGCGGCGTCTAGTACTCGACGTCCACGCAGGCGGTCAGCTGCGAGATGGCTGTGCCGGTGCTTCGTGCTCGTGCAGGGCGTCCCCGCCGCCCTGGACACTGACCGGCTCCTTGTAAGTTTTCTACTTTCATACACGTGAAATGCAAGCCAAGAGCATTCTGAACTGAATACTGAAATTGCACCCTAGAAATTCGAGTTCTGTTAGTACAGCATTGGGTCATTTTGGTCGAAACAATACTTGACGCAGAGCACTTGTGAGCACAAAAATGGTCAGATTGCAGCTGATTCTAATGGTGTCATGGAGATTTTTTTTTTTGAAACGAATGTCATGGAGATTGTTATCAAACTGCAAAATGATGGGTTAATCAAGTTCTACAGACTACAGTGCTTCTTGAATTTCTAAGTATTGATTATTTCCGGTATATTCCTAGTACACAGCTCTTCTTTTGGTTGTTTAACCGTGAAATTTGAATAACGTGTGTGCCCGGCTCTTTCAGTTGCCGTCTAGTAGTTACTGAGATGGCCGATGATGCAGTGTGTAGTAGCAATGGTGAGTTTTGGTGCATTTTCTCTGTTTTATTACATCTTCGATGGCATAAATTTCTGAAATTCTTTCCTTTGCATCTTTTTTGGTCATTTTCTGTGGATTCTTTTTCTTTGCTTCTGCGGATTTTGAAGTTTAATACTCTGCGTATGTCGATTAACCTAGGTTCAAAACAGGTAATGACGTCCGTTCGTTGTCTCATCTTGGGAGACATTGTGGAGCAGCTTGGTGGGCTGCCGGTCAAACCGACTAAACAAATCGCGGGCAGCTGTGAACAAATTTGTTAGTAGAAATCTGAAGCTAGAAATCTGTCTTGGATAATTTGACAACTGAGAACTGCCAGCTGCGTTCATCTTTAAGATTATCTACAGAGAAGAGTATTGAGTTGTCGGAGAGATTACTACAGTGAATAAGAAGCTCGCACAGAAGATCGATGAAATTGAGGATAATGAAGGGAGAGCATTGGATGATTTCATTGAAGCTGCCATTGTGTTGTGTTCCCTTGGAGAGCACTAACATGAAGAAAAAGTAACAGATGGCCCAGGTTCAGTACGAAATGATGGGCAGTGATAACTCAGTAGTTTGTATGTACAGTAAGGTTATGTCTACTATGCTACCGTTGTAGTAACTGTTCGCAGATCCTTTTGTTTAACCGTGAACTCTGTAATATATGTTGGTTGTAATGCCAGTTTTTTTATGCTTGTCAATATCAGTACTTGTGGCATCTTTTTTTGTTGTTGGAGTAGTATGAGTGGTACGGTTTGAACATGAGATGTTGGAGAAGCACAGATTAATTATATAGCACAACATTTGCATAGACAAAACATGTCATTACAAAAGACTCGAGTACAGACTAACTCAAGTACAATACAAACTACTGTCTGCACCGATACTTTAGGACTAACAGTCTATATGAGCCACTGCCAGTTCTTCATTCCTCGCGTTGCTATCACAATATAAGGAGGTGGCATCAGCGGAAGCATAAGCTGGACCATCTAATTTCGTCCATCTAGTTAGGTGGAGCCAAAATATACCCTGAAAATGAAGGACAGAAATCAAGATCAATTCACTGAGTACACAGTTTATACTCAAGAGGTGGTCAAGAATTTCTTGCTATACAATGAAAGGCGCCCAATCGACAAAGAGTCAACAAACGGTAAACAGCAAATCGACAGAAAAAACATAAAGTACTTAAGGTGCCATGTGGATCATTACAAAACTGAAGGAGGGTGATGTATAACATAAATACATATTTCAGGTGAACAACAGTTTAATTATCTGTGAAATAGATTGTCACAGAACTACTACATCAAGGCAGACATACTCTGTATCCAAATATCATAGATATTTAAGGCCACAAAGTGAGGAAATTAACTCAGACTAACAGATACTTATCTTACAGAAACTCAAACCCAATGGTGTACAATGAGAAATGAACAAATTAAATTTCACTTACGATTAAGAGGCACTACTCCTGGTAAATGTACTCATGTCCATAAATCTGCTACACACAAATCATGTCCATCAATCTAGCTCGTATATAGCAACAAGATGTATTTACTTTTGTAAGGGCAGTGCATTTAGTTTATACAAAGAGCAATCAAACGAACTTACATTGCTTAAGAGAAAACTGAAGCAATATGTGGTACAGGAAATCAGAAATTTTACTGAACATATACATTAAGTAAGATTATTTTGCAAAAAGGAAACATAAGTAGTAGATATATATCTGAGCTGAAACAATTTATGGGAAAGGTAAATATATTCGGAACAACACCATGTTACTAGCAGCAGATGAAAGGCATAAATTGTACCAGGCAGGATAATAATCCTTCAGACAAAAGCACCCATTCTTCCATAGGTATTTCAATAACATCGGCCAAACACAGTACTGAAAAAAATGCAGCTTCCTTGTCCCTAAATGCCTCACGTGAAGAATATTTCATCGATCACTGATTATTCCTGAACTAAGAGTATATATCATTATAATCAGTTGTGTTCCGATTAAGAAATCTTTTCGGTACAATAAGAAGAACTTGCTTATCTATTCTTCCAAAAAAGTAAGATAAATTCACTAATCCATTGTTTGCACTCAAATTGTAATCAGATGATAAAACTCATCCCAGATCAACATATTTGAACCAAATTGAAAACCTAAAAAAGAGTAAATATGTATGGAGATTAGGGAAGACTAACCAATCCAATTGCTCTGGTTTTCTATCTTCTCTCTGCATATTTATGACATATTCTGAATGGTATCAGAAAACAACACGAATTTTTCACCTACAAAGTAGAGAGGTTGTCGAAGGAAAATTCTTGCAGTGGAAGTAATTTAAGATTAGATAAAGATGATCATACAGATAAGACTAAGCTAATGATCAAAATAAGCAACACCAAGGAGTTCTCAGGTTATCTAGTCTTTATTAAGCTATGAAGCATTTCTTGTGCTGAACAGGAAGTACCTTTATGAAGAAAAAACCAACGATATGGTTTCAGGAGCAGGATTACGAAAACAGAAAATGGATTCATCTTGCTTCGATAATGCTGTCTAGGAACCTCTGTTCATGGTCCAGGTAGAGAAATGTACTGTCAAGCATAATAGTGAGGGAGGCATCATATTCAAGCGCTTGAGGAAACAGTAACACATTTGAATACCGTGGGGGAGATCAGAACCGAGGGTTTCGTGCAAGGTGGCGTCACCAACGCCCCGCGCAGGCAGATTTGGAGAGCAGAGAGGGGGTTCGGCAGCATCGTGCAGCGTCGACGGATGAGGCCTCCAGTGTGGAAGTGGCGACGTTGCGCTCGCGCGTCGACGGAGGCGACGTGCGCAGTGTAGGTGGCGGCGGAGTGCTCGGGCGCCATGCAGCGTCGGCGCTGGCCGCGTGCGAAGTGGAGACGGCGGCGTCCTCTACGATTCCGGGAATTGCTGGGTCTAGGCTTCGACAGTTTTTTCTGAACTATTACGGCTTGCTGGGCCTGTTGGGCCTAATCTTCATCGTTGAATCTCAACCGTTCCTTCAAATCATACTAGTCACTATTTGGAGTAGTAAAAGGTACCATAAAACTTGCCTAAATGTATCATTTATTTCCCAAGAAATGGTTGTGTGATACTTTCTACTGCAAGCTATTTAGCACTAGAAGAATCTATTTACCAAGGCTTTCAGTTGTTGATGTCAATAATCTGAGATCACCGCCGTTTATCTTCGAGACACACATCACCTCTCTTTCATCATGAACCTAAAATAAAAAACCGCAGTTGCCTGTCAAACTACAAAGATCAAAGCATGCAAGGAGTACCTCAAAGAAAAAAATGAAGCACTTGTCAAACCTCAATATGAGATGTCAATCTAAACTCCTTGCATACCCGGGGGGGATTATTTTACGTCGAGATCATCACAGAAACAATTAGGGTTTGAAAGTCTCAAGCACTTGTAGCAATTAAATAACCTATATTTTTTTGCTTAAACGATGGGAATTGGCTAGGGTGCCGTCACATAAAGTACTGATAGCTAAAAACTACCCGACTGCTCTTATGCTTATTTATCGATACATAAAATAAAAACGCACCCTCATGTATTCTTTAAGTTTCCTGTTTCATTTATTCATACGACTAATTTACATGATTTCTGAACGAAACATTGCGAAAATGCTCACAGTAATTTATAACCTTGTACTAAGTATGTCCAGATACATGTGTGTGGAAAGTTGGTAGAGAATCTTATATTTTGATACGGAGGGAGTATGACCTTCTGTTCTCTTTGTCCAGCCAACATATGCATCTCTTTCGTTGACTAGGTGGATTTATTTGCTAGTACTTGATGGTAGGTCGTTGGCACGTGAAGCTACAAATCTCACACCAGATTCTATCATTTGTCTCTCACTATATTTATTGTTTTTTTATAATAATATCTAAGCTTATTATTTGGAAATAGAATCGAGGTCTGTGGGCCGCTGCCATTTTGATGGGCTTCTGGGCAGGCTCTAAACGGTACGAGGCGCAGAGCCAGGCTGCCTTACCTCGTTCACGAACGCTGCATACATCGACTCGTTGGAACAGTACCACTCCTGACGGCACCATGTGGGTAGAGGTTAACCAAACCCACACTCGCGTCATCGTATCTTAACCACACACACCTATACCCGTGTCTAGATACAGATTTTGTACCATACCCGCACCCGTGTGGGTATTAAAAACCCACGGTTAAACCCACCAAACAAGTCATTTGTCTACAATATATAAGAAAATCATCGACATGTATGCTCATTCATCCACTGATTCAGCAAATGGCACACATATATGAAAATAAGCAATAAAATAACACAATTTCTATGAAAATAAACAACAAAACAACTCATTCATCCACGCGGAGCTCGCCTCCGCCAGTGTCCATGGTGAGTGATCGCGGACGTGGCTGAGCCGGCTACCGTGTCCATGGGAGTGTGAGGGCAGGGCGGTGATGAGGAGCCGGGAGAAGGGGGAGATGGCCATATCGATCTATAGGTAGTGGAGACTGGAGAGGAAACGACGTGGACGAAAACTGTCTGAGAATTGTGAATCAGGCGAAAAACAAGTGGCGCGTATGGGAAACAAGCTAGAATTACGTAGTCGGTTAGTATTTCGAGATTTTTTTTCCAGAATAACCCTATGTACCACGGATCTATATGTGAAAAAACAAAAATAAATGGGTATGTGGGTATGGGTACTACTTTACCATACCCGCACCCGCAGTACCCACTGGGTACATATTTTTAACCATTTGGTTACTGATGACCCACAAGTATAGGGGATCGCAACAGTCTTCGAGAGAAGTAAAACCCAAATTTATTGATTCGACACAAGGGAGTCAAAGAATATTTATAACTCTTAACAGTTGAATTGTCAGTTCAGCTGCACCTGGAAATAAACTTGCTTGGCGCAATTTATCAGTGGCAACAGTAATATAACAGTAGTAGTAGAGAAATAACAGCAGCAGTGAAATAAAGACAGCAGTAACGATTGAGGTAAACAACCGGATTAAAAATACTGTAGGCATAAGGATGGATGAACGGGCATTGCATGAATAAGATAGTTCATATAATAGTCATAATGCAGGCCAATTGCAGGTCTAGAAATATACACACGCTGCGCACGCTCGGAGATATATATGCTCCGCTATATTAAAAACAAAAGAAAATGCTCGCGCGTGGTGAGAACAAGATAAGGTGACGAGGTCGCATCCACAATATCGCATCGATTCACTGTCTTGTCATCCCTCGTCCTTTGCTCGATCTGTTTCAGATCAATTCACGTGGTCGCCCCTGACACGGACTCAGAGAACCCATGTGGTCTGCCAAATTCGAATAGTTCTTTGCTCCTCTGTCAATCCGTGCCCGCAGGCTACAGATTTCAAACGTAGAGTAGGGCATTCTCTTGGTGCGCACGATAATACTAGTCGCGTACTAGTATCATGTGCACCGTCGCCGCCGTTGCACACAAAGTTTTGATATCGTCAAAGGGGATTTCTCAAAAGAAAAAGAACTCTAAAGGGGACGTGGCCGTCCCTGATTGGTTTGCTGGGCACAAATAGCTGCCTGGTGTGGCAACTATGCATATTCTACTCTCCCTCCCAATTTGTTTTTACAAAGAGATTCGGAGTGGAGAGGGAGCGACGATCGTGATTGAAACATATAAAAACCAGAAAAACGAATGGAAACTCTAGACTTATAGAGGCTAAAGGTTTTTTTAAACACGGCAAAATATTTGTTGTTTATATTGATGTAGGAGGAGTAGAAACAGAGTGGTCTAAGCCTAGAAAGGAAAAAAACACTACTACATTAGTTTCCAGAAAGCTCCAAGAAGTTTTTCGCCTCGACTAGAATCTAGTTTTTTCCCTCGTATTTGATCTTCTGCATGAGAACCATGGGCATGATGGACTTGTTGTTGAAAATACTTACGTTTCTCTACTTCCAAATTTCCTAAGTGATGAGAATGATGACCGTCTTGAACCCCTTAGGCGAGTTGCACGGAGTGGTCAGGCTAGAGGCTGTGACGAGGCGTCTCCGACGACATCGCGAAAGCCTACGCCCATGCTTCTAAGAGCAACTTGCCGATAGAGAAAGGTCATCGCCGATGGCTAAGCAAGACGTCGACGTTGACATGTCCAACTAATTGCGCATGAGCCAGCACCTCGTCGCAGAAGGCTATGCGATCGACATTGCGCGGTTTCTTAATTACACGAAATCAACGAGCAGAGGTGGTTTGGCCAAAAGAGAAAGGCCACTGCGATATGGCCGATATGGCTCTTTCGTATGCCCCATAGTACGGCAACAAACCATCTAGAGCGATGTCAAAACTCTGACCGGCGGGATGAGGTTGTAGGCAGTCCGACGGGGAACACCTTGCCCAAACGTCATGGTCGTGCACAACGGAAGAATGTGGCCCAATGTCCCGTGGTCATGATTCTGCCGGTGGTGGAGTCGAGAGGCACAAACCCAGGCGGTGCCATCGGTACCGCGCCAGAGAAACCATTTGAAGTGTGAGGGAAGGAATCTCTCATACTCTAGGAGCTTAGGGACTGTCCTCCCATAACAAAGTGGCAGTGAAAAGACGAACGAGAGGAGGCTATGTAGCGGCAGTCACTGCCTCGTGAGGCGATGATCTGAAAGGTTTGAGCAAAACTCTGAGACACATCGAAATGTGTGAAAATTTCAGAAATCGTCTGGTAAATGCGTCACCCAAATTCCATCATACGTACGTAGTAAGTAAAATCAAACGAATTTCCAATTCATTTGAATTTGTTTTGTCCGAAGCCGAAGCTATCGAGTACTACTTGATGAGCACGCGCCACCGCGCAGGGACGAGAACGGCCTGAGGCCGCTGAAGGCGTGGGCCCACCTGTCGGCTTTTGAGTAGAGGACGGGGAATCCCACATCTGCTGGACTGGTGATTATTCCGTTCCATGGCTCGACGCATGCAAGAAAAGACGTACGTAGACCTCCTGCCCGCGTCTCGACCTAGGAGGAAAAGAAACAGCACTTGGAGTATTTTATACTTGCACAGGGGCTCAAGTTTCGACCCTTTTTTTTTTTTGCCTCTCCCTTTAGCTTTGCCGACACTCTCCGCGGGAGGCATGCATGCGTGACGCCGGCCATTTTTTAGATCCTAGTGGACCGCGCACCATCGTCCCATGCACGGGTCCACGTACCCCGTCTCTTTCCCGCCGGCCGGTGGAGGTCTGACTCTGGAGCCTGGACTCATCTCCCTCGCCCGAGAGCATCTATCTACGACTACTACCTGTTCACTCTCTCTTCACCATATGCTGCTGCTAGTACCACAAGGGCAAGAACGGTCAATGGTCTCAGCTGCTAAACACACACTAGCCGTCAGATCTCTAGTTGAGGACATGCTTTTTTTTTTCTCGCGCGGCACCACCAGCTGTTGGCCTCTCAAATCTCGTAAGACCAAGAGGACCTGCATGCTCTGCTTCGTTTGCTAGCTTGTTGCACATACCATTGCAGCTAGGCCTCACCTTGTCCACTTTTGAACAAATTTGAGACATATTTTGTGAACGGAGGGAGTAGTTACGGCTGTTCTTCGCATCCAAGAGAGTACTCATTTTCTTCTTTCTCCCGGCCTGATAAGTTTACACAAGCTCCCTTGGGCAAAATAAAACACTAGCTCGGCATGCATGGCTAGGCAGGCTCCATCGATCCACCCGTGCTGCCGCAAAGGACAATGGCTTACTCTGAATGAATGAGTGACCGGCCGGCGTGCCACCTACCGCGCTTTAATTCCGTCACGTCGTCGACATGGACGGGCGGATGGACCGTCCATATTGAATTCAATTCCCGGGCTGGCCTAGTGGGAGTTTTCTAAGCCGCGTTTTGCGTGCGATTAGCCACGATAACGCCGGTCGTTAGCCCCGCTGTCGACGCGTGATCGATACGGTAGTACTCCGTTCCTTCGGTATACGTGTATTCTATAGGATACAATATACGCCAGAATACGTGTTGTATACACTTGTGTTGCTTCACGTCGCCGTAACCTAGTTGGAGCATATCTCTTTCTACCCGGTCCCTCGAACCCTATCTCGCTCCATTATCTCCCTCCCTCTCCCCACCCTCACGCCGTCGCCGCCGCACGCCTACTCCTCCTCGGCGCGGCGCGAGCCATGGCCGGCGTGCATCGACGACGTACCTGTCCTGCTTCCGGTCGACGGTGGACGACGGCCGTCTGCGCGCGGCCGTGCATGTCGTCCTGTCATCTCGCAACCGTCCGGCAGATAGTAAATCTGATCCGGCCGGACGATGCTAGGTCCGATCCGGCGACCTGCGACGGCCGGAGGTGTCTCGGATGGTGTACTTCTAGGTACAAGCACTGTTGATTTCATCATATACATGTTATTTTTACTCGTTCGTAGTCGTCTGATTACCCTAACAGCATCTTGATCTTCAGGTGGCTCCGCGGTCACGGCGACGGCCGGCGTCCAATCCGTCAGCGGCGCGTTCCGCCCATTCAAAGCGCAGGCAGCGACGCGCTCCTCTTGACGAGTTTCAACGGAGATGTTGTGTGCAACAACCTCACGGTTGCGACTTCGGTGGCGACCGCCGCCGCGACCGAGAAGCCGGGCCTCAGGACATAGGCTCTTCGCTTTGCGGTAAAAACATGCATGCCAATATCAATCATCGTTCAAGCTTGAATCAGCTCTGATTCCACATTTCCACTAATCTTGTTTCTTGATAGCGCATAATCCTGCAGTTTCTATGCACCGTTCTGCATATATCTCGTGGGTAGTGGGTGATGCGAGCTAGCCGCCCTCAACAGATCTGAACTATTTTTGTTTTTGAAATGGGGGCAAAATCTTTGCCGCATTCATTAATTAAGAGAGAGTTTTGCATAAAGTAAATAATATTACAAAACAACTACTCTCCCGGCATTAGGTCACTCAACTTTTTAGCCCCCGCTAGCACCCAAAACCTTGCCTCGCTCTTAATGTTCTAAAAAATTACAAAAGATGACACATATTTGTTGCGGAAAACCCGGGCATTCCGCTCGCTTCAACTGCTGATTGGCTATTCACCAGATGTGAGATTGCAAATCATCAGAACAACATTTCAACCTGAGGTTCCCACTTGATTTATTGTACTCGGCATGCTATTTGAGACGTGACTATCATGACCTTGGAAGCATGAAATTTTTCTGCTCTCTTTTAGGCTTATGTTTGTGTACTTCCATTTTTTCTTTCAAGAACCAAGGGAAACATGAGTCATATATATTTATTGGGACACAGTTCTCCTTACGTGAGAATAATTTAGTTTTTCATTGCTTCTTATATGCGCACTTGAACTAGCCATGGACAAGGGTGCGATGGAAGCTAGCTATCCATGTGCCAGAACCATGAGTTAGTTTCGAGATCTCGTGGGTTTCACCTCTAACCTACCCAACTTGCTTGGAATGAAAGGCTTTGTTGTTGTTGTTGTTGTTGTTGTTGTTCTTATATGCTCACTTCTTTTTTGTTGACGAGACCGCTCTGCTTTTGCATTATAGATAAAGAAAGAGGTACAATCAGGTTTCAAAAAACCTCTTACAACTCACCCTCAACAAGGGAGCCACTCTTAACACTTTAGGCACTCTAGTGAACACAAAAGAGAGCTAAACAGAAACTGTGCTATTAGCAATAAACAGCAACCTCCACTTCACTCCTGATCAAAGCAGCAACCGAGGCTGCAGTGAGGCTCTCGGCCTGGAAGATTCGCCGGCCACGTTCTTTTCAAACATGCCCGAAGAAGTAGATCGCAGTGGTAGTATCCTTCTTCTGTTGCCCAGAACGAGGGCGATATCTGATTTTACTCCACCACTCGCCAATATGCTCACTTCTGGTGTTGTACCAAAAATGAAACCACAATTTATCACGTGTTTATTTTTTTATGCTGTGTGTGTCCCGGGCAAAATATTGGTATCTATTTTAGGCATCGACTCTTTTCAGTTTTACATCGTTTCTCTAATGATAATCTCTGCATGCTTGTGATATTATATTCCCTATAAGCAGTTATTCATTCACTCTCTCGTGGTTATGTGCAGGTGTTGAAGTGCTTTGTGGTAGCTTTTCCTGTAGGTGTTGCGAGAACATCTGTTTTGGCTACTTCCACACTCTCCTCTGAAGTGGTATGTATTAACCTTTATTTGGGTGGGTTGCTCATTTGGGGATGGCTGTCTAGTCCGAGGCCAAGAGGAGGTGCAGTAGTCGTCTCGGACATTGTCGGTCTTCATCGGCTTTTGGTGTCCTGTAATGGTCCTCGGCCATGTGACTCCTGGACCTGAAAGTTTTAGTGCTTTATTGACCCTTATTTGGGGATGTAGTGCTCAGGGTTGCTCATTTGGGGATGGCTGTCGATTTCGAGTCTTAAAGAGGAGGTGCAGTGGACGTCTCGGACATTGTCCTTTGTGGTGTCTTCATCAGCTTTTGGTGTCCTGTAATGGTCCTCGGCCGTGTGACTTCTAGACCTGAAAGTCTTAGTGCTTTATTAACCCTTATTTGGGATGTAGTGTTCAGGGTTGCTCATTTGGGGATGGCTGTCGAGTTCGAGGCCAAGAGGAGGTGTAGTGGTCGTCTCGGACGTTGTCGTTGTGGTGTCTTCATCGGCTTTTGGTGTCCTGTAATGTTTCTCGGCCGTGTGACTCCTAGAACTGAAAGTTTTAGTGCTTTAAGAGTGATTGGTCAGCAAGTGAGATATGTCTCTATGTGCTTTCTCGACGACGGGATGCCTGCCAACAACAAACAGAAACAGTGCAGTGATCCGGATATATCATAAAAGGACACCTTCATTACATTAAATAAAATGCTGTGCCCCAACCTTACTGTAAACCATATACAACACCGATATCTGATTGTGTTATTTTATTGTCTAGTTTTTAAGACACAGAAGAAAGTAATTAACATGTGCTGACCAAATTTAATTATTTTTGGCAGTTTCTTGTGGGGAAGACTTTGAGCTATTACCTGCAAGCTGATTACCAAGTCTCTTATTGTAGTTTCGAGGACATTGAAGGCACCCTTGACATTTTCGAGGAAAAATGAGCGGTGCTCTGAAAAGGTCGCGTGAGGATAGTAGCCATTCTACACCTGTGAAACGTCCTTTGGGTGAAAGCAGCTTGTGTTCGAGCCCGTTCGGGAAACTCATTGAACCAGGCAGTAGTGATTCCCATGGTTCTTTTGAATTGATGGAAGATTTGCCAAAGTACAACGTGTCGAGTCTCATGATGATAATAGGCCATCTCTTCACACTTCGGGTGTCTTTGGCTCCTCTTAACTTTTAGACCACCCGACCTCGTCAGACAGCAGCAGATTAGAAATAAAAACAAAACAAAGATGCACGCGACACCAAGCCTGATGACCGGGAGGCAAAAGTGGATGCGTGGGATGTCCATAGTGATACCAGGATTGGATTTCAATACAACAGAGTTGAGACTGATGTTAAGACAAACAACTATGCAGATGATAATGAATAGCTGACTGAATGTTGCACGCTGACTTTTTGGGTGATGTCAAATTGGATAAGGATAGCCACCCTACTGGAACTTCAAACGTAGCCTGGAAAGATCATAGGGGTAAAAGGTATGGTGAACGTCCAGATGATGCAGCTTGGTGATTTCCTCATCCTGGTTTGCAAGGCTCAGATGAAACTCCCTAGGTTCCGACTCCTATGGAAGAAAGCAGATATTCATTGGCAACTCCAAGGATGCACATGAATCCAGTGGTGAGAAAAACTGGAGCATAAAGGTGAAGATAAGTTCACAGAGACAAGGACCTGAGAAAGAAGTATGAATAACATATGGGTTTCAGTGCAAGGGGACACTGTTATAAATGACCCAGAATTGGATCGTGAGAAGACCCCCAGAAGGACACGGAAATGATAGTGAGAAGGATTCCGCCAACAAGGATTCGTTCGTTTCAGTTGACAAGGAGAACGCAACACTGGGAATATCACCATCTGATGGAACTTTTAAACCAGCCGGCCGAACATGAGAATACAACTGCTGAAATGAAGACACTTAAAGATGACACATCGAAATCTCATGACAGGGATCCTAAGGACTAGAAAGAGAGAAGGATGTGGATACAAGCATGACCGAGTGAGTAAATATAATGACAAGGAATCTGACGGTACTGACCCTGAAGGAGATACAGAGAAAGATAAGCTTACTTTTGGAAGTATTCAGCGCAGTAGGATGACGCGTTCAACGCTAGGTAGTTAAGTATCTCAACGAGAACATCGGCTTCGGTCCAGAAGGCGTAATGGTGAAGGGTAAGATTGCACTGCATCTTTCCATGTTTCTCATGCTTGATTCAAATAGCATAATAGTGGGAGCGAGCATAGCTCTAAAAATCTGATGTTTAATATGCCATAAAAATTTCTATAACTAATAACCCATCGAAAAGTCTAATGTTCATAATTCATTCCTTCTTGCAGTTTCATTCATGGTCGGTCAATTGTCTCCATTCCTAGTAGAATAAAATGGAAAAAATGGATAGTGGTGCTTCTTTTGAAACTGAAGTCATCATAAGCTTAGCACCTAGATAATTTTATATTTCATTCTCATACTGCGAGATATTAGTGCTCTGACCAGTCCACTTCAATGCCCCTTTACTTTTTGGGGGATCCATTTTATATTCGTTTTTGTTTATTCTAACTTTTGGCTAAACCCAGTTGGAGCAAATAAGGATTCATTACGATAATCTAGCTATTTCAAGTCCCTTATATATTGGAATGATGGACAATGATCCAGTTTCAGGCTGCAGAAAAATATTTTTTCGCCATGTTCCATAAGCTTGCCAGCTTTGTATCTGGTATCTTACTATTCTCATTGGTGCAGGTATGTCTTGAGGTATCTGCTTATGTATATAAAGCTGGTGAATTCATGTATGAGGTTCAGAAATCATGGAAAAAGTTTGAAGCAACCGCAGATGGTAGAAGTGCCGAGAATCAACATAGTATTCTTACTCATGAAATTCAATACCTGCGGAGTTTGTTACTTCGACTAGTCAGCAAGTAAGTGTACTGATTTTGCAGGTGATATATGTTTTAGACTCTTAGTCACTTCATCAATCACAAAGCCTATGTTGCTAGATTTATTTGTCGTGTTCAGAAATAGAATAAGGAAAGCAGTAAATGATGAACTCACTTGAAAGTGCACTACTGTCCCGAAATCCTATAAGCCAAATATTACACTCTTCATGTAGTTAGCAAGTGTTGTTTAACAATTGTAGCCAAGCTTCTTCCCTTAGATGCTTTAGTCACTTGTTAAAATCACCGTTTTCCAGGTACAAGGTACTCAGCTTTGGGGAACAGATGTTTATACAAACGATTCAGAAGTTTTGTCCAGTATGTTCGTCATTACTTTCCAAATCTTCTAAAGTAGCTCAGAAAATTGATGCTGTAACTAGCGTTTCTGTTAGTAGTGCCGATGTATACTGGTTACTGGCACTGCTCCCCTACATCATCACCTCCACCATCTGCCATCCAAGAACTATGTACAACTGTTCGTGTTCTACCGCTACAAGACAGTAAGTGTTTAACTTGTTTTGTATCAATTCAGTTGCACGTGGTTAAGAGGTTGAATTTGTACTCTTACAGAACACATGCTATATTAGTGTTCCAAGGTTGTTTTCTTAGCATGCTCTACGCTTTGCAGAAAGGTGGTAGTACCATTGATTGAGCCTCGCCTTAGACCCTACACTTGAGCGTTCAATGACAGGAAGAGCAGCAGCTTCTGTAATTTTCTAATAATCATTGTTCTTTTGTGTTAACAAACTTTTCAGCTAAGTGGGTAGAAGTTTCATTTTACAGTATCTGTTCGATGTTCACTAAGGTTTAATCGATATGTTTAATGCAGGGTGCATTGCGCCAACAAAGGTTTGTTCAGGAAGCCACAATACACAGCATAACCTCTACAATGAGCCATGGTACTTTTCCCACTTGCCTTCTGGTTTCCCCCACTTTCAGTTACCTATGTTGCCTTTTTCTGTGTGAGAACTTAGGCCAAGAAGACCAAAAATGAAATATGCGAACATAGAGTACAATTTTCAAAGATTGCCAGCAAACATAAAACATAATGTCAAGACAATAAGT
This sequence comes from Poa pratensis, assembly GCA_947311845.1. Lineage (NCBI taxonomy): Eukaryota > Viridiplantae > Streptophyta > Magnoliopsida > Poales > Poaceae > Poa > Poa pratensis. The sequence continues at coordinate 7,971,668 of CAMZMU010000089.1, read as the reverse complement.
CAGTCACATATACGTATTAAAATGTGTCTCCAACTGTATGACTTTCCTTTTTTTCAGCCCCAAACAAGTATAAAGGGAGATTTTCAATCCCAAAAAACAAAAAAATAGCAACCTTAGCTGAACAAAACATGAGTAGAACTGCTTAGCACAAGAGGGATAAAAAATTAAAGAACTTGTAGAATCTTTCTGCAAATTTACACCTGGACACGTTAGGCCTAATCTCACCCTTGCTCGCGAATCCTGTGGCTACAAATATCCGGTGCAGCTGCCAGATGCAGACGCCCCATTCCTCGAACCCTACCTGCCCCGGCCTCCCCAGTCCTCCCCTCCGCAGTCCCAGACGCGAGACCAAACCCTAGCACAGCTCTCCCTCTGGTGTCCCAGCCTCCCAGGGCGATGGCGGCCAAGGGCCTCGTTCAAGCCGTCTCCAAAGGCCTGATGCGCGCCTCCGCGGCCAGGAGCGGCGGCCCCAACCTCCGCGCCCCCACCTCCGCGGTCAGGAGCTACTCAACCGCAAGGGCCGCCCTCCCCAGCCTTGGCCAGCCCCTCCGCTCCAGCCCCTTTGGCAACGACTTCCTCTCTGGCGCAGTAAGCATCTCCCCCTCCTAAGAGGTCGCTGGAATCTATCCTGATGAATTGATAATGTTTAGGGTTTGCAATATGCAATTCGTTGGTGTATGGTACGGGTTGATGTTTTGTCTTTGTACTCTGGAGTTTGAATTGTCCTGTCCATGTTTTGTCTTTGTTTGACCAATTCTCAGTCTGCAGATCTTGCTGCTACTATCAAGTTCTTTGTGTTAATTGTGCTGTAGGCACCATTAAAAATGAGCTTCCGGTTAGCTGATAGCCTGATATAAGCATACATACGGTAGTCATGTCCTTGTTTGCAATCTATCAACATTCATGTAAGAGAAACTAAAAGAGAAATTAAAATTGTGGCATGTTGGGGATGCACTAAAGGAAACATCTTAACTCCCATGGTATTCGTACAAATCAAGTGGATTCAAACAGGAAACAACTGAATTTATCCTTTTTATAAATTGTAGTCATAAAATGGGACGCCAGGGGGCTCCACTACCATTGGGCAAAATTTCGAGCTTCTTTATGTTCATCTTTTTTGCGGGAAAGCTACTTTATGTACTTAACCGCTACATTGTCACTTCTGAGATCAGTTTGAGTAGAGGCATGTTGTGCAATATGCAAATTTGTGGCACAACCTGTTACAAGAGGAAAAAATAAAGCAAGTTTTCGTAAAATAAAATAAAAGACTCAATCGTAGTTCCTCCTTTATTTGTACATGTGTTTGCGTTTGTGTGAAAAATGGATTTTGATTCATTCAATCTGTTCGAGAGGTGATTTTAGTTTTGCATCAGAAGCTAGTTTACTTGATTTAGATTGGACCGTCTCGAAGCTACAATGAACAACTGAAACGACTTTAACCTCTTAATTTCAGAATCGATAGAAAGATGAGTTTGGATTTATGTTACTGTCAGCTAAAATTCACAAAAGTCTATGTAGCTCTCTTCTTAACACAATGTTGATGTTCACATCAATTTACCGAAGTACCATTTGTCTGATCATGGATTTAGTTCACTCTGTCAACCCTGTCTGGTCATATACCTGTTCAGAGTTCACTTAACCCCTGAGACTGCCTTTGCTTAGTTGTTTCTATTGCATGGATGGTAGTATTGCTTCGTGGGTCACAATTTACTCATTTTTGCTATTCGAAGCACACAAGAATGCCAGCATAATGAAGCCTCTGCATCTTTTTCCTTGAACTCCCCCTCTCCCCTCTCCATCCGAGGTATAGAACAAAGAGGGGAAATAAAAGGGGTGGATTGGAGGCAATAACAAGTTTGTGTATTTAACCAGATACATAGGGGAGTAAAGTTAACCAGTGAATGTCGTTTTTGTAAACAAGGCGTCGAAACTGTTGAATTGTCTTTCTGTACATGCTTAACTTTCTTTCTTGCTTGTCTGATTAGCTAATTATAGTGTGCCTTGCCAAATTCACACTACAGCAACAGATTGAACTGAAACTATCTGTTGCATTTATAGTTTGTTAATAGTTGCATTTATGAACTGAAACTATATGTTGAATAACTGGCAGTGGAGACACTATCCAGCTTTTATGTTTGTTAATAGTTGCATTTATAGGCTTTAATTTTCTGTTCCCATGATTGCACTATCAAGCTTTTATGCTCGTTGACAGTTCATTTTAGGCTTTAACTTTCTGTTCCAGGATTGCCTGCCTGAGTAAAGACATTATCTACTTTTTACTTATGTCTTTTTTGTATATCGCTTAATGTGTACAGCGACTGATGTCGACCTGGAAGTGGGATGACAACATCCCACCGTGGATGTATGGGTCTATCCATGATCCGGAGGTCGTGTTCCACCGCATGAGTGCAGAGGATAAGGAGCTGGCACGCCTTCTGCAGCTCATGATCAATGGGTCGATGGGGAAGGTGCAGCAGCACAATGGCCAAGGCGTAGAGCTGATCATACTTAAGCTGGAGAAGGTGTCCACCGGCCAGAAAAATCTACAAGGCGGCTTTCATTTTCTTCTATGGCTCATGGTAGCTGGGGCAGGCTGCGTGTATCATGAGTACCATAAAAGAAAATCACAGATGATAAAACTGAGCTCCAATCTTGCATCACACAGTCCCGAAATCTTTACTGACCTGGTGGAGGCTGGCAAGGACAGTGGACCTTCCTTTTTTGGGTGGCGGCCCTTCGGGAAGGGGAAACCCCTTAAGTTTAACTTCGAGTGGCTTGAAGAGAAGAAGGATGATGTGAAGGATGATTGTCCTGGCAAGTAGGACTATTTCCATTCAGCAGCAGACTATTAGTTCCTGATGTTGTACTTGGTTCGTTGAAGCCTAGTACTGTAATTTTGTTCTCAATACTTTGGTGAAGCCTAGTACTGTGGTAAATCCTGCTATTCAGCAGCAGACTATTAGTTCCTGATGTTGTACTTGGTTCGTTGAAGCCTAGTACTGTAATTTTGTTCTCAATACTTTGGTGAAGCCTAGTACTGTGGTAAATCCTGCTGATATTTTGTTCTGAATAAATGATGAAGTCGCTCCTAATTTTGTTCTCAATATTTTGTTCTGATCAACCCATGAATTAATTATTTTCGCGTGAATGAAAGTGTCTACACATTTTAGACTTGGTTTCTCATTTATTTTAGACTTGCACTGGAATATATACAGGTGTCTAGGGACACGGATTTGTGGCTCCCGGGCACTGCACTGGTTATCAGGAGCGTCTGTTCTTACGCAGTGATTTGTGCTTCAATGCTATACGAGGCATTAATTTATGTTGATATATAGCAATACAGAGCCAGCCGTAGTTAAATACGTGTGGGTCATGGACAGTAAGGAAAAGTCACCCTGTGCTGCTGTTCCACGGATTGGTTCAGTGATTTATTGGAACATGTAGACTGCAGTGTGTAGCAATCTGTGCCGGCATTGACTCGGATCGTTCGAAGCTTTGTACGCTGTAGTGAAAAGCTGTCCTCGCCGAAGAACAGAGCATTCGCGGTAAGCATAGCCGTAAGGAGCACTGGCTCCCCTTTTATTTTATTTTAAAGTTTTGAAAAATTCGAAAATATACCTGGATGCACTAACATTTTGTGAAAAAAATAATAATAAATACTAAGTATTTTAGACTTGGAAAAAACACTAAAATAGGCAGATCCTGGGCATGACCAGTGCAACTTTTTTCTAAAAATAATGTTAGATCTGTCTGAGCACAAATACGAAGCATTTGACACTGAAATTTTGCACGATCGTAGTGCAAAGACTTGGCTACATAGTATTTACTACATCATGGTATTTTTTTGATTTTTGTGAAGGTTTAAATTTGAACTTTTCAAAACCAAAAACCAAAAAAGGGCTAACTGGAGCCCAGGAGCCATATCACCGCACTCATTGACGGTAGGTGCTCTCAAGCCGGCCCTTGCAAGTTTGTTTACGGTTTGAATAAAGTTTACCAGATATGAAAAACTTTCACGTGGTTTTGAAAAAAAATGCATGAGGTTCAAACAATAATTTCATGGGATTTAAAAACATGTTCACTAGTTTGAAAAAAATGTTGACGGTCTCGAAAAATATATTCATGGGTTTAAATAACTATTCGCGATTCAAAAATTGTGTATATGCCACTCCGGCCATTTGTAGGCGATGACCGACGGGAACGGCGCCGCATAATGGCATTAGACGGATATGTGAGCTTTGCCTCGCCACCTGCATTTCGTTTTGGAATAGCGTGGCCGACGTGGTAAATTACATGCTTTTCACTTGCACCACTGGCGTGAATGGCAATTTCAGGTTTCTGAACCTCCTAATTGGCATGGCATGGAGTTATATGCCGGCATGGTTTTTGATCAAGTCTGGTCTCTACGGATGTGACGCTAGGGAATGGGACGAGGTGCCTCTTTTGGCAAGACTGTTGGCTGCCGGGAGGCCCTCTCAAGCACCAGTTTCCTCAGCTCTACGACATCACAACGCGAAAGTTCCGCACGGTCCAGAAAGGAATGCAAGCAAATAATTGGATACAGGCGTTGTTCCACATTACCACTTCGGAGCAGATTCAACAGTTTACATCGTTGTGGGCAATCATGCAGGGAGTGCAATTGCTGCCACAACCGGATGCCATTGCATGGAGATGGACCACTTCAGGAGAATACACGATGGCCTCGGCATACCAGTGCCAGTTCTCTGGCTCTTGCCCTCCCTTCCGTGCCGCAAAGCTTTGGAAGGCAAAGGCGGAACCAAAGTGTCGTTTCTTTGCTTGGTTGGTGCTGCACGGCAAGATCCTCACCGTGGAAAATTTGGCGATTAGAGGATGGCCACACGACCCCATTTGCAAGCTTTGCCGGTGTCATCCGGAAACGGTGCAGCACCTTCTTCTCGACTGCAGTTTCTTGAAGGAGGTGAGGGAGCACATCTTCGGGTGGAAGGGCTCCATTGGGATGCCGCCATCAACCTTGGGACACAACATCGATTCTTGGTGGAATGGCATGCTCGCCGGGATTCCGAAGGAGAAGAGGAGAGAGGCGAGTGGGGCGTTTGTCTACGCCATGTGGGGATGTTGGAAGGAAAGGAATAGGCGGGTTTTCCGAAACACGGCGTTGCAGCCGATCATGGTGGCACACCTTGTGTGGGAGGAGATTGAGCAGCGGGCTCTTGCCCATGGGCAGGATCCGGGAGACTGACTTTTGCTAGTTTACTGTTTTTTGTTTCCCATTTGCTTCGGCAAATGTCAATGTACATAAACATTCTATCTATCTAATCGGGCGGCAGATACGACTGCCTTTAAAATTCAAAAATCAAGTCTGGTCTGGCATGCTCGCAGTAGTGTGCATGAAGTAATTCGATAGACTGGTTCATTATTCAAAAAAAGAACGATTCACTGGTTGAGTTGGCCTTAATTGGTCTCTTAGAGAACTGTAGCGATAATCACACTCCACCACAAACGGTATCATTATGGTCCAACAATCCCTAACAAAGATTCTTCCAAACCGTTGTGTCTAACATAACTTGAAAGAATATTAATTGAATACATAAAACAACCTAGATATCTTTTTTTTAGGGTGAACTGTTAGCAATAATCTTGCCTAATTAGTGTTAGTTAGTACTAGTCCGGTTAGGACTTTGTGTCCGTGTGTTAGAGCTAAAGCTGGAGTATTAGTCGTATGCTAGTAGGTTTAGTTAACTAGGAAAGGGTCTAGGTCCCAAACGTGAGTCTAGTAGTTGGAGTCTGAATCGAGTCAGGATACTACTCCAGTCCATGTACGAGTCGGCTTTGTAAGCGTTTGAGTCCAGGCTGCGCCTATATAAGCAGCCGCAGTCCACGGTTTGTAATCACAAGTTGTACCGAGAAAATAGAAATAACGAGGAGATTTAGAGGGTGCGACACACACTCCTGGCCACAAGTTTTCGCGTGCGTGTGTTCGTGATATTTTGATGTGATCGATCCTGTAGGCGAACCCAACATGAACAACCTAGATATCTTTTAAGCGGCTACAAAGATCCATGATGTTGAGGTCCGAATCGAATCACCTGTTAAAAAAATAGACCAAGATAGATGATGTCAATCACCATTTGATACTTGTCGTAGCATAAGAATTATCTGCCTATACCCAGATCAAACATCACAAGACAAAATAGAGTTCCAAACATTCACACCAGGCGCCCGCACAAGCTTAATACCACCTAGGTTATTGAGACCTCGGGTCGCCGCTCAGCCACCGGGCTGGCCACGCGCCGTTGCTGCTTCTCCTCGCTACGGATGCCATCAATACATCAAAATTTTGTGTCCCCTGGATCAGCGGTGATGCTGGCGGAACTGGGAGTCGTGGGTGGCGGTGCAGTTCACTATGATAGAAAACATACCCAAATGAGAATTTGTAGTATGTACATTTTTCTACATTCAGGTAAATACAAATTCTACGGTTACTAAAATGAAGTTGCAAGGTGATCAAAATATTATATCAACCCATTATGCCATATCACCCAGAAAACCTATATTACTTCTGCATGAAAATGGAAAATAAATAGTAGATTCCGTATGATATGACCTGTATGGATCCCACATATCATAGGGACCAACCTAATCCTATACTCAATAGAGTATATTATGAATTCAATCAATTCACTAAAAAAATTTGGGTTAATAAGCTGGAACTCACTTTGCTGCTGCGGCCAAACAAAACCTCAGTGAGAGCGCAAACTGGTGATTATGATGGCAAGCTCAATCGAGCATTCCAGATCTCTCCAAGGCACGATCGGACAGCCACAAATTGATCACACGGGGAGGACTTCAGGGGGCTGATCATCAGGCAGGGTTACAACTTAGAGGTATAAAATGAGATATAACTAGCTTTCGACAAATAGTACTATATGTTTTATTGATTCTGTAACAATATTTTTCAAGAAGTATTGAACTGAAGGGAAAAAAAGTTTCTCACATTAGATACCATATCCACAAAATTGTCTAACATGTAAGCAACATGTCGTAGGCCCCCTTTGCACAAACAATTCAAACTAATCAATTTACATGCGACCAGAACTGACCATCTCCCATGCCACACCGCCAAAGAAAACAACTCGTGACCTCACCAATAGGATGAGCCCAGTCTAGATCAGGTCCATAAACCTAGTCATAATTTAAACTAAGTAAATACTTATCACTCTAATAAACCTTCAAAACGTCCATCTGACCTGTCAATGTAGTTGCTACCGCGCAAGTAACTACTGCAGATGCAAATTTAAAAGCAAAGTTTGCTCGACCAAATTCATATATTGTTGTAGACATGTTTGAAAAACTCATATAATCTTAATTGAAGGCCTCCATAGATGAGGGATCTATAAATCCTGTAGCTAATCCTAAATAGAGTGGCTGTGGTTGAGGCCCTTCCCTTTCAACCATTTGCGTAAATATTGCCCCAGATAGGTTTTTCATTTTAACAATATGCTTAGCAATTAATTAGTAAACTTAGCATCAAAAGAAGTGATACATAAACAATGCAGGACCATGTGTACCATTCCAACTAAGTTTCCTCTTTGATCAGCAAGCTGCATTTGGAGCCTAACTTTGATAACGTGTCTCTATCTTATAAGAATAATCCATAGTTCTTCTTTACTGCAGGCAACTTGCAACCAGATTAAATCAGTAACGTCATTAACCAACTATATTACCGACCAAAGTATTTGAACATCTCACAAGCACCAAAGTGAAAAGGACAATAAAATAAGTCATACAACTGCATCCTAAGCCTAGAGGTGGATTCTGGTCACCCACTTGAGCTATTTCATGAAGGTGGTCTACTAACCTGCACATTTTAAATTACGACAAAAGCCAAAATAAAAAAGAGTTGAAACTTGTAGCCATCTTAAACTTATTCAGTTTGTATTGAAAACAAAAAACAACCTACACAATGCAGCATGATTACATTAGAAGGTGTTATGATCTTTCTGACTAAAGAGGTAGTCTTGCAAAAGGAAGTGAGATGGCGCCTGATTTGTGTATTTATCTTAAATACAGAATAAAAACAGCTAAAGTATTGAGGGAGTTACAACTAACTGGTGACCCATCAACGTGTTAAAAGTGGCCTAATTATGGTATAATTACCTAGCAGGAAAATTGCAACTGAGAGATTAACAGTCGGGTTTCAAAATGCAGAATATGATGACTACTGTATGTGCGTGCAGGCAGGTGGGAGTAGACGCCATCGAAGAGCATGGCCATGAAGTTGCTGCACACCACCTCAGACTGAGGGTTGAGGCCGGCCACTTAAAGGAAAACGTTCAAACTAAAATCAATGACGATGAGAAGAAGGACTTCAACAAGTTGCAGAACACAAACTTATCTTGCACGCCACTAAATAAACTTTAACCTCCTCTATAAAATGAACCTGTTATTCAGGCCCAAATATCTCAGATACCAAAATAGTTTCCAAATGCTCGGTACACTATGGGTTCCTCAAATAATTGATAACCGTTGTACAATATGGATTGAAACCGCACAATTAATCCTGCGTACAAGAAGGTGCGATCAAAATAGTCATGAAACAATAGGAACAGACTTCACCAAGTCGCCATAGGTAAAGATACTCTAACCACCCAATTGACAACACTTATACACATCTACCCTAACCCAGGATATTTTGGAACGTGGGAGCCACTCAGATAAGCAATTTCATGTCTCCGTAAACAGAAACCACCTTATACAATCCAAACCAAACACTGCACCCGAGGCAACCAGACGTCACCCCGGTCCCCGGCGTGGCCCCACCTCTGCCGCGCCAGGGGTTTGTCTGGGACCTGTGGATCCCGTCTGCAGTACGTCTTCTGGCTCCGTGAATTTTCTAGTAAAGTAGAATTTCTGGAATTTTCTGAGATTATTCCGAGAGCTTTGATTTCTGCAAAAAAATAAGATACAAGGGCAATTATGCTGAAAACAACGTCAGTCTGTATTAGTTCCATTCAAATAATGCAAATTAGGGAAAAAACAACATAAAAAGTGTTTGGAAAAGTATATATGTTTTGGACGTATCAAGGAGGTGCAATTTGGACCAGTTCTTTGCTGACTTATGGCTCTGAAGAATTTTTTTAAACAAGGGTGACGATGGCTTGGTTGTTTCTATCATGGCGAAACATTGGTTTTCACATTTTTTTTTTCAAAACTTTCACTCAAAGAATAGGAAATTGGGGTCGCAAACCTTGAACATCGTGAATTTTGGTACTTTAAGCTACATTTCATGAATTAAACTAGTTTAATGAGATTTACCGCTATATTTCATGCATTAAACGAGTGCACTATGTGTTACAGTTTGGTCACAAAATTAGCATATAAAACGTAGTGTTAGATGTATGCCCAAGAGAAAATAATGTACATTTGTTTCATAAGTAATGTATTGTGGTTGTATGCTATAAGTGCAGTGGTCTATGAATGTGAGATTTAGAAGAAAACCCATAGGCACATGTAGAAAAATGAACACATCTTTTCACCTTTTATAATAGTATTTACGAAAGTGGAGTGATGCCATACATGATATTGGTCAACATATCAATATTATTTTTTCAAGCATGCATATGCATTTCTTTTGTACCCCTGAAAATAGACTTATGGTATGTGCCTACAGTAGCTTCGTTTTAGCCTGTGTAACTGGTATCTCTAGATGTTGTGTTTTCGTCCCGAGACTTTCCAGGCTTTATTAATTTAAAGCTTGGCATGCTAATGCCTTATATCTAAAAAAAATAGACTTATGGTTATTATTTTGTCAAATGTCTATTCCAAAGTAAATCTCATACAGTCGAATGAGTAAACAAACAAATTATCATTATTACTGTCAAAGCTACTGCATAACAAAGGTATGTCTATTTTTCTAGCGACTTTTTATTAAAAAACACAAGACTCTTCTGCTAATTGGTAACATAACACCAGACAATTGTATCGCTCCTGTGACAGCCACTATTGTATATCGGTGGATATTGTTCCCAGAGAACCGGCCACATGTATTGTGTTCCTGTCTGACGGATTACTAAGTAGCTTTTGTAATGTGAAAAGGAGTAAGTGAACACATGGGCCTGTTAGAACGGTACCGATGCAACTTTGACAACACTTATACACATCTACCCTAACCCAGGATATTTTGGAACGTGGGAACCACTCAGATAAGCAATTTCATGTCTCCGTAAACAGAAACCACCTTATACAATCCAAACCAAACGCTGCACCCGAGGCAACCAGACGTCACCCCGGTACCCGGCGTGGCCCCACCTCTGCCGCGCCAGGGGGTTGTCTGGGGCCTGTGGATCCCGTCTGCAGTAAGTCTTCTGGCTCCGTGAGTTTTCTGGTAAAGTAGAATTTCTGGAATTTTCTGAGATTATTCCGCGAGCTTTGATTACTGCAAAAAAATAAGATACAAAGGCAATTATGCTGAAAACAACGTCAGTCTGTATTAGTTCCATTCAAATAATGCAAATTAGAGAAAAACAACATAAAAAGTGTTTGGAAAAGTATATACGTTTTGGACGTATCTAGGAGGTGCAATTTGGACAAGTTCTTTGCTGACTTATGGCTCTGAAGAATTTTTTTAAACAAGGGTGACGATGGCTTGGTTGTTTCTATCATGGCAAAACATTGGTTTTCACATTTTTTTTTAAACTTTCACTCAAAGAATAGGAAATTGGGGTCCCAAACCTTGAACATCGTGAATTTTGGTACTTTAAGCTACATTTCATGAATTAAACTAGTTTAATGAGATTTACCACTATATTTCATGCATTAAACGAGTGCACTATGTGTTACAGTGGTCACAAAATTAGCATATAAAACGTAGTGTTAGATGTATGCCCAAGAGAAAATAATGTACATTTGTTTCATAAGTAATGTATTGTGTTTGTATGCTATAAGTGCAGTGGTCTATGAATGTGAGATTTAGAAGAAAACCCATAGGCACGTGTAGAAAAATGAACACATCTTTTCACCTTTTATAATAGTATTTACGAAAGTAGAGTGATGCCATACATGATATTGGTCAACATATCAATATTATTTTTTCAAGCATGCATATGCATTTCTTTTGCACCCCTGAAAATAGACTTATGGTATGTGCCTACAGTAGCTTCGTTTTAGCCTGTGTAACTGGTATCTCCAGATGCTATGTTTTCGTCCCGAGACTTTCCAGGCTTTATTAATTTAAAGCTTGGCATGCTAATGCCTTATATCTAAAAAAATAGACTTATGGTTATTATTTTGTCAAATGTCTATTCCAAAGTAAATCTCATACAGTCGAATGAGTAAACAAACAAATTATCATTATTACTGTCAAAGCTACTGCATAACAAAGGTATGTCTATTTTTCTAGCGACTTTTTATTAAAAAACACAAGACTCTTCTGCTAAGTGGTAACATCACACCAGACAATTGTATCGCTCCTGTGACAGCCACTATTATATATCGGTGGATATTGTTCCCAGAGAACCGGCCACATGTATTGTGTTCCTGTCTCACGGATTACTAAGTAGCTTTTGTAATGTGAAAAGGAGTAAGTGAACACATGGGCCTGTTAGAACGGTACCGATGCAACTTTGATCAACTTAAGACGACACGGGTTTTGCAAGGTAGTGACATGAACTGTGGATTGGCCAGAGTTTGAAAAGACACCCGAATCGTAGTTTTGCTATATGTTCTCCATCTGCAATTGGATTAAGATTATCTGTGTGGAGATATACAACCACCTTTCTGTCTCTCCACATAGGTCAAGATTCCAAAAAAAAGTAATCTAAAAAAAATGCAAAAAAGGTTGCACTTGTGCGCACAACTGTGTAGCAAAGCATCACTATGGAATTTGTGCCAATAGGACACAAGCATCACGTTTTCACAAGGTAGTGATGAACATAGATATGCGCTGGAGAAAAGGAGATAGTACAAATATCAGATGGTCGTTGCAGAGTCGAAGGAAGAGGTAGACATTGATAGCTTTTGTTGCATCATGGTCAACGTCCCATTAGTCAACGTTTTCCGTAAAATATTTTCCTAGATAACATGTGCTTTCTTTTTTTGAATTTTTTCATACATATATATATTAAACCAACAAAGAGTACACGATTACATCGATTACAAAAAAAAATACTAAAAAAGACGAGCAAATCTATGAGATCTTCAAGCCATTTCTTTTTCCATGACACAATCTTGCACTTTTCTGAAGGCAGCCATAGAACAACGCCGAAAACACCAAACCACAGACCTGTGAATACCAACGAAAGTTCTCCCCTTTTAATTTTGAGCCGCAATGACAAGGCTTTGTGCACGCACGCAGCCATTAAATTAATCAAGCAACATCGGCAAAAGCACCACCACTGATATTACAGGAACAAATAATCGAGCCACTTTGTCGACGTCGTTGGGAGCCGAGAGAACGAATCATCATTGCCGAAGACGTAGTAGCCGGGATAGATAATGCGAGGACAAACCTCTTCGCGGAAAACATGAGAAACAATCCAAGATTGATCTGGCGAAGCAAGATCTGAAAAACCATACCTAGACAAACTTAATCTTCCAAAGCCACCATTGACGTCGGGAAGGAGATCTCGCCGACGAACGAAGCGCGGAAGATCACTTATTGCAAACGATGTCATCTCCATTGACGAAAAAGATAACAACTAAAACCAAGGTCTAACATTAAGGAACTTTATATAGCGCCCTGCGCAGGTCCGAGGTCCCCACCCATCCTAGTGCCAGAGCGGCACGTAGAGGAGGTGAGAACCCGTCAATTCTTAGACGAAGGCGACGATAAAAATGCAGATGGCGTCGGCGGCGACGGTTAGGGTTGAAACCCTAGGCCGCCGCATCTCTTTCTTTCTTTTGTTCGACTAGATCGATTAGTAGTATCAGATAACATATGCTTTCTTTTTTGTGCCATGGGAACGCACGGGTATTAAGCGAGCCGAATGATCCAGCTCGCCCGCACGAATTTGCTCGATCAATACATGGGCCTGCCCATTTAAGACTTGTGGAGGATGAAAAATAATTAATGCCGTTGCTAGGATTCGAACCCGATACTAACCACTACGTAGAACAGATCCTCACCACAAGTAAATGCACATAATTTACTAGACATGACTACAAAGTGGTCAACCACTTTTTGACCTTAGGGAGTGGTCAGTTTCAGACCAGGTCAACTTTCTAATTTTGGAAAGATTACTCAAATCCGAAGCTTCCTAAAATAGAATCTGGCCGAAAACTCCATGTTGACACCATGTGGCCCAACTTCCGTGACACATCTATTTCCTTTCCTCTTTCCCTTCCTTCTCCATTACGCAGAGTTACATCCAGCAAAGTTTGTCCTACTTTAAGGGTGAAAATACATCCAGCAAAACCAAAAATATCTGATCAAATTTCAAACAAAATTCAAAAACATTTAGTAAGCAAAAAAGTCACTAGTAATTTGGTGAAGTCCCTTTTGGTGCACTAGTAAAAATTACATCGCATATGTAAAAATTACATCCAGGATAACAAAAAAAAGAAGAAAACTTCGGAGCGCTACTTTCAGGGTGAAAGTACATCTACTCATTTGTCAAAAAAATAAAAGTACATCTACTCATCCGTTGGGTACATCTCATGACAAAAATTCAAAGCTACTTCTGAAAAACTACATCCACATATATTCTGAAAGTAAATCCATAAGATTTAGAGCTAGTTCTAAAAACCAAGATTATGTACATACAAAAAGGTTCATACCTACTTCTGAAAAACTACATCCACCAAAGTACATCAAAATCCCCTGAGCTACTTGTAAATCTGTAACATGTGACAAGGGAATTAAATCCTACTTGTATAATCTTCTACACAAAAAACATGGATGTAACAAGATGGACTGGACTTGAAGACAAGTTACATTCTACACAAAAACATGGATGTAACAAGAAGATTTGAATTTGAAGACAAGTAAATCCTAAAGCAATAATTTACATTAAGACATCCATTAGATTAAAAAAAGTTACATCCAGAAGGTTGCGCTTAGGCATTGCCGTGATGCCGAGGAGCTGTAGCAAGCGGGTTGGTAGAGAGGAAGCGGTCGACGTAGGAGACGGTAAGGTAGAAGTGTCTGCGGCGAGCTTGTACTCCTCGGCTACCTCGACGAGCCAGTCGATGTGGCGCGCATGTTGGGCGTCACGTCCGTCTGCAATCACCTCATCTAGTCCCCGGCCGGCCGACGCTCCGCTTCCACCTACATCCCGCCTCATCCGAAGAAACCCATCCCCACCCAAGCCCAGCGCCAACGAATCAAACCGCCCCACAGCGAGAAATAGGGATCGGCTTCAGAGTAGGGTAGGACCTGCAGAGTTTTTTTTTTGACGATACAACAGCAAGCGCTGTGATCTTTTATATTAAGAGAGAGCAACCGAAAAGTCTTAGAGTTACAAACGCACTTTGTGGGAGAGGTATAGCAGTAAAAGTAAAGCTATACAGTAAGCATATACAGAGTAATTACATCGCGCCGGTCCAGATTACTCTTTTAGGCCAGCCGTGTCTAGGTAGAAAGCTCCTCGGAGATCTTGTCACAAACCTGAAGGAAGGTTAGTGATCTTGCGTTGAAGATCCTGTCATTCCGTTCTTTCCAGATGAACCACCAAGCGGTCATGTCCAGTGGGACCTGCAGAGTTGGCAGTCGCCGCCGTAGCTAACCTCCTCCGCGGAGGCTGGCGGCGAGGTGGACAAGCACCTGCTCCCGTTCGCGTGCTACTCCTCCCCGTGTTGAGGCGATGCAGGGGGCGACCAAGGTGAGGAAACGGTGGTGGGTACTGCGTTGAGCGCCACCTGATTCTGCTCGGCCACGCCGGAGGATCCCGCGGATCACGCAGCGGCGACGGTGAGCCGGAGCGCCGCCGCGGCGAGGGAGGAGGAGCGCGACGGCGGGAGACGGGGGCGAGGGAGGACGAGCGCATCTGCGAGAGATGGGGAATGGCGTTGCATCGGCAATGAGTTCCGTGGATACGAGGGAGCAGTCAGTTGGGGAAAGCTGATAGGAACTGCGCTGCGTGCGGGAGTAGGTCAAGTTGACTCGATCGGACGGCCCAAACAGTGAGCACGCCGTAAGATGAGAATGTGGTCAAACACGAAATAGAAATTGCGTAATTTACTTGTAGCATATCACACACACATTTTTTTTTCATTTTCCTTTATTTTTGATGTAAAATATTTAAATTTAAATTATCCCGATTTGAATAATGTTCATTTTTTAAATATATAGTTTTTTGTTACAAAAATATGTTTTGAAAAAATAATTTTAAAAATGAACATTTTCAAAATCGGAACAATTTTAAGAAGAACCATTTTTCAAAAAATAAATAATTTTAAAAAATCAGAACCATTTTCAAAAATCAAACATTTTAAAATTG
Organism: Poa pratensis; assembly: GCA_947311845.1. Taxonomy (NCBI): domain Eukaryota; kingdom Viridiplantae; phylum Streptophyta; class Magnoliopsida; order Poales; family Poaceae; genus Poa; species Poa pratensis. The sequence goes on along the minus strand of CAMZMU010000089.1, from coordinate 7,956,252 downwards.
GAATCATTTTCAAAAACCGAAAAAATTGAATCAGAACCATTTAAAGAACATTTTCAAAATATTTTTTAAAAAAATTAAAACATTTGCAAAAATAGTAACCATTTTTTAAAATCGGAACCATTTTTTAAATCGAAACCATTTAAAAAAATCATAACCATTTTCAAGAAGAAACCATTTCTCAAAAAACGGATTCATATTCAAAAGGTGGAGTAAATTACACAAAACTACCACAATTGTCGGCCAATTCACACGTCAGTACCTCTTTTGGTGATTTTTTCAAAAACCTGCCAACTATGAGACGTGGTGTTACAAATCGCACTAATATTTATCTAATGGCACTTTCAATTAGTTCTGGCAGGTGGGACTAGGGTTGAAAACGGAACGGAAACGGAAGGAAACATGAATTATCGTTTTTGTTTCCTTTCGTCTTGCCGGAATCGGAAACGAAATCGGAAACCCCGGAAACGAATACGGAATCGGAAATCGCCGGAAATGAATAGGGAAAGGATACGGAACGGATACGATACGAAAGCGGATATTTGTCGGAATACAATAGCGGTATAATATGTTGGTGCATACTCACAAAATATAAATATAAGTAGCTAACAAGACAAGAATTGTCCAGCGATCGAAAGCGAAGGCGCGAAACGGAGCAGTGCGCTGGGCACGGAGGAGTCGTCGGGGGATCAAGGAGTCGAGGCGGCTATCCTCCAAGCGATTTTCGAGGCGGTGTTCTAGGCTTGTGATCGCACGCTGCATGTATGTACCTAGATTAGTTAGGATTTAGTATTAACTAATGGACCTAACTAGCGATATAGGCAGGCCTCAGTTTGCACTTGGGCCGTGGGTGGCTCGAATCCAGAGTGTATTGTTTGTGCGGAAAGATTCCGTATTTATATTTCCATAATTTTCCGTTTCGTTTCCGTTTCCGCCGGAAACAGCTAAATCGTTTCCTTTGTCATTTTCACTTTTGAATATGCCGTTTCCGTTTTGTTTCCGCAAAATGCCGTTTCCTTTACCATTTTTGGCTCTTCATTTCCTTTTTCTACGGAAACAGCCGGAAAGTTTCCTTATCATTTTCAACCCTAGGTGGGACCCATCTGGTAAGTTGGACTTGTCAACGAAAAGTGCCACGTTGCCATGTTTGACTTCTCTCCCTTCTCCTTCCCTAGCAACTTTCTAATGGCCATGTTGTCGAGCACCTTGCGTGCTCTGGCTGCAGCCGTCCCTCTCCGGCCATGGCGCGTGGAGGCCGAGCAGCGCCGCCAAGGGGGGAGCGACTGGCCGGAGAGACTGGAGGCGCAGCTCCGGGTATCTTCACCGACCTCTGCTCTACGCCGTTCGCCGATGACCCGGCTTCGTTCCTCGTCATGCTCGCCGTCGGACCGAGCACGCGCTGTACGAGTTTGGCGCTGACGCTCCCGCTATCCGTGGGGAGAAGTTGAGGCCCTGCGGCTAAGCGTAGGCCTCTCGTCGTTGGCCGTGCGGAGGAGCCGTGGAAGACCGGCTTAGCGGCGACGGTGCCGTGGACCTTGGAGACGCCCGGTGACCGGGGGTGGCAGGTGGCTAGGACCGGCCCTCGACACGCTTGTTACCGCGGACGCCCACGGCCGATGCATCTTCATCGTCGAGCCGGGGACGCCGTGGAGCTTCTCAGAGTTGGCGGCCGGCAGCTGGAGCTGCACGAGGGAGGCAAAGCGGCGTGCTACCCATCGACGAGGCGGGGGGCCATCGGCGAGGATGATCACTCCACAAAGATCGTGCACGACATGTCGCAGCGGCAGTGGAACGTGTCGTCCGTCAGCACACCAGCGATCGCCATGGCCAGAGAGAGATGGGCAGACGGCTGCAGCTAGAGCACGTAGGTGGTCGACAAAATGTGTATTAGAAAGTTGCTAAGGAAGGAACAAGGGAGAGAAGTCAAACATGAGGACGTGGCACTTTTCGTTGACAAGTTCAACCTTTTAGATGGTCCCACCTGCCAGTACTGGTTAAACGTGCCATCGGATAAATATTAGTACAATTTATAACCGAATGCCTCACAGTTGATAGTTATTCGAAAAAAATCACCAAAAGAGGTACCGATCTGTGATTTCGCCAACAATTGTGCTAGTTTTATGTAATTTACTCAAGAAAGTGGAACCATTTTTAAAAAGGAACCATTTTCAAATATCGAACTATTTGAAAAAAATTAATCCATTTTTGAGAAAAACCGGAACCATATTCAAATAAGTGGAACCATTTTTTAAAATTAGAACCATTTTTTAAACCGGAACTAATTTCAAAAATCGGAACCATTTTCAAAAATACGGAATTATTTTTAAAAAAGCAGAACTATATTTAAAATGGTTCCAAATTTGAAATGGTTTAGATTTTGAAAAATGATTACAATTTTGAAAATGTTTCTGATTTTGAAAATGGTTCCAAATTTAAAAAAGTGTCATTTTTAAATGTTTCAGATTTTGCATTTGAATATGGTTCCAAATATGAAATGGTTCATATTTTTAAAAATGGTTGCAATTTTGAAATGGTTCCAAATTTAAAAATGGTATATTTTTAATTTAAAAATGGTATATTTTTAAAAAAAATGGTTCACACTTTGCATTTGAAAATGCTTCCAATTAAAAAATAGTTTCAGATTTGAAAATGGTTCATTTGAAAAATGGTTTAGATTTTATATTATAAAATGGTTTCAATTTTGAAAAATGTTCAGATTTTGAAAATATGAAAAATAATATTTTTTTCAAATAAATGAAAAGAAAACTAAACTAGATAATAGAAAATGAAAGAATGAAACTGAAAAAAAAACATAAAAAGAAACGAAGACCGAAAACCGAAAAGAGGAAAGAATAGAAGGACAAAAAATGATGCATGAAAATATACACGCGTGATGCAGTGTTAGGACTAGCTTAACGCGAGCGAACCCTATATGCCGCGTGGGAGCTTGTGCCGGCCCGGCCTATCCCGCGACTTTCCCTTTTCTTCTTTCATTTTTTTGTTTGTTCCTCTTTCTTTTTCGTTTCTTTTCTGTTTTTCTTTTTCGTTTCTTTTCTGTTTTATTTATTTTTTCTTATCGTTTTTCTTTTTAAATTGTTTTTAATAATTTAAAAATTGTTTATTTTTTAATTGGTTCCATTTTGATAATGGTTCCAATTTAAAATGGTTCAATTTTAATAATGGTTCAAAATTTAAAAATAGTTCTAAATTTAAAATGGTTCCAAATTAAAAAATGATTCCAAATTTGAAAATGGTTCTAAATTTAAAATGGTTCCAAATTTTAAAATTGTTCAGTTTTGAAAATGGTTCCAAATTTTAGATTCTGAATTTAAACTGGTTCTAAATTTAAAAATGGTTCCAAATTTAAAAATAGTTCTGAATTAAAAATGGTTCCAATTTTAAAAATGGTTCTGAATTTAAAAATGGTTCCAATTTTAAAAATGATTCCATTTTGAAAATGGATCCAAATTAAAAAAAAATGTTCATTTTTGGAAATGTTTCCATTTTGAAAATGGTTCTGAATTTAAAAATGGTTCCATTTTAATGGTTCTCAATTAAAAAATGGTTCCGAAATTAAAAATTGTTCAAATTCAAAAAAAAAGAACACAAATTTTACTCAAATTTAAATTTTGTTCCTATTCATAATTATCCAAATTCGAATTTTGTTGAACATACGAGAAATAGCACAGCAGGAAACAGAAAGAAGTAGCAAAAATGATTGGACTGGCCCATATAAAGAAGCATGCAGGCGGCGCGTGACCGAAACGTCGCTAACGAGCATACCATATATAGGACCTCCCGGGTTTGCGCTACAGTGGGGAGCGCCTATTCAGTACCTTTAGCACTGGTTAGCGCGCCGTCGTCCGCGCTCCCACGCGCAGCGAGCCTTGTTGGGCTTGGCCCATTACCACTTCGCATTCCGCGAGCATACCTGTTCAACTGGTTCGCGATCTATTCAGCGAGAGTACGTGATCGAGTACTAAGCTAGCGTACAAGAACCAGTATTTGGTTGAATTTTTTCTATTTTATTAATTAAATTATGTACCGATCATGGGAAAAAGGCAGAGATTGAAAATCTTCCCATCAAGAAAATATTCTGGGATAGTCTTCCACATAAACCATTATAAACTGTAAAAGGGTGATGAACCATAATATGGCAATGAATCGGAAAAGTTGGTGAACCAAAAAAATTAAATCAAAAACTAATATTACGATGATGAACCGTAAAGGGGTGATGAACTGAAAAAAGGTGATGTACTGGAAAATGGGTGATGAACCGTAAAAGGGTAATGAACCATAACAAGGGTGATGAACCGGAAGGTGATGAACCAAAATGTGGTGAACTGGAAAGGGGTTATGAACCATAAAAATATGGTGAACTATAAAGGGGTGATGAACCAAAATAGGGTGAACTGGAAGGTGATGAACCAAAATGTGGTGAAAATGTGTCATGTAATTAAACGAAAACACTGGTGAACTGAAAATAAGAGTGATACAAAATGCGAGTGAAGAACCAAAAATGTAGGTGAACCAAAAAACGTTGTTGACCCAAAAATAATAGTTAACCAAAAAATGGAGGGGAATAAAAAATGCAAATGAACCAAAACTTATATTGAACCAAAACTGTGGGTGAACCGAAATAAACCTTTATAATAATGAACCTAAAATGTGGGTATGATGGTGCACCAAAAATAGTAATGAACCGAAAATGCAGGTATGCGGGTGAACTGAAAATTGAGATGAATGGAAAAAAAATGAATGAACCATACACAATAAGGGATGAACCGTAACAAAGTGAACCATGACTATAATGGTGAATCAAAATATTAGTGAACTGAAAATATTGGTGAACCAAAAAAAATAGTGAACCAAAAATGCGGGTGAAGAACCGAAAATGCTGGTGAACCGAAAATATAATGAAACAAAAATGTAGATGAACCGTAAAGGTCATTGGTCCAAAATAATAATGAACTGTAAATACGGGTGAACAAGAATTACAGTGAACCGAAAATGCTGGTGAACCAAAAATAATAGTGAACCAAAATACGGGTGAACTTAATTTTCTGTTTTTAAAATCTAAACCATTTAAAAAAAATAAACCATTCTAAAGAAAACTAGAACCATTTTTAGAATCGGAACCAAAGTCGAAACATTTTCAAAAGATCGGGACTATTTAAAAAAAATCGGAACCAGTCTAAAAAAATGGGATTTTTTTTTAAAATTGGAATCATTTTAAAAATTCGGAACCATTTTTAAAATAGGAACCATTTTCTAAAATCCGAACCATTTTTTATTATTAGAACCATTTTTAAGGAAATAAAAGAAAGGAAAAAGGAAAATAATTATAACTAATATTTTTTATCTCCACATGCAATCTATCCACATCACTTGCTTTTTTAGCCATTTAATTGTCCATGTCTTCCCACTAATATTCGTTAATTATTTTCTATATCTACATGCAAACATGCACATCATCTTTTTTTTCTCCCATATTTTTTGATATTTGAAGGATAAGATCACACCATGTCGCTATATAGGTACACAGGGACATAGCTGCTTTTGGGCCAGTGGTGTCAGCTGACCCCGATGGAAAATGGAAAATCCTTCACTAATTACTATTAGTTAGTGTAATTTATAGAGAATGACCCAGTGAAATTCAGAGATTACAGTCATGACCCCAGTGCCATTTATTCTCAGCTTCGTCCCTATAGGTACATAAGTAAATCATGTGCAAGTAGAACAACGGAATTAGTTTCGTCCGTGGACTTTTTGCCAATTAGTTTTAATGATGAAAATCATATAGTTGTTATTCGAAATATGGGCTCTTCTATATGTATTCACTCAAAAGTTTCTATATATATAATATGCGGCAATGTGCATGTCATCTTCATGCAAGCCATCCACAACATCCTTTTTTAGCCCATTGATATAGTCTTATCTATATCAATCAGATACACCCCTAACCATAACGATCTTTGACATTATAAACCATGCATACATTCGATTAACTAAATCTTGCATATTTCTTTAGTCAACTTTAGGTTTCATGCACTTTATTAAATTTCTTAAGGGAGACCCGCTGCAACACGCAGGATGGAACAACAAGACTTGACCCTTGGGCCCTCAGCGATGTCGGCATCCTCGGGCTCTGGACAACGAGCAAGTGCATCTGGGCACCACAAATGGCTCCACCTGGATGAAAAAAATCAAACCTTTCATGAGCAGCAGGTGAGACCTCGTCCTCTTCTTTTTCCTGTCGATGTTCAGCAGGTGAGACCAATTCCTCCACGTAGTGTCGATGCTCAGTAGATATAGCAACTGATCTTTGAATGCTCTTTTGAACAATCGTTCTATTAAGCATCACCAGTCTTTGGAGTAACTAACATAAGAGGTTGCCACATGACTTGAATTTTTTTCTATACAAGTAGTTTATGTTTGAGTGGTCAAATTTGGCTATATTGTGTCAAAGAGGCAAAGACGATTTAACCCTGGAATGACATGACTATGATCAGTTTGTTCTGATTTTTGGATTTGATCCGGTGGAGTAGATTATTGCCTTAGTAAGTTATTGTAGGATACATGATGATGAAACGTTAACAACCTTACTCTGTCTTTTCAGTTTGGGAAAAATGGGAGGTCTTGACTGGAACAAAGTCATTCATCAGCACCAAAGGTGGCGTCCAAGCATCTTCAGCCCCTTCTTCTCCTTTGGGGGCACATACCGTGGCGGAGACGGAGGGACACTCAGGTCCTCAGCCTTCCCCATGTCAAGTTGTTTCATCGCAGCCGGCTTTACTAATTTGTCCCCCTCATCTTCAAAGACTGATTACGGAGGGCTCGTTGTTGTATCAGCCCACGCTTCACCTTCATCCTCACCGAGGCCAACATCACCGGAATTACGCTTCCTCGCTGCATTACTTGCCGGAATGATATGACTCTCCTTCTCTCTCCAGACGCCTTCATGGCCCCCATTACAGGCTCCAAACCTAGCCCGTCCTCCTCCACGCCCAGCTGACCGACCCCCACGGTCACCCATGGAACCACGGCCTCTCCCTCCCAAGCCGCTGCATAGCCCCTGCAAATGCGCGGCGTGCTCGGATGCCAGGATACTTCCGACGCCAACATCCACTTGCCGAACTGTAGGTCCTCAGCAGCAAACTATCCAGTTCCACACTCAAGGTGCTCATGGCCCATTCTCCCGCAGAAGTTGCAGAACTTTGAGATCTTTTCGTACTTGACTAGTAGGAGCATGCTGTCACTTCCCTCTGGAGAAAACGTCACCACTCGTTGCAGTGGTCTATCCGCCACCAACTTCACTCTTGCCCTATGAAATTCACCACTTCTGAAGGACACCGCCCTCGTCTCCACCTTGTCAACCATACCCACCTTCGCTGTTAGCTGCCTTAAGATAGTCTCTGTGTGAAACAACGGCGAAATTCGATGGATCTGAATCCACGCTTGCACATGGTTGGGCATCACGGACGGGGTTGTGGTCGCCCCATCGAACTTCTCCAGCATCAGTGCGCACTCACGGAAGAGCCACGACCCCTCTTCCATGATACGGTTCCAGTCCCCCAAACAGAAAGCTTGCACAATGAACATGTTCTTTTCTATGGGTCTCAACGTAACCTGAAACGGTGTCTCAAACGTATCTATAATTTTTGATGTTCCATGCTAATATTATACCAATTGCTACATGTTTTGCATCTACTTTATATCACTTTTATACATTTTCTGGGACTAACCTATTAACAAGATGCCACAGTGCCAGTTCCTGTTTTCTGCTGTTTTTGTATTCCAGAAAAGCTAGTCTGGAAATATTCTCGGAATTGGACGAAAATTTACGGAGGCCCCTATTTTACCAGAAGACTCCATGGGCCAGAAGGACAAGTCCGGGGGAGGCCCGAGGGCCCCACACGTGGGCTCGGCGCGGCCAGGAATCTCCCGGCGCCCTAGGGTGGTGTCGCCGCCTCGGTCACCTCCTCACGACGCCCTTTGGACTATATATTGCCCCTGACCTAAAACTCACAGAACAATTGATGAAACTCCCGAATACATCTCCGTGCTCCGCCGCCACGAAACTCCGTTTCGGGGTCAGAAGGTCCTGTTCCGGCACCCTGCCGGGACGGGGAATTTCCCCCGGAGCCATCTCCATCGACTCCACCGCCATCTTCATCGCCGTTGCTGCCTCCCATGATGAGGAGGGAGTAGTTCTCCCCCGAGGCTGAGGGCTCTACCGGTAGCTATGTGGTTTATCTCTCTCTCTCCCATGGTGTGATCTTTATGTGATCATGAGCTTTGTAATCTAGTTGAATCCATAGATGTACTCTTCATTATCTTATATGCTACTCAATTGGTTTTATTAATGTAATCTCCGGAGTCACCTTTGTCCCATGGTGCGAAGTTGACAGTGTGCGCCCCGTGTGTGGCTCTTAGGCTAAAGATAACAAGAATACTTATCATGAGTTATTATTTGCGTTGGATGTCTCTATGAAATTGCGGTGTTTGTTTAGTACCTTCTAGGGCACTCAAGTTGACAGTGTGGGGTTAACTAGACATGGGAATGCGACTTTAAAGTGTGCTGTTATAGCCCTAAGCAGTGGATTGGTGTTCGTTATCCAACGAGAGAATAATTCAGAGTAGCAAAGTGAAGAGGAAATATCTATGTATTCAATTATATTATTATTGTTGAGAGTGTCCACTAGTGAAAGTATGATCCCCGGGCCTTATTTCCAAGCATTGAAACACCGTTTACTCTCATTTTGTCTCATGATTGTTTGCTGTCATTTTTATTTCAGATTACAATTACCACTTATAATCATCCATATTACTTGTATTTCACTATCTCTTCGCCGAACTAGTGCACCTATACACCTGACAAGTGTATTGGGTGTGCTGGGGACACAAGAGACTTCTTGTATCTTAATTGCAGGGTTGCTTGAGAGGGATATCTTTGACCTCTACCTCCCTGAGTTCGATAAACCTTGGGTGATTCACTTGAGGGAAACTTGCTGCTGTTCTACAAACCTCTGCACTTGGAGGCTCAACACTGTCTACAAGAATAGAAGCGTGCGTAGACATCATAACCTCCTTTGTCGTATTTCACGCTGCTTTCATCGTCTTCACCAGCGACTGCCAGCTGAAACCCTTGACGGTCAGGAGTTTGTCTACCGCCATCCACTTCACCTCGGGGAGGTCCACCAGTTCTGCCTTAGCCACGAAAACACCATCTCTCTCAGCCTCGCTCAACTTATTCGTCCACCTAAAAAACTCTCGTCGTCTTCGAAGATTCCGCCGCCATTGCTACGTCCGCACACCGATCGGATCTTCCTCACACGAGATCGCGGCCTGCCTAGGCCGAGAAGTTGTGCAAGACAACCCCTTGGTCACCCAAACGGGAGCAAGGACAGTACAGCGGATCGATCGGGACCGGAAGCCCTCGACGGAGAGAATCGCCTCCGAGGTCGCCAAACCCTAGATTGGACTAGGTCGATACGAGAGATTCACACTTATCCATCATAAAAAAACAAATACTATAGGGCTGGTTAGAAAATAAACATTTTCGAGAATATGAACCATTTTCACAATTAGCGAAAATAAAAAACCATAAAAAGAAATAAAAAGGAAAGAGGTGAAACAAAAACGGAAAATTTAAAAAAGGAAACAGAAAAAGAAGTGAAAACAACAAACATGAAACAATAGAAGAGTAGATAAAGAAACAATAACACCAACCACAGTTTCTGCGTCGGTGGAACTTCCTAGTTCGAATCCCACCCGTGGCCTCCTATTTTCAAACAGCGAACGGGTAAGCGGAACCGCGCGAGGAAGGAATCAGAGGTGCACGAAATGCTGCTAACTAGCGCAGCGGGCGTAGAATAGGAATTGCTGCTACAGTGCTGGTTAGGAAAAATACATTGGGCATCCTGCAGCCCATGGGCCCAGAAATATATGGGCGGCCCAAAAGGTTCAGGCGGTAGAGGTCTGGACGGACACGGAAAACGCCTGATCTGGACTACTACATATCTGCGGCCGCTACCGAGGGCTAGACCAGTTTCCAGAGAGATCGAAAGAGGAGAGAGAGAGAGAAGCACCAAACCCTAGCTCCCCCCCTCGTCTCGTGCAGGTCGATCTCGCCGGCGATCCCATGGCGCTACGCACTCTCGCCGCGAGGATGCGGACTCCGGCCGCCGCCGCTGCTCTCCGTCTGCCGCCAGCACCCCGCGTCGCTCCCCCCGCCGGCACCGTCCGAAGTATCTTCACCTCCTTCTCCTTCCAGGTTCGTCCTTCCACCGGCCGTCTTTGGCGCTCGGCGGATCGCTAATCGGAGAGATTTATTTTCTGCCCTGTGTGTGCCGACACATAATTTCATCCAGTATACGACGAAGCGTCTAATTTCCCCACCTATGACGAGTCTGCTCATGTTCAATCTTTTGCGCGTGTGCCTGTGTCCACTCCGATTCAATTGTTTTAGACAGTCACCTGACCTATCGGGCGTCGGAAAAAGGAGTTGGCTGTTTTAGTTCGTTCTTTCTCGGTGCTCTGTTGTTTCCTCTGCACGAGATCGGTTTCATAACATGTTTAGTTAGGCTGGAGTTGGTAAATGTTTAGTTGGGTCATAGCATGTTTCACTACATTCTGAGTGACTAATTAACCATGTTCGATTAGCAGTTGGACCAATCATGGATTTTGGCTCAGTTTCCATGTCATTTGAAGCTTCTGTTGAAGCTAGCCCTTCATTTCCTTAGCATATTTATTATGGAAGCCTGATTCACTGAATTTGCCCACAATTAGACGTCTTCCATGGGCAGACTAGTCAAGGATTAATATAGGTAATGATTATGTGGGCTTTTTGCATAAGTCATCATTTCTAATCCTCAACAAATGACTAGGGCTCTTTGGCTCATGGAAGTAATTCATGGGACTAGGTGTGATAGGATATTTGTCGATTTCTGTTTCAGTGAAATCGTGATTTATAATCCTTCTAACTAACAGTAAAGGGCCCATTTATGCTGGGTCTTTAAATTAAGTGCCTTGATGAAGTAGTATAATATAATGGAAGTAGCTTACTGGACCAGTTTGATGCCTACGTCGATTGCTAAGCTGTAATCTGTATTCTAATATAAATCTCTCATTTACAATACAAGGTACGGTTGGGACAGAATGCTTGCACTCTTCCTTGTATGGTGTAACTTTTGAGATGCTATAGGATCATAGGCAACTAATTCAGTTGAGATGCTATAAGACATATGTGGAAGGATAAAATACAAATAATCCTTGAACTGCTCGCTAGCAAGATTTCAACTGCTAATCATCATATGTGCCCGATTTTTCTTTATGCCTCTATCACGTCCTCTTTGGCTTGAGATACTGCTTAACTAGCAGTTCCCCTATTGTTTTTTTTTTTTTTTTGAACTACAATTCCCGTCTTGTATTGTTTATGTTTTGTCGTCTCAGCTTAATTTTTTCCTTGACTTCTTTGGATGAGCAGGGACGCCGAGCGGAAGATGTTAAGACGCTGTACCGTGAGAACCTGAAGATACTCAAGGAGGCGAAGGAATATGAGCGTGCCATGAAGTAAGGGTTTGAGGCTTATGGTTGCATGGTTTTGACTGAAACTATCCTAGTACTAATGTCTTTTCCTACTTTTCTGTTGTTAAGCAAGCGTATTCGGAAGCTGAATGTGGGGAGCAAAGTTCTGAAATGGACCTTCAGGCTGGTGATTCCCCTTCCCTTGGCGGCTACTGTTCTCAAAGTGACCCATTAGATGATGATTCGCCGTTCTGTTTAGTTGTCGAACTACTTGATGTCTTGTCTACTGATGAATAGGTCGGTCTGGTGTTTGTGTTTGTGTTATGTAACGTGAGTGTCACTTCGCCACGTGGAACTTTCGCACTAAGTTAAGTTGCTAATGCAGCAGATTGTGTTAAATCTGTAGCAGCAGATCAACACCACCAGTGGCTTGTTGAAGTTGTAGTGAACTGTGTTGCCTGGTAACATGCTCTCTCGTGTTGTATTGCTGTGTTAGCGGTTAAATGCATGGTGTTTCAAGAGCTAAATACAAAACTTTTCAGCACATTTTTATAGTGTTATAATGATTTTGCAAGACTCCAGTTTCGAGAGTCGAACAACAGTGATAGTTTTGTTCCTTGATCAGCAACCTGGGCTGAATCCAAACGAGGAACATTGAATACAGCATTAGAACATAATAACAAGCCCCGTCCCCAAACTTTTCACTAGGTTCATGATACTGTCAATGTACCAATGAACATTCTGAATGAATAGAGCCTAGCAAGTTATGCTCAAAACAAAGTGTAGCACCAGCGCACATTTGGCTACAAGAGGTAGCTTGGAAGTTCTCAAATTTCCATTGAATGCAACAAAAGGTTATTTAGATCTACTAGAGATGCTCAAATTTCCATTTATGGGACGGGCTATTTAGATCTACTAGAGACGAGCCTTTTCGGCTGAGTAGGATTCGACAATGGGCCTGAGTCAGTGATTCGACAATGAAGCTCTCAAAACGCTCTTGTCAACGGTGTACATCCCACTCAGATCCATCATCATGAGTCGGTTCTCCTCAGCGATCATGTCGGCCTTCAAATGCAAATGCTTCTATGTGAAGGTTTTCTTTGACTTTGACAACTCACCAATTTGCTCTCTCAAGCTTGCTACATCGGCCTTCTTTTTGGATGTCGGCATTTGCTTATCTATCTATATTTTGTGGAAACCGGAAGACGCGATCGCAAGGGTTCCAACTCCTTGCACAATGTGATTTCCATGTCGCTCCTTTCCGCCGCAGTGGCGGAAGGATTGAAAGGAGCGACGTCGAGGATGCTACAATTGGGCGACGCTGCTTGGCATTTTAAGGGCTGCGGCTGCGGGTGCTCCATGGTGGACTGATGAGGACTGACGACATTACCTACGCAGGCCCCCTTTTTACGCCAAAACATAAAAAAAAACAATGGTTATTTAAGGGCCAGTCATTTAGATCAGTTAGAGATGCTCTTACACACATGGCATTGTCCTAATTCAAAAAATATGCCCTCGAACAGAAAAGTTTTCACATATCCCTGTGAAGAACACACGGCACATCTTTTATTTTCATTGACGGTTAATTCAGTAACGGGTAACCTACAGGCTACAGATGTTCCACAGCAACCAACATAGCATACAACAAGCCAAGTGGGCAGCAAATGTGAATTTCAAATACCAGAATCTAAATTAATAGAGTAGTTCTTCCAGGACAGAGCCCAACTAAAACCCAGTCAAAGTTGACATACACATGGACAAACAGAGTCATCCTACTACATAACCTCATTCCACAAGATGAGCACTAATAAATCCAGAACAAGGTGCTGACAGATTACACATTAAAACAACTGGTAGTTATGCGAGTGCAGGGGCATAGAGCATCATGTGCGCCCAAGTCACTTCTCTGGTGTGCGGCGCCACGAGTCCACATATAACACGAGCTCTAGTCCAGCGCCAGAACAAATCCACAACTTAGTACTCCGAATTATGTCCTCCCAAAGCGTTGACACCTTGTCCCCGACCAAACTTCATAAGAAACAAGCAGGGAAATCATGTTCTTAGAGTGCAGACTTACAAACAGGCAACTGCATACACTTTAGGATCAGATGAGTGTATGGAAAAGGACAAAACACCTTACCTCAAACGTTCGAAAGTTTCATCAATCTCTTTTCCCAGCAAGTCTGCCTGACGTCTGATCTCCACTTCACTAGCTGATTCCAAATTGATTCCTTTGTCATGCTGTCCACTCTGCAAGAGCCAAAGCATAAGAAGCTGAGATGGCAATGCCAAGTGGAAACTTGCTATTGCAAATAAATGATAAGTTACAAATCCTAAAAGCATTGGTTTCATATTAAGGGGGCAATTGCCCCCACTGGTGTAAACCTACTTCTCCAACCAAGCATCATGGCCAAAGTCATCAATCCATAGTCGGATAGTCCCATAATATCCAAGCAAGTCACTTGTACAAGTGACTGTTGTCCCCGTCATATACAATTTCAATAACCTACGTTTAAACATCTAGCCTCGATAAGCCCAATCTGTGATCTATTAAAAACATCACCTACTCCTTGTAAATGCAGGTAAGCCTGGGCATTCAAACAGGAAGCAAATAAAGTCATCCTTCTTATAAAGCACAAGGATATAAAAGTGTATGTACAGCAACTAAGGATCATCAGTTTGAGCTTATAAAATCTAAACACGCATGCGTTTCTTTCTGATGCATCTACATAACGTACAATATCTTGTGAATTTCTATGCAGCATGAAACAGCAGAGCAAAAAGAAGTCACTTGTACAAGTGACTGTTGTCCCCGTCATATACAATTTCAATAACCTACGTTTAAACATCTAGCCTCGATAAGCCCAATCTGTGATCTATTAAAAACATCACCTACTCCTTGTAAATGCAGGTAAGCCTGGGCATTCAAACAGGAAGCAAATAAAGTCATCCTTCTTATAAAGCACAAGGATATAAAAGTGTATGTATAGCAACTAAGGATCATCAGTTTGGGCTTATAAAATCTAAACACGCATGCGTTTCTTTCTGCTGCATCTACATAACGTACAATATCTTGTGAATTTCTATGCAGCATGAAACAGCAGAGCAAAAAGAGAGAAACAAAGTAAACCTCTCTACTTCCTTGGGTAAGTTAGCATGACTTGACTTGCAAATCAGGTAAGTTACCAAAGGTTATACTTCGGCGCAGTACGCGGGGGGGGGGGGGGGGGGGGTGTGTGATGGTTACGAGGTGATGATTGATATATTCGACCAAACTAGTTATCAGCAAGTTGCAGCCAGATGATAGATCTTCTAAATCCAATCCAGGTGAGTAAGAATTCAACAGTTTTGCTGGGAAGACACCTACCATCTCCCACCACCCCATAGTAGCAAAAAATACAAGTGAGTGTTTGGTCCATCATATACAATTTCATAATCCAAATCTACTAAATATAAAGCCCAAACAACATGCGATTTCAGTAATCTACCAATTCAGTTAGCCATATATGCATTGTCAGCTGTCCAGGATATACAAACAAGATGTGTTAGTGCATAGCCACCCATGAGCTATTTAAGTTTCAGGTTAACAAATAACAGTGATGTGAGCAACTGGGCCATTCTCCCTGTAAAATTCTAAAATGTAAATGCAGATAAGTCTGGGCAAGGCAAATAAAAATCAAGGTCTACCTTCATACATTCTAGAGGGGCGGGAGAGGTCACCATATGAGGAAAATCTAGTCTTTGACGAATCAAGCAGACGTGCATGTGTACACGAATCCCTTATGAAAACTAAACACACTGGCGCCCCCTTCTGATGCGTCTACATGGCTTCACAAATCAGGTAGACCTGATTGAAGTAAATTTGTAAGCTTTTTTTCTCGAGAAAGCATCGTTGCCATGGCCGAACTAGCAAATCAAGGGAGGGGTATACTTTTCTCGAGCACGAACAGAAGCAGATCCGGCGGTGGACAAATCAACAAACGGGATGACGATCGACAGACTGGAGGAATCTAGGTACCGGCGCGCATTCATTACACGGGGAAGAAAACAAAATCTTCCAGATTAGCGATCCATCGAGCGGCAGGGACGGAAGGACGGACCTTAGCGAAGCTGAAGAACTTTCGGCGAGCGCCGGCCGGAGGCGAGACGCGGGGTGACGGCAGACGGAGAGCAGCAGCGGCGGGGTTCCGCATCTTGGCGACCAGGTTGCGCAGCGCCATGGGATCGCCCGGCGAGATCGATCTGGACGAGGCTCCGCGGCTAGGGTTTGGTGTTGAGGGGAGGGGTCCTAGCTCGCTCGCTCTCTCTCTCTCGGTTTGTCTCGAAGCTCGCTGAAGAGCTGGGTTATAATAAGACCACACGTGTCCGTACGACAATCCGCTCCGGACTCCGGTAATCTCCCTGGGCTGATGGGCTGGGCTACGTTTTGCCTCCCAATGTTTGCCCTCCCTATTTTTCCTTCTTCATTATTTCTCGCTCGTTGCGATGTGTAGCACCGACTCGCCTACACGTTGTCCATCGTGGGCCAGGTCTAAGAGCATCTCCAACACACCCAACAACTCCCCGCCCAAAAAAAAGTTTTACAGCACCATTTTATCACTTTTAGCGCGCCGCGACCGCTATCAGTCCAACAGAGGCGCTAAAAAATAGCACGCAAATTGCATCGGTCCAACAGACGCACTAAAATACAGCGCGTAGCCTACATTAGTATAGCAAACAAGTCCCTCAATTATTACAAAAATGACCCTACAATTTTTTTGAGAAAAGCAATTGGGTCCCTGGGTTCGTCCTCCACCACCACGCCATGGCCGGCGGCCGATTCCAGCGGCACGATACCTGCAAGAGGGAGGCTGCGGCCAACAGGAGGGCCACGGCGGCGGCGGCGACCTACAGGAGGGCCACAGCGACGGCGGCGACCTGCAGGAGGGAACCGGAACCGCAGAGCAGGAGGAGAGCGGCGACCTGCGGGAGGGCGGCCAGCAGGACGCCCGCGGCGGCGACCTGCATGACGCCCGCCCTCGCTCGAGGTGGTGGTCGTCATGGCCTCGCTCGCGGTGCTGCGCGAGCTCGGGGCGGCGGGCGGGCGCCGCGGAGGTGAAAGTGCATGGTGCCCCCATGTGTGGTTATGGTAATTAATGACAATCCTTATGGACTAATATTTGCATTGAGATGTCCTTATAGATCTTGTCCATGGAAAAGATTGTAGTTCATGTGTTGGACTCTAGAAGCTTTTATGATGACCAAGGTTCTATCCAAGGGTTTATATGAAGAATGTCATGTGAAGAGTTGAGCTTATTGCAATCATGGCTTGGAAAAGTAGATTGAGTGAACATTCATGTTATCTCTAAGCAATCACATATATCATGATAAGAAGATGAAGTACAAGTGGAATCATGAAGACGGAGATTAGCAAGGCTCTCCCATCATGGAGTATGGGGGAGTATTTGGAGAAGTCTTCATCAAACATGTGCTAGCAAGCAATTTCAAGAAAATTAACCCACCTCTCCCTCCCGCATATTTCTGGAACTCTCTCCCCTCTCCTCTCCTTCTACTGAAACCAGAGGCGACCCGAGGGCAACCCCGGCTCGGCCAGCGTTCGCCGGCGCATCCGTGGGATTCCCCACCCTCCGACGGCCGCTCCGGCGGCGGGAGGATGGGGGATCCCCGGATCTGCGGCCCGGCGTTGTAGATAGGGTGTGGTGTTGGTGGATCTTGGGTGTCGGGGCCGTGGTGGGGAGGCCTCCATCGCCCTTTTGTCGGGCCGCAGCTTCCCCTCGTTTCCGTCGTCGTCTCCGACGGCGGCGGATGGCTGCTGCTCCGATCTGCCTGCGCTTCCTCCGGCGCCGGTGGTTGTTTTGCGGTGGGAGCTCTGGAGGACTGCGGAGGGAGTTGGAGGCTGCTGCTGCGGGGGCTCGTGGAGTGCAGGTTGAAGATCTGGCCATCTCCGGTGAGGTGGTGTGGCGTTGGCCCCAGATCTGGGGCGGAGGTGGCTTGGGGGCTTCCCCCGGCCGATGGTACTTCTTCGGTGTCGGATCCAGCTTCTCGGAGTTGGAGGCTGATGCGGCTCGTCAACGCCTTCGGGCTAGGAGCTTCTCCGCTCTGTGGGTGAAGGATGCTGGCGACTGGTTTCTGCGGCGTCATCGACGACGGAGGGCTGGTGTGCTCGGCGTTCTCGAGGTTGAAGACGTTGTTCTGCAGCGGCGCTGCTCTCTGTATCCTTTCTCTGTAGTTTTAGCTGCTTGTATTTCGACATGTATTGTGTTCTTCTCAGTTTGAATATAAGTGTTGTGCTGTGCAAAAAAAAAAAAGCACTTTCAAGAAAGGTGTTCCAACTTGAGAAAGTCAAGATCGTCATCATCTAGCTCAAGTGGAATGCGCAAGGCAAATATATGATTGATAGGGTTTCTATTTTACCGGTCTCGTGGTGTTAGTGGGAGACCGGGTTATAGAATAAACGGCGTACTATCAAGTGGGGCTCTCAAGTGAGTAACTTGATCGCATCTTTGTGGAGAGCTCAAACCTTTGCATACTTGGCATATCATCTTTCTTGGTTCTTATTTAGCGTTTATCCTTGTGAGGATTTAGAGCTTGTGTTCATCTCCATTCCAAGGTTTAGTTCATCAAAAGCGGATTTTATTCGAATATCTTGTTGCGTTTTTGTTGTTGGAGGTTTTACCGGTTTGTCTTTTATAGAGAGGTCAAACTATCTCCTTGTGGATTCCTTCTCACATGATGGACTATGATATTTCTCTGCATGATCTTGTAGTACTCTTCGTTACAGTTCAACAAGCCTAAGATCATCAAAAACGGAGTCCGGACGAGAAAGTTATTGGATTTTCGGCTAAGGACCAGCTTCCAGCCAGTTTTGCGAGTCTCTGGAAAAACCGGACCTTTCGGCCGGACCTTTTGTTTCTTGGGCCGGATATTCCGGGAGGCCGGACATTTCATTTATGGGCCAGAAAATTTCGGCCCCAGATTTCCTACAACGGCTATTTTTTGTAGGGACCTATAAAAGCCCCCCTTCTTCTCCAAAGTGGGCAGCTCTTCCAAACACGGTTTTTCCCCATCTCTCACCTCCATTGTTGACCTTGGAAAGCTTGCTCCTCTCTCAATTCCTCCCATGATTCTTGCATATCTTTGAGGGAAAAGAGAGAGGAGATCTAGATCTACAATTCCACCAATCCATCTCTCCTCTAAGTGAGGGGAACCTAGTAGATCTTGATCTTGGAGTTCTTGTGTGGTTCTCTTCTTTGTTCTTCCTCTCTTCTCCCCCACAAGCATTAGTTGCTTTTGGCGGGATTTGGGAGTGAAGGACTTGAGCACTTCTTGTGTTCTTGCCTTTGCTTTTGTGCATCGGTTTGCTCTCTCCACGAAGATTCGTGGAAGTGAAAGTTTGTGAGTTTGTTACTCCTGGGTTGTTGGACCCTAGACGGTGTTCTTATGACCTTTTGTGGTCAAGGCCTTTTGTGACTTGTTGGGACCTTTTGTGGTCGCTTGGGAGCTCTCAATCCTTTTGTGGGTTGTGGCTCAAGATTGTTGTAAGGGACTTGATTTCCGCCAAAAGAAAATCAAGAGTGGAAGGTGAACCAAGCTTTTGTGCGAGGTTCATCGGAGAATAGAGTGATGCCATTTGTGGCGTCTTGAGTTTGAAACTCACACCCTCCAACGAGACGTACTCACCTAAAAAGGAGCAACTTGGGAATACATCATCGTCTCCGCGTGCCTCGGCTATTTCTATACCTGAACTCTTTACTTATGCAATTTACATTGTGATAGGCTTCGCGCTTGAAGTATGTTATCTTACTATCACCTTGTTGCTTGTCTTGCTTAGCTTAAGTTGTTGGTGCACATAGGTGAGCCTAGTATATTTAGGTTGTATGCTTGTTAAATTAAAACACCTAGTTTTATTCCGCATTTATCAAGGCTAAACCGGAAAAGTTTTTAAATCGCCTATTCGCCCCTCTCTAGGCGACAACCTTGTCCTTTCAGGAGGGCAGCAGCCCGAGCTCGGCCGGCGCTTGGTCGCCATCACCCGCGGTCGTGGCCAAATTCCGACGGCAGCGACCTGCAGGGTGGTGGCGGCGAGCTCGGCCTGCGGCGGAGGAGAGAGCAGGGGCGGCGGCGGCCTCGTCCCGGACGCGTGAGCTGCCGCGAGTGGAAGTTTCCGTGGCAGTTTACCTTCGCGCGTCATTTTCGTTTTGCCCAACGCGTTGTTGCCCACGCGCTAGATATGCACTTTTCAGTCTAGCTTCGTCCAGCGTGCTGGGCAGTTTTTGCAGCGCGCGGAATTATGCAGCGGCTGCTGAAGCGCTGTTTTTGGCCCCGCGCGCACTAAAAAAGCAGTTATTTAGCGCGTGCGGCAATTTTTAGGCGTCTGTTGGAGATGTTCTAACAAGCAACCATGGTATTTTCCTATCTGTACTGTGTTACCTTCCTGGCTTCCTGTCGCAAGTTCGATCCCGCGTACCATTGGACATTTTTTTCCACGGGCTGTTTGTGCCTCTTTCTTTTTTCTTCTCTTATTTATTTTGTTTACTCAATTTTTCACCCGTGGTTTTTCTTTCTTTCTCTTTTGTTGGTTTCTTTTTTCGTTTCCATTTTTTTGTCGATGTTTTCATTTTCTATCCCGTTTCATTTTCTCTAAAAGAATACAATTTTTTTTCGTGTGTGTGATGCATGGTTCACTATTATTACTTTCGTGAATCTATTTTTGTTCATATTTTTTAGCACTACCAAGCCTTCTCAAGTTAGGTCTAACCGTTTGAAAGTCCTATTGAATTTGTTTCAAGGTAAAATCTTTTTAAAGTATAATCAGATACAAATCTTTGGTTCGTAGTATTGCTCCATTGTTATTACGGTTCGCCCTAATTTGTTCGTCAATCTTGGTTGAATATTATTACGGTTCACGCTGTTAGGTCAACCGAATTTTTGGCAGCTGCCATGAATTGTGTTTCTGGAAACAATTCCACTGTTATTTCGTTAGTCGAGATGAATAAGGTGTAGTTCACCTAAGATGCTCCTGAATGCTCATGCGGATTACTTTAGGTGAGTTATTATCAGAAATAAGCTAAGTCTTTCTTTTATATCTAAACTACCTTTGCTTAGAGATTTTTTTTTTTGAAAGCTACGAAGGGGTGGAAAACCCCTACCATTATTTTAAATTAAAAGGGAGTTGAGGCAGCTCAACGTTTCATACAATAGAGAGTAATGTGCAAATGGAAAAAGAAAACTAAAGCTCCAGTTTTGGAAGCCTAAGTTGGCCAGTCAGCAATCCATTGCTTAACCGCCTCCTTTTCCCTCCCTTTCGCTCTATGAGCCCAGAGTGTGCTCGTCTCAATCCCTTGTCTGACCGCAGTTTGAATCGGTTGCTCTATGTTGTCAAACACTTTCCGATTTCTAGATAGCCAGACGCTCCAAAGGGCTGCTGTGATCACCAAGTCCCAAGCTTTCTCTTTTCCTCTGGTACATTGTTTTGTAGCACCCCCGTATATGTCTTCCAGCTCCTTAACATCATTGAGACGAATGCCTAACGTTGTCAAGATTTGTCTGGTACGCACACAATCTCTCACAAAGTGCTCCACAGTTTCAGCAACCTGACAACCAAACAGACACTTGTCGTGGTCGACAATTTGCTGTTTGGGTGCGGCCGACTTGAGGAGGTTGCCCGAGCATTTTATAACTTCGCTGGCTGGCAGATCTTCAATAGATTAAATGATGCATAAGTGTTTCGTTATTCTTTTGTTTTTCCGCTGGCTAGTGTTTATTGCCACTCTTTCAGACGCATGATATGTACTTTGTCGAATCTTGTAATAAAATGGCTGTATGCATCCTCGTGATGCAGAGGCTGAGACTTCTCCCCATTTCTAAAAAAAAGGAGCCAAGCAAACATTTTCCCTTTTTTAGGAGCAGCACATTTCCAGACTGTGGAGGCAGTAATGTGGTCCACTCCTCCCCAATTCAACAGCATGTACATGTTCCTCACGGAAAACTTTTCTGCAGTATTTAACCTCCATCCCCTTGCATCAACCTTCTCTTGGTCTAGTGAGCACGAGGCTAGGAAGGCCATCAGCGCCACCCTTTCAGCTTCAGCTCTGTCAGAGGTAATATGGTTCAGTGGAATGCTCCAGACACCATTGTTCCAGCAATCAGCCACCGAAATATTTGGTCTTGTTGTGTGTGAGAAGAGAGCTGGGAATTGGGCACACAAAGGCCCATTAGTTGTCCATTTGTCCTTCCACAAAGAGGTGGAGGCTCCATTACCCAACTGCACACAAGTAGCACTTCTATAGTTGGAGATTAGCCCATTGATCTGGGACCAAACTCTAGTCTGAGCCAGTTTCGGGTCCCCAAGATCTTTGTCTTTGATATGGACCGTCATCACCCATTTAACCCATGGTGATTCAGGATCAGTGAAAAGTCTGTGCACAAACTTGGTCAGTAAGCAAGTATTTTGAATTTGGAGCCTTTTTATGCCCAATCCTCCTTCCGAAATATCCTTGCAAACAAAATCCCAAGCCACAAGACAGTCACTTCCATTCACTGTCTTTTTCCCTTTCCAGAAGAACGACCTCATAAGTTTTTCCATTTCATTGATAACCCACTGGGGCAATTTGATGCACGACATAAGATAGGCTGGGAGAGCTGAGAGGACTGATTTTGTGAGAGTCAGTCTACCTCCACTAGTGACAAACTCCAGGGAGAATTTTTTTCTTTTTTCTATGGCTGATATGTATGGCAGGAAAACTTCTCTTGGTAATTTGGAATCCGACAAAGTGAGCCCCAAGTAGTTCTGTGGGAAAGTGGCTACATCGCAACCGAGTATAGCTGCAATATCCTCTGCCTCTTGAGTTGTAAGATTGATGGGCACGAAAGTTGATTTAGAGAAGTTTATTTTCAGCCCGGTAGTTTCAGCAAAAAGGTCAAGAATCATTTTAAGAACTCTGGCCTGCTCAGCATCTCCTTGAATCACAATCAAGGTGTCATCGGCGTATTGCAAAACCGGGCAGGGGTGGTCTTCAAGGATCGGATGCCGAAGCAAGCCGTTTGCTGCAGAACTCTTGATAGCCTTCTGCAGCACATCAACAGCCACAATGAAAAGAAGTGGCGACAACGGGTCCCCTTGTCGTAGCCCCCTCTTTATGTCTATCCAACATCCTGGGATCCCGTTCAACAGAATAGTAGTTTTCGCAGAGGTGAGCAATTCATCCATCCATTTTATCCATCTCTCATCGAAACCTCTGATTTTCATGATGGCAAAAAGTGCTTCCCATGACACAGTGTCAAAAGCTTTGCTAACGTCCAGCTTCAGCATCATTGCCTTCTTTTTCCTTTTTTTGCAAGTCTGCACCAAATCCATGGCATACATGAAATTATCTGCAATGCATCTTGTCTTGACAAAACCAGATTGGTCCTCATCCACAAGTTCCTTTATTTTCTTCTGTAACCTAGCAGCTACGACTTTGGTAATCCATTTAACTGAACAATTCAACAGAGAAATTGGTCTAAAGTTGCCCGGTGTGCTCTTGTTTTCTTTCTTCCTAAACAGAATCATGTATGAC
Source organism: Poa pratensis (assembly GCA_947311845.1). Taxonomy (NCBI): domain Eukaryota; kingdom Viridiplantae; phylum Streptophyta; class Magnoliopsida; order Poales; family Poaceae; genus Poa; species Poa pratensis. Next base: position 7,933,168 of record CAMZMU010000089.1, on the reverse strand, counting down.
CTGTTTATACTTTGCAGCTTGAGCTCTCCCCTGTAAAATTGATCAAAGAAAAGTATTGGATGCATCCTGTTTGATTAGCTGCCAAAAGTCTTGGTAGAATCCTGATCCAAACCCGTCAGGTCCCAGGCATTTGTCCCTTTTTTTTAGATAAAGGGCTTTATTACTTAGAGTTTAAGCATTACACCCGGCCTCTGCATATAAATGCACACAGCCGCAATCCAAGCAAAAAAATAAAAAAGAGTATGTGTAGCACTAGACGGATTACAATCATAGAGTGAAATAGTAGAACGCCAGCACTGAAGGTGGACTCGAGCGCCTATGGTGGTCCAATCCGGCGGTCAAGTGGCCATCCATGTCGGATAAAAATATCCCTCGCCACCTCTTCCAAACGTGCACATGCCTCCGTAAAGAGGCCTCGATGTCCCTCCCGTTGTAAGGTGGACCAGGAACGGAGAAAACTTGTGCACCGGTAGAGAACCTGCAAACGAGAAACATCTTTATCATTGAAAACCTTGTCATTTCTACTAAGCCATATCGACCATATAACGGCTATCGCTCCCACCCTAATAACGATTTTATACTTTTTATCAATACCATTAAGCCAGTTGCCAAAGACATTAGCAACGGACTTGGTTGATATAAGTTAGACGCTATCTGGATGGCTGACCATATAGAACGAGCGAAACTACACTCGAAGAATAAGTGTTTTATTGTCTCTTCATGTGGACAAAACATACACTTCGTACTTCCATGCCAATTTCGTTTAACAAGGTTATCCTTTGTTAGAATGACACCCCTACGAAGATACCACGTAAATACTTTAATCTTAAGTGGTATCTTCATTTGCCATATTTTTTTATTATCATCAACTGGCACATCGGAATGTACTAACGCCCTATACATGGAATCCACAGAGAATTTACCATTCGCACATAGATTCCAACGAAACTCATCAGGACCCTGTGTGAGTTGAACTGAGCTCAACCGTGCCACAGGGAGTTCCAAGACGCTAGTCTCGGTCCAAACAAATCTCGCCTGAACGTCACATTCGGAGGAGAGCATTGCATGACAGTGGCAATGGTATCTCCCTTATGACGAACAATATTGTATAGGGCTGGATATCGATCCCGGAGGGTGGTGTTGTCTAACCATTTGTCCTCCCAGAATCTAATCTCCGAGCCATCCTTAATATTAAATACCCCGAAGCGAAAGAAATGTTTCTTTGTCGCCATCAGTCCAGCCCAAAAGTGGGAATCACCAGGTTTCCAATATACCTGTGATACCGCCTTTGTGCCAATGTATTTTCTCTTAAGGAGTGTTTGCCATATCCCCTCTTCAGTAAGCAGCTTAAAAAGCCATTTACCTAGGAGGGCTGAGTTCTTGACATCAAGGTCATGAATACCAAGCCCTCCCTGATCTTTAGGGCGACAAACAACATTCCATTTAGCCAGTCTGTACTTCTTCTTCTCACCATCTCCTTGCCAAAAGAATCTTGATCGGAAATAATCCAATTTATGCAAGATCCCTTTTGGTATTTGGAAGAAGGAAATCATATACAGTACCATGTTTGTTAGTACCGAATTAATGAGAACCAATCTTCCACCAAGAGATAGCAATTTTCCTTTCCAACTAGATAGCCTAGCTTGTAGACGTTCTTCGACGTGTCTCCATTCCGCATTAGTCAGTTTCCGATAATGTATTGGTATTCCAAGGTACATAATTGGAAATTGACCCTGCTCGCAGCCAAAAATATCGGCATATTGAGCAGCTGCTTCTTGAGCCTCACCGAAGCAAAACAATTCACTCTTATGGAAATTAATTTTCAATCCCGATAATTGCTCGAATGCTGATAGTATCAATTTCAGATTCGCAGCTTTATCTAGATCATGTTCCATAAAGAGGATTGTATCGTCTGCATATTGAAGAATAGATAACCCCATCAACAAGATGTGGAACTACTCCTTCAATTTGGCCATCCGTCTTAGCTCGTTCAATCATGATCGTCAACATATCCGCCACTATATTAAATAGTATAGGCGATAGAGGATCACCTTGCCTTAATCCTTTTTTTGTTTGGAAGTAGCGGCCAACGTCATCATTGACTTTTATCGCCACGCTACCTCCGGTAACAAAATTATGGATCCAAGCACACCACTCCTCTGAGAACCCTTTCATTCTCAGAGTCTGTAGCAAGAACGGCCATTTGACTTTATCATACGCTTTTTCAAAGTCGATTTTAAATATCACCCCATCAAGTTTTTTCGTGTGCATCTCATGTACGGTCTCGTGTAAAACCACAACACCGTCAAGGATATTCCTCCCTTGCATAAAAGCTGTTTGGGTAGGTTTTACCACATGATCTGCCACTGAATTTAACCTGATGGTCGCTACTTTTGTAAAGATTTTGAAGCTAACATTCAGAAGGCATATTGGCCGATACTGTTGTATCCTTTCGGCATTCTGAATCTTAGGCAACAAAACGATCTCCCCAAAATTAAGGCGAAAAAGCTCAAGTTGTCCGGCATGTAAGCAGCCAAATAACTCAAGCAAATCAGACTTGATGGTTTCCCAGAAATGCTGGTAGAACTCAGCCGGAAAACCATCTGGTCCTGGCGCCTTATTATGCTCCATTTGAAAAACCGCCTTGCTTACCTCCTCCATAGAGAAAGGTGCAGTAAGAAAGTTGTTTTCCTCAGGAGTTACTTGGGTAATATCATCTGTTCGAGACTCATCTAGAGTAAAGTTCCCTTCCTCGGGAGCCCCGAACAAACCTTTATAGTAGTTCGTGATATATTCCTTGAGCTGATCCTGTCCTTCGATCAAGCCCTCATCCTGTAGGAGAGAATGAATACATTTCTTTCTATGTCTGCCATTAGCAACATTATGAAAGTACTTTGTATTCGAGTCCCCTTGTAGAATGAATTGAGCTTTAGATCTTTGGTACCATTTGAGCTCTTCTTCCCGCAACATACGACCCACCTGCTCATTCGAGTGCCGTTTTAGGTCACTCTCATTTGCTGATAAGGGCGTACTTCTGCTAGTTGATCAAGCTCATCAATAATGGAACACAGGCGCTCCTTTTCTTTTTTAAGCATACCAGTTGTGTGTCTTGCCCACCCACGAAGGAATTTACGCAAATTGCGCATCTTATTATTCCACCGCTGGATAGCGCTATCACCCACAACCGGTTGAGACCATATCCTTTTAACCAAATCATCGAAACCATCCCGTAACAGCCAACCTAATTCGAATTTGAATTGGTGCTTCCCGGGCGATGTCAACGTTCCAGTAGATAGGAGTATGGGGGCATGATCCGAAAAAGCCTCTATACGTTCGAGCGCACGAACCGTTACTAATGGATATTTATCCTCCCAGCGGGAGTCCATCAGAACCCGGTCCAGCTTCTCGTACGTCGGCTCGGGGAGACTATTAGCCCAAGTGAATTGTCTCCCCGTCATATGAACCTCTCTTAAGGACAAGCTATCGATGACAGCGTTGAACAAGGTAGGCCAATGAGTATCGAATCTACCCCTACTTTTCTCGTGTCGGTACCTCAGCATATTGAAATCCCCTCCTATAATAATAGGATATGGGTCATCTTTAGCTAGATTAACCAACTCTCTAAGAAAAGCAGCCTTATATTCTTCTTGGGCAGCACCGTACACAGCAACTAGACTCCATATAAAGTTGTCGGACTTGTTGCGGATTTGAAATTTAATGTGAAATTCACCATCCGAACGACCCAACAACTCCATGGTTTCCGTTTTGATGCCAAGTAGCATGCCACCCGATCTACCTCGAGGGGGACAGAATGCCAATCAAACTCCACACCGCCTGAAAGGCGGTCTAGTAGAGTGCTTGGAAAATCTCGTCTACCCGTCTCAGAAATAGCCAAAAAATCCAACTTATAATCTCTCACATGATGCGCAATATTCAAATGTTTAGCCAAGTCGCCTAGACCTCTGCTATTTTCGAAAATGCCATTCATCGGGAAACAGTTGGGGATTTTGACTTTTTCGCGCTTTTACGCGAAGTTTGTTCTTTTTATTTTTGGCGGATTTGGATCTCCGGCCGGTAGCATACAGGTCATCAAAAGATCCCAGCTCAGCCTCATCCATATCCACCTCGGTTACCTCTCCTACAAGATGTGATAGAAGCTGTCCATCTATTGTGGCATGCGCATCATCATCATCTATAGTTGAGGGTACCGGCCTAGTCGAAACTGTAGGAGAAACCTACGACGGTCATACTCTACGTGTTTCAGAACATTAGCCGATAACACTATTTCCTTTTCATTTTTACCCATACGAACTCCTACCGCTGACAACCTAGCAGATAAAGTAGGCGTAGATAACGACAAAAAGGATTGCGAAGAACGAGGCGTACCAGCAGTTGGAGTAGAGAACAAGGCTGCTTTGCGACGCATTGCCTTGGCCATCATTTCCTCATCCGTCGCAGATGCACCGTCCTCGCCATACTGGTGACGTCCACTACGCCTAGGAGCTCCCCTCGGCTGTGGACGTTCCTTCGCTGCATCGGACACAGTGGGAGAGGGCGTTGGCGTGGTAGCAGCCCTCTCAACCACTATGCACGGAGCCGGGGACGCCGTTGCCGCCGCCGACACCACAGGCGCAGGCACAGAAGGAGAGGGCGAGGGCGATGTAGCAGCCCTCTCAACCACTGTGTACGGTGCCGCTGTCGCCACCGTGGGGGAGGACGATGTTGATGTCGTGTCCTCCACCACAATGACACGGCCTGGCTTGCCACCTCCCCCAACGCCACCCATCGGACAGCAGAGAGAACCCACCAGCAGCTCCCTGAGAGACAGTTCCGCAGCAGCTGCAGCACCCGCGTCACCCACCTCACAAGCGGTGGACTGCGGTACTACATCCGGCGAGACGATCTGCAGGGGTGCCACCACGTCCCGGCCCGGTTCCACCTGAACCAGACATTTTGGCCCGCCATCAGCCTCCATACGCTGCAGCCCATGGGCGTCACACAACAAGCCGTCGCCGGCCACATCCAGTAGTGCGCCCGCACTGGTTTTCGGCCCAGCCACAGCGGGCTCCGGTGCCATGCGTGGTGTGGCCATGCGGTCCAGCCCAGCTTCACACGCAGGGCGCTGCAGCGCACGGGCGGACGAGAGCAATCCGTCGCTCCGGCTAGATGGGCCGCTCCCAGGAAAGCCAACAGCAGGAAGCGAATTGTGCTGAACACTGATTGAAGCAGATGCTTTCCACTGCCGCACCAACTCTTTACCTCTGGGTGTCTGTGGGTTTTTGTTAAAGGGTGTGACAGCTATTCCTCTTAGAACATGAGACTTGGGATCACTTTGCGGCTGACTACCTCCTGTAGCCGGGCTCGGATCAATAGCCATGCTAGTATTCATGGAATCAGACGCCCCACCTTCTCCCGGTTGGTCACTAGAGTCGTCCTCCTCCATCCCATTGTCATCGGAACCACCCTTTCCCTTGCGTTGCCAAACAAACGGGACAAAGTCAGCCTCCGGGACAAAGTCGTCACCCTCTGGCCGGAAGGTGAAATCGTACCCCTTTAGCTTCAACACCCCATCAGTCTTAATGAACAACCCCTCCTCATCAGATTCTTTGAAACACTCTCCCCACATCATACCCACTAGGATCCGAACCACCCCTCGACGTCGGAGGGCGAGCATATCCACATCGATCGTGGTGCCAATGAGAGAACCAACTGCCCACAAACCCCAAAAATGCCTCAGCGGATTTGGCACTCCGGTAACATGAACCCAAGTCTGATGAAGCTCCAACTTATGCTCCACATCCACCGGCTTCCATTGGCTGAACACAAGCTTGGTAGATTGTAAAGGCACCCCAAGCTCTATGCCGTCAAAGCGCATCAGATCCTCCTTGGTCGGAAAGTTAACCGGGTAGGCGTCATCCCCATTAGGGATCGCTTCCCAACGCCAAGACTGAACGGGACACAGCCGCGCCACCTGGGATTCCACCTGTTTTGCGGTGGCAGCCGTGCCTTGCACCTTCACTAGAGCCGCTGGATCGTCCTTAGGAATCAGATCAGCCTTGAACAAGTTATCTGGGAACTGAATTAACATCGTGTCCTTATGCCCCTGACCCGCTACAATCACCGTGGGCCTCGGCAGCTTCAGAGAGGGACACATGGGCGTCGGATGCTTCGCATTATCGCATATGTAACGGTAGTGCTTCACGGGACACTCTTTGGTAGCATGTGTATTCACCGCGCACTTCCAACACCAAGCTTTTGCCTTTTTGGGACCATGCACGGTAGCATCCACCGCCACCACTTCTTGCACCACTGAATCTGTCGCCGGCACCACAGGGACGACCATCGGCTGACCCGCACCGGCAGCAGCTGCTGGCCAGCGGGCTGATGGACTCCAGCCCCAAGAACCACCTGCTGCTGAGGGTGAATAGCCCCAACCACGGGCATCAAACCCTGCTGCAGCACTTGCCTCGCTGTGCCGTTGTTCTTCTTCTTCTTTTTCCTTCTCGGAGCTTGAGCAGGCACCGCACCAAAAGCGAAACCCACCGGCGGAGTAGGGGCGGCCGCGGTGGCCGGACCTTGCTGCCCCGCACGGGGTTGCCGCGGAGCGAACGTCGGAGGGCCGGCATGAATTCCGAACGCAGCACCACTCCCGCGCGCTTGGGCACCAGAAGCTGCAGCCGGAGCCCTTGTCGGAGGTCCGTCGTGGCCCGGGGGAGGCGCAGCCATCCGAGGCGTTGCCGAAGCAACCTCGGCGAACGACCGCGAGAGGGACCTGAACACCCGCGAGCACGGCACCAGCGAGGCCTGAGGGAGCGACGGCGAGCAGGCTGACGGCGGAGGCGAAGGCGTGAGTCGTGGAGACGATCGGGAGATTAGAGATGACCTAGGACCAGCCCGGTCTCTTCTCCATAACCCCTCAAACCAACGGCCCAGATGCTCCCGCGAAGACCGACGGTTCACGATCGCATGCACCTGGGCCCCGCATGTCGGTGACGGAGCAGTTTGAATTTTCAGATCCTCCGTCTTCTCCGCCATCATCTCCGTGATCACCGCGAGCTTGCAACTGCCCTTCTCCGCCGGCGGCGAGGACGGATCCCGCACCGTCGCAGACAGAGGGAATTCGGGGAGGAAATCGCCAAGACACGGTGGCGGCGTGACCCTTGGCCGCGGTAGAGGGCCACGCCAGCCCATCCGCATCGGAGGTCGTCGCAGCGGCCGGCCTGGCGGCGACCCTCTCCGCGATTTCACCGCTTCCAACTTGGGAGGAGGCCCATCCACCACGACACTCTCCGCCGGCGGCAAGTCAGGGGACCTGCACACAGAAGACACGGGCTTACCTTGGGCGGCACCGGAGCTCGCTGGAGAGGACTGCTCCCATAATCGCGATTCCGGCGTCGGGTAGCCGACCTTCTCCCAGAACTCCGCCACTATCACCCCATCTGACTTGACCGGCCGCCGGACGTCGTCACGCGAGACCTCCCATTCATCCGCTAACACCTCCTCCGCCGCCTCCAACGGAACCCTTCCATCATCGAGCCCGGACGGCGCGGCTTCCAGATCGGCGAGGCATAAGAAGCGCGATCCCGCGCATCCCGACTCCCACGCCGGCGGCGCCAGGGTTTTCCGGCGGCGCCCAGCAGTCGTGGAAGCCGGCGGCTCATCCCAGAAACGGCCAGTTAGCCGCGCCACGGGCTCGCCGCCGTCGCCACTCGATTCGCCTTCCATGCGCCTAAAGTATTACCGAACCAGGCATTTGTCCCTGGGAATATCTTTTATTGCCATTAGAATTTCCGATTCAGTGAAAGGAGATGATAAAACATCCAACTCAACACAGCTTGGATAAAGGAGACTCAAATCTATACTTGGAACGGTGGCTGCAGTGGATCCCATAATTTTTCTGTAGTAGTCAGCAAAAATCTTTTGCTTTGCATCTTGGGAGTAATGGGGCATACCATCAAGCTCAACAAGCTAGAGAATTTTTGAATTATACAAGAAGGTGTCTAGCTTTCGCATTTGGTTGCAGTTCAATTGGTACCATCACTTTACTTATCCATTTTTATTTACCCTTATCATTCCACACATGTCGGCATTGGGCTGTCCACGACCATTTATCAGATTGTATGAAAGGTGAGAATAAACATAGGTTTGAAATTATTATTACCAATGTATTTAAGACTGTTTCCTAGATATTCGGTTGTTTATTTCCTCTATTTTTGCTTGTTTTAGAGGAAACGCAAAAGACTTTTGCGTTTCATTAAATTGGATAGGTAGAGTCTGTTACATCCTCCGAAGAGGTCTAGGCACGAACTAAACTACGGAAATTAGTGTACATCCCAAGTCTGTGGGATAATGGCGCGCAGGCCCAGGGCGCCAGCCCTTGCCCAGAGCGCAGCCTCATCCTTGATCTTGTTAACCAAAATGTTGGTTGACGGTGTCGCGGCATTGAACACGCAGTCATTGCGATGCTTCCAGGTCATCCATGGGATCAGCAGCGCTGCGGAGGCGAGTCCCTTGTGCATGGGCTTCGGCGTGCTCTGACGTGCAGTGCACCACCAATCCATCAGGGTGTCCTCGCCGGCGGGCACTCGACAAGTCAGGCGCAACCACGAAAGTGTGTCGTGCCAGACCTGCTTGGAGAAAGGGCACTCCATGATCAAGTGTTTGATCGTTTCCGGCGCTTGATCACAGAGTGGACAGCGCCGGTGGGCAAGACGATCAACCGTCCAGCAGCGTCCAAGGTTGGCAAGCCAGTGGAATAGCTTCACGCGCGGCGGTGCCTAGGTTCTCCGTGTGAGTTTCCAAGCTGGGCAAGTGGTAGAGCCCTGAAAGGTGGCGAGGTATGCTCATTGATTTTTCGCTCAATACTAATTAGTTCTATAAAAGATCGCAAGCTCGTGCCCTTCTGTAGAACGCCATATGCCTTGAAACCACAACTAAATAGGAAACCGGTATAATTATCAGGAATGTAAGACGAGCGTCCCCGTCACCACAACAGGCCGAAACGCCTCTCCCGCCCTACTTAAATCACCATCTCCACCGGTCCGCCGCCGCCACCCGACCATCCCTCTAAATTCCCCCTAACCACCGGATCTCACCGCTGGCGCGCACCCCTACCCCGCACCGATAAGGTTTCTTCTTGACGGACCCCTTCTCCGCCGCGGCTCCGCAGCGGCGTCACCGATGTCGTCTCGAATGGCTCGGTCTCGAGGAAGATACAGTGGGAAACATGGGTGGGACCCACCCGCGCGTCGCGGGTGGACGCGGACTGCGCGAGCCGTCGCGTGCATGGAGAGAAGTCGTTTCGCATGAAAGATAATAAGCGGCATGAACCTTTTCTTCATGCTACAATCAGGTACGGCACTGACACAGTTTGTTCTTTGCCGCGCCCACTGTCCCACGTTGCCGCAGGGCCTGGCATGCGGGTTGTTGCACGCGGCACAGAGAATGTTCATCTCCTTATTCTTCCTCTGTTCTTGCTGAGTGTGAGAGATACAGAGAGAGTAGAGAGTTGCCTTTGCAACAACATGTACTACTAATATAGGCAGGCATCGCTATAACTCATGTCGGCTTGACAACACACCCAGGACACATAGTAACAGCAAGCTGAGCACAACGTATCAAAACAAAAACAATCGCTCTGTCAACGGCCTAAATGGACATATGCTTTAGTTATCGGAGCTCATGCTCTATGGAATCGACTTATTGGATGTCATCCGCTTATGCTTTGAATTAATCGGGAACGTGGTGTGCATCGGATGGTTTGGAATACCGACGGGTTGAGGCGAGCGGTGAACGGAGGCTGTCCGGCACTACTGCAGGCGGAGCTCGCCGGTGTCGGGCGTCGTGGAGATTGGCCTCGGCCGGAGGTGTCGCGGCGAGCGGCTGTGATGACCCGAGGATGGAAGGGATCGATCACCTAGATCAGAGAAGGATCTGGGACAGCAATGGAGGTGAGAGAGAGACGAACAAGGTGAGAGAGAGACGCAAGGTAGGTGAGATAGTTTCAGAGTTCTAATCCAACATACGGATCTCGTTACAAGCCTGGGCATACATACCCGCAACGCACGCTTACAAGTGGCCCCACACGGTCCACCTCACCAGCTCATAGAGCTTTACACGTTGGCATGACACTGGGCCAATCCTAGCTCAGCCTGGTGACTCACTGTTCACCATCACGGAGAGGGAGGGTGTGACAGTTGCCCCTCCTTGAAAAGGCACCTCTTCAGCACGAGCTTGATCTTCATCCCAAAGTGCAGCATCAGGAAAACGAGCTTTGAGTACATAGTAGTCCTCCTAGGTGGCCATATCATCTGGTAGATGTGCCCACTTGATCAGCACTTGTGGAGCAGCAGCATTTCCTTTGCGGACCAAACGACGTTGCAGAATTGCCACAGGAAGAGGCTTGGTAGCAGAGAAATCTGAAGCTGGTGGCAAATCCGAGAACACTGGAGTATAGTTTGCATTGAACGGTTTGAGCTGCGACACATGAAACACCGGATGGACCTGTGCATCTTCAGACAATGCAAGCTTGTAAGCCACTTCACCAATTCGTTCCAGAATCGTATAAGGTCCAAAATATTTGTATGACAACTTGGGGTATGGTCGATTAACCACAGACTGTTGAGCATAAGGCTGCAGTTTCAGCAAAACCTGATCACCTACAATGAACTGGCGCTCAACTCTGTTCTTGTCTGCATATGTTTTCATGCGTTGTCGAGCACGAATCAACTGAGCACGAAGTAATTCAGTGTGTGCCTGATATTCCAAAGCAGCATCCCCAGCCACCGACTCATCAGCGACGGTCAAACTTGGCATACCTCCAAAGTTAGGATCAGTTTTGTATAAAGCCTTGAAGGGTGAACAACCAAGTGATGTGTGATAACTGGAATTGTACCAGAACTCCGCCAAACCGAGCCATCTCTTCCAGTGTTTTGGATTATCTTGAACTGCACAACGCAAATACTGCTCCAGACATTGATTTACTCTTTCACTCATCAGTTTGCGGATGGTATGATGTGCTGTAATTCAGTTTAATGCCCAACGACTGAAACAAATCTTTCCAGAAGTGATTTGTAAAGACTCTATCACGATCAGAAATGATAGCCAGAGGAACACCATGCAGTTTCACTATATTGTCAACAAAGAGCTTGGAAACAGACGCAGCCGTGTAAGGATGCCTCAATGGCAGAAAATGGGCATATTTGGTCGGTCGATCGACTACTACCAAAATGCTATTAGCACCATCAGAGGTAGGTAAGCCCTCAATGAAATCCATAGTAATTTCTTGCTATGGAGCTTTAGGAGGTGGTAGTGGTTGTAACAAACCACCAGGCTTTTGATGCGAATGCTTAGCCTGTTGACACACCGTGCACTGCTTGACATAATAGAGTTGCTTGATTCTCTGGTAAGATGCTTTTATACCTGAATGTCCTCCTACTGCACTGTCATGTAGTGAGGCAATTAATTTAGTTTGCAAGGCCAGATTGTCACCAATCACCAATCTACCCTTGTATTTGATCACTCCTTTCTCCAAATAAAATCCCTTCTCATTTGGTGAGTGTACAGAGAGCTCTTGAAGCAACACAGAAGCAGCACTATCATTCACATAAGAATTAACCACTTCTTGTAACCACATAGGCTGACAAGAAGACACAACATGTAACTCCAACAGGTGACCAACTCGAGAAAGTGAGTCAGCTGCTCCATTTTCAGCTCCCCTGCGATATTTGATCTCAAAGTTTAAACCTCCCAACTTAGCCATTGCTTTCTTCTGCATCTCAGAATTTAGTTGTTGATCCGTGAGGTTGCACAGACTTTTGTGATCAGTAATAATGGTGAATTTAGTTGTTGATCCGCCATTTATCAATAGCCATGATGACTGCCAGACACTAGTACAGAACGAGACATCGAAAACGGGCCAAAAACCCCATCGGCAACGGAGAAAGGGTCTGTGTCCCCGACTCCGTGACTGATGTGAAGGCCTTCATCGGTAACGGAGGCAAAAAAACCGTTTCTGATGAGGTCTCCATTTGGCAACGGTTGTGTGTAGACCTCCGTTGCTTTAGTTTTCCTACATCAGATACGGAGTTTTCCATCTACCCGTTTGCACTGAGCTTTTCTCATATTTCGGTTATATGCCATAATACATGAAAGGCTGATTGCACAATGCACTAAAACGTTATTCAATTCATAACATAGAACAAATGCCATCATTATATTGGTATACAATAATATCACCGTTTTTTACAATTTGACTACAATCATATCTATCACACATTGGCATAATGTAATATCACCTATTACACTTTGACTACAATCATGAACTCTAAACCTATAAGCAACTAACCTAACAAGATGGAAGGCTGGCTTAATTAAGCCAGCCTTCCATATTTGACTTGGAGCTCACCTTCTATGAGCTCTCGGTCGTCGATGTACCCACTCCAAGACCAGTATCCACGAAATTTCCTTGCCTTAAGGTTTCTGGTTCTCAGAATGATACATTGGTACTTTTATGCAGTGTTGCCGAAATAAACTCCTGCGTGAAAGAAAAAAAAGATTAGCGAAATGTAAACAATACACCTGGATATAAAAAAATCGGTGGCTATTTTCCAGCAACTGCTTTGTTCGGTTGCCATTTTCGAGAAACTGCTAAGATCGACGGCAAATATCCAGGAACTGCTCTGTTCGGTGGCAGACAGTTCGCATTCCTTCCTTCTCTTCTTCCTCGTTCCACCCCAATCCCCCACCCGCCATGGACGACCGCAACAGAACAACAAAGACAACTACCGTCCGTACCCATGGCGCCGTTCTAGAGGTGGTGTACACGAACGAGGAGCATACCGTGGAGCGGATCCTCGACAAGTACGAGGAATGGCTAGCAGAGGAGAAGCATCGGTTCATCGGCCTTGACATCGAGTACACCCGTAATCATCGGCACATGTCTGTCCTGCAACTCGCCATGCGCCAGCATGTCCTCGTGTTCCACTGGTGCAAGTCCAAGAAGAATTGTCCAGAGTTGGGCAAATTATTTGAACACAAGAATATCACCTTCGCAAGCGTGTACATCACCAACGACAGCATGGTGCTTTCTTCCGCCGGCTTCCACATTCCACCGGAGTACTACGTGGACATCCAACTCGTATACAAAATCAAGGGTGGAGACGAGAGGGACGGAATGGGTGATCTAGCGGCAGACCTCATCGACAAATCATACGCCAACATGAAGAAGGAGTTCCCATCCAACCAGCACAATTTTTGGGAGTGGATGTCGCTGCACAAAGTTAACCTCGACTACGCAGCAATAGATGGGTACGTGACCTACGAGTTGTATCGCACGATCCTAACCTTGAAGGACAGGCTACGTCCAACATGGCAGGAAATGCTCTGCCCTAGGTGCAAGAATGCCCTAGGTGAATTGCAATAGGCTTTGGATGTCGGTGTTTAACTAGTTTGTACAGTTGGTGCTTTAACAATAAGTGTTTGTAATTATCAGAACATGTATGTGTGAATTTGCACTAGGAATTTGTTTATGTGATGAAATGCTCATACATAGAACCTAGTTCATCGGCATCACAGCCGGTCACAGAAAGATTTATACCTTTCACCCGACGGGAGAGGAGGTGCAGGCCTCTGCCAGATGCGCTGCGATGCTACCAGCGCGCTGCGATGCAATCACCTCCTCCCCCTTCTTCTTCATCGACATCCACCTCCTCCTCCTTCTCCAGATCAGACACCACCTACAGATCCTCCACCTCCTCCAGATCGGCCACTTCCTCCTCCAGATCGGCCACTTCCTCCTCTAGATGGGTTTCTGCTGGTAGATCTGCTGGTAGATCCGCCGGAGGTGCTGCGCACCACCACCTCATGAATGACCTCCTCTACATCGGCCTGACTCAGAAGAAGCCAGGCATCACCGGAGGAGGAGGGCGTCAGATGGTGGCGCTGCCGCATCATTAGCGGACGCATGGCCGCCTCCAGATCGACCTTCCCCTCACGAAGGGTTGCCGCTAGAACGGTGCTGCCGCGGCGGCTAAAGCCGCGGCCACGATGGCCGGATCTAGAAGCGCCGACAGAGGAAGCCATTAGAGAGAGTGAGGAGAGTTGAAAGCCAAAGTGTGCGGCGGCTAGGTTTGGAAGAGAGACAGTGAGAGAGTGATAATGAGACCGATAATTTGCTAGAGCCGGCAGTATATATAAGCACCACATTGGCAACGGACATTTTATATAACCGTTTCCATTGCTTTTACACCAGCGAGAGAGTAAACTTACTAACAGGTACTCTAAATTACATATGAACGCAGAGACCACTTAGGAAACGGTAATGAACCACATAGGATACATATATTAATAATAAAGATGACTAAACTACATACGGACTTGATAATGAAGTAAACGATTACATATATGCTACTACTAGGCTACTAGCTAATGCTACTACTAGCAGCTGCTGATGAAGACTCGGGCTCGTCGTCGCTGTACACGAGTGCGTCCCTCTGGCATAAGGTACCGTCGAAGATCTTGATGAAGAACCCGTTGTCGCCGTCGAACTCGAAGCACAAAAAGTGCCCCTGCTCAAGCTTGTACGCTTGGGCGAATGACTTCCATCCCTGGCCGAGGTACAAATTCCCCCCAGCACTCACGGCTGTCTTCACCGCCCAGCTGCCGTTCTCGCAGTCCTCCATCTTCAGATGCATGGTACCTGCCACCATGCCTTGGAGCTTCTGTGCGAACGCCCTCGGGAGCCTCAGGCGGCTCTCGATGCCCTTGTATAGGATAACCAAGAACTCGAAGCCGCGCAGCTCCGGGGACATGTCTTCAGAGGACGGTGAGGGCGACACCGACGGCGTGGCATTGCGGCTGCGCCCCCTACCACGGCCGCGCCCTCGTCCACGACCGCGCCCACGTCCACAGCCGTGACCGCTGATGGTACCTCTCGCCGGGGACATGTCTTTAGAGGACGGTGAGGGCGACACCGACGGCATGGCATTGCCGCTGCGCCCCCTACCACGGCCTCGCCCTCGTCCACGGCCGCGACCGCTGCTGGTACCTCTCGCCATGGATTTGGACGGAGGGGATCTGGCGAAGTTTGAAAAACTAGAGGCGATGGACTGGGGCTTCAAAGAGACCGCTGCTAGTACCTCTCGCCATTTATACTCACGGGTCTGCTCCGCCCACTTCCCCATCTGCCCATTCGCTAGCCTCCACGTATCAACATTTTCAACGGTTGGAAAATTCTATCCATTACCATAGAGGCAAATATTGGAAACGGACAATTTTATTAACCGTTGCCAATATAATAAATGACGGAGATTGGAAAGGGTCCGTTGCCAATGTAGGTGGGCCAGGTCAGGTTTGTACGCACCGGCCGCGCAGAAAGCGCGATTCTCCGTCGCCTAACTCCTGCCATTGCCATAGAGGGGTATCGGATGTGTCGTTCTGTACTAGTGAGAAATTCCTTGTCATATATGCACAGTTTCTAGTTTAACACGCCCAAAGACTTGCTCATGTAAGCGATGGGGTGACCTTGCTGCATTAAAACAGCTCCCACTCCCGTAGCACAGGCATCAGTTTCAACAGTAAAAGGCAAATTGAAATCTGGGAGAGCTAAAACTGGTGTAGAAGCCATGGCCTGTTTCAACTTGTTGAAAGCTGCAGTTGCTTCATCAGTCCAGCAGAACCCTTTCTTAGTCAACAATTGGGTAAGAGGTTTGATCAACATGCCATAACCAGGAACAAATTTCCTATAGTATCCTGTCAAAACTAAAATTCGGCGCAAATCAGTGGCATCAGTTGGTAATGGCCAATTCACAATTGCCTCTGTCTTTTCTGGGTCAGTGGGCACTCCCTTGTCCGAAATAATGTGACCCAAATACTGAATGCTTGTTTGTCCAAAGCTGCATTTGGAGAGTTTAGCATAGAATTGTGTCTCTCTGAGCTTCTCAAGAACCAATTGCAGATGTGAAAGGTGTTCAGTCCATGATTTGCTATAGACCAATATATCATCCAGAAACACAATAACAAATTTTCTTAGGAATGGTGCGAAAATTGAGTTCATAATGCACTGGAAAGTAGCTGGAGCATTTGTCAAACCAAATGGCATTACTCGGAACTGAAAATGGCCATGATGTGTTTTAAAAGCTGTTTTAGCTTCATCCTCTGGTCGCATTCGGATCTGGTGGTACCCAGCTCGAAGATCCAGCTTGGAAAACAACTTAGTACCCGCCAATTCATCCAACAACTCGTCAATGATCGGAAGAGGAAACTTGTTCCTAACTGTGACTAGATTGAGGCGTCTAAAGTCAATACAAAACCTCCAAGAGCCATCCTTCTTTTTGACAAGTAAGACCGGAGAAGTAAACGAACTCATACTTTCAGTAATTATCCCTGACATGAGCATATCATGCACCTGCCTTTCAATCTCATCCTTTTGTAAAGGAGAATGGCGGTATGGCCTGGAGTTCACTGGTTGTGCTCCATTTTCCAAATGAATAGCATGATCCAAGGATCTTTGTGGTGGTAATGCAGATGGTTCATCAAATACCTCAGAAAATTGAGCCAATAGTGCTAGTAAATCAGGAGAGACGTGTGAGTCTATTGTGACCATTGTTTTTGTCACTGGATCAACAACAGCCATAGCCCATACTTCATTTCCTGACATCCATTTCTGTAGTTGCTTAGCCGACAAGACAGATAAGGCTTGAGGTTGTTGTTGCACCACACCTTGAAGAGTGATTTCCTTGCCAAGGTACTGGAAGGATAAATATTTCTCCTGCCAATCAACTGTCATTCTACCAAATTGCTTCAACCAATTTATTCCCAAAATGGCATCATACGCTCCCAGCTCTAAGATTCTCATGTCAGTGGTGAATGTGTGACCCTGTGTCCACCAAGATAACCCAGTAACTTGCTCATTCGACGTTAACAATTCACCATTGGCTACTTTCACAGGCAGAGGTGGAGCTGGGGTGAACGAACAACCTGCTCGTTTAGCAAATGCTCTTGTAACAAAGGTGTGCGTACTGCCCGAATCAATCGGCAACAACATGACTTGATTTCCCACTAATGCACGCAGCCTGATTGTTTCCCCACCTTCAGTTCCAGCCAATGCATCCAGAGATAACTGACAACAAATAGCTGGTGCTTCAGTTTCCTCTAGTAATTCCAATGCTTGTACAGCATCATCAGAGATAACCTCTCCAAATTCTCCCACCTCAATAGTCAGTAGTTGGCCTGAACGTTTGCACTGATGTTCCTTCGAGTACTTGTCTCCACACTTAAAACAGAGATTATTGGCCCTACGAAAATCTCTGAGTTGTCTCTCTCTGTTGAAATCATCATTTCCTTGCTTCCTAAGCCATTCAGTACGGTTGGTTGTTGCTGGTGTTGTGTTTGTCAGAGGAGGGTGCTTGGTAGGTGCTAATGGCCGACCTCTCGGTTGATGGTGTTTAGCCTCTTCCTCCTGAATTCTTGCCAGAGATGATGCCCGGGTAATGCTAGCTGGGCCTTGCAACCGCACTGCTCCTGCAACCCAAACACGAACTGTGTGACAAACCACCTATGACTCAAGGAATCATCTATCGAAATGAGATGATACATACAAGCTTCAAACGCCAATCTATACTCAGCCACCGTGCCTGACTGTTTCAGCTGAAGCAATTTGGTCATCTGACCATCATACTCATCCTGACCAAATTCCAGCACCACAGCTTGCATAAAACAATCCCACGCAATATTGCGATTTCTGCGTTTGAATGACTGAAACCAGAGTGCCGCATGACCATCGAGATGCAGTGTAGCCGTACTAACCCAGTGATGCTCTGTAACTCTATATATCTCGAAGTAGGTTGAACACAGATCAATCCAGAGTAATGGTGTTTCACCTGCAAATCGAGGGAAGTCGTGGCGGCGTGGTCTGACCATGCCAAAATCCTCGAGTTGTTGACGAAGACCTCGGACCTCCTCCGAGACGCCCTTGATCTCCGACGTGATGGTGGTGAACCGGCCGAGCATGTCCTCCAGGGCCTTCTGAACCCCGTCCATCTTCTCCAAAACAAAATTCGTCTGCGCCGACGGAACGGCGGGCCTCGCGGGTGCCATCGCGGCTCCTCTGAATAAAACCGAACCCCGATCAAGATTTTGCGCGACGTCGCCGGAGCAACACCACACCTTTCACGGTGGAATTTTACCGGTCGGATCTCGAGATTTTGAGCGCGAGCGACGGGCTCTTGATACCAAATTGTGATGACCCGAGGATGGAAGGGATCGATCACCTAGATCAGAGAAAGATCTGGGACAACAATGGAGGTGAGAGAGAGACGAACAAGGTGAGAGAGAGACGCAAGGTAGGTGAGATAGTTTCAGAGTTCTATTCCAACATACGGATCTCGTTACAAGCCTGGGCATACATACCCGCAATGCACGCTTACAAGTGGCCCCACACGGTCCACCTCACCAGCTCATAGAGCTTTACACGTTGGCATGACACTGGGCCAATCCTAGCTCACCAGCTCAGCCTGGTGACTCACTGTTCACCATCACGGAGAGGGAGGGTGTGACAGCGGCTGAGATTCTCCTTCTTGTTGTGGGTGTTCCACGCCGGAGAAGAAGATGATTAGCGCCTAAATCTCGCAATACCTGTCCCACATCCATCTCCACAGAGTCCATTGCTAGTCTGCTAGTCAATAGGCTGCGTTGGCTGGCCGCCCTCTCGCAGGTCGCCGCTCTCCTTCTCTCTCCTCCTGCTCTGTGATGGCGTGTAGTTCACACGTTCGTTGGGAGACCCCAAGAGAAAGGTATGATGTAATGCAGCAGCAGTTTTTCCTTGAAATATGACCAAGGTTTATCGAACCAGGAGGACACGGAGGTTCTTCAGAAGGTTGTTGATGGGCGCCGTTACTCGATCACCAACGTGGAACCTGCACACAACACAACCAAACTACTTTGCCCCAACGAAACAGAGAGGTTGTCAATCTCACCGGCTTGCTGAAAACAAAAGATTAAACGTATGGTGTAGAAAACAGTAGTAAATTGCAGAGAATGTAAAGGAACAGTGTTTGCAGTTGGTTGTATTATCAGTGTAAAAGAATGGACCGGGGTCCACAGTTCACTAGTGGTATCTCTCCATAAAAGATAACTAACATGCTGGGTGAACAAATTACAGCTGGGCAATTGACAAAATATTGAGCGCATAACAATGCATATATATGACAAGATGATTACTATGATATTCATGTGGGCATTACGACAAAATATATAGACCAGGATCCACAGTTCACTAGTGGTGTCTCTCCATAAAAGATAACTAACATGCTGGCTGAACAAATTACAGCTGGACAATTGACAAATAGAGAGTGCATGACAATGCAATATATGACAAGATGTTCATTATGAGATTTAATTGGGCATTATAACAAAGTACATAGACTTGCTATCCAACTCATCTATGCCTAAATAATCCACCTTCAGGTCAGCATCCGCATCACTTCCAGTATTAAGTTGCAAACAACATATTATTGCATGAAGTAAAGTGTGTAATGTAAACAATGCAAATGACACGTAGACAATGCATCATTGTTTTATCCCTAGTGGCAACAGCACATCCACAACCTTAGTCGTTTCTGTCAACTCGAGCCCAGATTTCTGGAGGCATGAACCCACTATCTAGCATAAATACTCCCTCTTGGAGTTACAAGCATCTACTTGGCCAAAACATCTACTAGCAACGGAGAGCATGGAAGATCATAAACAACATAAATATATAGATTGATAAACAACTTGCTCATAGTATCAATATTCATCGGATCCCAGCAAACACAACATGTAGCATTACAATTAGATGATCTTGACAAGGTGGAGAGACAACCATCTAGCTACTGCTATGGACCCGTAGTCCAAGAATGAACTACTCACGCATCACTCCGGAGGCAGGCATGGCGATGTAGAGCCCTCCGGTGATGATCTCCCCTCCGGCAGGGTGCCGAGAAGAGCTTCAGAACCCTCCCGATCTAGGGTTGGCGACGACGGCGGCAGCGGAACTTTTCGTGGAATATGATCGGTGTTTTTAGGGTACGCAGAACATCAGGAATATATAGGCGAAAGGGCGGTGTCGGAAGCTTCGCGAGGCGGCCTCGCCAGGGCCCGGCGCGGGACCACCCTTGGCCGCGCCCTAGGGTGGCGAGGCGGCCTCGTGGCTCGTCTCCATCTCCCCTTCTGGCTTCTGATCGTGTCGGTGCAAATATGAGCGTCCCTTTTTGCTTCGTCCAATTCTGAGAATATTTTGCGACTAGCTTTTCTGAAAGAGAAAAACAGCAGAAAACAGGAACTCGCACTTCGGCATCTTGTTAATAGGTTAGTCCCAGAAAATGCATAAAAATGCTATGAAGTGTAAACAAAACATGTAGCAATTGATATAATAATAGCATGGAACATCAAAAATTATAGATACGTTTGAGATGTATCACTCTGCGATTCCGACGCCCTCCTGCAGGTCGCCGCTGCTGTGGCCCTCCTGCAGGTCGCCGCCGCCGCCGTGGCCCTCCTGCTGGCCGCAGCCTCCCTCTTGCAGGTATCGTGCCGCTGGAAACGGCCGCCGGGGCCCAATTGCTTTTCTCAAAAATTTCATAGGGTCGTTTTGTAATATTGAGGGCCAGTGGCGTATCCAGAAAAAAATGAAGGGTGGACACGGTGCAACAAAAATGTCGCACCACGGATTTTTTTGCCAAATTAATATTATAAATAGGCGATGGATTCACAAAATTGTAGTAATTTAATGTGTAAGTTTCATATGTGCATTATTCCAATACATAAACAAAGTCTTACATGATGAAATATATCATAAACATAAATTACATTACTTAGATTTGGTAACTCTACATTGTGGCATCCCAATGAAAGATTGTTTCCATTTATATAAACAACATATATAAGCTATTTCTTTTCAATTACAAACATAATTCACCAGTTCTACCCGGATGGCATGGGATCAGCATATCATTTACAAACATAAATCACCCGTTCTACTCTCAAAAAAAAATTCACCAGTTCTACCCGAGCCGCCCCTCGCGCTCCTGGATCATGTCCTCCCATCCTCTTCGTAATCAATGCTACACTCACAAAAAAGAAATAATCAATTATTGGTTGTCAACTACAAACAGAAATTAACAATTTCATACAAAATAGGGTAGTTTTCCCTATTCCGTTGTGACTTGAACAAGCAAATACATAGCAAAACAATGAATCAGGGGCTGAGATCGATATACCTGCGGCCTAGAGCTTTGGAGACTTGAGAAGTTCTCTGCTCGCCTGCTCGGGCGGGCGGCGGCGGTGGCCTGAAATTGGCCCTGGCTGAGCGACGGCGGTGGCCGGATTGGACCCGGCGAAGACGAGGGGCGAGGGAGGCAGGCGGTGAGTCAGCGAGGGAGCGGTCCGCGAGCGCGAGGGGGCGGGTCGGCGAGGTCCGTGAGCGCCTGATACCCACAAGTATAGGGGATCGTTGAAATCTTCAATGTGTAAGTATAGTATCGATCCCACGAGGAGTAGAAGGATAAGTATTTATCCTCTCAAATAAGAGTGTCACTTCTCTTATTATCTATGCACTAGACAAACTAAAATGATTAAATGATGCAAGTGTTTTTGGGTTTTTGGCGTAGAGTTTGCAATAAAGTAAAAAGCTGAAAATAAAATATGACAAGTGAAAGCTCTCAAAGAGAGAAAGCCCAATCCTCTATGCAGCGAGAGGACAAGCTCAAGTGTGTGTTTCTTATAAGTGGAGAACGTTCCCAAGGGCTACCTAGACTTCATGGCATAAATATTTCTAGAACAACAAGGTAAACATTTTGTCAAGTTTTAATCTTCTTTGGACGGAGCCATAATTAGGGAAAGCTAAATAAATAAACTAAACCCCCTTATGATGGTTCTTATGGCCAAGTAAATGACTGCACAAGAGTTATTAAGACATAGAGTCCCACCATAGCCTTAAACTCTAAGGTCCCCGATACTAATACCCTCATAATGCAACTTCATGACTCGGTCTCAGGTTTACATGTCCCCCAAGTCTCCTCACTCCATTACACTACGGTGTTCTCCTATGAGCCCATATAGGTGAAGTGATGTGCAGTCGACGTTCGCACAACACCATCATAGAATTACATAAAAGATAAAACTAGACAAAATACCAACACATGTCATATATAAATCATTGCCAATCATCCTATGCCCCCAGGAACATGAGAGAACTACTCACAACGCAAAGACATGATATGATTCAATGGCATAAGTGATACAACACAATCTGAGAATATAATCTCCCCACAAAACAATGACAAGTAGCAATTCACAAACATGTAGAATAGTACTTAGACAATAGCTAGGGTTCAACAATCTCAAACTATGAGGGGGATGAAGTGGATCACGAAGATGGTGATGGAGATGGTGCTGGTCTTGACGGTGGTGTTGATGGAGACTCCGGAGGGGGGATGGAGGAGCCTTCCGGAGGTGATTCCGGCGGCGTTTCCCCCCTCCGATCTTCTCTCGGCGGCAGCCTTCTGTCTCCTGTTTCGTGGTTTTTGTGTTTCTCCCCGCCTCTCCGCGAAACTCCTCGGGGACTATTTTTATAGTCGTTTTAGGTCAAGACGAAGCCACGAGACGAAAACGGACGGCATCGGAGCCGAGGCCCAGATGGGGGGTCCCACGCGGCCAAGGAATCTGGCCACGTGGGCCCACCTATCTTGGCCCTCGGGTCTCCGTTTGTTCGCTTCCTTCGTCCTACGCTTTGTTCCTTCCAAAAACTGATGCCCGTAAAATATTAGGTCATTTGGACGTCGTTTGGGTCCCTGAAACATCAAAATATAGAAAATAGGGTTTTCTGCCAGTGCAGGGTTAATTCCAAATAAATGGGGAAACTGTGAATTATCCCCAAAATCATTATAAAACATAAATATAACCCATATATGATGCAAATAAGTTGGAATATCAAGTAATAAAATGTAAAGTTCATGTATGCATTTTACATGCATCAACATCCCCAAGCTTAACCAATACTCGTCCTCGAGTATGAAGGTGATAAAACTAACATGGACTTTGCATTTTAATACTATCAATGGATATCAAAGATGATTACTATTGCTACATAAAGTCAAATGATTCATTCTCAAAGGAGTAGCAATATACAAGATAGATTATAAAGTGATATCAAATATTCAATGAAAGGATGTTCAATGATAATTCACAAAGTGTAACATAGAAGAAAGTACTATGGACCAAATGTATGCATAATGAAAAGTAAAAACATCCTATAATGGTCATAGAGTATTCTTGTAAATCTGAATATAAAAGGTGGACACTTTGGAAAGATATATAAATGAGTAGAGGTAAAACATGAAAAGTTTCATCTAGCTTCCAAATGCTTCTACTTAAGTTAATGTTTGCAATGTGGTATTCATTGGTGTGAAGCTCTCATTACCCCTATCATAGCATCTTGAATGGTTAAAGTTTAAAGTGAAAGCAAATATGAGTAGTGTGCTTGACAAAGTATGGGTTGAATGCTCATGCCCCGTGAATACGAGTACCTACACCACGGTGTTACTCAACTCGGGCCACAAAGCAAGTTCAAGTTAAGGTCATTGTAAGTAAATAATAGCGTCATCAAGAGCGTCAACTGGGGTACCTCTTGTCCCAGGACATGGAACAAGCCCATGTCAAAATGACAAGACAAACAAACAAAATGAACAATCTCACACCCTTTTTATTTACTATTGGTATAGCTTTTTATTGTGAGGTGCATCACTGAAGGTTCACCATAGCATGTAAGTAAATTTCCACCATGAATGATGCATGGCTTAGATTAGCGGCCCAGGCGTCTCTCTAGCCATTTATACAAACTCATTAAACTTACTAAGTTTCCGCATTTATTTGGCACCATGATAAGCATCCATAAACAAAAGTACATGATATCAACTAAATATAAGAGCACGTTGAAAGCTTGCCATGTGACAGCACATATGAGCTAACTCCCAACCAAGACTCTTGTCAAGCTCACAACTTCATAATTTTAATCACAATGGTTCATGTTTATTAAGTGCAATAAAAGTAAAGTGTGCATCAAGTTCGTGAGAGCTTTTTAACCAACTTTTCCCATAACAATCAATAACATAAGCATTTTAATTCAGAAGTATAGATAATACAATATAACATGATAAACATACTCGGAATAGCATAAAGCTAATAGGTAGATATGGTGGACTCACTGGAAAAACTTTGGTTGAAGGTGTTGGAAAACAAGTTTTTACTTGTTGGAATTTTTGGGCTAGCAAGAGGGAGAAAGTTGACCGTCTAAATGCATGCATAAGTGTCCATAGAACTAACCAATCCATGTTAAACAAAGTAAAGTAACATTCAGCATCAAAACATGAATAAAAGATAGCTCTTGATAAAACACTTGCAAATTAATACTCATTAAAAAGCACATGAATCATGCAACTATATGTATCTTTTTGAATCAACTCAAACATCCCTTTCCCAATCTTTTTAATAGCATCCAACTTAATTCAACCCAAATTTCCAGTAGCTCTCTCATATATAAATGATAGTGGTGGTCTCAAGACAAACAAAAATCAAACCGAAATAAAAAGCAAATAAAAGACGCTCCAAGTTTATGCGATAAAGTGCATTGATCGAAAAACAGAAGTTAGACGTGTGCAAACCGAGAGTGTGTTGGTCCAGTGGGGTTGTCTTCACATCCCCAAGCTTATGGTCTTCACCATCCTTGGATAGCTCTTGGTGCATCTCCTCTAATCCCTGTGAAAAAACTTCAAAACACCGTTTCTCCCATTTCTTTTCTGTGGGGTGACATTAGTAGTGATAGACAAATGAATTGCTTGCTGCATAAAATCCTTAAACAAAAATTCATATGAATGTCCAGAAAGTGTATAATGTTGTATGCCTACTTATAAACTCAATTGGATAAAAAAGATTCAAGTTAAAAGTTCAAAGAATGCATCAAACAAAATGGGACAGAATCTGTCCAGAAAAACAGCAGCAGCAAAACGCATTTTTCTACCCTACTTAAATATGTCGAAAAATCTGAAAAATTCATGCTTACAGAGGATGAAAAGTTGCAACTACAGTTCAAATATCAGCTCATTCGGAGTTACAGAATAGGAATGAAAAATCATACCGTGCACAGATTCGTGCTGGAATAAAATCTCCGAATACAATAGCAACTTTTTCAACCAAAATGGTAAAACTTGGCACTTTATTAAAAATTCCAGAAACAAAACTAAAAACTAAGTCTCTTGTTACAGCAAGAGGACACAAAGAAAATCAAAAAAAAACAACCGGGTTGCCTCCCGTAAAGCGCTTTCTTTATAGCCATATAGCTAGGCTTACTTACTTGGTATCAAGATGGTTGGAGTGAGGTGGCTTGGCATCCCCAAGCTTGAATTCTTGTACTTATTTGATATATGTAGGGTGAGCCTAGGGGTAACATCCCCAAGCTTGAGTGTTTGTCCCTCTTGATCTTGTTCATCACCCTCAACTCTTCCACTTGAAAATTCTCTTTACACAAAACTCATCATAAAACTTGATTAGAGGGGTTAGTGTCTCCATAAATTAAATCCACATAGGTATAGCAAAGACATATCATGAGTTGATTCTAAACATTAATACTGTTACTATGGTTGTGTATTGCTCTTTGATCAATAGAACCACACAAAACACAAGTAATGAGAGTAATGCAAAATAAAGACAGAATCTGTCAAAAACTGGACAGCCCGTAAAGAGTGAATTTTCAGAGGCACTTACGTTGCTCAAATCAGAAAACTTTGAACTAATGAAATGTGTAATAATAACTGAATATTGCTGTCGTAAAATATCAGGTCAAAATTCCTCTTCTGTGATTTTAACATTTTTCGCAGTGAAGCTTAGGAATCTGTTTTCTGGACAGCAAATCACTATTGTTTGATCCTACCTCTCAAAAGAGGTTATTCTTGCCATAAAGATGAAAAATAAGATACAAAGGTGTGTTACAGTAGTAAACAAGCACCTTGACTCAAAAACCAAAACTTAAACTGAAGATAAAAAAATAAAAAAGAAACAAAAAGAACTAAGAAAGAATCAAGAGAAACAAATAAAGAAGAAAAAAATATTTTTGTTGTTTTTGATTTAGCAAAAGGCAAAAGAAGAAGCAAATATATACAACATAAACACTCTTTTTATTTGGTTTTAGCTTTGGGAAAAGTTTTAATGATAGAGACTTTGCAATGGTTCCATTGGCATGAACAACACATGTTCAAGGTCGACCCCAACTTCTCCATTACTCATCCTTCTCATTTACTTTCCCAAATTTTATATAAAGTGAAAATCTTAAACTAGCAATTAGAAAACAGTAGGTAAAGTTATTTACATGTTTAAGATATAAAGGTGTGCTCAAACCGAATAGGAAATAAAGCATAAGAGCACACCACAAAAATTAAACCATTAACTTTTAAGTCTAACTCCTTCCTATGCATTGGCATTTTATATATGAATAAATAGCAGCAATTTTGTGGTAACCAATGCATGTAATGATCAGTAGGTTGCATTTTAAATAACATAGAAACATAAATATAAGTCTTTCTTCCTCTCTCATAATAGTTACAAGTAGTGGAAAAAATTTGACAAAAAACTATTAGATTGGTGCAACTTTGCAAACTTAGGAACATATAGAGGATTATTAAAACTATCATGTGAGCTATTAGTGTGTTTTCCTCTCTCAAAATAATTGCAAGAAGCACCATAAACATGATGGTTATGGGTGAAATGGTTATTAGTGTAAGATAATTTCAGCCCACATAAGTACTTTTCAACATATAAAAGCTTCTCCTCCATGGTGTGAATAGGAGAGTTCAAA
Source organism: Poa pratensis (assembly GCA_947311845.1). Taxonomy (NCBI): domain Eukaryota; kingdom Viridiplantae; phylum Streptophyta; class Magnoliopsida; order Poales; family Poaceae; genus Poa; species Poa pratensis. The sequence continues at coordinate 7,906,284 of CAMZMU010000089.1, read as the reverse complement.
AATAAAGTAGGACTCTCATAAGTAAGAGTATTTTCACACACAGCAAGTATATCATTTTTATCCTCACATAAAGTAGTAACAAGTTCTAAACATGGAGGATCATCAAGCAAAATAGGATCATCATCTAGAGTACTATCATAAAACATGTCTAAACCATACTCCTCATCATTTTTAAAATTATTATCAATAATGTTCTCATTAGGCATAGGTTGATAGTCCTCCTCATCATCAGAATAAAAACAAAGTTTATCATCAACAAAATTTGAGTGTTACCCTCATCCATAGGTGGTGAAGGTGGAAGTTTCCCTCTTCATTCTCTAGTTGTTCATCATTTTCAACATCTTCTTGGGGTTGCACGGGCATCCCCAAGCTTAGGTTTTTATCTTCTTCCTGCAAAATATTAGAGCTTTCTTGGGCAGCTCTCTTCCTTGTGTCAACAACATAGATATTTTCATTAAATTCAACTATGCAGAGATCAAGGATAGTGGCAATCAAAACTTTAAATTGAGAAGCTATAGGGCAGGTTTCATGTTCATCAATGAAGGTGTATAATTCATAGGCTGCCATAAAAATAACAAATTGCTCTACTTCTTCCATCCCTAAGTGAGCATAATTCCATGTATGATAAGTTGCAATAACATGTTCTTTATTGGAAGGGCATTGGAATTCAAAGTGTCTAAAGTATTCAGAGCAACAAATTTCTTCCTCATGATAATTAAGCAGCCCACTAGCAATTTTATTTAGAAGCTCTATGTAGCCTCCTAATCTTTTCCCTTCATTTGATTTTCTAAATTCAGCAGCTATCATGGCGTTTTCATAATAGTTTTCCATTTTCTAATTTTTTTTTTGTTTTTTTGATATATAACTGAAAGTAAAACTAAACTAAATGCAAAACTGAAAGTAAACTAGAGTATATGCAAACTGAAAATAAATATCTAGTGCAAACAAGAATAAAAACTTAAGCGCTACACTCCCCGGCAACGGCGCCAGAAAATGTCTTGATACCCACAAGTATAGGGGATCGTTGAAATCTTCAATGTGTAAGTATAGTATCGATCCCACGAGGAGTAGAAGGTATAAGTATTTATCCTCTCAAATAAGAGTGTCACTTCTCTTATTATCTATGCACTAGACAAACTAAAATGATTAAATGATGCAAGTGTTTTTGGGTTTTTGGTGTAGAGTTTGCAATAAAGTAAAAAGCTGAAAATAAAATATGACAAGTGAAAGCTCTCAAAGAGAGAAAGCCCAATCTCTATGCAGTGAGAGGACAAGCTCAAGTGTGTGTTTCTTATAAGTGGAGAACGTTCCCAAGGGCTACCTAGACTTCATGGCATAAATATTTCTAGAACAACAAGGTAAACATTTTGTCAAGTTTTAATCTTCTTTGGACGGAGCCATAATTAGGGAAAGCTAAATAAATAAACTAAACCCCCTTATGATGGTTCTTATGGCCAAGTAAATGACTGCACAAGAGTTATTAAGACATAGAGTCCCACCATAGCATTACACTCTAAGGTCCCTGATACTAATACCCTCATAATGCAACTTCATGACTCGGTCTCAGGTTTACATGTCCTCCCAAGTCTTCCTCACTCCATTACACTACGGTGCTCTCCTATGAGCCCATATAGGTGAAGTGATGTGCAGTCGACGTTCGCACAACACCATCATAGAATTACATAAAAGATAAAAACTAGACAAAACACCAACACATGTCATATATAAATCATTGCCAATTCATCCTATGCCCCAGGAACATGAGAGAACTACTCACAACGCAAAGACATGATATGATTCAATGGCATAAGTGATACAACACAATCTGAAAATATAATCTCCCCACAAAACAATGACAAGTAGCAATTCACAAACATGTAGAATAGTACTTAGACAATAGCTAGGGTTCAACAATCTCAAACTATGAGGGGGATGAAGTGAATCACGAAGATGTTGATGTAGATGGTGCTGGTCTTGACAGTGGAGTTGATGGAGACTCCGGAGGGGGATGGAGGAGCCTTCCGGAGGTGATGCCGGCGGCGTTTCCCCCCTCCGATCTTCTCCGGCGGCAGCCTTCTGTCTCTTGTTTCGTGGTTTTTGTGTTCCTCCCCGCCTCTCCGCGAAACTCCTCGGGGACTATTTTTATAGTCGGTTTTAGGTCAAGACGAAGCCACAGAGACGAAAACGGACGGCATCGGAGCCACGAGGCCCAGGATGGGGGGTCCCACGCGGCCAAGGAATCTGGCCGCGTGGGCCCACCTATCTTGGCCCTCGTGTCTCCGTTTGTTTGCTTCCTTCGTTCCTACGCTTTGTTCCTTCCAAAAACTGATGCCCGTAAAATATTAGGTCATTTGGACGTCGTTTGGATCCCTGAAACATCAAGATATAGAAAATAGGGTTTTCTGCCAGTGCAGTGTTAATTCCAAATAAATGGGAAACTGTGAATTATCCCCAAAAATCATTATAAAACATAAATATAACCCATATATGATGCAAATAAGTTGGAATATCAAGTAATAAAATGTAAAGTTCATGTATGCATTTTACATGCATCAGCGCCAGGGGGGTCGCCGGATCGGCAGCAGTCAGCTAGGTCGCGTCATGGCTGGCACTGGCGTCTGGCAGCGTGAGCGAGCAGGAGACGCGAGCGAGCGATGGTTTCGTTTTTTTAGGGCACGAGCGATGGTTTCGTGCGTGCGTGCGAGGAGGAGACGTCCACGAAGCCCAGCTGACCAGGATGGCCCAATACTAGCCCAAGGCAACAACCATGCTTCGTATATGGGGATCCCCTATGCATCGCCTTTAACGACCATGCTTCCTATAATTATCCGCGCTGCAAAAACTGCCCAGCGCGCTGGACGAAGCTGGACTGAAAAGTGCATATCTAGCGCATGGGCAACAACGCATTGGGCAAAACAAAAACAACGCGCGAAGAAAAACTGCCACGGAAACTTCCGCTCGCGCGTCCGGGGCGAGGCCGCCGCCGCCCCCTGCTCTCTCCTCCGCCGCAGGCCAAGCTCGCCGCCGCCACCCTGCAGGTCGCCGCAGCCGGAATTTGGCCACGGCCGCGGCTGATGGCGACCAAGCGCCGGCCGAGCTCGAGCTGATGCCCTCCGTGGCGCCTACCCGCCGCCCCGAGTTCGCCGCCGCCCGACTCGCGCGACACCGCGAGCGAGGCCATGACGATGAACCTCACACAAAAGCTTGGTTCACCTTCTACTATTGATTTACTTTTGGGCGAAAATGAAGTCCCTTACAACAATCTTGAGACACAACCCACAAAAGAATTGAGAGCTCCCAAGTGACTACAAAAGGTCCCAACAAGCCACAAAAGGTCACAAGAACACCGTCTAGGGTCCAACAACCCAGGAGTAACAAGCTCACAAACTTTCTTCGTGGAGAGAGCAAACCGATGCACAAAAGCAAAGGCAATAATACAAGAAGTGCTCAATTCCTTCACTCCCAAATCCCACCAAAAGCAACTAATGCTTGTGGGGGAGAAGAGAGGAAGACCAAAGAAGAGAACCACACAAGAACTCCAAGATCAAGATCTACTAGGTTCCCCTCACTTAGAAGAGAGATGGATTGGTGGAATTGTAGATCTAGATCTCCTCTCTTTTTTCCATCAAAGATATGCAAGAATCATGGGAGGAATTGAGAGAGGAGCAAGCTTTCCAAGGTCAACAATGGAGGTGAGAGATGGGGAAAAACCGTGCTTGGAAGAGCTGCCCACTTTGGGGAAGAAGGGGGCCTTTTATAGGTCCCCATGAAAAATAGCCGTTGTAGGAAAACTGGGGCCGAAATATTCTGGCCCATAAATGAAATGTCCGGCCCCCCGAATATCCGGCCCGAGAAACAAAAGTTCCGGCCCAAGGTCCGGTTTTTCCAGAGACTCGCAAAACTGGCTGGAAGCTGGTCCTTAGCCGAAAATCCAATAACTTTCTCGTTCGTACTCCGTTTTCGATGATCTTAGGCTTGTTGAACTTTAACGAAGAGTACTACAAGATCATGCAGAGAAACGTCATAGTCCATCATGTGAGGAGGAATCCACAAGGAGATAGTTTGACCTCTCTATAAAAGACAAACCGGTAAAACCTCCAACAACAAAAACGCAACAAGATATTCGAATGAAATCCGTTTTTGATGAGCTAAACCTTGGTATGGAGATGAACACAAGCTTTAAATCCTCACAAGGATAAAAGCCAAATAAGAACCAAGAAAGATGATATGCCAAGTATGCAAAGGTTTGAGCTCTCCACAAAGATGCGATCATGTTACTCACTTGAGAGCCCCTCTTGATAGTACGCCGTTTATCCTATAACCCGGTCTCGCACTAACACCACGAGACCGGTAAAATAGAAACCCTATCAATCATACCTTTGCCTTGCGCATTCCACTTGAGCTAGATGATGACGATCTTGACTCTCTCAAGTTGGAACACCTTTCTTGATAGTGCTTGCTAGCACATGTTTGATGAAGACTTCTCCAAATACTCCCCCATACTCCATGATGGGAGAGCCTTGCTAATCTCCGTCTTCATGAATCCACTTGTACTTCATCTTCTTATCATGATATATGTGATGGCTTGGAGATAATATGAATATTCACTCTATCTTCTTTTCCAAGCCATGATTGCAATAAGCTCAACTCTTCACGTGACATTCTTCATATAAACCCTTGGATACAACCTTGGTCATCATATAAGCTTCTAGAGTCCAACACATGAACTACAATCTTTTCCATGGACAAGATCTATAAGGATATCTCAATGCAAATATTAGTCCATAAGGATTGTCATTAATTAACAAAACCACACATGGGGGCACCATGCACTTTCACCTCCGCGGCGCCCGCCCGCCGCCCCGAGCTCGCCGCCGCCCGGACTCGCGCAGCACCGCGAGCGAGGCCATGACGACCACCACCTCGAGCGAGGGCGGGCGTCCTGCAGGTCGCCGCCGCGGGCGTCCTGCTGGCCGCCCTCCCGCAGGTCGCCGCTCTCCTCCTGCTCTGCGGTTCCGGTTCCCTCCTGCAGGTCGCCGCCGTCGCTGTGGCCCTCCTGTAGGTCGCCGCCGCCGCCGTGGCCCTCCTGTTGGCCGCAGCCTCCCTCTTGCAGGTATCGTGCCGCTGGAATCGGCCGCCGGCCATGGCGTGGTGGTGGAGGACGAACCCAGGGACCCAATTGCTTTTCTCAAAAAAATTGTAGGGTCATTTTTGTAATAATTGAGGGACTTGTTTGCTATACTAATGTAGGCTACGCGCTGTATTTTAGTGCGTCTGTTGGACCGATGCAATTTGCGTGCTATTTTTTAGCGCCTCTGTTGGACTGATAGCGGTCGCGGCGCGCTAAAAGTGATAAAATGGTGCTGTAAAACTTTTTTTTGGGCGGGGAGTTGTTGGGTGTGTTGGAGATGCTCTTAGACCTGGCCCACGATGGACAACGTGTAGGCGAGTCGGTGCTACACATCGCAACGAGCGAGAAATAATGAAGAAGGAAAAATAGGGAGGGCAAACATTGGGAGGCAAAACGTAGCCCAGCCCATCAGCCCAGGGAGATTACCGGAGTCCGGAGCGGATTGTCGTACGGACACGTGTGGTCTTATTATAACCCAGCTCTTCAGCGAGCTTCGAGACAAACCGAGAGAGAGAGAGCGAGCGAGCTAGGACCCCTCCCCTCAACACCAAACCCTAGCCGCGGAGCCTCGTCCAGATCGATCTCGCCGGGCGATCCCATGGCGCTGCGCAACCTGGTCGCCAAGATGCGGAACCCCGCCGCTGCTGCTCTCCGTCTGCCGTCACCCCGCGTCTCGCCTCCGGCCGGCGCTCGCCGAAAGTTCTTCAGCTTCGCTAAGGTCCGTCCTTCCGTCCCTGCCGCTCGATGGATCGCTAATCTGGAAGATTTTGTTTTCTTCCCCGTGTAATGAATGCGCGCCGGTACCTAGATTCCTCCAGTCTGTCGATCGTCATCCCGTTTGTTGATTTGTCCACCGCCGGATCTGCTTCTGTTCGTGCTCGAGAAAAGTATACCCCTCCCTTGATTTGCTAGTTCGGCCATGGCAACGATGCTTTCTCGAGAAAAAAAGCTTACAAATTTACTTCAATCAGGTCTACCTGATTTGTGAAGCCATGTAGACGCATCAGAAGGGGGCGCCAGTGTGTTTAGTTTTCATAAGGGATTCGTGTACACATGCACGTCTGCTTGATTCGTCAAAGACTAGATTTTCCTCATATGGTGACCTCTCCCGCCCCTCTAGAATGTATGAAGGTAGACCTTGATTTTTATTTGCCTTGCCCAGACTTATCTGCATTTACATTTTAGAATTTTACAGGGAGAATGGCCCAGTTGCTCACATCACTGTTATTTGTTAACCTGAAACTTAAATAGCTCATGGGTGGCTATGCACTAACACATCTTGTTTGTATATCCTGGACAGCTGACAATGCATATATGGCTAACTGAATTGGTAGATTACTGAAATCGCATGTTGTTTGGGCTTTATATTTAGTAGATTTGGATTATGAAATTGTATATGATGGACCAAACACTCACTTGTATTTTTTGCTACTATGGGGTGGTGGGAGATGGTAGGTGTCTTCCCAGCAAAACTGTTGAATTCTTACTCACCTGGATTGGATTTAGAAGATCTATCATCTGGCTGCAACTTGCTGATAACTAGTTTGGTCGAATATATCAATCATCACCTCGTAACCATCACCCACCCCCCCCCCCCCCCCCCCCCCCCCCCCCCCCCCGCGTACTGCGCCGAAGTATAACCTTTGGTAACTTACCTGATTTGCAAGTCAAGTCATGCTAACTTACCCAAGGAAGTAGAGAGGTTTACTTTGTTTCTCTCTTTTTGCTCTGCTGTTTCATGCTGCATAGAAATTCACAAGATATTGTACGTTATGTAGATGCAGCAGAAAGAAACGCATGCGTGTTTAGATTTTATAAGCCCAAACTGATGATCCTTAGTTGCTATACATACACTTTTATATCCTTGTGCTTTATAAGAAGGATGACTTTATTTGCTTCCTGTTTGAATGCCCAGGCTTACCTGCATTTACAAGGAGTAGGTGATGTTTTTAATAGATCACAGATTGGGCTTATCGAGGCTAGATGTTTAAACGTAGGTTATTGAAATTGTATATGACGGGGACAACAGTCACTTGTACAAGTGACTTCTTTTTGCTCTGCTGTTTCATGCTGCATAGAAATTCACAAGATATTGTACGTTATGTAGATGCATCAGAAAGAAACGCATGCGTGTTTAGATTTTATAAGCTCAAACTGATGATCCTTAGTTGCTGTACATACACTTTTATATCCTTGTGCTTTATAAGAAGGATGACTTTATTTGCTTCCTGTTTGAATGCCCAGGCTTACCTGCATTTACAAGGAGTAGGTGATGTTTTTAATAGATCACAGATTGGGCTTATCGAGGCTAGATGTTTAAACGTAGGTTATTGAAATTGTATATGACGGGGACAACAGTCACTTGTACAAGTGACTTGCTTGGATATTATGGGACTATCCGACTATGGATTGATGACTTTGGCCATGATGCTTGGTTGGAGAAGTAGGTTTACACCAGTGGGGGCAATTGCCCCCTTAATATGAAACCAATGCTTTTAGGATTTGTAACTTATCATTTATTTGCAATAGCAAGTTTCCACTTGGCATTGCCATCTCAGCTTCTTATGCTTTGGCTCTTGCAGAGTGGACAGCATGACAAAGGAATCAATTTGGAATCAGCTAGTGAAGTGGAGATCAGACGTCAGGCAGACTTGCTGGGAAAAGAGATTGATGAAACTTTCGAACGTTTGAGGTAAGGTGTTTTGTCCTTTTCCATACACTCATCTGATCCTAAAGTGTATGCAGTTGCCTGTTTGTAAGTCTGCACTCTAAGAACATGATTTCCCTGCTTGTTTCTTATGAAGTTTGGTCGGGGACAAGGTGTCAACGCTTTGGGAGGACATAATTCGGAGTACTAAGTTGTGGATTTGTTCTGGCGCTGGACTAGAGCTCGTGTTATATGTGGACTCGTGGCGCCGCACACCAGAGAAGTGACTTGGGCGCACATGATGCTCTATGCCCCTGCACTCGCATAACTACCAGTTGTTTTAATGTGTAATCTGTCAGCACCTTGTTCTGGATTTATTAGTGCTCATCTTGTGGAATGAGGTTATGTAGTAGGATGACTCTGTTTGTCCATGTGTATGTCAACTTTGACTGGGTTTTAGTTGGGCTCTGTCCTGGAAGAACTACTCTATTAATTTAGATTCTGGTATTTGAAATTCACATTTGCTGCCCACTTGGCTTGTTGTATGCTATGTTGGTTGCTGTGGAACATCTGTAGCCTGTAGGTTACCCGTTACTGAATTAACCGTCAATGAAAATAAAAGATGTGCCGTGTGTTCTTCACAGGGATATGTGAAAACTTTTCTGTTCGAGGGCATATTTTTTGAATTAGGACAATGCCATGTGTGTAAGAGCATCTCTAACTGATCTAAATGACTGGCCCTTAAATAACCATTGTTTTTTTTTATGTTTTGGCGTAAAAAGGGGGCCTGCGTAGGTAATGTCGTCAGTCCTCATCAGTCCACCATGGAGCACCCGCAGCCGCAGCCCTTAAAATGCCAAGCAGCGTCGCCCAATTGTAGCATCCTCGACGTCGCTCCTTTCAATCCTTCCGCCACTGCGGCGGAAAGGAGCGACATGGAAATCACATTGTGCAAGGAGTTGGAACCCTTGCGATCGCGTCTTCCGGTTTCCACAAAATATAGATAGATAAGCAAATGCCGACATCCAAAAAGAAGGCCGATGTAGCAAGCTTGAGAGAGCAAATTGGTGAGTTGTCAAAGTCAAAGAAAACCTTCACATAGAAGCATTTGCATTTGAAGGCCGACATGATCGCTGAGGAGAACCGACTCATGATGATGGATCTGAGTGGGATGTACACCGTTGACAAGAGCGTTTTGAGAGCTTCATTGTCGAATCACTGACTCAGGCCCATTGTCGAATCCTACTCAGCCGAAAAGGCTCGTCTCTAGTAGATCTAAATAGCCCGTCCCATAAATGGAAATTTGAGCATCTCTAGTAGATCTAAATAACCTTTTGTTGCATTCAATGGAAATTTGAGAACTTCCAAGCTACCTCTTGTAGCCAAATGTGCGCTGGTGCTACACTTTGTTTTGAGCATAACTTGCTAGGCTCTATTCATTCAGAATGTTCATTGGTACATTGACAGTATCATGAACCTAGTGAAAAGTTTGGGGACGGGGCTTGTTATTATGTTCTAATGCTGTATTCAATGTTCCTCGTTTGGATTCAGCCCAGGTTGCTGATCAAGGAACAAAACTATCACTGTTGTTCGACTCTCGAAACTGGAGTCTTGCAAAATCATTATAACACTATAAAAATGTGCTGAAAAGTTTTGTATTTAGCTCTTGAAACACCATGCATTTAACCGCTAACACAGCAATACAACACGAGAGAGCATGTTACCAGGCAACACAGTTCACTACAACTTCAACAAGCCACTGGTGGTGTTGATCTGCTGCTACAGATTTAACACAATCTGCTGCATTAGCAACTTAACTTAGTGCGAAAGTTCCACGTGGCGAAGTGACACTCACGTTACATAACACAAACACAAACACCAGACCGACCTATTCATCAGTAGACAAGACATCAAGTAGTTCGACAACTAAACAGAACGGCGAATCATCATCTAATGGGTCACTTTGAGAACAGTAGCCGCCAAGGGAAGGGGAATCACCAGCCTGAAGGTCCATTTCAGAACTTTGCTCCCCACATTCAGCTTCCGAATACGCTTGCTTAACAACAGAAAAGTAGGAAAAGACATTAGTACTAGGATAGTTTCAGTCAAAACCATGCAACCATAAGCCTCAAACCCTTACTTCATGGCACGCTCATATTCCTTCGCCTCCTTGAGTATCTTCAGGTTCTCACGGTACAGCGTCTTAACATCTTCCGCTCGGCGTCCCTGCTCATCCAAAGAAGTCAAGGAAAAAATTAAGCTGAGACGACAAAACATAAACAATACAAGACGGGAATTGTAGTTCAAAAAAAAAAAAAAAAACAATAGGGGAACTGCTAGTTAAGCAGTATCTCAAGCCAAAGAGGACGTGATAGAGGCATAAAGAAAAATCGGGCACATATGATGATTAGCAGTTGAAATCTTGCTAGCGAGCAGTTCAAGGATTTTAGTGCCGCTGGAATCGGCCGCCGGCCATGGCGTGGTGGTGGAGGACGAACCCAGGGACCCAATTGCTTTTCTCAAAAAAATTGTAGGGTCATTTTTGTAATAATTGAGGGACTTGTTTGCTATACTAATGTAGGCTACGCGCTGTATTTTAGTGCGTCTGTTGGACCGATGCAATTTGCGTGCTATTTTTTAGCGCCTCTGTTGGACTGATAGCGGTCGCGGCGCGCTAAAAGTGATAAAATGGTGCTGTAAAACTTTTTTTTGGGCGGGGAGTTGTTGGGTGTGTTGGAGATGCTCTTAGACCTGGCCCACGATGGACAACGTGTAGGCGAGTCGGTGCTACACATCGCAACGAGCGAGAAATAATGAAGAAGGAAAAATAGGGAGGGCAAACATTGGGAGGCAAAACGTAGCCCAGCCCATCAGCCCAGGGAGATTACCGGAGTCCGGAGCGGATTGTCGTACGGACACGTGTGGTCTTATTATAACCCAGCTCTTCAGCGAGCTTCGAGACAAACCGAGAGAGAGAGAGCGAGCGAGCTAGGACCCCTCCCCTCAACACCAAACCCTAGCCGCGGAGCCTCGTCCAGATCGATCTCGCCGGGCGATCCCATGGCGCTGCGCAACCTGGTCGCCAAGATGCGGAACCCCGCCGCTGCTGCTCTCCGTCTGCCGTCACCCCGCGTCTCGCCTCCGGCCGGCGCTCGCCGAAAGTTCTTCAGCTTCGCTAAGGTCCGTCCTTCCGTCCCTGCCGCTCGATGGATCGCTAATCTGGAAGATTTTGTTTTCTTCCCCGTGTAATGAATGCGCGCCGGTACCTAGATTCCTCCAGTCTGTCGATCGTCATCCCATTTGTTGATTTGTCCACCGCCGGATCTGCTTCTGTTCGTGCTCGGGAAAAGTATACCCCTCCCTTGATTTGCTAGTTCGGCCATGGCAACGATGCTTTCTCGAGAAAAAAAGCTTAGAAATTTACTTCAATCAGGTCTACCTGATTTGTGAAGTCATGTAGACGCATCAGAAGGGGGCGCCAGTGTGTTTAGTTTTCATAAGGGATTCGTGTACACATGCACGTCTGCTTGATTCGTCAAAGACTAGATTTTCCTCATATGGTGACCTCTCCCGCCCCTCTAGAATGTATGAAGGTAGACCTTGATTTTTATTTGCCTTGCCCAGACTTATCTGCATTTACATTTTAGAATTTCACAGGGAGAATGGCCCAATTGCTCACATCACTGTTATTAGTTAACCTGAAACTTAAATAGCTCATGGGTGGCTATGCACTAACACATCTTGTTTGTATATCCTGGACAGTTGACAATGCATATATGGCCAACTGAATTGGTAGATTACTGAAATCGCATGTTGTTTGGGCTTTATATTTAGTAGATTTGGATTATGAAATTGTATATGATGGACCAAACACTCACTTGTATTTTTTTCTACTATGGGGTGGTGGGAGATGGTAGGTTGCTTTGTGTCTTCCTAGCAAAACTGTTGAATTCTTACTCACCAGGATTGAGTGGGAATTGTGCATGCGATTCGGCAATGCTTCTAGTAGGATTTAGATCTATCGCCTGGCCGCAACTTGCTGATAACTAGTTTGGTCGAATCTATCAATCATCACTCGTAACCATCACCCTGTACTGCGCTGAAGTATAACCTTTGGTGACTTACCTGATTTGCAAGTCAAGTCATGCTAACTTACCCAAGGAAGTAGAGAGGTTTACTTTGTTTCTCTCTTTTTGCTCTGCTGTTTCATGCTGCATAGAAACTCACAAGATATTGTACGTTATGTAGATGCATCAGAAAGAAACGCATGTGTGTTTAGATCTTGTAAGCTCAAACTGATGATCCTCAGTTGATGTACATACATAGCATTCTTTTTGTATCCTTGTGCTTTAATAAGAAGGATGACTTTCTTTGCTTCCTGTTTGAATGCCCAGGCTTACCTGCATTTACAAGGAGTAGGTGATGTCTTTAGTAGATCACATATTGGGCTTATCGAGACTAGATGTTTAAACGTAGGTTATTGAAATTGTATATGACGGGGACAACAGTCACTTGTACAAGTGACTTACCTGGATACTATGGGACTATCCGACTATGGATTGATGACTTTGGCCATGATGCTTGGTTGCAGAAGTAGGTTTACACCAGTGGGGGTAATTGTCCCCTTAACATGAAGCCAATGCTTTTAGGATTTTGAACTTATCATTTATTTGCAACAGCAAGTTTGCACTTGGCATTGCCATCTCAGCTTCTTATGCTTTGGCTCTTGCAGAGTGGACAGCATGGCAAAGGAATCAATTTGGAATCAGCTAGTGAAGCGGAGATCAGACGTGAGGCAGACTTGCTGAGAAAAGAGATTGATGAAACTTTCGAACGTTTGAGGTAAGGTGTTTTGTCTTTTTCCAAACACTCATCTGATCCTAAAGTGTATGCAGTTGCCTGTTTGTAAGTCTGCACTCTAAGAACATGGTTTCCCTGCTTGTTTCTTATGAAGTTTGGTCGGGGACAAGGTGTCAACGCTTTGGGAGGACATAATTCGGAGTACGAAGTTGTGGATTGGTGCTGGCGTTGGACTAGAGCTCGTGTTATCTGTGGACTCGTGGCGCCGCACACCGGAGAAATGACTTGGGCACCCATGATGCTCTATGCCCCTGCACTCGCGTAACTACCAGTTGTTTTAATGTCTAGTCTGACAGCACTTTGTTCTGGATTTATTAGTGCTCATCTTGTGGCATGAGGTTACGTAGTAGGATGACTCCGTTTGTCCATGTGTCTGTCAACTTTGACTGGGTTTGGTTGGGCTCTGTCCTGAAAGAACTACTCTATTATTAATTTAGATTCTGGTATTTGAAATTCACATCTGCTGCCCATTTGGCTTGTTGTATGCTATGTTGGTTGCTGTGGAACATCTGTAGCCTGTAGGTTACCCGTTACTGAATTAACCGCCAACGAAAATAAGAGATGTGCCGTGTGTTCTTCACAGGGGTATGTGGAACTTTTTTTTTTATCTTGGTTGATGGCATCTTCTTCCTCGCCTCCGACCCCACCGGGTGCCACAACGACAACAACACCGTCACCATGATTTTATCCTCCTGATGCTACTTTGATCGTCTTGGGCGGTGGAGGAATTGTGCTTGTGCCCTTTGCCCACATGTGCTTGGGCTTGCGCCAATGTGGAAACACGAGGCACTTATTTATTGAGGCTCTGCCGCGCGTGACCTCGGCGACGACGATGAGAATGTGCCGGATAGCCCGAGCCGGGTCCGCCGGTCCGGTGTCTCGAGTGCCGACAAAGAGCAAGGACATGGCTTGCAGCACCGCACGCCACCTCAAACTCGTTCTGAAAATCCACCTCCGTGGTCTGCCTCACCTCCCATGTCTCCCCGGCCGTCGCCTGCACCACTGCGTCCGTGACCGCCGGCCAGCACCAGCATCAGCATCAGCGACGATGATGTTAAGCACGTGCGTTCGTGAGTCCGATTGCGAGCGGTGATGGGAGTTGGTTTACTTGTCTTGTCCAGCGCGGCTTGCAGACGCGGGCGTCGTGCCGAGGACTCTGAGGTCGTCGGTGACGGTGCGACCCATGTCGGCCTTTTTCATGCATGCACTGCATCACCTCTCGGCGACACTATACGCGTCCACGACTGCCAAGATCGATCCCTGCAAACCGTAAACAAAAAAATAGGGTGCCTTGATCAATCACTCGGACGACGAGAAATTACTATCCCGGATTCCCGGAAGGGGCCGACTCGCTATTCCGAAGAAGAACGTACCGGTAGGCGGTACGAGGACGGCGTTGCCGGCCATGCATCGCCCCGTGACCAGCCACAATGGATCTTTCGCTTCGGCTAGCAGGCAGACGATCGATCCACCTCCTCCAGCGCCCTGAGCCAACACCGCCGTTATGGCTTGCGGACGACGCCTACGCTGCTCCGAGACGTTGCCGCCGCTGTTGTCGGCTGGTTGCTCGGAAACTCCGACCGTTGTGGCAAAAGAGCATACTTCACTTGTTCCGTTCATGGAATCAAATCCTGCTGCCTTATTCTGATTTACTCGATCGCGAAGAACAAGCGTAGGCCTGAGGTAGGAGAAGCTGTCGGTGGCTGGTAGTAAGCTAGAGACGATCGACTGCGGTATGCAATTTAGCTTGCTGCGGTAGGTTGGGTCGTCTGTTGGCAAATTAATGGCAAACCAGAAACGCCTTCGCCGGCAGTCGGATTCTGTTTGTACCGAGGGGACGGCAACGGGAAGATGTGTCATAAATGATGCCCCAGGTGTGGGCTTGCACACTGTACAATATTTGAGATACATGAATGAATACGAGAGGTAATACAAACTAAGCAACACATCCCGAGGAGATTGACTGGTCTAGATATCATGTTCATCTGGACCTGGGAGCCGAAACGAATTTCCGTGCCCCTTCTAAACTACATTGGGCTCTGGAAGAACTACTTTAATCTATATGTCCTATTTGAATTTCTGATCTGCAGTCTACTTTTTTTTTTTAGGGAAAGCCATGCGGCATGTTTTATTGATCAGATAACATAGTTACATCATTCGCAAGCGGCCCAAATACAAGAATTACTAGAAATATAAAAGCCTCCCTCGCAAGCTCATGAGCTACTTGATTGGCTTCCCCATTACGGTGTTCTACGAACACATTATCAAATCCACTCCACATCGCAAACAATCATAATATATCGCTGCCGAAGACGTTGCCGAGAAACCTCCTTCTTTCATAGTTTTGACCACCTGCATACAGAGTTACAGACCGTTCGGATAATAAAATGATTACTTCCAATGTGTTGGGCCAACGTCAAACCTTCTCTCAAGGCATAAGCTTCAGCCATTAGAGCATCAACATGTGACAGGAATTTTTGTGAAGCTGCAATACACTGCCCCGTATAATCACAGATGATTAGCCCTGTTGCTACTCTACCAGAATCCCACTTGGATTGCTGTATCCCTCTTGTAGCCAAATGTCCGCTGGTGCTTTTTTTGAGCAAAATTTGCTAGGCTTTATTAATTCAGAATGTTCATTGGTACATTGACAATATCATGAACCTAGTGAAAAGGTTGGGGCCGGGGATTGCTATTATGTTCTAATGCTGTTTAGGGATCATGTTGCCAACAGAAACGACGTTCCTCACTTGGATTCACCCCTGGTTGCTGATCAAGGAGCCAAGCTATAACTGTTGTTTGACTCTCGAAACTACAGTCTTGCAAAATCATTATAACACTATACAAATCTACTGAAAAGTTTTGTATTTAGCTCTCGAAACACCCTGCGTTTAACTGCTAACTAAGCAATACAACACAGAGAGCATGTTACCAGGCAACATAGTTCACCACAACTTTAACAAGCCACTGGTGGCATTAATCTGCTGCTACAGATTAACACAATCTGCTGCATTAACAATTTAACTTGGTGAAAAAGTTCCACATGGCGAAGTGGCACTCACGTTACATAACACAAACACCAGACCGACCCATTCATCAGAAGACAAGACATCAAGTGCTTCGACAACTAAACAGAACAGCGAATCATCATCTAATGGGTCACTTTGAGAACAGTAGCCGCCAAGGGAAGGGGAATCACCAGTCTGAAGGTCCATTTCAGGACTTTGCTCCCCACATTCAGCTTCCGAATACGCTTGCTTAACAACAGAAAAGTAGGAAAAGGCATTAGTACTAGGATAGTTTCAGTCAAAACCATGCAACCATAAACCTCAAACCCTTACTTCAAGGCACGCTCATATTCCTTCGCCTCCTTGAGTATATTCAGGTTCTCACGGTACAGGATCTTAACATCTTCCGCTTGGCGTCCCTGCTCATCCAAAAAAGTCAAGGAAAAAATTAAGCGGAGACGACAAAACATAAACAAGACGGGAACTGCTAGTTAAAGCTATCTCAAATCCAATCATGCCAAAGAGGACGTGATAGATGCATAAAGAAAAATGGGGCACAGATCATGATTAGCAGTTGAAATCTAGCTAGCGAGCAGTTCCAGGATTATTTGCATTTTATCCTTCCACATATGTCTTATAGCATCTCGACTGAAATAGTTGCCTCTGATCCTATAGCACCTCAAAAGTTACACCATACAAGGAAGATTGCAAGCGTTATGTCCCAACCGTACCTTGTAAACGAGAGATTTATATGAGAATAAAGATTACGGCTTGGCAATCGACGTAGGCATCAAACTGGTCCAGTAAGCTACTTCCATTTCATATACTACTCCATCAAGGCGCTTAATTTAAAGACCCAGTATAAATGGAGCCTTTATTGTTAGTTAAAAAGATTATAAATCATGATTCCATTGAAACAGAAGCCGATAAATATCATATTACGCCTAGTCCCATGAACTACTTCCATGAGCCAAAGAGCCCTAGTCATTTGTTGAGGATTAGAAATAACGACTTATGCAAAAAATTTAGATAAAGGGGTGCGGATCCGCTTAATTTTTTCCTTGACTAGTCTGCCCATGGAAGACGTCTAATTGTGGGCAAATTCAGTGAATCAGACTTGCAAAATAAATATGCGAAGGAAATTAAGGGCTAGCTTCAACAGAAGCTTCGAATGACATGGAAACTGAACCAAAATCCATGATTGGTCCAACTGCTAATCGAATATGGTTAATTAGTCACTCAGAATGTAGTAAAACATGCTATGACCCAACTAAACATTTACCAACTCCAGCCTAACTAAACATGTTATGAAACCGATCTCGTGCACAGGAACAACAGAGCACCGAGAAAGAACGAACTAAAACAGCTAACTCCTTTTCTGACGCCCGATAGGTCAGGTGACTGTCTCAAACGATTGAATCGGAGTGGACACAGGCACACGCGCAAAAGATTGAACAAGAGCAGACTCGTCATAGGTGGGCCCTATATAACGGTTCGATTTTCAGGGGCCCCTATATAAAAGACTGCTTCTTCTCCACGAAGGGCTGATCCAGATTGTCTCTCCTCCAATGATGATGAGCTCCAAACCTCAATAACTCCCAATCTCTCCACTCAAACTTGTTCATACTTGGAGAATTGAAGCAGAAGGCTAAGATCTACAAGTCTACCAAAGCGTTCTTCATTCCCCCCTCATTCACTTGAGAGATTTGAGTCTAGGGTTTTCAATAGGAAAACAAAGGTATCTTGTTGTACTCACTTGCTACTTTTGTGTGGCAGATTCATGGAGCTTGGGAGCCCCCAATCCAGTTGTGGGTTGTGCCCCAAATTTGTTGTAAGTGCTCCGGATTCTGGTTTGAAGGATTCCGATAGTGGAAGGTGGATCGAGCTTTTGGACGAGGTTCATCGGAGAATAGGGTGAGGTCATTTGTGACTTTGAGTATTGAAACTCACACCACTCCAACGAGGCGTACTCTCCTAAAAAGAAGTAACTCGGGAATACATCCTTGTCTCCGTGTGCTTCCCGTTCGGTTATTCCTTACTCACTAGTTCTTACCTTATTTAGTGTTAACTTGTCATATAGGTAAATTCACCATAGTTGCATATCTAGAGAATTTATCTTTGTGTCAAGCCTTGATCAAAAAAGAATTAAAATGGGAGTAGCACCTATTCACCCCCCAGGTGGCCATACGATCCTTTCATGGTGTTCTATTTGCACATGATTTACTTGTGTAACGACATAGCGACATGGTGTGATGTTATCATTCGAACATCAAAAAAATGATGTGGACAATCTGATGGGCTAATAAAAGATGATGTGGATGTTTACATGTAGAGATAGAAAAATAATTAATGATGTTATTGGGATGACATGGACTGTTGATTGGTTAAAAAAGCAAGTGATGCGGATAGATTGCATGTAGAGATAGAAAAATATTAATTACACTTAGTGGGGTTTTGCTTTATAAGAAACTTTTGGAGTGAATACATATAGAAGAGCCCATTATTTTGAATAACAACTATATGATTTTCATCATTGAAATAATTGGCGTTCACAGGCGAAACTAATTCCGGTATTCTACTTGCACATGATTTGCTTGCGCAACTACATAGCGACATGGTGTCATATTATCATTCAAACATCAAAAAAATGATGCAGATCTGATGGGCTAATAAAAGATGATGTGGATGCTTGCATGTAGAGATAGAAAATAAGTAATGAATGATAGTGAGATGACATGGACAATTGATTGGCTAAAAAAACAAGTGATGTTGATAACTTGCATATAGAGATAGAAAATATTAATTCCACTTAGTGGGTTTTGCTAAAAAAATATAGATAGATAAGCAAATACCGACATAAAAAAGAAGGCCGATGTAGCAAGCTTGAGAGAGCAAATTGGTGAGTTGTCGAAGTCAAAGAAAACTTTCACATAGAAGAATTTGCAGTTGAAGGCCGACATATCGCCAAGGAGAACCAACTCATGATGATGGATCCGAGTGGGATGTACACCGTTGACAAGAGCGTTTTGAGAGCTTCATTGTGGTAATGATACTTCAGCTGGTGGCGATGGTGCTGCTACGATTGTTGAATCACCGACTCAGGCCCATTGTCGAATCCTACTCAAGCCGAAAAGGCGCGTGTACTCAAGCCGAAAAGGCGCGTCTCTAGTAGATCTAAATAGCCCGGCCCATAAATGGAAATTTGAGCATCTCTAGTAGATCTAAATAACCTTTTGTTGCATTCAATGGAAATTTGAGAACTTCGAAGCTACCTCTTGTAGCCAAATGTGCGCTGGTGCAACACTTTCTGTTTTGAGCATAACTTGCTAGGCTTTATTTATTCACAATGTTCATTGGTACATTGACAGTATCATGAACCTGGTGAAAAGTTTGGGGACGGGGCTTGTTATTATGTTCTAATGCTGTTTTCAATGTTCCTCGTTTGGATTCAGACCTGGTTGCTGATCAAGGAGCGAAACTACCACTGTTGTTCGACTCTCGAAACTGAGTCTTGCAAAATCATTAGAACACTACATAAATGTGCTGAAAAGTTTTGTATTTAGCTCTCGAAACACCATGCATTTAACTGCTAACGCAGCAATACAACACGAGAGAGCATGTTACCAGGCAACACAGTTCACTACAACTTCAACAAGCCACTGGTGGCGTTAATCTGCTGCTACAGATTTAACACAATCTGCTGCATTAGCAACTTAACTTAGTGCGAAAGTTCCACATGGCGAAGTGACACTCACGTTACATAACACAAACACCAGACCGACCCATTCATCAGTAGACAAGGCATCAAGTAGTTCGACAACTAAACAAGGCGAATCATCATCTAATGGGCACTTTGAGAACAGTAGCCGTCAAGGGAAGGGGAATCACCAGCCTGAAGGTCCATTTCAGGACTTTGCTCCCCACATTCAGCTTCCAAATACGATTGCTTAACAACAGAAAAGTAGGAAAAGGCCCGCTGAGGGCTGTACCTTCCTCAGGTGTCAAATGTGATCCTAATCGTGCTAGCCTTTCATGGACTCTTCTTGGATTTCCTTTCAGCTGCGCCCAGCACCGAGACTATCACTGTTGTTCGACTCTCGAAACTGAGTCTTGCAAAATCATTAGAACACTACATAAATGTGCTGAAAAGTTTTGTATTTAGCTCTCGAAATACCATGCATTTAACTGCTAACGCAGCAATACAACACGAGAGAGCATGTTACCAGGCAACACAGTTCACTACAACTTCAACAAGCCACTGGTGGTGTTAATCTGCTGCTACAGATTTAACACAATTTGCTGCATTAGCAACTTAACTTAGTGCGAAAGTTCCACATGGCGAAGTGACACTCACGTTACATAACACAAACACCAGACCGACACATTCATCAGTAGACAAGGCATCAAGTAGTTCGACAACTAAACAAGGCGAATCATCATCTAATGGGTCACTTTGAGAACAGTAGCCGTCAAGGGAAGGGGAATCACCAGCCTGAAGGTCCATTTCAGGACTTTGCTCCCCACATTCAGCTTCCAAATACGATTGCTTAACAACAGAAAAGTAGGAAAAGGCATTAGTACTAGGATAGTTTCAGTCAAAACCATGCAACCATAAACCTCAAACCCTTACTTCATGGCACGCTCATATTCCTTCGCCTCCTTGAGTATCTTCAGGTTCTCACGGTACAGCGTCTTAACATCTTCCGCTCGGCGTCCCTGCTCATCCAAAGAAAGGAAAAAATTAAGCTGAGACGACAAAACATCAACAAGACAAGACGGGAACTGTAGTAAAAAAAAACAATAGGGGAACTGCTAGTTAAAGCAGTATATCAAGCCAAAGAGGACGTGATAGAGGCATAAAGAAAAATCGGGCACACCATACAAGGAAGAGTGCAAGCATTATGTCCCAACCGTACCTTGTATTGTAAATGAGAGATTTATTATATTAGAATACAGATTACAGCTTAGCAATCGACGTAGGCATCAAACTGGTCCAGTAAGCTACTTCCATTTTATTATATAATACTCCATCAAGGCGCTTAATTTAAAGACCCAGTATAAATGGGGCCTTTACTGTTACTAGTTAAAAAGATTATAAATCACGATTTCACTGAAACAGAAATCGATAAATATCCTATTACACCTAGTCCCATGAATTACTTCCATGAGCCAAAGAGCCCTAGTCATTTGTTGAGGATTAGAAATGATGACTTATGCAAAAAGCCCACATAATCATTACCTATATTAATTCTTGACTAGTTTGCCGATGGAAGACGTCTAATAGTGGGCAAATTCAGTGAATCAGGCTTGCATAGTACTCCCTCCGTTCTAAAATACTTGTCTTCCATTTGTCCAAATTCGGATGTACCTAGACATGTTTTTGTGTATAGGTACATCCAAATTTAGACAAATGGAAGACAAGTATTTTGGAACGGAGGGAGTACATATGTTAAGGAAATGAAGGGCTAGGTTCAACAGAAGCTTCGAATGACATGGAAACTGAACTAAAATCCATGATTGGTCCAACTAAACATGGTTAATTATTCACTCAGAAGGTAGTGAAACATGCTATGACCCAACTAAACATTTACCAACTCCAGCCTAACAAAACATGTTATGAAACCGATCTCGTGCAGAGGAAACAACAGAGCACCGAGAAAGAACGAATTAAAACAAGCTAACTCCTTTTCCGACGCCCGATAGCTTAGGTGACTGTCTCAAACGATTGAATCAGAGTGGACACAGGCACACGCGCAAAAGATTGAACAGGAGCAGACTCGTCATAGGTGGGGAAATTAGACGCTTCGTCGTATACTGAATGAAATTATGTGTCGGCACACACAGGGCAGAAAAAAAATCTCTCCGATTAGCGATCCGCCGAGCGCCAAAGACGGCCGGTGGAAGGACGAACCTGGAAGGAGAAGGAGGTGAAGATACTTCGGACGGTGCCGGCGGGGGGAGCGACGCGGGGTGCTGGCGGCAGACGGAGAGCAGCGGCGGCGGCCGGAGTCCTCATCCTCGCGGCGAGAGTGCGTAGCGCCATGGGATCGCCGGCGAGATCGACCTGGGGGGGGGGGGAGCTAGGGTTTGGTGCTTCTCTCTCTTCTCTTTCGATCTCTCTGGAAACTGGTCTAGCCCTCGCAGATATGTAGTCGAGACCAGGCGTGCCCGTGTCCGTCCAGACCTCTACTGCCTGAACCTTTTGGGCCGCCCATATATTTCTGGGCTGCAGGATGGTTTCACTCCCAACGTATTTATTTTCTAACCAGCACTGTAGTATTTTTTTTCGTACTGCCCCTACTTGCTCGATACCCGTGCGTTGCCACGGCATAAAACAAGAAAGAATATGTTATCTATGAAAATAATTTACGGAAACGTTGAATAATGGGGTGTTGACCATGATGCAACAAGCTATCAATGTCTACCTCTTCCTTTGACTCTGCAACAGCCACCGGATGTTTGTACTAATTCCTTTTCTCTCGCGCATATCTATATATGTTCATCACTATCTTGTGAAACAGTGATGTTTCTGTACTATTGGCGGTGATGCAGTTCTCAAAGATTCGTTGACAAGTGAAGCTGCAAATCCAAATATTTTGTTGGTCAAAGCTGATGTACATTCAAAGGAACAAAATGCTTTCAAAATTATACAGTAGAAGTTCTGGTCAATCCACAAGCGATCGGGAGAGTTAGATATGAGACTCGAACATTCTACACATAAGTAACATCATCTGGGGCGTCTGACCTTCTGGTTTTGTTCCTCCAGCCAGCATGCATTTTGTCATTGACCGGGTATAGGAAGGCGGATCCATTTAGTAGTACTTGATCGTACTATAATTTCTTCAGGTTTTGTTCCGATCTTAGATTCTTTCCATGTGCTGAAGGAATCAGCTACCAGATTATACCGTTTAGCATAAAGAGTCGTTCGCACGTGAACCTTTGAACAAATTGGGCCATCGTTTAGCATAAACAGCCAGGCACTCGCAGCTTCAACCTGCCGCTCGAATAATCCCACATCGCTCGCACAACTTAGCAGAGGCGGTTCGCAGAGCAATAAATTTGGAGGCATGGTTAGGGTAAAAATCATCTTTACAAATACTAAGCTCCCTAAAATTGGTGACCTCTCCTTACTCCCACATGTCCTCCAATAGAGCAGCGACACCTCACCATGGTGAACACTACTTAGGTATTAATTTATCACAACTCTCAAATAATCTTTACTATTAAATGGGAGTTCGTAGTACGTTGGTACGTCCTCGTTTTCTGCCTCCGACCATCGCTCGCTCCCTTCCTCGATCACGCCTGTTCACTTGCATCGGCCCATGTACCTGATAGCCCGGCCCAGCCAAGATCCCTTGCACCACCCGCCCCCTCGCCCGGCCGTCAGTGAGGCAACCCGACCTGCTCGCCTTCTTCTGAATCCGCTGCCCTCTACCTCGTGTTCTGGTTGATCCGATCTTCCCTCCGGCCGGGCCGCCGGCAGCGCGCGCCGACGGCGCCGCCTACCTACTATCTTCATCAACCCAGACGACACCACCCTCACCGGAGGTTGGTCGCCCTCGCGACCACCACACCCTCACGCGCAGCAGCTGGCCCGGAAAGGTCCCCCATACTCGCTGGATGCAGCTACGTGATGTCGCAGGCTCGCAGCAGCTCATGGCCATCGGCGCCCATTCGCTATAAGAATAATCTCTTATCTCAATATCTCTCATAAGTCAAACGAGCATTCCGCTCATCGCTTCGTCCTTTCCCAGATCGTCAGCAAGAGCATGGAGGCCTAGGTCTGGGTAGGGAGGCCCGGACCAACCTCCTTGATTGATCTTCATCTTTTTTGTCACATTTTTTTAATGTTCTGAATCAGTTTTCGGCTGAATCTGAGGTGAATCTGTGGAATAGTAAAATATTTTGAGCTTCTCAGATGAGTCCATGTCCTTCAGGATAGCAGTTGTCTATTTCACAGAGCGAAGAATGTTTTGTGTTCCATGTCCTTCAGCACCAACTGCCTACTGGCAGGAAGGGGACAAATTTTGAGATCAATTTTTCTAATACACAAAACATGTTCAAAAAAATGGACAACACACATCTAGGTCATATATGCAACTCCAAAAAATTCTGCTTCAAATTCGACCTACACTTAGAGAACCAAAAAAGAGAAATTTCAGTGTAAATAGTGTGAAACACTATTCACCCAAAGCTGACACTATTCACGGTACAATTTAGCTTTTTTGTTTCTCTACCTGTATATCGAATTTTGAGCACAAATTTTGTGGAGTTGTTGAAACAGCATGTAGGTATGTTGTATAATTTTAATAGATTTTTCACAATGTCTAAATAGGATTTTTATCCTATACAAGTCTCGGATCATAATTTAGGTTATTTCCTTTTGTTTATTCTTCTCCTATTGCTTTCTCAACTATTCTATCGTTGTTTCAGTAACCTCGTCCACCTGCGGAAACTTTAAACAAGGATTGCACTATTCTTAGTTTAGAGATATTTTTCCATCAGATTAATGCAGCGCAGTTAGATGTTAGAAACTTGCTGCACACTTAAATGTTAACAAAAGTTAGGCTCTGTAAAATGAAAGCAGGCACTTTAGCTCCATCTGCATCTGCATATCCTTTTGTTTTTTCGGGTAGAAGCGCAACTCATTCTCTATATGATGCAGGTGTGGACTATGAGTACAAGTCAGTCAATCCTCGATGAGATCCAGGTAATCAGATTACTTGATAACATTTCGTACTGTGCAGGTTCTGGTCATGGCAGCTGCTGGTCATGGCAGGTGCTATGCTTCTTCTACCGCTGGTCCATCTCCTTGGAACACTGAGCAGAACGAGGAGGGGTGCGAATTGAGGTTGCAGTTCAGCCTATAACGTCCCTGTGTTGCGGTGTCCACCGGCCGGCAGCACGTCAATATGTAAGGCTCAAGGAGTTTGATGTGGCATTGGTGATGGAGAGCAATTACTAACTAATGAGTAATGAATAAATTACTCTCATACTTTCCTGCTTAATTTTTTTGTGCCATGCATGTAAAATGTTTGAAGAATTACCCGGTAGAAACTCCATTGACAATAGGGATCGTCATAAGCTTAATAATCCTAACTTGTCCCAGATTCTGAACCTCAAAACCTTCTGATCTTAGTAACTTTCTATCTACATGACTACATAAATTGGATTCTTGGATAAATTTGGTGATCTACCTATCATTGTTTAACAACTTTTTTGTGTTGCGGTGGAAAAAAATGTCTATTTTGGTGGCATATTTTTGGTCTGCATCATGTAGTTTCTTGTAATGGGCAACTGGCACAAAGCAAGCTTAGTGGTGACCTTTCGAAATGAAGTTCCCTATACATGTAAGCTATCCTATCCTACACCATTTATTTTTTTCCTTACTACTCATTTGATAATAAGAGAAGATACTAGCATTTTGTCCTCTTTATCCTTAGAGGCTTGAGGGATAATTCACTCAACCTTGTCACTTTATATATGTGCATTGTAAGTTCTATGCTTACTTGGAGATGCTGCTTCATATCATGCAAACTGATCTTATCAAAACTGTTTTTTCTTCCAAAACTAATGAGCGACAATTTTTCACAGCAACAATTCTAAATAATTTGTGGAACTTTAGTAGCTTTGAGATTAAATATGTTTATTGACAAGATTTTATTGATATATTGGTGTTGATTTGTTAAGTTTATAAAATTTGAACTTCACTTATGGAATTCATGGTCAATTCATACGCCAAATCTCCAGAAAAATATCTTACAACATAATTTTCCTTCAAGCAGCCACACTGTAAAAGCCTTCTTGACTTCACACAAATATTATATACTTTACCTTATTTCTACTATTAGAATATAGCGTTCTTTTCACATTTGGACTTATGCTTAATGTTTTCACTGTTGTTTAGTAAGTCATTAGACGAACGGGTGCTTGTTGTTTGAGAGCTATTGAAAATGTACATGTTGGGCAGGAAAGAGAGCATTGCCTACCATACAAATAGGGTTGTAAAGACCACTCTCATTCGACTAAGATGAGAGAGGAAAATAAATTAAGAAAACTCCTCCGTCTTCATGCAAAGTGGCGAAAGGAGTTACTCCACAAGGGGATGGCAGTGGTGTAATATTGTCGGTCGAGAGTGGGAAGCTGAAGGAAACAACATCGTTTGAAACTACACATTAATTGATATTTTCGTATATCTTTTATGTTATTCTGTAGCAACTCATGATTATTTAGCTTTTATAGAATCACACTTCAAATTAAATGATTTTTTAAAATTATCATGTGACTATAATTGTGCATACATTGTACATTTTCACATGCATTTTTATGATTTGAACTCTTGGCCCTGACACTATGCTTACAAGAAGGAAAGGATATGAAAAACCACCTACAAAATTGTTACATTTCACAACTTCAAGGCGGTAATGGAAACCACCATGATCAGTACTATTGTCGAAAGTAGGATGATGAGTGTTGCAGTCTCTTTGAAGCCATGCGATATGGGATGACAACGACCATTTGAGCAGAGTTGGAGAAAACATTTGTGGACAATATTGAGTGACACGTGTTGGATGACGGACTATCATTTGCGTTATTTTTAGAGTGGGGTGACTATAAAGCAGTGACAAAACACGGGTTAAAGAAGTGAAGGCGAGCAGGTGGCGGGAACGGATAAGGGATGACATAAGCATTGATCAATAGCATGATCCGTAGTTTGAATATCTCAAAATGTATGTTATTGCTCTTGGCTTCGTAATTTTGACGTTGAAATATTAGGTGCATTATGTTTTACATGTGCGACGAATTTGTTTTTGAGAACCCGTAGCAACTCACGGGCATTCATCTAGTAAAGTATAATAATGGAGCAGCAACACCTCACCATGGTGAATCTCACTTAGGTATTACTTTATAGTTCACACCTCTCAAATAATAAAATTAAGTATGAAAAAAATTATACTTGATATATACACATGTTTTACAAATACTGAACTCTCTAGCCTATACTTTGTCCACACGTTCTCCAATGGAGCACCGACATCTCACCACTATGGACCCCACTTAGCTCTTACTTTATAATTCGCAACTTTCTTATATTAAAATTAAGTACGTTTTTTTTTATTTTTGATATATACACATGTTTTACAAATACAATGCTCTCTATAATTGGTGCCCTCTCTCCTTACTCCCACATATCCTCCGGTGGAGCAGTAATATCACACCATGGTGGACCCCACTTTGCTTGTATTTTATACTCCCTCCGTTCCAATGAATAAGGCTTATAATTTTTTGAAAAAGTAAAGCTAAGTAAACTTTGACTAAACTTTTTGAAAAAATTATCAACAACTATATTATTTTATGGATATCATGTGAAAATATATTTCATGATGCATCTAACCATGTTTATTTTGTATTGTACATGTTCACAATTTCTTCAAGAAACTTGGTCAAACTTCACATAGTTTGACTTTTCAAAAATAATATAGGCCTTATTCATTGGAACGGAGGTAGTAGTTCACAACACTAGAATATAAAAATTAAGTATGATTTTTTTGGATATATACACATATTTTGTACGTATCTACCAAATTACGGTGAAATAATGGTATTCCCAGCTACTGAAAAGAGAAAATTGTGGTTGTGAAAAAGGAGAAATAGCTTCATTTCCCCTTAAATTTCTCTTTTTTGTGTAGCCCAAAATACAAAAAAAAAAATTACAAAACTTTTAGAGTACACAGAAAACGTACACATGGTTGTATGCTTTATTTCAAAAAGCACTTGAAACCTAGACGACATTTTGATATTTTTTAAAAGGATATGTGGTGGGTTCGGAGCTAGTACTACCTGATACTCCCTTGTAGCGAGGGGCCGTAAGCGGTGAGGGTAGTATCAGTTCTTGGTAAATCTATCATCTGGGCCCTCGTGCTTGCATGGTATTAAATTTACTAGCTGAATATCCGTGCGTTGCAACGGAAATTTAAAATGTATGTCATGTACACAAAGTAAGTTCAGGGCACGTTAGACAACCAGTGCACACAACAATAAAATGTGAATTATCTTACACTAGTTTGTTGCTTTTTTCTTACAAGTGTTTCATCTTGTTGCTATGGTCCGACTTAGTACACAAATTAAGCATACACGTCTCTCGCCACGTCAAATCTGAGAAATGACTACTATGCATCCAATTAACTAAACATGACAAAATATTCCGTAATAACTAATAGGTGTTTAAAGGCAGTCACATTTTTTACCATTCGCTAAACATTGCAAGGAAGTTTCGTCCATACGGCATTACTTCAAAACAACAGTAAAAACCCTTCTATCTGTGGCTCCATATGCATCAAATATTCAAGGGAAATCATTTTCTTTTTAAACAGTAGTACATCATCTGCTTATGGCACCATATTCAGTATTCCAAGGAGTTTCTTCTGGCCTGCCAGACAACTCTGACTAAAGCACCCAAGATAGATTACACCATTGGCCTAAACTTGCAAGTGTTATTAGTCACACAAGCCTATGAGCAGAGTATCACGCAAAAATCCCGGAAATTTGATTTAGTGTTGAATGTTGGTGCAAACTTGGGGAACGTTGTCATGAATACTTTCATTTGGAGCAGTGGGAAAGAGCTTTCCATGCAGTTGAAGAACTCGATGATAGTATACCTGATACCAAACAAAACCATGCAAGCATTCTATCTTATATTATTCTATCGGAAAAAAAAAAAATCTGTTTTCATCATGGAGATGAAGAAAACTCAATCTGAGGCATATATATTTGGGCTGATAAAGACATATACTCCTAGCTAATATTAGATGGAGAATGATCAAACAAAGAATATTTTGAACATGTGATCGGCAAAGATAAAATAAGTTTACCGTGTCCCTAGAACTGTTGTGTCATATTTACCACAACATCTGAAAAGGTGGAACTTGACACGTAACCAAATAGTTCAATATTTGAAAAGGTGGAACTTGACACCTAGCCAAATAGTTCAATATCTGAAAAGGTGGAACTTGACACCTAGCCAAATAGTTCAGGGCGATGGAACAGAGAACCTAGGATCACATATATTTTAAACTGAAAATAGAACTTACTGCATATACAGATCTATAAAATAAACTCGTAATGCTGCGACCAAAAAAAAATCTTTCATCACTTCCACGAAAAATACTTCACCACCAGATGCCGTCCTGGGTATAATGCCGAGTTGTAAAATAAACGTGTAATGCCGCTCACCATTGATTCAGATACGTGTTGCACGGAAGGTGCCACCGCTGCTCCATTGTTAAAAACAAATAAGGTGTCTAGATTAGGCCCCCAGGGATGACATGGATAAATGACAGCTATTAAAAAAAAGGAAGTTCACGTACAAAAGTTTGTGGTGGCAAAAACAACACGTCCCTCGCGTCGCCCGCCCGGGCGACACGAGGGAACCCTAGCCCGCGCCGCCGCCAGGCTCCCCGGCAGCTCCTCTCCTCCGCCGCTGCCGCTGGCCTGGCCGCGGTGGCGGCGGCTCCCGCTGCCAAAGGTGGATGGGGGCGATTCGTGGTGGCTGTGGACCGTCGGGCGCACGGGGCTCACGGTGTCTGCGTGCGGGTCTGCGATGGTGGGCTGGTCGGCTCCCAAGTGGGCGAGCGGTTTGTGTTTCTCTTTCACCTTGCCCTGGTCGTTGACCAGGAAAAGCGACGGTGACGCCGTCGGGCGCCACTTCCTTCATGAAGGCGTCGTCATGGTGGTGCTCTCACTCCTCCGCCCGGAAACTTCCGGGAGAAACCCCAGATCCTCCGTGGATCGGGCGAGGGCGACGCTTCGGCGTCGTACTCCCTTTGAGGCCTCGTCTTGGATGTTTCGCCGGCCAGAGGGATCCATATTGTGATACGGCAACCTGTTCATATACTAATACTAGATTCGAACGGCGCGGCTCGCCGCGCGGCGCTTTTTGCTTCTTTGAATTTCTTGCCCGTGGTTACGATCATTTATACAGATCACTTAACATTTATATCCATATGAATTTGATCACAATTATTATACAGATTTGAAAGTGTATCCTTCGGATCATATGAAATGAGTAATTAGAACATCATACAATCAAGTTTGAATGTATTCAGCTGAGCAACATGTCTCGTAGGCCAGAAAATTTGAATGTATTCAGCTGAACAACATGTCTCGTAGGCCAGTTTTCTCCAATTTGAGCCCGGAGAGAAATAGTATGTGGAACTGGGGCATGTGCAGTGGTCTGAAAGTATTTAGGGAGCTGAACAGAGAGCTACCGTTATTCAGAAAAAAAAAAACATATTTGAGAGGAAACTACAGCAGGGACTACAGGGTTGTGGGAGAGCTATAGGTGATTATTATTCCTTGCTCGGAGTTTGTTGATGTTGATGATATCTTTGTTAATGTACAATGAACAGGCAGCCCCGCCGATATCTCCTTCATAATAAGAATATAAAAGTAGATTTAGCTGATGAAAAGAAAAGAAAGACTACTTAAAGTATATGCAAAGGAGTGTATAAAAACAAAGCACCATCATATTGTTGAAAAGTGGTTACAATGAAAATAGCAAGAGATCATTCAGTTTAGCATTTGTTCAAAACGAATTTCTCATAGCATTGAATCTCGCATGCAACTCGCAGACATATATCACAACCACACCAACTAAACAATCCAATTAGCATGTGCAAATAAAGGTGTACCTGATTGCTGCTGTGGATGTGGCAGCCAGCGGGGCTATAGGTCTCCCACTTTGTCGATCCTGGCACATTCCTCAGCCCTGGCATTGAGCAAGGACTCCATACCGTCCAAGTAGTGCATGGACCCAATTAAGGTATGTAGACAGTAAACCTATAAACATGAGTAGTTCAAGAGTACTTTTCTCTAAACAAAGAGGTAGGATCCCTAGCTTGCACCATGATTTAGATAAGAAAAAGTTCTAACCATTATATGTGGAACATCAAGATTTGACCCAATCTTCTATAGAACTGCATCTTCTTCTTCCATAGCATGCCTGGACCCAAGAAAAAATAGAGATGAATGAAAATCTGGCCGTGTATACATCACTGGTAAACAAATTATATTTAAATTCAGAGATGACTATTTATACACATGGAGAACAAAAACACATGTTACAAAGATGGAACTCACCGGAAAGAATCAATGCTGAAACTGCACATTCTTATTTCCAGCAATTTAATTTGATCGGACGCATCATGTACTCCATACCAATGTTCAGATGATAAAGAATCTTCTGCGTAAAGAAAAAAGAACAACTTAATACTTGCAAGCGAATGATAAATCTAAAAGGTGTTCGTGAGTGAACTTTGAGAGAGGGAGAGAGAGACAGGGAGGCAAAGGTGAGAACTTGAGATGATTTGTAAGCATTTATTTACCCCATAGGACAGATTTGATCTCAAGACTATTGCAATTATCATATAATCAAGTAACCAGAATGCAAGCAAGAAACACAAAGGGTAACCGAAATACATATTACGTGCGAGCTACAAAAACTGAAATATATATCCAACCAATTTGTTAAATAGCAAGCACTAAACTACTTGATTATACCTCCACGTACTCAAGTATTGTAGCATAATCAGCTTTTGTTCCTGGTCTACAACATTTAAACGCATATTATACCTCCACGTACTCATGTATTGCCATATTTTAGGTCCAGCGTGTTACAATAAATTACCCATAACAATATACCAAGACGGGTAAGGTAACAACACGAACTTGGAAAGTAGAATATAAAATATAAACATTTAACTCCATACATTATACATTAATAGAGATGATAGATCTTCCAAGTATCATACAAAGGTCATAGCTCACCTACATGATTATTTACCCGTGAAGTTATCCACATAACATAATCACTCTTGAAATTAGCTGCATGCTTGCAATCCATCCATACTCAACTAATTGTTCACTCAGATTAATCTGCTGGCGTCGGTTACAAAATTAACACATATAGGCTGAATCCAGGTAGATTAGAATAGTGCACAAACTGGAAGAAAATGAATCCACATTAATCAGAACAAAGAAAAATATAAATCTCATACAAAAATAATACATGATTGATCTTTTTTCCCAAGATCTTTGGAAGAAGGATGCACATATTTAACATTGGAAGGTAGATTAGAGATGGACTACATCCAGTCAATAGAAAATAAGTTAACTATGGGCAAAAATAGCATCGAAAAGGCACCAAGGATGATTTAAACAGGCATTGACCAAGATTATGAACTATCTGATCAGGCTACTACCTGAAGTTTAACAACTGAACTGTGCATCAGATGGTCATAAAACTCGCTTTTTCATAATCATATGATTATAAATGTAGATGAAACGTCAGCTTACAACGGAACATATATTACATATACACGAAGCTAAGCATCTATATGTGTTATCGCACACCAGGACGCACAGTTATCGGAAGTCATACAAAAATATAGACCAAGATTAGTGGTCTAGGACGTAGATACCATTTTCTATGGCTTGTTGTGTAGAAATATATGCATCCATATATAGGAAATACAATCAGTTGTTTCCAACAAAAAAAACATGATTGGTTTGTTTGTCATCTCGCCAATATCTCCAAGAAATAGGAACTGGCTACCACGTTGTTAAAGTTTTTCAGAAGCATGGTTATTACTTACTCCAAGATAACTCATGAAGCATGATGATGGCTGGAAGCTGCCCTTCATCTCCTTCCAAAGTTAAGCAGCTCTGTCAGCTAGTTTGCTGGAACTTATAATGTACACCTAAGATTGTAACTCGATCATTTTAGTACCTACAAAATCATTTAGTAATCCAGGTTAGCAACAGACAACCGCAGCAACAAAAATATCAGCAAGTATTATCTCATAGGTTAGTCATATCTCGCCCTGGAACCTAAATCCAAATCACACCAACGCCATGCCCATGCAACGGCAGCTCGGACTCACCGCTCAGCTACACCAAGTGCAGAGAGAGATAATGAGAGAGATGAACCTGGGATAGAGTGCAGACACTAACTTCTGGATGTAAGGACCATGACGATGCAGACGGAGAGGAGGCCCATGGAGATCACGACAACGGTGACGCGGGTGGCCGTCTCGGCCCATGCTTGTGCTGCATCGAAGATAATGGCGACGGTGCCAGCGCCGCGGACGTCAGCATCTCGGCAGCTTGTTCTCCATGCGCCCTCTCTGAAATTGGCGGCGGAGGACGGATCTGCAGGTCGAGCAGGCGCCATTGAGGTCCAGTCCCATGCAAAGAAAGCGATCTTAGCAGCGGGGGAGGGCATGGAGAAGCAACAGGCTGAGATTGAGAAAAACGGGAGAGAAATGACCAATGACCTGGGATGAAGATTTTTAAAAATGAGCTCGTAGCTGCCATCTTTTCCTCTTTCCAGCCCACTCTTTATCACCACATCTTCGACGCTCAGCTCTATGGCCAGATTGAAAATGGTCTGCAAGAACCGCTTCTCACCACATGACTTAGTATCCCCAGATCTGTGCCTCTTTTCATCAAGACTGCAAGAAAAACAGGATGCAAAAGTTTGAAGTAATCATAACCTGCAGCGGAAGTGC
The DNA here is from genome assembly GCA_947311845.1 of Poa pratensis. Taxonomy (NCBI): domain Eukaryota; kingdom Viridiplantae; phylum Streptophyta; class Magnoliopsida; order Poales; family Poaceae; genus Poa; species Poa pratensis. The sequence continues at coordinate 7,873,071 of CAMZMU010000089.1, read as the reverse complement.
ACCAAAACGTAGCTGACCCAATATGCAAATCAACGATAGAAATTAAGAAATTGAAAAGAAAAGAAGAAATGGAAATAAGCTCAACAATATGTGGTTACAATGAAAATAGCAAGAGATCATTCAGTTTAGCATTTATTGGCAAACAAAATGTAATAGAGAAATGCAGTCATGGAACATTCTGTATATATAAAATAGTACATGAAACAACAGAATGACCATCTTTTTGAAGTATTAAATTCAGAAAAGATTCTATTGGCCATCTCTTTTCAATCCCAATATAATCAGAAGAGATAGAGAGACTCATTAGAACACGAATGAAAATAACAGTAACAAAACAAAGCATGGGCAATATTTTCTATGCAGACAAAGGATACCAAGCTCAGGCAGACAATATTTTCTAGGGCAACCAAAACCTAGACCGAAAAAGGTAGCAATGCCAAGAAATTATTTGCTCACCTGGATGGTGCAGTCATATAGTAAGCAAGACCACCAATAGAAATAGAATGACCAGAATATTCAGTTTCTTTCCATATGCCGAGAAGGATAAACAGGAAATTTCATCAAGGGCACGAACGCTCCTGTGAGAGAACTCAACAGCATACACCAACCCGGTCTGCAAGGAATCGACTTTGTCAAGACAGGTCACACAAAGCATAATTCCTGGAACAATAAAGTGAAGTTGCAAGGAGATCTTACCGGTCCAACAATATCAGAAACATGGGACACAGTTGTCCCTGAGGCAGCACCAAGGTACAACACACGAGTACCATGAGCCTGAAACAAAAGCTCTATGTCAATACTGTAACAATGATAAAGATAATTTACACTGCAACATTTACCACAAAGGATTGCAAGCAATTCAGAACACAAGCTAGCTCTTAAAGAACTTACAATCCAGATGTTGTCAACACCACCGAGCACGGCTGCAGCCAACTTGGATCTGAAGGGGTTCCACACCCTGTACTCAACCTTGGATCCATCCTCGCTCTACATAATACCAAACAAGTAATGAACATCGTTTCACATGTGCAGTAAGCCTAATAGAGCACCAGCATGTAACATGAGAAGCAGAAACTAAATAAGATGATATGAACCAATGACCAAGCGGTAACCAGTGCAGGAAAAAATTATCTTTTGACACACAGTGCAGTAAGCTTAATTGCTGCATAGTAGAACAAAAGGTTTTCTACTGAATCTAAATGAGTGTGAGTTTTTTATATCTGGGATTTCTTCAACACCTTTAGCAGACTGAGAGGGAACTCTATTGGAGTATTGTACTCACAGATGGCGGCCAATAACATAACTTCTTCTCTAGTGTTTTGGAATAAAGCTTTGCGCACAACTTAAGTCGATCAAATGTCTTTCATACTGCACAAGGATATTAAAAGTTTTTTAGTATAAAATGACATGCCAACATATACCTGCTTCGTTATTGAAGATCTAAATTTGCAATTTTGCTTACTTATGAATCATTAAGATTTTGCTATCTTCTAGCTCTGGCCACAATAATTCACACAAAGAAATAAAATAGAGGAGGTATTCAGCTAGACCTTGCAGATTCAAGTGAAGTGTTAATGTCAAATAGCAAATCTAAGGTCTTCATTCAGTAGTGAAGCTTGAGCATAACCTAAGATATATATGGCATTCCATAATAAATTCATTAGATTTCCAAACATGAGGAGTATCCAAAGGGCCAAGGGAGGATGGGAACACACATACAACACGTTAGACAACCACTAAAACCTCAGATTACTGAAATGATTACTTCACCACACCAAACAAATAAACTTCAGATTTTATTCCAAAGGATGTCAAAATTAAAGATATCCTGAATGGTCACTTCGCTGCTGCAAGATGTGAAGAAAAAACTACAGACTGGGGTGCCCACCTGGTCGTTGCTTGGGGAAGCAGTAGCAACCTTGGAGGAGGCAGTAGCTAGCTTGGAGGAGGCAAGCCGCACCTCATCGCAACGCTGCAAAACCATAGGCCTGATCAGCATATGTTGAATCATTGTAAAACATAAATGAGCAGTTGGCATACTGCACACCTAACATATGGTCACCAGTGCTGCACCTTACATGGATGGTGATCTGGAACGGCAAGTGCATGATGATTTAGTATATCTAAAAGCTCCCAGCAAAGTCAGCTTTGTAGCTATAAGTTCTCACCTCCTTGTTTTAAGCTAAAATCAAATCAAGGTGGCACGCTTCTTCACCAAATTCATAGTTCAAACAGAGTTAGCCATGATAAGCTAAAATCATTTGCACCAAGTTAGAGAACTAATTATCATCCGTCAACATAAATGTATTAAATATTCAAGAAGTGGTGTGACATTGCTGCATAATCAACAACAAAAGCAAAAAAAACTAACCTCAACAATTGAACGTGTTCCTTTGAAAATCTAACAAAAACACCAGTTCATTATTTTAACATCCATACTCTGTTTTCTCATGGACCTATGAAACCTACAATTAAAAAAATGAACGAAGCATCAATAATCAAGTACTAAAGCATAGCATAATATAAAGAGGAGGAAAAGCTAGAGCAAATCACAACGGCTCACCTCGGGTCAGCATATTCTTACGCTAGCCATCGTGAACAACGAAGGTACAGGAGCTAAGGCCTGTATGTATCTTGAAATGTGGAGTAGCACATTCTGTAAAGCCATATAATAATATTGGAGTAGGCTCTTCGTTCTTACAATTCAATTTCTTTGACACCTACAGAAGAATATTTATATTTATCAATAGAAGGGGCAGGCATCATACAAGGTGTAAGCTGATTTGCAAACTGGTATTTAAAATAAAAATAACATGCACGTTACGTGCATATAGCTCATCAGGATAGTGGGCATGTGGTGATGGAATTTATATTTGATGGAGATATTCACGACGGCCTTCACTTGCAAACTTCGACAGCTGGTGTATGTAAAAACTCTAGTAAGCATGAGAGAGCTGACCTTCACTAAAAATATGCAAATCCACCACTCCAATCCATTGCAGGTTTAAAGACTACTGATGTAAACTGGAGTAGAGCAAAATATTGAGTCTATTAACTTGATTATGCTGCATTGAAGGGGCCATGAGAGCGGGGTCGCCTTGGAGTCTACTGGGTGCGGTAGGCTTCCAAATTTGTAATCTGCAATTGTAAATGAGACTTTCAAAATTTTATCACCTCTCCCGCAGGTACATCACTAAAAATGTGTAATTAATAATGCAGTGCAGTAGGCATACAGAAGCAATTTGTACATAAATAAAGACCACCAAATTACACAATAAGAAAGTCGGCATTTGCCAAGAGCATGAAGATTGCACATACACCAATGGACAGTTACATTCAGCCGTATCTGCACCACAAGTACTAATAAAATTGAGGAATGGAGGATTCCTAATAAAATTGAGGAATGGAGGATTCATAGAACTGATCAATTAAACAGTGAATAACTTATGTACATAGCCGCCGCACAAGTAAAGCATGAATTAGAAAGCATTTTACAGGAAAGATTCAGAGGATAATAATATATAAAAGGAAAGCAAAAGACACAAGAAAATGCACCTCCTTGCATCTTTTAGTTGATCTGTCCTGTGAAATGCACGAATTCATCCGACCTAAAACGTGGAACTGTACAAAAAGGTCAAACAAAATCAGAGGCATAGGCAAGTCGTTGCCTTTACAACACAAAAAGTGGCATAGAGGGAGAGATGCACCTGAGATCAAGCAGCCCTGCTCAGCCATGGGGAGAGGTCGTAGGACCAGGAGGATGGATGGGGCGGGTATGAAGAAGAGCACCTGAACCAAATAAAAAACACCACAGGGGTAAGATTAGAAGCATATGAATCAAAAAGAATTTATCTGCTACAAAAGTATCATCTTGTAGGATGGGAACCCGCAGCAAAAGCAAGGCTACCAGGACCCACTTGTTGCTCTGAAGTTCATCCTTGCGTGCCTACTTTTTAGAAAAAAGGCACAAGCCCAGCTTTGAATTAACAAAGCTACAGAGTCACCACGGCACTTACAACGTGCTGATAAACAGCTTACAAGCAACAAACGCCCCAAGCAAACAGAGGATACAACAAGAACAACACAGCTTGAGGCGCCTACGCTAAAACCTGGCTACACTAACAAGAACCATGGCAACCGAGGCCAAGACGGGAACACCACAGGAACACGACGCCGTCTTCATCTCCAGAGCGCACTTGGACCCAGCCTCCGCCGTCTTCGCCACCGGAAAAGGACCCCTGTCCCTCGCCCAGGCTCGAAAGGCGCTCCGTACCGTCCAGAGGCGAAGGAAGCTCACCCAAGAACAAGAAAGCCGGAACAGAAGAGAGCAGCCACGCAGCGGGCGCTCCACCGAAAGACCACCACCACCAAGAGCTTGACAGCTACACCAGGTCCGAGCTGCTGGACGGAGACGCCGAGAGGGAGGGACAGCGAGAGAATGGCAACCACACCACCGCGGCTGAAACGAGACCACCGGAGCTTGGGACACTCGCCGCCAATGAGCCGCTGTTGCCGAAGAGGGGAACCCTTTCCCCTCTCGCCCAGGCTCGAGGGCGCCGACCCATGGCGAACAGGGGCAACGGGGTGGGGAGGAACCAAACAGGGCACCCGCCAGTCAACACGGAGAAATGTCGTCGCCGAACACGAAGCCGCCACGGTTCCCTCCACTCGCGCACAACTCCACCACCACCCCAGCGCCACCGGAACAACGGCACTGCCCAACCTCAATACCAAAGGCACCACTCACCCAAGACAACACCATCCCCAGACGACGTCTCCAAGGAGAACACGACGCGCATGGCGACGACGCCGCCCAATCCAGAAGGATTTTGAGCTTTCGCTCGGGAGGTGGTCGGGGGTGTGAGGGAGGATCCACAGCTGCGCCTCAAAGGAGGAAAACGGCGCCCTTGGGCGTCGCCGCCGCCGGGCCGGGCCAGCCGGCCAGAGGTTTCCCTCGGATCCACACCAACAACACTAGCACACCGCCACCGAGGGCAGCGATGGCCATGGCCGCCGTGCCACAAGGGGGACGGGAGGAGGGAGCCTGCAAGGTGGGGGAGGGGGCCGTACCAGATCTGGAGACAGGGGCGAGAGAGGATTGCGCGCCGCCACCACCATCCGCCGGTGCCATGTCGCCTCGCGACCAAGCTCCGGCCACCAACACCCGCGATGGGCGCCCGCCGCCAGGCACCGTCGCCACCCCAGCGCCGCCCGCTTGACGCCTCGCCTCCGCGCGAAGGGAGCTCGTCGGGGCGCGCCCGGCTCACCCGCCGACTTTTCCGGCCGGGCGCGGCCGCCACCGCCGGCGCCGGCGGCGGCAGCGGCCGGAGGGAGGAGATCGGCCGCCGCTTTTTTCTAGGGTTTGGGGGTCCTCTGGAGCGGCCCGCGCGAGCCGCCCGAGAGGAAGGGGAAAGTCGTGAACAGTTGGATGCGATCGCGTGCCTACTAAACCAGTGCATGAATAGTACTAATTCTTGACCTGAAGATGAACAAACAAAAAAGAAGAGCAAAAGCTTACTTAGGTCTTAGACTGATGCAGCCGTGAGAGAGAGGTGGAGGAGATGGAGGCTTCCATGCCCGCGCCGCCTTGCAGGGTCCTCCTCACCACCGCCAGCGGGGTTGCTTGGCGTCCTCAAGCCGTGCATCTTGACGGGGACGCCCTCGTCCAGCCCGCACCCATCCAGCTGCTCCGAGGGACGCGCAGCCAGGGACACGACGGCCAGATGCGGAGGCGGCCCGGACGCTGCTCCAAGGAGAGGGTAGATGTTTATATTCATAAAACGTACAAACACGATTCAATTCTGAGCGTCCAAGCAGTGACCACGATGATGCATAGATTTAATTTTTCATTATCCGAAGCATTACAATACTCCTATTCCTCCCACAACTCTGTATCACGTGAAGCCACAGAATTATGCGTTGCAAATGCCCTAACTGACCTCCGATCCATATTAGTGGGCATAGCTTTGTCTAAATTCATATGTATCTAGTTAAGTATTTAGACTAGATACATGTGTATCTAGACAAAGTTGTGCCCACTAATATGGATCGGAGGTACAGAGAGAACGGGCAGTTGCAGGAAGAAATTGTGGGGAATACCTTGGAGAGCAACCCATCGACGGCGAGCTTGTAGTTGCTGTCCACATGGTCCTTGGGCACGACCTGCTCGTCGACCCAGAACACGTGCCACTTGCTCCAGTCCACCGTCTCGAGGTACGGCGGCTCCGCCAGCTTCCTGCCCAAAAGAAAACAGAGAGATGATCTCTACCGGATCCGAGAGCCTCGGACCAACCAACCCAAAATAAGGACGGGGAACGAACCTGAGGGTCTCGATTAGGGTCCCGCCGGAGAGCACGACGGTGAAGGCGCCCCTCTCGGCGGCGAACTTCGCGGACAGCTCCGCCGTGTACTTGGCCAGCGACACCGCGACGTCCTCCTCGGTGTCGAAGGTGAAAAGGTTCCACTTCGACGCGGCCGCCGGCTGCCCAACCGTCGACTCCCCATCGGCCATCTCGCAGCGCCGCCCTTCCTCCTCCCTCAGCACGTCTCCTCTTACATCCCGTGTGTGCGCCAGCCCCATCCAGCGCCGTCGGCCGGCTCCAACGCCACCGTCCGGCCCCAACCTTCCGTTCCCGTCTCTGGCAGGCCAGCGTGCGCCGCCCTGGCCCCTGGAGGAGAGGAAGCGGGGATTGGGGAGGAGAAGGACAGCGGCGGTGGGAGGAGAGCGAGGGGATTGGGGGAGAGAGAGACGTGAGCGATTCGCTAGGGTTTGACCGCGCGGGGCGCAGATTATATACCGCAGGGTGAAATGACTATTTTGCCCATAGAAAATGGACGGCTCAGATCGACGCGGGTTTTCACCCTCTGATCCGACGGCTCGCGGTGGCCAGTCGCTGCGAGGAAATCAATTTGCACCGAAATTTCCAGCCACGAAGTCGATGACAGGTGGGACCAGGGACAGTAAAAAAAACACCACGCGATCGGACGGCTGAGATCGCATCTGAACGACTTCGGACGGTCAGCATTTGCTGAGCTCTGAGCAACGCCGGTCTCTAGGCAAGGATGTTATCTTTAGATTTACAATAAACTTGAGCATAAATACGACGGAGTATTTTCATTATATATGCACAATGAGATGTATTCTGATCGAAGCAAAGTAAAAGAGCGTGCATGAGTTGGTGGTGAACGAGTTGCATGGATTTAGGGCTAGAGGTGCATGCATAATTATATTGGACATTCTAGTTTACATGCATGCACGAGAGGAACTAGTGCTTCCTATTTGCATGGAGATATTCATGGGATCCGGCCTGCGCAAATTAATCAAGGAAAGTGTGTTTTGACGAGGAAAAGATCAAGCATAGAAGACGTGAGCTGTTTCTATTCCTTCCTCCGTTTTAAATTAGATGACTTTCATTTGTCCACATGCAGATGTATATGGCAAGGAATATGTGTACGTGACCAGCTCTCGTTGAAGTCGATTGGCTGGGGTCTGCCTACAGAAGACATGAAGATGGCGTACCAAAGAGTCCTTTTATTTTTAGTTGTGTTATTTTATTTTCTGTTTAGGAAAAGTGGGTCCGTATCAGGGTTTAGGGTGTTTGGAGTCACCCATATAAAGGGTTTGGCCGCCGGCCTTGTATCGCAGGTTATGTTTTAAGATTAAAGTTATGTCGTGAGGTTCACCCGGGATGGAGCTCCGAGATCGAGTTATTTTCGGTTTTGATTGCTGATTCTTTTGAGTTTGTGTTTGCGTATCGTGGAGTAGATTCAATTTGCTCAACGATCGAAGTTATCTTTTGTTGTTCTTGGTTCGCCGTGAAAGATGGGGCCTAAAAACCCTTTGGATCACGTTGATCCTCATCACATTGATGTTTGGTGGCCAGCGGCGACGATCTTCTCGTCTTCGGCTAGGTGGTGCGTGGCCCTGGGGCCGGCGTGGATGTCGGAGCGGCGGCTCTGATCTCGTCTCCGCTGTGTTGCGTTGAGGTGCGTGTGTGTCGACCCTTCCTGCTTGGGCGGTTTTGTCGTCGACCTGTGTGGAGCGTGTTCCGTGGCCAGCGTGGATGTCGGAGCGGCAACTCCGGATTTTGCCTCCGCTGTTGCGTTGAGGGGTGTCGGCCTTGGCCGCTTGGGCGGTTAGGCCGTCGACTTGTGTGGTACGTGACCTCGGGGCCGGCGTGGTGCGTTGTGTTGTTGTATCCGGTTTTCGGCCAGTTTTCCTTATAAACTGGCCAATTCAGTTCTTCTATATAATTTTCTATACAAATGAAGAGGCAAGCCTCTTGACCGGTTTCAAAAAAAAAGTTCAACACATATATAGGAGGAGTATACTTGCGCAAATAGACTGCCGGACGGTCGAAACTCATATGGTCTGTGGTTCAGTGTTCATCTCACTCTGACTCTCAGCACGCATATGCACATACCTAATTGCAGCAGGCATGAACTAACAACATTCATATTCTGGCCTCTGGCTTTTAAAGAATGCATCATATGTCATATATCTAACAAACTCAAGGAATTGACCTGATGGTTCATGCGAATAAATTACTCACCATTTCTTAATTGATGCAAGCAGCAAGCTCCCTTGAAGGCATTAACAGAAACAGGTACGGGGCACAAACACCACCCTACCTGTACAGAGGAGATTTTTATCAATCAGGCATGGAAGCTAGCTAGAAAGATAGAGGCGCGAACTGGATTGTGCATAGTCCATGCGCCGGTCGCAGTGGCACGCCACATGGCGCAGGTTCAGCGCGGTTGGTGAGGCCGTCGGGCGGGCAGCAGGTCGATAGCGTGCACGCTGCAGATGAGGCCAGGCGGCGGGGGCGGGGGGGCGACTAAAAGGGCGGCAGCCGGCAAGGGAAGCGGCGGTGACTGGGAACACGACGGGAGGGCGATTTTTTTTTTTTGAAACTGTGGGGCAAAAGCTTTGCCCCATATATTAATTAAGCAGAAGGTGCCCGGTTTATTAGTGGAAGAAACCGGACGAAAACCATACAACAAACGCCAACAACAGCGAACACCACGGGGCAGAGCCCACACAACACCCACTCCACCTGTCGCCCACACGACACAAGGAGGAACGCCCACGAAGATGCAGAAACCACCTGGACCACCTTCCGGGGCCGCCGCCCCGACATGCCACCGCCCACACCCGGGCCACGACGCCGCACGACCCGGCCACCCACAGCCCAAGCTGCACCAGGTAAGCCGCTCGCAGACCACGGCCGTCGTACCAGAATCCGGGGCCGCCGCCCCGGCCTAAAAGGCAACCGCTGCTGCCGCTGCCCCAGCAGCCCCGACAGCCTCGCCGCCAGCACCCCCTTCCGGGACCGCCGTCCCGACATAGCACCGCTCGCAACCGAGCCACGACGCCGCACGAACCAGCCACCCGCAGCCCAAGCTGCCCAGGGAGAACTGCTCGCAGACCACGGACCTCGCACCAGCCTCCGGGGCCGCCGCCCCGGCCTAAAAGACAGCCACAGATGCTGCCGCCACACCAGCCTCGACACCTCCTCCCGCAACCACATGTCCCTCCAGCCGGCCACCACTCCAAGAACGATGCCCCCAAGGGGAGCATGACACAGAGCGCCATCATCGCCCGATCCCGGAAGATCTAGGGTTTCCCCCGGAGTGGTCCGGGTGGAGGCGAGCACCACGTCACGACGGCGTCTTCAAAAAGAAACGGCGCCCGAAGGCGTCGCCGCCGCCTGCCCGACGACAGCCGGAACAGAGCTTTCGCTTGACGTAGCCATGCCTTGCACCCGGCGCCGGCAAGCCTCACCAACCACCACCACACCACCACCACAAGCCCGACGACGAGGAGGCGCGACGGGAGGGCGATGGTGACGCTGCATATAGGAGAACACCAGCCCACCCTGCAGGGCCTCGATCATGTCCCGCTCATCCCGCCGCGACGCACGGTGATCGTCGGTGAGCGCCTCCGCCCTACCACCGCAGCTCAGCACGGCGCGGCAGTCCCCGGCAGTCCGGCACCAGACACTACCGGCACCAGCTGCCGCCTCCCGACGTCGCCCTCCACCTCGCGGAGCAGCGCGGTCACGGCGCACGCACCGCCGCCGCTAGCCTCCAGGTCGGTTGCGGAGCAGAACTCCTTGTCCGTGCGCAGGTACGAGCGCCTCAGTCCTCACAGAACTCGGCCACGCTCTTCCCGCCGTGCCGTCAAACACCCCGAACAAAGCGTGCGGGCGGTCCCCGCCGAGCGTGACGGCGGCCACGTGCTGGTCCTCCATCTCGACCCGCTTCCGGCCCTTCCCTTCCGACACTACGCCACGAAGCCCTCCCCGTGCTCGGCCACCTCGTCCATCCCATTCGCTAGAGCCACATTTTGGGCTAGGGTTTCAAAACCACCATGTTACGATTTTTTATCAAAAAATCACCACTATTCGGTAAGAGCATAAGAAAAAAACACGGATAGCCTAGTTTACACTTACTAAGCGTGTTTTTGACAGGTGGACCCCACTGTCAGTCCCACGTGGAAAGAGAAATAGGTCAAACATCAATTCTAGGTTGTTCTGTAAATATGTGGATCTTTTTGTAAATACGCTCTCACACAAATTCCCCCACACGTCAAAATCTAAAAAGGAAAAAGAAAATTCACACGATTCGTGCGGCTGCCGGTGAGCGACGCAGAGGCTAGGCGACGGAGGTCAGGAGCAGTACGGACAGTATGGGGACTAGCAACGCCGCCGTAATCGCCGCTGCTCCCCGTCGTCCTGGAGCTGGGTGCTTGGTGGCCGCCGCTAAGAGTGGAGTGTGTTCCACAATGAAATGGTTTGTCTCAATTTTACTTTAGTATTCCTCCTTTTAAATAGGGGTTGAGCCAGCTGTTGGCATAAATGTCAACTAAGCTGTCAGATCCGACCTGATGTGATAGGACCTATAATGTCATGACTAACCGCCACTGTTGACGACGTCATGACATGGAAACACTGTAGGTGACGTCTAGGACATCCTTGATGGGTTCGTAGCATAGAAAACAAGATTTTTCCTACGATAAGAACAGCCAAGACACCAAGATATAATCTAGTGTATGCGAGCAACGGGTAGAACCAAGTTCCAAGAGAACTCACCTCGAAGATCGAAAGCGTTTCGAAAATGATTCTCGTGGATGGTGTAGCGATCACTCGCCGATCTCAAGATCATGAAGATGAACGCTGCAACGGGCAGCGCCTTCGTACTCGGTCACACGTACGGCTTGATGACGACCCGTTCCCACAATCCAGCGGGGTGGCGGAAGTAGAAGATCCACCGGAAAACTCCAACAACACGATGGTGTGGTGTGGTGGAGAACTAATCGGCCATGGCTTCGCCAAGCGGATGGACGGAAGGTGGAGCAGCGGGAGGAGGGAGAGTGGAGCAAGTGTATGCTCAAGAGGGATCTCCCACCCCTCCATATATAGGAGAGGGGTGCGGCAGCCAAGGTTGGGGCGTTGCCTCCTAGGGGTGCCCCCACCTCTTCCCTCTTGATGTGAGTGGAGCATCCGCTCATGCCCACTCACCCTCTTTTAATCTCCACTAAAAAATCCCAAGGGTTTCTTTATTAAATAAAACATTTTTATTTCTTTTTTAATATTTGTTAATTCTATTAACAAACATTAACACTTACCCCCTTGGTTTATTTGTTAATTCTATTAACAACCATTTGCAATTATCCCATTGAAAGTCAAAATTACCCGAAACAATTTTGGTGCTGTCCAAACTTTTCTCCATTATCCCGTATCTTCTCAATAGCGTCTTCAAACTTTAAGTGTGCCACCCTACGGTTCGTGAATAATGTAGACATGATCGAGACACCTATCCGATCAATAATCAACAACGGACCTGGAGATCCGTAATGACTCCTATACATTCAACGATGAATCTTGTAATCGCGTGAACCAGAAACGTCGTAACCAATTCCTTTTGTCTCGCGATATTTTACTTGTCCGAGATCCGATCATTGGTATTGACCATACCTAGTTCGATGACATGGGTATGCCTATCGGGTACCCTACCATGAGGGTACCTGGTGCACGTATCGACTAGGCCCAACTATCAGAGCCTACATGAAGCCCATGAAGGGAGGCCCACGAAGATGAAGTATCCTCCAAGTTTGGCGAAGCAATAGTCGGTTTAGAGTTTCCTTACTTGTAAATCGAGTCGGTTACGAACACCCGGACCCAGCCTATTATTTAAGGACTGGGAGGGCCATCGAACCAGACAACGAACCACCAGAGCCACAAACCCTAGCGAGATCGACATCTCGCCGGGATCCTTGTAACCATCATATTCACAAATCAATAACAGACAGGCAGGACGTAGGGGTGTTACCTCCACACGAGGGCCCTGAACCTGGGTAAAATCTTTGCCCTGCTTGTCAGCCGACGATACTTCCAGCTCTACCACGTTCTCTCCCCCATATTCATAACCTAGGGACCTTAACCATGGGTCTTGATGAGTCTACCCCTCGTCAAGTGGCGCCGTCTGTGGGAAAGAATAGCGCTGGACTCGAAGTTTCGCCGGTCCCAACAGCAAACGGCAAATCGCCGATCACACCAGCAAACGGCAACTCGCCGATCTCATCTGCAAACGGCAACTCGCCGGCCATGTCAGCAAACAGCAACTCGCCGATCCAGGCGACACACGGCGACTCGCCGATCCACTCGAAAAGCGGCAGCCTGCCCGCTTCACCCGCAAAAAGCGCATCTGCTCTTCCAATGAATTTCAATCCGCACTCGCCGAGCTTCAGGAGGCGTTTTCCGGCCTTGAATCAGGTTTGAGTTTAACTGTTGGAGCATTCAATTTTTTCGTAAACAATCTTGGCACGCAGGACTCACAGATCCGCAACAACTGGCGCTGGGTGCACTCGAGGCTCCGTCGACTGCGCTCGCCCCATCGTCGATTCCTGAAGCCTGCTCGCCCGCAACAACCATGTCGACCGGCGAGCTCGATAGGTTCATGATGACGGAACTCCAAGGCGAGGAAGCAGAATCAGCATACAACACAAGCAACATCGACTTCAACCTACCACTCGACGAGAGTTTCGACTGCGGGATCTCCCTCGATGACTTCTACGAGCCCGCGATTCATAACGACAACAACGTCGACTCGGAGATCTTCACCAACACCAACCTCGACTCAGAAATCCGTAATGGCTTCGCCAACACCGAGATGAGCATAGGTGATGAGCACATCGACAACGAGATTCGCCTCGAAGATCTACTCGATGAACACACTGGCTCTGACATGAGCCTCGATGGCGATGTCGAGTCCATGACTGGAATCGACAGCACATACACCTGTCCTCGGGTCACGCCCCATCAGGTCTACGTGGCCTTCACCGCAGAATCATCCGCAGACGCTGCCGCTCGCAGGCCTGCACAATTCCCATGCACGGTAACCATGCCAGATGGGGTCACAACCTTGACAATCACGGAGGAGATGGCAGCAAAAGCAGATAAAGTCATAAAGGAGTGCACTATGATGCCGCCAAACTCCACCCCAGAGGAGATGTTGACCTTCCAGTACTTCAACTGGCAGGAGTCAATTCGACTGCAAAACTACCGAGCGACGCTCGAGGAGCGCAAAAGGCAAGCCAGCCTCTCGAGTGCCCGACGAAGGGAGCAATCCCTCGGGTCCACACAGCAACCAACCCCTCGACCTAGGTCGCGGTTGGCAAGCCTTCCAGAACATGAAAGGGTAGCAATCACCCGTAACCTGTCGTTCATGACAGAGGACGCTAACGGAATCCCAGTACCCAAAACTGCTGCGGGTGCATTATTCTCCGTAGGTGCTTACCTCAAGGCAATACAACCTCCGGCGAATGACCCTAACGCAGCCCTGCATCGCCAACAACTCAAATCGCTAGCTCTAGCGGCACAGGCTATGCAGCCAGAAGACAAAACTCCAGCAAGGGATCGCGATCGCGACATAGTCGACTCACGACACGCAGCACATCATCGCAGTGGTCGCAGCCACCACTCGGATGAAGGAAGGAGAAGCACGCGCCGGCACAGGTCCAGCAGGAGCAGGTCTCGAAGATCCTATAGCAGCGATTCATACTCTGATCGCGAACCAGAGCCATGCGGAGCATTGTGCTTCACTCGACGCATCCGTGAGACGCGGATGCCCAAACGGTTCAAGTTGACAGGCGAGCAACCCAAGTACAACGGTCGCCAAGAACCTTCTGGGTGGCTAGAAGATTACAGACTCGCCGTGGCATGCCAGCGGGCACGAACACCACGGCGATGCAGTACATACGACTTATGCTCGAAGGAACTGCCCGCGACTGGCTCAAATCACTCCCTCCATCATCATATGACTCGTGGGATGATTTCCGCAGAGACTTCATCAAAAACTTCGAGCCTCTGTGTGAGCGCCCGAAGACATTCGAGGAATTAAGGACATGTACTCAACGATCAGACGAGTCGCTGAGATCATACATACGGCGGTGGACCGAAATACGCAATTCGGTTGGCAAAGTGTCAGAAGACAGGGCCATGGATGCCTTCATACAAGGTCTCGCCAGGAAGGACTTCAAAGAGGCACTTGGTCGTGAAAAGCCAACCTCCCTGGCTGACCTCATCAAAGTTGCGACTGAGTGGGCAGATGGAGAGGATTCTGTACGCAGATCCCGTGCTTCCCCAACACGCGACAACTACGAAAGCGGCAGTCGAAGCCGCAGAGATTCATACAGAGAAGATCGCAGGCGTAAACGGTCCAGACGTCCTTACGACGATAACAGACCCGAGTTCATGGCGGCTGGATACACACAGCCAAAGGAGGACCATGATAGAAGCAATCGACGCTCGGATGATCGACGTGACAGTCGAGATCGCGAGCAGCGGAGCGATAGCTACAAAAGGCAAGAATGGCGCAAACGTAGCGACGCAAAACCCGAGCGGTCGTTCGAGGAAAAGATGGACGACTGGTGCAGATTCCACCTCTTCAAGGGGGACGACGGAAAACTACGCTCCAATCACACCCTAAGGAACTGCAGGGAATTCGACCAAATGGCGACTGACTATGTGATACGACTCAAGAGGAATGGCCCAGCACCTGCTCAGCCCATGCCTGCACCCGTACCACAGCCGAACGCTGTGCCCGCTCTCATGGCGCCACAGCCGCCACCGCAACCCGCACCACAGCCTGCTCCAGGCGCAAATCTCGCAGGTGCCATACAACCTGTGCTACGGGCGGAAGATGATCAATATCCACAGCCCCACGGGCAGATGTACATGATACAAAAGGGTCGCCCCTCTAACAGGCAGCAAAAACTAATCACTCGACAGGTGAACTTGGCTGTCATGGCACCTCCAGCCGTGCCGAATTTCTGAAGGGATCGGAAACCATCATAAGCTTTAGTCGAGAGGATCATCCCCCAGCTGTAGCTCGACCAGGGCATGCGGCTCTGGTACTCGACGCGCAAATAGGAGGCTACGCCATGACCAAGGTCTTCATGGATGGAGGCAGCGGCATAAACATCATCTTCGCGGACACACTCCGCAAAATGAACAGGTCAGTCGAAAACCTCCCAAAATCTTCAAATACCTTCCACGGTATCGTTCCTGGCAAAGCAATTAGCCCAGAAGGCACCGTACAACTCGACGTTACGTTCGGGGACGTAAGCCACTTCAGGACAGAGTCGATTGAGTTCGAGGTCGTCGACTGGAAATCACAATACCATGCTATTCTTGGTCGCCCGACGTTTGCTCGATTCATGGCGGTGCCACACTATGCGTACCTCACGCTGAAGATGCCAGGACCAAAGGGAGTCATCACTGTCCGTGGAAACTTTCAAAGGTCCGATGCTTGCGACCGCGAGTTCAGCAAAATCTCCGAGATGTTCGGGGTGGAGGAATCACTCGCTGACTTAGCGATTACCAACGACCGCACACTCCTTCCAGAGCATAAGAAGTTGGCAGTCGACAGATCCTTCAATGCTACAAATGACACAAGGTCGCATCAGGTGCACCCGACCGATCCGTCCAAGACAGTCAACATATCTTCGAGCCTGCCTATCGCATAGGAAGGCGCGCTCGTCGAATTCCTCCGTGAGAACTGGGAAATATTTGCGTGGTGTCCAGCCGACATGCCAGGTATTCCCAGGGAATTCGCCGAGCACTCTCTCCAATTGTTTCCAGATGCAAAGCCAGTCAAGCAAACGATGCGTCGAATCTCCGGCCCAAAGCGAACCGCAGTCGAATCCGAAGTCGACCGGTTACTCGCAGCAGGATTCATTAGGGAAATCAAGAAATCACAATGGGTGGCCAACCCTGTACTCGTAGAAAAGAAGCATACAGACATCCTTCGGATGTGCGTGGATTTCACAGCGCTGAACAAGTGCTGTCCAAAGGATCACTTCCCGCTACCCCGGATCGATCAGATCGTTGACTCCACCGCCGGATGCGCACGACTCTCCTTTCTGGATGCTTACTCAGGTTATCACCAGATAAGGATGAAGCAAGAAGACGAAGAAAAAACGGCGTTCATAACCCCACTCGGGGTCTACTGCTACACAACTATGCCCTTCGGGCTAAAAAACGCGGGTGCAACATACCAGCGCATGATGCAGGACTGCCTCAAAAAGCAAATTGGACGCAACGTCCAGGTCTACGTTGATGACATTGTCATTACCACAAGGGAAGAACGCACACTACTCGACGATTTGAGGGAGACGTTCGCAAACCTCAAACGCTTCCATATCAAGCTCAATCCTAAGAAGTGTACGTTCGGCGTTCCAGCCGGGCAGCTCTTAGGGTACCTAGTCTCTGCTCGTGGAATCGAAGCAGACCCGGAGAAAATACAGGCCATCCTCACCATGCAAAGGCCTTCAAAGCTTCATGATGTGCAGAAACTAGCAGGACGAGTAGCGGCGCTCAGTCGATTCATCAGCAAACTGGGTGAAAAGGCTCTACCATTCTATCGACTGATGAAGAAGGCGGACAAGTTCGAGTGGACGCCAGAAGCTGAAGCAGCCTTCACAGATCTCAAGCGGATCCTCACAAGCCCTCCAATCCTCGTCGCACCTAAGGAACGGGAACCACTCTACCTGTATGTCTCGGCTACAAACAGGGTGGTGAGCACCGTACTGGTAGTCGAACGCGTGGAGGAGGGGCACATCCAAAGCATACAACGTCCAGTCTACTACCTGAGCGAGGTTCTCTCCATATCAAAACAGCGGTACCCGCACTATCAAAAGCTGGCATACGCTGTATTCATGTCCTCAAGGAAGCTGACACACTACTTCACCGAGCATCCGATTACCGTGGTAAGCAACTCAGCAATCGGTGATATACTCACAAACCCCAATGCAACGGGTCGAGTGGCAAAATGGCTCATCGAGCTGGCTCCAAGAGATATCAAGTACGAGCACCCGAAGGCTATCAAAGCACAAGTCCTACCCGACTTCACAACCGAGTGGATAGAAGCCCAATTACCTGGAGCACCAGACGTGGCCAATTCCTGGACCATGTACTTCGATGGGTCCAAGAAACATGAAGGCGCAGGCGCAGGCGTCGTCCTCATATCACCAAAAGGGGACAAGCTACGTTATGTTTTGCAGATGGGATTCAAGCTACCCTCCAATAACGAGGCTGAATACGAGGCTCTGATCCATGGCATGCGGATGGCAAAGGCACTCGGGTGCACTCGACTGATGATCTACGGCGACTCCAACCTCGTGGTGCAGCAAACAATGAAGGCCTGCGACGCAATCGCGGACAACATGATCGCTTATCGCGATCTGTACAACACACTAGAGGGCAGCTTCGAGGGCTGCGAGTTGAGGCACATAGGAAGGGAAAGCAACGAAGAAGCAGACATGCTAGCCAATCTTGGCTCAACTGGCGCACAAATTCCACCTGGTGTCTTCCTCGAGCGTATTGAACACAGATCTATCAAGGAGAAACGAGAGCCTCCTCCGTCGACTACGCCACCCAAAAGCAAAATGCCTAGCACAGAGGACCCCCCTGTCGAGGTATTTCTCATTGAGCCAACCTGGACTCAACCTTTTCTGGCTTACATACTCCGTAGCGAGCTACCAGATGACATAACCGAGTCCCGACGCGTGACTCGAAGATCAAAAGCATACACCGTTATCAACGGCGAGTTATACAAGCGCAGCATATCAGGTATGTTCCAAAGATGCATCGCCTCGAAGATGGCCAAGCCATACTTCGAGACATTCATGCAGGTACCTGTGGGCATCACGCCAGCAGTCGATCACTCGTAGCCAAAGCCTTTCGCGCAGGGTTTTACTGGCCTACAGCACTCAAAGACGCGGAGGACATAGTCAAAAGGTGCGTCGGCTGCCAGAAATTCGCAACAAGGCCGCACGCACCCGCATCGGCGTTGAAGACTATACCGCTGGCCTGGCCTTTCGCCCAATGGGGGCTCGATATGGTTGGGCCACTCAAAAAATCATCGCATGGCGGGCATACTCACCTACTGGTGGCAGTCGACAAGTTCACAAAGTGGATCGAGGCGGTCCCCATCACAAATTCGACTGCTACTACGGCAGTCAACTTCATAAAGAGCATCATCTATCGCTTCGGTGTCCCAAACAGTATCATCACTGATAACGGCACAAACTTCACGGCTGAGGAGTTCAAAACCTTTTGCAAAGAGCAGGACATTACGCTCAACTACGCATCCGTGGCGCATCCGCAATCCAATGGCCAAGTCGAAAAGGCCAATGGGCTTGTGACGAGTGGGATCAAGAAGCGCCTCCTGGTGCCACTCAAAAGAGCTGCAGGTGCTTGGGTCGAAGAACTACCGTCTGTGCTATGGAGCCTACGCACAACTCCCAACACTTCTACGCAGTTCACCCCATTCTTCATGGTCTACGGTGCAGAGGCAATTCTGCCATCAGACGTAAGGTTCAACGCACCACGAGTTGAAGCATACAATGAAGAAGACGCAGAAGAGGCACTCGAAGACGCAGTCGACTTGCTTGATGAGGCGCGCGACACGGCCTTAGCCCGCACAGCTGTTTACCAGCAGGACCTTCGCAACTACCACAGCCGTCGACTGCGCACCAGGTCCTTCGTCGTTGGCGACCTGGTTCTTCGACTGAAGCAAAAGAAGGTGCACAAGCTCGCTTCCCCATGGGAGGGTCCCTTCATCATCACGGAGGTCCTTGGTGGAGGCGCATATCGACTGAAGCACGCGAAGACAGGCGAACCCTCTCACAATCCTTGGAACGTTGCGCATCTGCGCCGTTTCTACGCATAAAGTGCTCACAGTCATACAATGTAATAGGCTATATGTCGGATGGCTGCAGGTTTCAGACGCGCTCTTTTCCTTACCAGGGTACCTAAGGGGACTGGAAGGTTTTTAATGAGGCGGCCTGCAGCCTAACATTCAAAAGAGGAATAAAATCAATGTTCCTTCGACTCCTTTGTGGCTACCACCTGCATAATTCATACCTTAACCGCACCCGAGACCCTCGGGGGCTGCGTAACAAGGATCCGAACAAAGAACATAAAAACTTTGCAGCCGCACTCGAATACTCGGGGGCTGCACAGTCATCGGTTCATAACCAACACATATTTCACAAACCCCGCTCGATTGACTCGGGGGCTCGGCAAAAAATCAAAGTATACAAACTATACAATATACAAAGAGTCAAAAATTACACTCGGGGGCTGCCCCCTATACAAAAATTGCACTCGCAAACCATTCTAATCCTCAGGCTCGTCTTTTACGGGCAGCTCGGGGCCGCAAAGCTGTTCGCGAGTGCACTCGATCAGTGTCTCCGCAGCTTGGATCGTGTCATCCAAGTCTTTTTGTTCGAGAACCTCTCCGGCTGCAGGTGTCCGCAACACCAACCTTGGTTTTCGACTACGCATATACGCCATTGCAGCGTTGGCTCCAATTACAAGTCTTTGAGACAGCAACTCTCGAATGGGATTTGTTTGGCGGAAGATGTTCAACACAGCACGAATCCCTTGTGGTTGTGGCCCCGAAGGAAAAAGAGTCTCGTTCAGACGAATAAACGATGCCCGGCATAACTCCAGCAGCTCAGCACTTCGCCAGACGCGATCCTTCAGGGTGGCAAGTATGCGGGCATGGTACCTATCAAGCCAAAAGTGTTGACGCCCAGTTGTAGGGTCGTCAACCACGCTATCCAGGCGTCCTTCCACGCGAATCTGTTCAGCCTGGAAGTTGTCGACAAAGCCTACAAATACGGGCGCACCAGTAGATCAAAAGGACAAAAGCTACACAAAAAGCTTGTAAAACAAAGCAAGATTCGAACTTACACTCGAGTTGCCTGTTCACAAGCTCCATCTCCCCGAGAACATAATCCTCGCGTTGGGTGGCCAACGCGGGTCTGGCCCTCAATCGACTCAGCTCAGCCTGGGCGTCCTTCAGATCTTGCTCCATTCTCACAAATTTAGCCTTCATATACTCCATCACCTTGGCATCATTTGCCACCTGACCCTGGGATCGGGTGGTGGTTGGAGCCTGCGAGGAACTAGTCGCAGTAGCAGGTTCTCGTGACTGTTCAAAGAGCATAATCACAAACACAAAGTTTGTAAGACTCGCGTCATAAGCATACAACTCTCCAAATGAAAGACATTGGCAAAAGACAGTTTGCATAAACAAGGTAGCAAAAATACAGGCCATCCTCACCATGCAAAGGCCTTCAAAGCTTCATGATGTGCAGAAACTAGCAGGACGAGTAGCGGCGCTCAGTCGATTCATCAGCAAACTGGGTGAAAAGGCTCTACCATTCTATCGACTGATGAAGAAGGCGGACAAGTTCGAGTGGACGCCAGAAGCTGAAGCAGCCTTCACAGATCTCAAGCGGATCCTCACAAGCCCTCCAATCCTCGTCGCACCTAAGGAACGGGAACCACTCTACCTGTATGTCTCGGCTACAAACAGGGTGGTGAGCACCGTACTGGTAGTCGAACGCGTGGAGGAGGGGCACATCCAAAGCATACAACGTCCAGTCTACTACCTGAGCGAGGTTCTCTCCATATCAAAACAGCGGTACCCGCACTATCAAAAGCTGGCATACGCTGTATTCATGTCCTCAAGGAAGCTGACACACTACTTCACCGAGCATCCGATTACCGTGGTAAGCAACTCAGCAATCGGTGATATACTCACAAACCCCAATGCAACGGGTCGAGTGGCAAAATGGCTCATCGAGCTGGCTCCAAGAGATATCAAGTACGAGCACCCGAAGGCTATCAAAGCACAAGTCCTACCCGACTTCACAACCGAGTGGATAGAAGCCCAATTACCTGGAGCACCAGACGTGGCCAATTCCTGGACCATGTACTTCGATGGGTCCAAGAAACATGAAGGCGCAGGCGCAGGCGTCGTCCTCATATCACCAAAAGGGGACAAGCTACGTTATGTTTTGCAGATGGGATTCAAGCTACCCTCCAATAACGAGGCTGAATACGAGGCTCTGATCCATGGCATGCGGATGGCAAAGGCACTCGGGTGCACTCGACTGATGATCTACGGCGACTCCAACCTCGTGGTGCAGCAAACAATGAAGGCCTGCGACGCAATCGCGGACAACATGATCGCTTATCGCGATCTGTACAACACACTAGAGGCAGCTTCGAGGGCTGCGAGTTGAGGCACATAGGAAGGGAAAGCAACGAAGAAGCAGACATGCTAGCCAATCTTGGCTCAACTGGCGCACAAATTCCACCTGGTGTCTTCCTCGAGCGTATTGAACACAGATCTATCAAGGAGAAACGAGAGCCTCCTCCGTCGACTACGCCACCCAAAAGCAAAATGCCTAGCACAGAGGACCCCCCTGTCGAGGTATTTCTCATTGAGCCAACCTGGACTCAACCTTTTCTGGCTTACATACTCCGTAGCGAGCTACCAGATGACATAACCGAGTCCCGACGCGTGACTCGAAGATCAAAAGCATACACCGTTATCAACGGCGAGTTATACAAGCGCAGCATATCAGGTATGTTCCAAAGATGCATCGCACTCGAAGATGGCCAAGCCATACTTCGAGACATTCATGCAGGTACCTGTGGGCATCACGCCAGCAGTCGATCACTCGTAGCCAAAGCCTTTCGCGCAGGGTTTTACTGGCCTACAGCACTCAAAGACGCGGAGGACATAGTCAAAAGGTGCGTCGGCTGCCAGAAATTCGCAACAAGGCCGCACGCACCCGCATCGGCGTTGAAGACTATACCGCTGGCCTGGCCTTTCGCCCAATGGGGGCTCGATATGGTTGGGCCACTCAAAAAATCATCGCATGGCGGGCATACTCACCTACTGGTGGCAGTCGACAAGTTCACAAAGTGGATCGAGGCGGTCCCCATCACAAATTCGACTGCTACTACGGCAGTCAACTTCATAAAGAGCATCATCTATCGCTTCGGTGTCCCAAACAGTATCATCACTGATAACGGCACAAACTTCACGGCTGAGGAGTTCAAAACCTTTTGCAAAGAGCAGGACATTACGCTCAACTACGCATCCGTGGCGCATCCGCAATCCAATGGCCAAGTCGAAAAGGCCAATGGGCTTGTGACGAGTGGGATCAAGAAGCGCCTCCTGGTGCCACTCAAAAGAGCTGCAGGTGCTTGGGTCGAAGAACTACCGTCTGTGCTATGGAGCCTACGCACAACTCCCAACACTTCTACGCAGTTCACCCCATTCTTCATGGTCTACGGTGCAGAGGCAATTCTGCCATCAGACGTAAGGTTCAACGCACCACGAGTTGAAGCATACAATGAA
Organism: Poa pratensis; assembly: GCA_947311845.1. Classification (NCBI taxonomy): domain Eukaryota; kingdom Viridiplantae; phylum Streptophyta; class Magnoliopsida; order Poales; family Poaceae; genus Poa; species Poa pratensis. The sequence continues at coordinate 7,850,340 of CAMZMU010000089.1, read as the reverse complement.
GAAGACGCAGAAGAGGCACTCGAAGACGCAGTCGACTTGCTTGATGAGGCGCGCGACACGGCCTTAGCCCGCACAGCTGTTTACCAGCAGGACCTTCGCAACTACCACAGCCGTCGACTGCGCACCAGGTCCTTCGTCGTTGGCGACCTGGTTCTTCGACTGAAGCAAAAGAAGGTGCACAAGCTCGCTTCCCCATGGGAGGGTCCCTTCATCATCACGGAGGTCCTTGGTGGAGGCGCATATCGACTGAAGCACGCGAAGACAGGCGAACCCTCTCACAATCCTTGGAACGTTGCGCATCTGCGCCGTTTCTACGCATAAAGTGCTCACAGTCATACAATGTAATAGGCTATATGTCGGATGGCTGCAGGTTTCAGACGCGCTCTTTTCCTTACCAGGGTACCTAAGGGGACTGGAAGGTTTTTAATGAGGCGGCCTGCAGCCTAACATTCAAAAGAGGAATAAAATCAATGTTCCTTCGACTCCTTTGTGGCTACCACCTGCATAATTCATACCTTAACCGCACCCGAGACCCTCGGGGGCTGCGTAACAAGGATCCGAACAAAGAACATAAAAACTTTGCAGCCGCACTCGAATACTCGGGGGCTGCACAGTCATCGGTTCATAACCAACACATATTTCACAAACCCCGCTCGATTGACTCGGGGGCTCGGCAAAAAATCAAAGTATACAAACTATACAATATACAAAGAGTCAAAAATTACACTCGGGGGCTGCCCCCTATACAAAAATTGCACTCGCAAACCATTCTAATCCTCAGGCTCGTCTTTTACGGGCAGCTCGGGGCCGCAAAGCTGTTCGCGAGTGCACTCGATCAGTGTCTCCGCAGCTTGGATCGTGTCATCCAAGTCTTTTTGTTCGAGAACCTCTCCGGCTGCAGGTGTCCGCAACACCAACCTTGGTTTTCGACTACGCATATACGCCATTGCAGCGTTGGCTCCAATTACAAGTCTTTGAGACAGCAACTCTCGAATGGGATTTGTTTGGCGGAAGATGTTCAACACAGCACGAATCCCTTGTGGTTGTGGCCCCGAAGGAAAAAGAGTCTCGTTCAGACGAATAAACGATGCCCGGCATAACTCCAGCAGCTCAGCACTTCGCCAGACGCGATCCTTCAGGGTGGCAAGTATGCGGGCATGGTACCTATCAAGCCAAAAGTGTTGACGCCCAGTTGTAGGGTCGTCAACCACGCTATCCAGGCGTCCTTCCACGCGAATCTGTTCAGCCTGGAAGTTGTCGACAAAGCCTACAAATACGGGCGCACCAGTTAGATCAAAAGGACAAAAGCTACACAAAAAGCTTGTAAAACAAAGCAAGATTCGAACTTACACTCGAGTTGCCTGTTCACAAGCTCCATCTCCCCGAGAACATAATCCTCGCGTTGGGTGGCCAACGCGGGTCTGGCCCTCAATCGACTCAGCTCAGCCTGGGCGTCCTTCAGATCTTGCTCCATTCTCACAAATTTAGCCTTCATATACTCCATCACCTTGGCATCATTTGCCACCTGACCCTGGGATCGGGTGGTGGTTGGAGCCTGCGAGGAACTAGTCGCAGTAGCAGGTTCTCGTGACTGTTCAAAGAGCATAATCACAAACACAAAGTTTGTAAGACTCGCGTCATAAGCATACAACTCTCCAAATGAAAGACATTGGCAAAAGACAGTTTGCATAAACAAGGTAGCAAAAACAAAGCGCAGACTCGCGCAGTTCAGAAGGTATCATTACAAGGCATAAAAAAGCAAAAGGGTACAGCTACCCTAAGCCTAAGATTTCGATTTCCTAAGCAGACGATTGGCAGTCTCGAGTGCCCGGCGCTCCATGGTGTTCATGAAAACTTCAGCCAGTCGCGCGGCTGCTCCGCTCACCCCCTTCAGCGAAATGGGCTTCCCGTCTGGCTTCTGAGGGAACGCAGACAGTGCTGCCTCATAGTCGCAATCTATCCCATGTCCCATAAGAAGCTTGATGGTGGACTCGGATCCGCGTACCGTGTTGGCGCGAGCAAAACCCGCCATGGTGGACGTCCCGGGGCCAAACACGTTGGCGAAGTCATCCACCGTCGACGGCACCACGCCAGTAGGGAACACCACTTGGTATACAGCACCAAGTGTGCTCGTTGATTTGGCGAGTGCTTCTTTCGCCTGGTTGCATAGAGCGCCTAAGCCGCCCACAGCCTGTTCCAGCGAAAGATCGTCACTCGCCACGTCTGCAGAGGCCGGTGCGCCAACAGCTTCTGCACAATTCAAAACAGGCATAAGTACGACACTCGACAAGTTATATCGTCATATCAAAAGGAGAAAAAGATTACTCACCTCCCATGGCCTGCGCGAGTGCCGCGAGCTGGTCAGCATATTCTCGCTCGCGTGCAGCAGCTGAGTTGGTGGCGGCAGCCAGCTCTTTCTTCGATTCTTCGCGCTGCGCGGCGAGTGCGTCTTCCAGCTCCTTCTTCTCGCCTGGCCCAGCAAAAATTACGTGCATTCAATACTCGACAAAATCAGGCATTGCGAAAAGAAGTTGGGCAAAACAAAAGCAAAAAGGAGAACTCACGACTGAGCCGCTCGAGCTCGGCGCGCATGGTGTCCCTCTCCTGCTCCACCTGGACATAAGCCTTGGCAGAATCTGCCAAGGTGTGGTAGAAGGGCTGCGAGCACACGGATTCAGCAAAAATCTAAAAATTCTCACAGACCTACAACTAAACGGGTCAAGCAAAAAGTTACTCACGTGGTTCATCCACGGCTCAGGAGCCGCGACTGATGTCCCGACATCTGGAGTTGCCGCCTTGGCTGTTTCAACGACAGCGTCAGTGGCCATGGGCTGGGCAGCCTCGTTTCCAGTCGGTGCAGACTTCGAGTGCTCCACGGCTGGAACATTCTCGACTGGAGGAGTCCCAGGCTGATTGTTTTCAGCACTGTGAGCAACACAACAAAACAAAAGGATGGTCAGCACAAAAATATGACAGCACAAACATTTTCATATCATACTCAAAAACACACATACCTGTGCTCCTCATCTTCCTCGTCTTCGGAGTCGCCAAAAATTGGTCCTCCAAAGGCTGGGGTACCACTCGACTGAAGCGGAAGAGTCGAGCTTGTTGAGCACGCACGCAAAGGAGCGGCTTGGAAAACAGGTGGTGAATCTGATTCCTCGTCATCCTCCAAGCCTTGCTCCTTCGCGGGTGAACTGGCAGCAGAAGGCGCCTTCTTGGCCAGTCGACGCCGCTTCGGTTGCGCGGTATCGACTTCTTGGTCAGAAGGAGCCTTGTCTTCAGATTGGACTTCTTCTGCTGCTTCTTCCTCGACATCCTCCACACGTGAAGTGGTGGCGGAAGGGATGGGCGACTGATCCCCTTTCGGGTCCACCACCTGTGCCTGTGTTTCTTCAGTCTCGCCATTTTCAGGCAGAGGAGGAAGGGAGGCAGCAGTCGAGTGACCCTGCATAGCACACATCACAAATTGCAAAGTCAGAATCAAAAATCGCGATCATAAACATGCGAGTGGCAAACTTTTCATTGCAAGCAGGCTATAACACATACATACCTCAAGCAAAGGGTTCTCCAACCCATATGGTGCAACAGGGCAGTCGACATTGCAAGTGTCGCCTGTCGTCAAGTTGGTGATGTGTCGCACATGCGTCAGCAGCTCACTCCTTGAAAGCTCCTCTGGATTCATTCGGGTGATGTCACCTGCGCCTTCATACTCCCACATGGGGTGCGCTCGGGCGCGAATGGGCCACACCCGCCTCTTCACAAAGGTGGCGATCAAATGGATGCCTGTGACCTTGTCCAGCATGCCTCCGATCCGAGCCAGCAAAGGGCTTGCCTCCTCCATTTCTTCGGCTGAGAGTTGGTGATCCCACGCCTTGGTCCTGGTGAAAGCAGCAGTCGAGAAAGGGGCGGCTGCATCCTGCTCACAGTCGCATAAAACCACCCCTTCCTCCAGCCTTGAGCGGAGTCGACGGTCTTCAGGCGGAAGTATCGGGTGTCGCTGCGCACCTGTATTCCACAGCCGCCGACGGGGTAGGTGCGACCACCTCCTCTGTTCGGCCGCACCATGAAGATGGCTTTCCACAGCGCCCAGCTGGGAGCGACGCCGAGGAAGCACTCGCACAGCGTGATGAAGCACGCGATATGCATAATGCCGTTTGGGGTGAGATCATGGATCTGCACCCCGTAGGCAAAAGAAGACCACGAACGAAATCGTGGAGGGGAAGCGAAAAGCCCCTAGGCAAAAACTCCGCAAAACAAACACGCTCGTTGGCGCGTGGTTCGGGGAGTACCTCCTTGGGCGACGGCGCGCGGACGGCGAGCTGCTCCGCGGGTGGCAGATACCCCTGCTCGCGGAACTTGACCAAATGGGCGTCCTTGATGGTGGACTTCGCCCAGTCCCCGCTGCCCTTCTTCAGCGCGGCGGATGCAGATGTACCCGCCACGGCCTTCTTGCCCTTGGTCGCATCGGTAGCGGCGGCGGCGGCAGCGCCACGCTTCGCACCTCCACCTTTCGCCATCGCTACGGTGGAGGGAGTGTGGGGCAAGGAGCTTGGGCGCAGAGCAATGGAGGTGGGCGCGAGGAAGAAGATGAGACGAGGGGCGGCGCAGGGGAAAATGGCAAGTAAAAAACTCTGCCAGCACCGTCCCCCCTATTTACCACAGAGCGCAAAAACGATCGTAGCCGTTAAAACAAATCCATACGCTCCGCGCGAAATCTGGCCATACACGTGGCGGCCACGGAGAGCAACCGTCGCCGGCCACTCCGCCCACTACGCACGAGAATCCAGGAAGCCATCATCACGCCCCGTGAAAATCGTGCCCGAACGGTCAAATCAAGTCCACGCGGCGTCATCCCTGGTCAGCTCTGCAAAAACGGGCCCACAGAACAGGGTCACGTCTTATCAAAGCCTCTCCAGGCACGCCATCGCTTGTCAGAGATAGCAGTCGCAAAATGCGTCATTGCTGACGTTGTTCTCTCTTTCACAACTGGCATAAAAGTCACTCGATGATATCTTCGGGTGGTCTCTCGCATAAGTTTCGGTTGGTTTTTTAGCAAAAGTCATAGAGGCCAGTCGAAATTCTTTCGACTGCAGCATCATACTCCCATCGGGAGCGTATCAAAAAATTTCTTTGACTAAAATGTGCAGGGTAAAAGAATTTGAGATTATCCTCCATTGCAAGCAATAAAGCACAATCTCGGGGGCTACTCCCATCGGGAGCGCTGTCGCGCACCCGATAGAATAATGGCAAAAGTGCAGTCGACGAACATTCGACTAAGTTCATAAGCAAAATCACACTCAAAATATTCCCGAGTTGATCCGACGATCCTTGGATGCTGCATGCATAAGTGCAAAGGTAAGACCCGCCGATCAGTCGAGCTGGGCTAAGGACCGCTCCAGCAGCGTTATCCTTAAATGTTCCGTGTCAGCAGACATGATGAAAATCCCCGACGGACGCGTTGGGTAGATTCAAAATTATACTGCAGTTCGATTCAGTAAGACCTCAACGGCCGTTTCGAGTCTGTCCAGTTTGTTCCAGATTCGAGTCCGGGGACTCGAGTTTGATTGAAAGCTAGTATGGTTTTGCCACAAATGGTAGTTAACCGGCCCCGATCCGTCGTGTGTGCCGGGCCTGCTAAGCTAATATCCCTTGATTATCATAAGCAAAAACTCATAGTCGATGAAAACACTCGGCATTGCTAACATGTGCTATTTCATAAGAATTCTAAATACAGATGTAAAAATATATATAACGTGCATGATGTATGAGTCCATGCCCGACTCTTCGAATCAGACAAGTACTCGGGGGCTACTGACATGGGTATGCCTATCGGGTACCCTACCATGAGGGTACCTGGTGCACGTATCGACTAGGCCCAACTATCAGAGCCTACATGAAGCCCATGAAGGGAGGCCCACGAAGATGAAGTATCCTCCAAGTTTGGCGAAGCAATAGTCGGTTTAGAGTTTCCTTACTTGTAAATCGAGTCGGTTACGAACACCCGGGACCCAGCCTATTATTTAAGGACTGGGAGGGCCATCGAACCAGACAACGAACCACCAGAGCCACAAACCCTAGCGAGATCGACATCTCGCCGGGATCCTTGTAACCGTCATATTCACAAATCAATAACAGACAGGCAGGACGTAGGGGTGTTACCTCCACACGAGGGCCCTGAACCTGGGTAAAATCTTTGCCCTGCTTGTCAGCCGACGATACTTCCAGCTCTACCACGTTCTCTCCCCCATATTCATAACCTAGGGACCTTAACCATGGGTCTTGATGAGTCTACCCCTCGTCATTCGATCTCGTTCCTGACAAGTACTTTTTACTCGTTCTGTGATATGACATCCTTGTGACCTAGTCACGTGCTTGCAAGCGGTGTCGATGTGATATCACCGAGAGGGTCCCAGAGTACATCTCTCCGTCATCTGGATGGACAAATCCCACTCTTGATCCATGAGACTCAACTAATACTTTCAGAGTACCCAACGCCACCTTTATAGTCACCCTTTCACGGTGTGACGTTTGATGTCATCAAAGCACTCATCCGGTGTTAGTGATGGACATGATCTCATGGTCTAAGGATTATAGTTACTTCGTATGTGAAAGATATAACAATGTAAACTTAATGACTTGATCGCATTGCTATACTTACTTTGGGTGTATGTTCATCACATCATCCTCCTAATGACGTGATCCCGTTATTAACAACATCCAATCTTCATGATCAGGAAATCTTGATCATCAGTTAATCAACGAGCTAGTTAAATAAGAGGCGTTACTAGGAACTCTTAACCCAAACCCTAGCTGCCCGCGTATCGTCAAGATCGATATCGCCGGCGATCCCATGGCGCTACGCACTTTTGCCGCGAGGATGCGGACTCCGGCCGCCGCTGCTGCTCTTCTTCTGTCGCCAGCACCCCTCGTCTCTCACCCCGCCGGCACTGTCCCAAGGTTCTTCTACTCCTTCAACTTCCAGGTTCGTCCTTCCGTCCGTCCTGGCGCTCGGTGGATCGCTAATCGGAGTTTTGTAATCTCCGTGTATTCGGACACATAATTTTATCCTGTGTACGACAAATCGTCATCTCGTTAGCTAATTTCCCCACCTACGAGTCTCTTCTGTTCAATCTTTTTGCGGGTGTCCGCTCCGATTCATTAGTTTGAGATGGTAACCTGAGCTAGCAGTCATTGATCGTCTCATCCATTTGATCGTTTGAACACGTTGGAAAAGGGTTTAGTGGTAATTTTAGTATGTTCTTGTCTCGGTGTCCTGTTGTTTCTTGTGCACAAGATCTGTTACTGTTACGGTCTGTAGACGCAACAACTGTATGGGTCATATCATGTTTAGTTAGTCTGCCTTGGTAAATGTTTAGTTAAGTCATAGCATGTTTCACTACCTTCTGAGTAACTGTTATTTTGATGTGTTCCAAATTCATATGAAGATATAAAGTGAGCGACTAAGTACGGTACACGTCGTTTTCGGGTCGGACTGCAGACGATTTAGGGTTTTACCACCATATATACATCTTGTAAGCCGCCGGTTGGGATAAATCGCATGTTGTAAATTCCCGACGTTTGTAACCTCACCCGATATAGTGAAGTATTGCTGGCTAGCGCCCGTAGTTTTTTCTCCTCCATTGTTGGAGGGGTTTTCCACGTTAAATCTCGTGTCCCCGTTGGTTTGATCTTTTCGCTACTTCATCGTTTTTGTTGCTATATATAGTTTATAACAGTAACTAATCAACCATGTTTAGTTAGGTCGTAGTTAGAAAATGGCACGGACAACTTGTTTGAATGTAAACCATGGATTTTAGTGCAGTTTCCTGTCATTCGAAGCTTCTGTTGAAGCTAGCCCTTAATTTCCTTAATATATTTATTAGGCATATCTGATTCACTGAAAAAAATCTGGTTAGCCACAATTAGACATCTTCCATCGGCAAACTAGTCATGCATTATATCGGTAAAGATTATGTGGTGGATTGCCAAGCTGTAATCTGTATTCTCAATTTCTCATAGAATTCTCTCATTTACGAGGTGCGGCTGGGACATAATGAACTCAGATCTGCCTTCCAATCTTACATGTATGCTGTAATTTTGAGATGCTATAGGATCATAGGAAATTAAATTCATTGGAGAGGCTATAGGACACATGTAGAAGGACACAATGCAAATAATCCTTGAACTGCTCGCTAGCAAGATTTCAACTGCTAATCATGATCTGTGCGTGCTTTTTTCTCTATTCCTCTATCACGTTCTCTTCGGCATGAAGTATTCGAGATAGCTTTAACTAGCAGTTCAAGTCTTGTTTTTGTTTTGTCGACTCAGCTTCAATTTTCCTTCACTTATTTGGATGAGCAGGGACGTGGACGGTGGACGCGGGGGAAGATGTTAAGATGCTGTACCGTGAAAACCTGAAGATACTCAAGGATGCGAAGAAACATGAGCGTGACATGAAGTAAGGATTTGAGATTTATGGATGCATGGTTTTGACTGAAACTATATATCCTAATACTAATTAATGAATTTTCCTCCTTTTCTGTTGTTATAGCAAGCGTATTCGGACCCTGAATGTGTGGAGCAAATTACTGAAATGGTCCTTCAGGCTGGTGCTTCCTCTTTCCTTGACGGCTACTGTTCTCAAAGTGACCCACTAGACTGGGAAGATGACCATTCGCCGTTCTGTTTAGTTGCCAAAGCACTTGATGTCTTGTCTGCTGACGAATGGGTGTGTGTGTGTGTGTGTGTGTGTTATCTGACGTGAGCGCCACTTTGCCGTGTGAGACTTTGCACAGTAAGTAAAATTGCTAGTGCGCACTCATCAGTAGCAGTAGATTGAACTGTGTTCTTTGCCTGGTAGTAACATGTTCTCCTTGTCGTATTTGCTGTGGTTGTTTCAAGAGCTAAACACAAAACTTTCTGCACAATTATAATGCTATAATGACTTTGCAGGACTCGGTTGTTTCGAGAATCAAACAGCAGCGATCTGCAATCAGGCTGAATCCCAAGCGAGGAGTGTTTCTGTTTGCGACACACGGTAGCTTGGAAGTTTTCAGGTTTCCATTGGATGTAACAAAATGTTTTGCGCAAATGGTAAGCTTGCTAGGTTAGGCATGATATACAGCAAGCCAAGTGGCCAGGAGTAGATGAGAACTTCAAATACCACAATCTAGATTAATAGAGTAGTTCTTCCAGGACAAGAGCCCAGTCAAAGTTGACAGACACATGGAACAACAGAGTCTTACATAACTGCATGCCACGAGATGAGCAGTAATAAAACCTCAGAACGCAGATCAGACAAACAAAACTGGTAGTTACGCAGGCATAGAGCATCACGGGTCTCAAATCACTTCTCGCCACGGCGCCACGAGTCAACCTGTAACACGAGCTCTAATGTAGCGAGAGAACCAATCCACAACTTCGTACTCCAAATTATGTCCTCCCAAAGCGCTGTTACCTTGTTGCCGATCAAACTTCAGAAGAAACAAGGAAACTGTGAGCTTAGTACGCCAACTTACAAGTTACAAACAGGCAACTACATACACTTAATCAGAGTAGTGTTTGGAAAATACAAAACACCTTACCTCAAGCGTTCCAAAGTTTCATCAATCTCTTTCCCTACCAAGTCTGCCTCACGTCTGATCTCCACTTCACTAGCTGTTTCCAAATTGAATCCTTTGCCATGCTGTCCACTCTGCAAGAACCAAAGCATAACAAGCTGAGTTGGCAATGCCAAGCGCAAATAAAAGATAATGTACATTCAAAAAAATCCTAAAAGCATCGTATTAAGGGGACAATTGCCCCCACTGGTGTTCAGTTCTGCTAGGAAGGATCCATGTAAACCTACTTCTCCAACCATCATGGTCAAAGTCATCAATTCATAGTCGCATAGTATCCAAGAGCGTCACTTGTACAAGTGACAGTTGTCCCCATCATATACAATTTCAAAGTTTAAACATCTAGTCTCAACAAGCCCAATATGTGATCTATTAAAAAAATCAACCACTCATTGTAAATGCAGGTAAGCCTGGGCATTCAAGCAGAAGCAACGAAAGTCGTCCACTTTAGGTACACGAATGCTATGTACTTATGTACAGCAACTGAGGATCATCGCTTCGAGCTTATGAAATGTAAACAGACACAGGAGTTTCTTTATGATGCATCTACTCCCTCCGTTCCAAATTAGATGACTTATATTTGTCTATATGCGGATGTATCTATACTTGTAACATGTCTAGATACATCTATTTTTAGACAAATGAAAGTCATCTAATTTAGAACGGAGGGAGTACATGCCGTACAACATCTTGTGAACTGCTCTGCAGCATGAAACAACAGAGCAGACTGAAGTAAATTTCTAAACTTTGTCTCCAGATCAAAGCATTTCTACCATGCCCGAACTAGCAACCCAAGCAAGTATGGGAGGGCTATACTTTTCCCAAGGAACCCCGAGCACTACTGCACGAATAGTAGCAGACTAGCAGATCCGGAAGTGGGTAAATGAACTAACGAGATGATGATCGACAGATTGGAGGAATTTAGGTACCGGCACGCACGCATCACATGGATACACAAATTCTGGTATCGGCACGCATTCATCACATGGGGAATAGGGGAAGACAAAAAAAATCCAGATCAGCGATCCATCGTGCGGCAGGGACGGAAGGACGGACCTGAGCGAAGCTGAAGAAACTCCGGCGTTCGCCGGCCGGAGGCGAGACGCGAGGTGGCGGCAGACGGAGAGCAGCAGCGGCGGGGCTCCGCATCTTCGCGACCAGGTTGCGCAGCGCCATGGGATCGCCCGGCGAGATCGATCTGGGCGAGGCTCCGCGGCTAGGGTTTGGTGCCAGGGGCCTGGGGGGAGGGATCCTTGCGCTCTCTCCTTCGGTTCGTCTGGAAGCTCGTCGAAGAGACTGGGTTAAAACTAGACCACACGTGTCCGTACGGCAGTCCGTCAGTTTTCCTTTTTTTCTTGTTCTTATTCCCTTTGCGCGGTCTCGCGCCAAAAAACAAAAAAGATTACAATTGCTCTTACTTTTTAAATATATTTTTCATATGTTTTAGTTTTATTCCATATAATAACTTGATCTCATAGACGAGGTGCTAGAGAAGAGGAAGAAGGAGAGGGAGAAGAAGGACCCACGCCCGCCGCACCCCACCGTAACACCACCCCCTTCTTTTCCCCGTCGTCGACGTCGGCCGAACTAACATGACTATGGAGCACCGATTACCAGTCGGGCGGCTCCGATTGAAATGGTCGGTACAACAGTTACATAGCCAATCGGGTGAACATGCCAGGGCAGGACCTGAACGGGTCACATGCCCAAGAGAAGGCCGTCGGCCACATGAGCAGAATGTGTGTCATCCTGAGAATGGAGCCATTAGTGCTTCGTCAACGTAAACATGTGCCAGGATGCAACGACAAGACCCAACATGGCCTTGCTTCGGGAAGAGGCACGAAGACCTCAAGATGAAGCAGAGCCTAATCCCGCCGAATCTAGGGAGACGACACGGTACAGTGCAACCCTGGTGGGCACCACAGTGTCGAGGATGAGGACAGGGCGTGCCATGCTAGCCTTACACCTATCCCTACAACCGCTACTAAGTATAGGAGGACGCCACCCTCCTCTCTCTCGTTGTCACAGCTGACGTCTCGCCGTTGACGGATTGGAAGTCATCTGTCGCCGTGATCGCGCCTAAGGAGCCATCTATAGTTAAATATGTGATAGCATCAAACAATTCAAAGTATTATTACAAATTAATAATCCAATTATCCAAACACAAAAAATATAAAGAGAAAGCAATGGAACACATAATACAACAAACAATTGTCAAGTAAATCAAATAATAAATGGAACAAATCTTCTGACTTCCGGCATAAGAGACAGACACGCTGAACAGCCTGACACGCAGAGCCACAATCGCGTAACTACTTTTTTTTTACGAATGGCCTAATTACTCTGGAAATCGGTGCACTCTTCATCTCCCTTTTCTTTTCTTCGAACGGGCCTTTGGGCTGCTGCCACATGCTCTGATGGGCTTCCGGGCTGGCCCCCAAACGCAGAGCCAGGTTACCGACCTCGCATCGCTACGAACGCCTCTATGTCGACTCGTTCGAGTAGTCCCATATCGCCAGCCAGCTCGTTGGAGGCGGTTCGTGGAGCAATAGAAAGGGGCGCAGTGGCACCACCCAAAGCATACCTTTCTCGGCATCCGGCTAAGATCATGTGTTATCTGTTTTTATCAGTTTAATATCTGATATTTGGACTTACGGGTTCATGATATTAAATTAATTTTTCATGGGAGAGGGCCCGTCACAGTGGCATGCTGCTCGGGCCCTCAAGCGTCGCCAGATTGTTACACTATAGCTTTGTATCGGCGCACCCCAACAAAACCCAAAGGAAAAACTTTGATGAGGGCCATTGGAATATTACAGATCGGAGAATACAGTTATCTTCTCAGATACTAATGTCCTAGACAACACAACCAGAGCTGATGTTTGCTCGAAAGGTAACAAACGGAAACAACCTCTTTGTATTTTCTTTGTACCTGATACAAAACCAGCAGATCATATGTTTATTCCACACCAAAAAAAACATCATATATTTATTTTCCGCATAAAAGATCACATTTGTATTGCTCATCCAAAAGAAAACAGGAGAACCTTATTCATCACGCGGGTGCTCTGGCAGCTACTACTTCTAGTCTACCACCAAATATAGTTGTCTCAATGCAACAGCTCTTTCCCAAAGAGCCCGGCGATGGCTCGCCCAGGGTCTTCCTGCTTTACCAATGACTCCTACCAAAACCTACAACATCAACAGATCCGATTAATTCAGACACGGTTCAAGGCATTCAAATACTTATTCGACAAGTAAAGAAAGTCGTGCTTTCAGCAAATGTAGAATTTATATTCCACAAAATATCACGGATGTTTGATAGTTTCTAGGATATATTTTGTGAGCCAACACTGATACACATCGAAAGGGAAAAAATGCTTTATAGGATAAGTTTTGATCAATCAATAAGTAACAGGATAACTTACAGCGGAGACCCCAGCATTCTGCACATAAGCAACATCATCTGGGGTGAAAAGCCCCGACTCACCAACGATCTGAAAATACATGAACGTTGGAGAAAAACGTCAGCAAAATACATGAACTTTGTAGAGTTCGGTGTGTGTAGCATAATTTGTTCATATTTTACTGTTAGGCTTGCATCTCCAATACATTCAGACTGTAATCCAAGTGACTGCAAGTTTTTGGGTTCAACAGACTTATATGTAACAACTAAAATGGCTTTCATGGCGTATAAAGTTATTTTTTTGAGGCGTTAACTATTGTATGTATGTAACCATTTAGCTTTGCCTTCCAACTAGAACACAAATATTAAGGGGACTAACTAATGTTTTTCTACAGTCAAAACACGTGCATGCATATAATACTAGGAAAGGTTACACATTAGCATGGAACATTACCGATATTCCCTTCTCCCTGATGGCATTGCCGTGCTTCGCCAGCAACATCTTTGTGTTTGAAATATCAACTATAAATATTTCTGCATCACAAATATTTTCAGACATAATAAGAAAACGATTCATTCACCATATAAGGGAAAATTCTTGGCTCAGAAAATGCAAACGTGATGTGTCAAATTTCTTGAATATGTTTTTTGAAACGAGGCAAAAGCTTTGCCTTTTATATTGATATAGTAGAACCAAACATGATATGGCCGAAGTCAAAAGAAAAAAACCAAACAGGTCAGGGCCTACAACATAGCAATATGTTTACTCGGATACTCTACATAGTGAGCACCTAAAGAATTACATACCAAGGCTGTGGTTGTTGATGCCAATAAGCTGAACACCATCTATCTTCAGCACACGCTCCATCTCCCTTTCATCATGAACCTAAAATCAAACAAAAACTTAGTTTTCTGCGGACTATAAAGATCAAATCACATGCAAGGACTGCCTCGATAAGAAAATATGAATCATATGTCGAACCTCAATAAGAGCTGTCAGTCCCAACTCCTTGCATATCCGAAGGAAGTATTTTAGGTCGAGATCAGTTAGCACAACAGCAATTAGCAGAACTGCATCAGCACCAATCAACCGGGCATAATATATCTGCCATTCGTCAATGACAAACTCTTTGCACAGAAGGGGGCACTGCATTTACAACATGTATAACTGTATCTTGAGAAAAAAAAGTACCCCTGAACAATCCTCTTCACATTTATAGAACATACATATCTATCTATGATTACCTTCACTCCTGCTTAGTAGCAAATGCCCTTTCAATGTCTTTTTTGGCATGCTTCTTGAGCTTTGGCAAAGATGGAATCCTTCTTATTAGCGGGTTGCAAGCTCGGTTTGCAATTGTTCGAGGTCCGGCTCGTTTTTGGGATAAGAAAACCCTCCGTAGTATCATGACGGCTTGTGTGATTTTACACAACATGATCGTTGAAGATGAGAGGGGTTTAAACTTGGAATTAGATTATGACAACATTGGTAGCCGAGTGAAGTCCCAAAGGAACCCGGACCGGATCGAAGCTTTTCTTGAGACCTACCGGAAATCGAGGACAAGGCCACACACATTCAGCTCCATAAAGATCTTATTGAACATCAGTGGTAATTGTATGGGAATAAGAAGATTCCTATTTTATTCATTTGAGATTGTTGTAATTCAAACCATTTATTTCCATTCTGACCATTTGTTATTGTTTTAATTATCTGGATTTAAACATTTATTGTAATATGGATGATTGTATTGTGTGATGTTAAAACATTTATTGTGTTGAATTTATATTGATGTTTGATGAAGATTATGTTGTTTAAAATCATGAATTTGATAGCAAACATGCAAAAATGGTTTTCCGGTACGGGTACCGATACGCTGTGCAGAACAGATGCGGTACAACCGTATCCAGTACGAGTTTACCACATCCGTACTGCCGCGGGCCGCGCACTACCGGAAAATGTTATTCCGCTCAACCGGATAACTTTTATCCGGTATGGAATTATTCGGTATCTGCTAGAGTTGCTCTTAGTCTTGAAGCTCGTCGAAGTGACTGGGTTAAAACTTTAAAACAAGACCACACATGTCCGTACGACAGTCTCTCTAGTTTCCTTTTTCTTCTTATTCTGTTTGCGCGGTCTCGCACCAAGAAAAAGAAGAAATGTCTACAATTACTCTTATTCTTTTAATATTTTATCATATGTTTTAGTTTTATTCGATATAATAATTTGGGGTCCTTTCTGTAAGTTTCTAACGCTAGGTTAAGTAATGCAAAATCGAGATCCTTGAGGACCTCTCCCTATTAAAAAAAAAGATTATCATATGATACTCACTTTGATCCGAAATAAGTGAAAGGTGAACTAGGCCAATAGAAATTTGTATACGGCTGGCTGGCGTCGGATCGGAGGGAGTAATAGAAGTTCCTCTCAAACATGTCGGATTGAAGTTAATTCCCTCGTCAAATTTGTTGCTTACTTTTGTATCGTTCTCCGATTAAAAAAAATCTGATTTAAGACATACTGCATAGTACTCTAGAAATCGGTGCACTCTTCATCTCCTTTTTTCTTTTCTTCGAACGGGCCTGTGGGCTACTACCACCATGCTCTGATGGGCTTCTGGGCTGGCCCCCAAACGCAGAGCCAGGTTACCGACCTCGCGTCGCTGGCCTCGCGAACGAACGCATCGTATGTCTACTCGTTCTAGTAGTCCCATATCGCTAGCCCAGCACGTTGGAGGCGGTTCGTGAAGCAATGAAAAGGGACGCAGGGGCACCAGCCAAAACATACGTTTCTCGGCCTCCCGCTAAGATCAAGTATAGTATCTGTTCTTATCAGTTTAATATCTGATATTTGGATCTACGGATCCATGATATTAAATTAATTTTTCATGGGGGAGGGCTCGTCACAGTGGCATGCTGCTGGGGCCCTCGAGCGTCGCCAGATTGTTGCACTATAGCTCTGGATCGGCGCACCCCAACCAATACTAAGAAAAAACTTTGATCATGGACATGCCAATATCACAGAACGAAGAATGCAGTTATCTTCTCAGATAATGTTCTAGACAACACAACCAAAGCTGTTGTTTGCTCAAAAGTTAATTACACAAACAACCTCTTCATATTTTCTTTGTACCTGATACACAACCAGCAGATCATATGTTTTATTCCTCGCAAAAAGACCATATACTTATTTCCCGCATTAACAAATCACATGTTTTATTACTCATCCAAAAGAAAGCAAGAGACCTTATTAATACACGGGTGGTCTGGCAGCTACTACTTCTAGTCTACCACCAACAAAGCCTGATCTAGTTGTATCAGTGCAATAGTTCTTTCCCAAAAAGCCCAGCGATGGCTCGCCCAGGGTCTTCCTGCTTGACCAATGATTCTCCTACCAAAACCTGCAGGCACCAACAGGCACGATTATGTCAGACACGGTTCAAGGCATTCAAATACTTGTTGGACAAGTAAAGAAACTTGTGCTTTCTGCAAATGTATAGTTTATATCCCATGAAATGTCGCGGATGTTTGACAGTTTCTAGCATATATTTTGTGAGTCAACACTGATGTACATCGAAAGGGGAAAAATGCTTTATACAATCACACAGGAAAAGCTTTGATCAATCAATGAGTAACAGGATAACTTACAGCGGACACGCCAGCATTCTGCACATAAGCAACATCATCTGGAGTGAAAAGCCCCGACTCACCAACGACCTGAACATACATGAATGTTGGAGAAAAATGTCAGCAGAATACATGATTTGTGTAGAGTTCAGTGAGCATAATTTATTCATGTTTTACTTCTACTCTCAAACTTGCCTTTCAAACACATTCAGACTGTAATCAAAAGTGACTGCAAGTTTATGGGTTCAGCAGACTGAGAAGTACAACGTCTAAAATGGCTTTAATGTCGTATGTGAACTATAGTATGCATGTAACCATTCAGCTATGCCTTCCAACTAGAGCAGAAATAATAAGGGGATAACTAATGTTTTTCTACAGTCAAAACACGTGTATGCATATGACAATAGGACAGGCTACACATCAGAATGGGACATTACCAATATTCCCTTCTCCCTGATGGCATTGCCGTGCTTCGCCAGCAACGCCTTCGTGTTTGAAGTATCCACTATGAATGTTTCTGCATCATAAATTTTTCTTTACATGATAAGTACCGATTCATTCATCACATCAAGGAAATTTCTTGACTCGGAAAAATGGAAATGTGATGTGTCAAAAATTTATAGAATATGAACATCATACTTAAACTCAATTATTATACAAACTGAGCACCAAAAGAATCTCATACCAAGGCTGCGGTTGTTGATGCCAATAAGCTGAACACCATCTAACTTTAGCACACGCTCCATCTCCCTTTCATCATGAACCTAAAATCAAACAAAAGCTTAGTTTTCTGCAGACTATAAAGATCAAATCACATGCAAGGAGTACCTCAACAAGAAAAAATGAAGCATATGTCGAACCTCAATAAGAGCTGTCAGTCCCAACTCCTTGCATATCCGGAGGAAGTATTTTATGTCCCGATCAGTTAATACAGCAGCAATTAGCAGAACTGCATCAGCACCAATCGAGCGGGCATAATAGATCTGCCATTCATCAATGACAAACTCTTTGCACAGAAGGGGGCACTGCATTTACAACAGATATAACGGAATCTTTAAAAAAATGGTAATCCAGAACAATCCACTTCACATTGAAAGAACGTATATATCTATCTATCATTACCTTCACTCCTGCTTTGCGCACCTTCTGAAGATTTTCAAAACTTCCCTGTAGAATTAAATACATTTTTTAGCTTGCCCAGAAAAATACAGCATCTACTATCCTCAGACACATATACAGTTTCAAACGACGAACCTGAAAGTACTTCTCATCAGTCAAGATGCTCAAGCACGCAGCTCCATGCTTTTCATAAGCTTGAGCAACTTCAACCTACAACATTTATTCATGCTAGTTATTTAAATAATCTTTGAAATTACCAGAGCTCATTGCAGCTATGAAGTAGACCAGAACTCACAGGATCGAAGTTCTCCCTGAGTACGCCCCTACTTGGTGATGCCTTCTTGACCTCAGCAATCAACGCTGGCACCCCATTACGCTTGTAGGCTGCTGCCAAAGCACCATAGAAATCTCTTGTAGAGGGAGCCTTCCCTGCAGACTCAATCACCTCCTTCAAAGGATTCCTGGTAAGCCCCTGTAGAAGAACATTAGCACCCATCATATATATGAAACATACACAAGCAGATGCCATTTGGCACTTCATAATCGAACTACACAGATTGCGGAGTATCCTGTTGCCATTAGAGGAAATGGTATGATCATGAAACTTAATTGGACTCCCTGTCCATACATTGGCACCAATCACGTGGAAGTACGTGTCTAGATTTACGAATTACTTCTGCATTTGTACAGGTGCTAATATTTCCTTGCTAAGAAGTAATGCGAAGTGGATCCAAATCAATCCATATTAAGGCATCTACAATGATGATGTATCTGTAATGAAAAAAGTTCTTTTTTAAGCATATGGTGAACATGTGTAGTCTGTAGATTTGTATAACTTGTAGGATTCTAGGACTCCTGACTGCACACGAACAGAAGTTCATCTCTTATTTGATCATAGCGTACAGTGAAGATCCTATGGTTACTAAAGGTGTCTTATCTAGGATTAACATTGAGGTTTGGAAGGAGCCAAACGAGTAGATAATCCAGACTCCATATACATATCCCTGTTGTAGGCGTAATATTGGCAATGGTCTCTACCAAGGGTTTATACTGTTAGTGCATGGATTATTATTCACCAAACAAGCGAATTTACTGTTGTGTTCCAGACAAAATACATGTGTATGGATTTCAGTCAAGTCCTTCGAAATCTGGCAATGAGCATACATATTTCAACTTATGAAACGACCATAATTGTATTCTTGTTTTAGAGGGCGGGTCATCATTGTAGTAGTTAAGTAAGACCCAATCCATCCAGATATAAGTATGACGGACAGAGCAATAAAAACACACCTCAGCCACTTCGATCTCCTTGTCCCAGATGATCTTCTCGAGGATGTTGCGGGGCGCCCCCATATCCTCCTCGACCTCCTTCATGGAGGCTGTGGGGCGGCAGTGCCGGCGGATGCGGATCCCCTCGCTGGCCGCGGCGTCGTTGACCGACTTGGCGTCCTTTCGCTGCGCCGGCTCCGCCGCGCTCAGCATCTCGTCCCGCGCCAACGCCTGGATGGTGTTCTGGAGACAAACAGCAGAGGAGGAAGTCCTGTTAGAATAAGAGAACAGCAGATCCCCTGCAGGCGAACAGTGCAGAGCAGACAGATAAGGAGAGCAGGAGCAGAGCAGGGGGGAGCGGGCCGCACCCTGGGGACGGAGCGGAGAGGGCGGGCGCGGGAGAGGGCGAGGACCCGCGACGGAAGATGGGAACGCGCGGCGGCGGCGGGGAATGGGGAAGTCGTGAGCTTTGGCGAGGCGAGGAGGGCTTCCATTTGCGCGCGAGGTGGCGGGGTTGGGTTGGGGGGTTGGTGGGCTTCGACGCAGTGGAAGGTGGCTGGCTTTATGGCGCGCACGCCACGCCACGGCGGGGACGGGACGGTGGCGGCGGCCGGGGGTCAGCAACGGTCAGAGGCGGGTGCCGCTCTGATGCCGATGGGCACAAATCTGGTCGGGCTACCTGGAAAAGCGAAAATCTTTTTTTTTTACTCCCGAGCTCATGTGTTCTTGCCCACTTTCGAAATTCAAAAAAATATCAAACCAATTCAAATAAATCTGAAAAGAGGGCAACAAACATATCTAGGTTTGTAAATATGTCTAGAGTTTTGCAGTGACTGACAATGTCACTTCACCACGAAATTTTGCACAAATTTAGAACACTAGCATGTGTTTTGTTGCCGTTTTCTTCACAATTTTTAAGTGTCTTCGTTCTTTGTAATTTTGAAAACGGATAGGAACATGTGACTATGTGAGGTCGAGAGTCAAAACGGTGCTAGCTCGCCTGGAAAAGGAAATAGAGAAGGGAGCACGCCCTTCACATCCACTCGACCACTCGTGTCGTCATGGCCCATCCGCCACAACGAGCATCGTATATTTCGTGTGGCACCGTCCTTCAACATGCGCGCGCCAGACCCACACTCTCCGTGAGGTTCACTCCCGACAAATTCCTTGTTATCATGGCAACAATTGTTGATCCCATGTTGAAATCCATGTGAGGTTCTGTATGATTAAGCTACGAGGATCAAGCACTACGTGTTTTTACTTTTTACGCTAGATGGATGAATAGTTAAACGCTAAATCTAATCAGCAGGCGCCTGCTGGTTGGCAAAACGCGACGCAGCTTTGCGAGCCGTCGATTTAAGAACGAACGGACGAGACGGTTTCATCTACTACAGAACACGTGTTGACCTTATCCTCTCCCGCATCCCCGCACCAACCAACCACCCCGCGTCGGTCGCTGCTCTCCTTCGCCCCTTCGCCTCCAATCCTCCCAGTACCCGTCTCCGCCATGGAGCTCGACAAGCTCGGAGGCGCAAGATCGCAAGGATCTGGAGTCGGCGCTGTAGTCCAGCGGCGACAGTGGGCTAGACCGGGCAGATAACCTCCCCTTTCCACCCGGCGTGGACGCCGACGCCAACGGGCAACGGCGAGCAAGTGGCGCAACGGCTTCCCAACGCCACGGCCGGCCTGGACTCCTCCACCCCTGCCGTAGGTCGTGGGGATCAGTTTGTCGCCGCGCTTCCGTCTCGAGGCCACGCGGAATCGGCCGCGCCGTTTCCAGCCGAAATCGGCCGCTGAGGCGCCTGGGAAGTGCCGGAGGCAACGCGAGCGTCCATGGACCAGACGGTGCCGCACGCTGGAGATGGAGGTGCTCGATGACGGCCGGCCTGCGCTGCTCCCCACCTGCTGGGGGTGCTCTATCTCATGCTCGATTGAGACAACACCGAAAGCAGCTTTGCTCAGATTTACCACTGGACATTGTTTAGTCTGAATTTTTGTTCGTGATTTTTGGATGGCTGTAGGTGCATGTGCTGCTGCCAACTGCTGCTCCCGGTGCGGTGCATCTAGTAGTGTTGTACAGTTAAAAATTCTTGTCAGCCACTAGTATTGTGTAGTTGTGTAATGTGTAGCAGAGGAATCATTATAAATTCAGCCAAAATTCTTGCTTTGCTCATAATTTATGTCTTCGACTATTCACTCTGTTTTTGTACGATGGGGTTTTGACTAGTCGCAAATGCAGCAGTTCCGAGGTTTATTTCCAATAGTTGACGAGTAATAATTTTTGTGGCCATCTGTTTGGAGCAATGGTGTTGCACATCTATTTGGAGTTTAGCAAGTAGTGTGGTGCACTTTGCTGATGGAGTATGAGATATGGTCTATCACCGTAAATACTTTTTATAATCCGGTTTGAACATGTTTATAGATGTCAAAAAAAAATCAAAGCTACTCACACAATGCTATATTGAATTATTGATATAGTTACCCACCCAGTATTGATATATTTAACCATCCAGTATCTGATGGAGTTACTCATGTGTTCGTGATATAATTATCCAACACGAAATCGATGCAGTCACCCGTGACTTTAGCTAATAGTTACCCATCAAGAACGGATTAAGCCACCCATCCGTTCCTGATATAATTATCCACCACGAAATCGATATGCTTATCTGTCACTTTGACTAATAGTTAACCACCCCGTACTGATGGAGTTACCCACCTAGTACTGATAAAGTTACCCATGTGTTCATTATGTAGTTGTCCATCACAAAATCGATGTAGTTATCTTACTCTATCGGTAATAGTTACCACCCAATACTGATGGCCACATCGCGTATTCATAATCCACGTATTCTCAATGTAGTTATCCACCACGAAATCAATTTTACCCTACTCTCTCGGTTCTCCGTAATAGTTACCCACCCAACGCTGATGAAGTTACCCACCCATTGCTATGAAGTTACCATGTGTTCATAATGTAGTTAACCATCACAAAATCGTTGAAGTTACCTGTAGTTACCCGCCCAGTACTGATAAAGTTACCCACCCTAGAGTGGTAAAGTTTCACATGTGTTCATGATGTAATTATCCATCACGAAATCGACGCAGTTACCTTACTCTCTCGATAATAGTTACCACCCAATACTGATGGAGTTACTCACCCAGTGCTGATAAACTTACCCACATATTCATAATATAGTTATCCACCACAAAATTGATTTAGTTACCTTACTCTCTCCGTTCTCACCCATCCAATACTGATAGAGTTATGAACCCAGTACTAATGAAGTTACCATGTGTTGATGAAGTAGTAATCCACCACGAAATCGATATAGTTGTCATACTCTCTCGGTAATAGTTACTCACCCAATACTGATGGAGTTACCCAACCAGTACTGATAAAGTTACCTATGTGTTTTCATTTGTAGTTATCCACCTCGTTTACTTCAATCAAAAAAGGTAGGTCATAACGACGGAATCTTATTAGTTACCATACTCTCTCGGTAATAGTTAGCACCCAATATTGATGTAGTTAACCACCCAGTACCGATAAAGTTACCCATGTGTTTCTATGGTGTAGTTATCCACCACGAAATCAAATATAGTTACCATACTCTCTGGGTAATTCTTACCCACCCAATACTGATATAGTTAATCACCTAATACTTTTGAAGTTATCCATGTGTTCATGATTTAGTTATCCACCACGCAATCAATGTAGTTACCAGACTCTCTCGGTAATAGTTACCCACCCAATACTCATTGAGTTACCCACATAGTACTAACAAAGTTATCTATGTGTTCATGATGTAGTTGTCCACCACAAAATCAATATAGTTACCATGTTCTCTAAATAATAGATATGAACACAATGCCCATCTTTTTTATGTTGCAGTTGTCACTATGAGATCGACGGTTATCATCCTAATACTTATATTATGGTGTCAGTGTATCGATACATTTACCATCCCAAAGTGAATATCACTAATTAGAAACTAGATGTGCAAACTTCAAAATTCAAAAAAATCAAAAGAATAGACAAAAATGGTTCTATTTCAACGCAAAAACTAATCGTTAATATGGTGGGTAACTTACATACAATAGCCCAGATAACTTCTGTGTTACAGGTGGATAACTTTTGGGCCCAAAAAAAAAGTTGTCGGAATGTGTCAACATGGGATCTAGTTTCGAAGATCTCGTCGTGACTAGCTCGGCGGTGAAAACGGATTCTAAATCGGATAACGGTTTGGGCTACAAAACCTTTTAAATTTTCGAATTTTGCATTTAATGCGGGATGACATCACCTTTTGGATTTTTGTGCATACATGCAGAGGATGACATTTCTAGCCGCGCGCGCAGGGCGTAGAGATTTGCTAATTTCCGTTTTGACCGGGCGGTGCGTAGAGTTTTGCTAACCAGCAGGCGCCTGCTGGTTAGTCACGTCCATAGTTAAAACCTTGCGAATATGTTTTAACTAAGTGTGACTAGGGTTTATTTAAATTCTCAATCGATTGACATGATCTTATATTTTTTCACTAAGTATGACGTTCTAATTTTGAGAAAATATATATTGTTATTTATGTTCAGATTTCTAAATAATATTCAGTTTAAAAACACAAAAAAAAGTTTTTTTTAATTGGACCCATTAAGCAACTCTTCAGGCGGCACAACACCTTCGTGCCGCTAATGGGCGCTATATAGGAGCTCCCCGCTATCCATTAGTCCATCCATCGACTAGGCACCCCGCATACCGAGTCGGTGCATCGACGCCACAGCTACAGCCACCACCTCTCTATTAGGCTGTTGTCTCCACCGAACCGCTCGGGCTTGCCGCTTGAGACCACCATGGAACTTCTACCCACGCCTGGTCCATGCGGGAAGGAAGAGAAGCCTTGCCGCCACCAGCGCCGCGCGAGCTTTGCCCGGGAGCGCCTAGTTGTCGACCTATGTTTCCGCTTCGCACGCACGCGCCTCCTCGTGGGCCGTGGCTCACGATCCCGCTGCATCATCTTCTTCCTCCCGGCCAACTCCGCCTCCGCCGATCCCCCGCTGCCGCCG
Organism: Poa pratensis; assembly: GCA_947311845.1. NCBI lineage: Eukaryota > Viridiplantae > Streptophyta > Magnoliopsida > Poales > Poaceae > Poa > Poa pratensis. The sequence continues at coordinate 7,826,247 of CAMZMU010000089.1, read as the reverse complement.
CCGGCCAGACCCGCCTGCTCCCACCACCCGCGCAGGGTCACCGTGCGCCTGCGGCGAGTGGAGGGGGGGTGGTAACTGGTCGGAAGGTCAACCGAACTGACAGTTTAGAACTTTTTTTTTACGGGAAACCGTCGAGAGACGTTTCCATTTCATTAAGAGATTTAAATGAGTACAAATGACTCTAAAAATAAAAGAATGAGGGAGGAGAAAGAATGTTGCACTCAACCTATACAAGGAAGAAGAGGGGAGAGCACTACAACACAACACAAGGAAGAAACAAGAGAAGATCATCCGGCAAACGAGGAGTTCGTCGACCAAGCCAACACGGAGGGGGCGTCCGCTTCCATCATCCTTTGATCAAGCAAGTTAGAGCACTATGAACTTGATCGTGTGGTCGCCACCAAACTAACCCCTAAGAGTGAGGGGTGTCGAAGGGAACGAGCCGATCCGAGGTGGATCGAACTCGCTAACCCGGCTTCAAATGGCAGCTTCAACTTCTTCCGCAACTTGGACTGCCGGCGAGCTCCAGGTACTCAACTTGGCAGGAAACAAATGGCTTCACCACAACCTGGACGGAGATTAGCAATGTGCCGCCACCACACCTCGAGGACAAAGGAACACTGAACACCAAAGCAGCACCTTCGAGAAGGGGAATGGCGACATCGTGCCACTGCCGCCCGGACCAGCAGGCTGGTCCTAGGGTTTCCCCCGGCGTTCAGCAGGGAACGGAAGGGCTTCCATGACACCCTCCAGGAGGAACTGTTTATACGGAGTACATTTTACTGTCAGAGCAAAATTGGTAGGTTCAGCTCACACTGGACGGACTCGCCGTCGCCATCCTCACATGTACTGCCATCAAGCCCAGTGGCGGTGCCATCAGCCTGTGTCTCGACAACACCGAACCGCCATTGATCTCGCCATCCCCACCCCCAAGGATGATGGCCTTGGCAAACTTAATGATGTGGGTTGGTCCCGATTTTCACGGATTTGTGCGGAAAGAAAGATGAACACGAAGAACGCGCGAAGAACGAAGAACACAAAAGAGGGAAAACACAAAACAAAAGGATAAATAGCAAGTAGCAACTCGGCAAGACTTGATTGGTAACAAATCCCCGTGGGCAGCCCCCAATCCTCCTCTCCCAAGCACACCTTACTCTTAGGATTGTTTGTACAATTGGTCAATCCAACCAATCCAATCTAGCCACTCACAGAGGGAAGATTAGCAAGTAATCGCAACTACAAGCGGAGCCTTGGTATCCACGTAGGGGTCTTCTCCTCAAGAGGAGGCCTTGGTTCATCTCCACATGTGGAGGCCTTGATTCATCTCCATAGGAGGAAAGAGACACTTTGAGAAGAAGGAGCAAGGCTCTACTTTAGTTCTCAAATCTTAGTCTAACCCTAGATCTAGATGGGGAGGTTCTATTTATAGTCTAGGTAGGATAAGGTAGGATAAGTGAGGGAACAAGGGCCCTCAACCCGCCAGGTTCCCGCCGCAGCGGTAGTACCGCTGGGCGGGCCTCGAACTGTTTCTGAAGTCAACTCCAGCGGTAGTACCGCCAGGCCCAGCGGTAGTACCGCTGGCCGGCGGTAGTACCGCTACGGTACCGCTGGCGCTGTCGGACGATCGAACAGAGGGCCGATTTCGGCGGTGGCTCGGCGGTAGTACCGCAGGGGCGGTAGTACCGCCCGGTGGGGCGGTAGTACCGCCCAGCTTCTTCTGGCTCGGCTGGACTCGGGTGGGGACGCGTCTGGCTCTGGGCTGGGGCGGTAGTACCGCTGCACCCGGCGGTAGTACCGCCGCCTGGGACTTGTTCCCATTCTTCTCTCCTTCTCCTTCGTCTTCTTGACTCGATTCTTGTCCAACTTCTACACTTCCTTGGAGATCTTCAAGAGGGTCATGCCTGAGTATGCACAAGGTATCGGAATGAAGTAGCAAGCCATTCAAAGGAGTATCGAGATCACACATGGATAGGAGCGAGTTCACCTTATCATGAAGTGCCTTGACTCTTGCTCTTGTCATTGGGCCACTTGTTGTAGGAGACGTAGGTCGGGCTACATCATCTCCCCCCCCCCCTTGGAAAAGAGTCGTCCTCGACTCTTGGTCGTCCTCATCGCTTGATGTTCCAAGGTATGGCGATAGGTCGGCGACGTTGAAGGTGTCATGGACCAAGTGTTTGGTGTGGGAGATGTCGATCTTGTATGCATTGTCGTTGATGCGCTTGAGAACCTTGAAAGGTCCATCTCCACGAGGGTGAAGCTTAGACTTCCTTGCATCCGGAAAGCGATCTTGCGAAGGTGTAGCCACACAAGGTCTCCTTCTTCAAATATCATGGCGCGCTTGTGTTTGTTCATCTTCGTAGCATGGTCTTTGTTGTGCTTCTCAAGCGTAGTTCTTGTTTCCTCATGGAGCTTCTTCATGTACGCGGCTCGCTTGTCGAAGTCCATGTTAACTTGCTCACGGAGTGGAAGTGGTAGCATGTCGAGCGCGGTGTAGGGGTTGGAGCCATAGACGATCTCGAAGGGTGTTCTCTTTGTTGCGCGGTGAAGTGCTCGATTGTAGGCGAACTCGGCGTGTGGGATGCACTCTTCCCAATTCTTCAAGTTAGGCTTGATCAACACACGAAGGAGTGTAGATAGGCTTCGGTTCACCACTTCGGTTTGGCCATCGGTTTGAGGGTGGTATGCGGTGGAGAATAGTTGCTTGATTCCCATCTTGGCCATCAAAGTCTTCCAAAAATAGCTCACGAACTTGGTGTCACGATCCGACACAATGGTCTTTGGCACGCCATGAAGACGGACGATTTCCCTGAAAAACAAAGTAGCAATGTGTGAAGCATCGTCGCTCTTGTTGCAAGGTATAAAGTGTGCCATTTTAGAGAAGCGATCAATGACGACAAAGATGGAATCCTTGTTTGTTTTAGTGCGTGGGAGTCCTAAGACAAAATCCATAGCTATATCGGACCATGGGTGATGTGGAATAGGCAAAGGTGTATATAACCATGAGAGTTTAGAGTAGACTTAGCTTTGAGACATGTAGAACATCGTCGAACTAGGCGTTCCACATCACGCTTCATTCTGGCCAATAGTAGTTGGTGGAGAGCATGGCGTAGGTCTTGTCGCGGCCAAAGTGACCCATGAGTGTCCTCCATGAGATTCCTTCAAAAGGACCAAACGAAGCGAAGACTCGGGTATACATAGTTTGTTAGCCTTAAACAAGAAACCTTTGTGCAAATAGAAATCACCAATTCCTTTGTGCTCCGAACATTGAGCGAAAATGTCTCCAAAGAAAGCATCGGTAGCATACAACTCTTTAATCTCATCCAAACCCAAGACACTAATGTCAAGACGTGTAAGTAGGTTGGCCTTGCGGGATAGAGCATCCGCGACCACATTGTCTTTACCTTTCTTGTATTTGATTACAAAGTGAAAGACTCAATGAACTCAACCCACTTAGCATGTCTTTTGTTCAAATTTGTTTGACTTTTCAAATATTTCAAGGATTCATGGTCGGAATGAATGACAAATTCCTTAGGACGAAGGTAATGTTGCCACACATCCAAAACACGAACCAAAGCAAATAACTCTTTGTCATAAATGGGGTAATTCAAGCGAGCTCCATCTAGTTTCTCACTATGGTATGCGATGGGTCTACCATTTTGCATAAGCACTCCACCAATGCCCAATCCACTTGCATCGCATTCAATCTCAAATGTCTTAGAGAAATCCGGAAGGGCAAGGAGTGGTGCTTCGGTTAATAACCGTTTGAGCTCATTGAAAGCAAAATCATGTGCATTGCCCCAAATGAAAGGTACATTCTTCTTTGTAAGTTCATGGAGGGGGCAAGCAATTGTGGAAAAATCCTTGATGAAACGGCGGTAAAATCCGGCAAAACCAAGAAAACGTCTCAACTCCTCAAGTGATGTCGGAAAAGGCCAAGTCCGAATTGCTTGTATCTTTGCTTCATCGACTTCGACTCCATCCGAAGAAACAACAAAACCCAAGAAAACAAGTTTGTTGGTGGCAAAAGTGCACTTAGAAAGATTTGCATAAAGCTTTTCATTGCGAAGAACCAACAAAACTTGAGCAACATGAGAAGTGTGCTCTTCCAAAGATTTGCTATAAATAAGGATGTCGTCAAAGTATACCACAACAAATTTCCAATGAAAGGACGCAAAACATGATTCATGAGACGCATAAAAGTAGAAGGTGCATTGGAAAGACCAAATGGCATGACGAGCCACTCATAAAGACCAAGCTTAGTTTTAAATGCGGTCTTCCATTCATCACCTTCACACATGCGTATTTGGTGATATCCACTTTTAAGATCAATTTTGGAGAATATAGCGGAACCACAAAGCTCATCGAGCATATCATCAAGGCGAGGGATAGGATGGCGATACCGAACGGTGATGGCGTTGATGGGGCGACAATCCATGCAAAGGCGAAGAGTGTTGTCGTGCTTGGGTACCAAGATGACGGGCACGGCGCACGGACTCAAGCTCTCGCGGATATGTCCCATGGCAAGAAGTTCTTGTATTTGCCGCTCGATCTCCTTTGTCTCTCGGGGTTGGTGCGGTAAGGAGCGCGGTTTGGTAGCGGTGCGCCGGGAACAAGGTCGATGCGGTGCTCGATTCCGCGTAGAGGAGGTAGTCCCGGTGGCACTCTTGAGGGAAACATCTTCAAAGTCCTTCAAAAGAGACAACAAAGAAGGAGGAAGGTTTGTGAAAGTGTTAGTCATAGAAACTTCACCCTTGCATATGAGCACATAGTGGAGGGTGGATGGGTTCTCTCTCAACTCCCTCATCTCTCTTTTGTGGCAAATAGTGTAAGTTTTGTGGGAACTCTCTTTGAAGTGTCACACTCATTTGGCTTGTGGCTCTCACTCACTTTATGGTGGGTCTCTCGCTCACCACTCATCTCACTAGACGAACGATCTTGTTGTGCCCTTGCAATAGTCTTGGCGTTGTCGGCGATGACTTGACTTGGTGTCATGGGACGAAGGACGAAGGTCTTGTCGTTGTTCTTGAAGCTATAGTAGTTTGTTCGTCCATCATGCATAGCACCCTTGTCAAATTGCCATGGACGCCCAAGGAGTAAGTGACAAACGTTCATAGGCACAACATCACAATCAACCGTATCTTCATAGGCTCCAATCTTGAAGGACACTTGCACCATGTGTTGAATCTTGACGGCTCCGGTATCACTCAACCATTGCACATGGTAAGGATGTGGGTGCTTCTTGAACTTCAAGTTGAGCTTATCACAAAGTTCTTTGCTCGCTAGGTTGTGGCAACTTCCACCATCTATGATGACCTTGATGGACTTTCCATTGATTCCCGCTCTAGTGTGAAACAAGTTGCATCTTTGGTCTTCTTCCACTTGAACATTGGTGGTTAGAGCTCTTGCCACAACCAAGGAAGGGTTGTTGTCGCCATCACAATAGATCTCACTTTCTTCTTCTTGAGCACTTTGCATTGTGGCGACCTTGTTCAAAGCATTGTACTCATCTTCACTCATAGATTCATACTCTCCCATGTCATTGATGATCATGACCTTCTTGTTGGTGCACTCAAAAGATTTGTGCCCTTGTCCGCCGCACTTGTAGCATTGCAAAGTCTTGTGCCGGACGAAGATCCTTGAGGCGCCTTGGAGGGGAGGTACTTTCTTGAAAGGTTGAGGCGCTTGAGGTGTCGAAGTAGAGACTCTTGGAGGACCTCGAGTGTTCGCTTGAGGAAGAGCTTGTGAAGGTGTAGGAGTTGACGAAGAAGGCTTGTTGGCGTAGAATGCCTTTGTCTTGAGGTATTTGAGCTCTTCAAGCACGTGGCGCTCGGCCTTGGAAGCTTGATGTACTAGCTCTACCAAAGAGGCATATGGTTGGAACTCCACGATCTTCTTGATGGATAGTTGAGGCCATTCATGAAACGAGCCATGGATTGCTCTTCGTACTCGTTGACATTGGCTCTCATCATGGAGATTTCCATTTCCTTGTAGTACTCGTCAACCGACTTCAAACCTTGCTTCAACTCTTGCAACTTCTTGTATAAGTCTCTAGTGTAATGGCTTGGCACGAAGCGCTTGTACATGTTTCTTTCATTTCAACCCAAGTGTCAATTGGTTGTTGGTGGTTAGCGACGCGAGCATCTTGTAGTTGTTCCCACCACAAGAGGGCATACTCTTCAAACTCCATCGAGGCTAAGGCAACCTTCTTGTGTCGGAGAAGCGTTGCACGCGGAAGATCTTGTCAACCTTGAGTACCCATGAGAAGTAAGCTTCCGGATCACTTGTGCCGTAGAACTTGGGTATGTCAAAGCGGACGTTGGTCAAGTCATCATAGTCGTCACGGTGGCCACCACGTGGGAATGCACGTCCACGTCTCCTTCGATTGAGTCCATCACCATTGTGTTGGCTTGACTCGTTATCACTTGACTCGGAACGTTGGTGTTGGTGACGATCATGAGGAAGCTCTTGACGAGGCGCATGTTGAGGAGGTAGCTCTTGTTGAGGAACGGGTTGCTCGACATTGTTCGCATTGTCATGGTTTTGATGACGTGGCCTTGGAGGATGACGAGGGTGACGTCCTTGTTCACCAAAGTCATTCGCACCCGGAACGCCATTGTCATTAGCCAATGGGTCATGACGATCACGTTGTTGCGGTGGTGGTGATGGTATGCGTTCACGACGATCATCATTTTGGTGAGGTTGTTCTTGATGCGCATTGGCATTGTTCGCGTGAAGATCATGTGGTTGTTCAACGTGAGGAGGAGGTCGTTCATGGGCGTCGCGCCTTGGATCATGTTGACGTTCTTGTCGAGGTTCATGACGTCCATGACGTGCTTGTGTCGACCTTGAGGTGCTTCTTGTACGGCTTGAGTGTGAAGAAGCTCGTTGTCGCGCAAGGTTGTTGATAGCTTCGGTCAACCGCTCCATATTTGCTTCTTGCATCATGCGGTCGTTGAAGGTGTGTCTTGATTTTGAAGACGGCGCTCGAAGCGTCCTAGGTTATCACGAAGAAAGTGTCGCATGCCAACAAGCTCCGATTGTGTGACATAGCCATGATCACCGCGAACTCCACCATGGATTTCCTCTCCGAGCTTGAGCTTCCGTTTGTACTTCCCCTAAACATTTTCTCAAGATCAAGTGAGATATGTGGTAAGAAAAACCAAGACAAACTATATCCCAAGTATAATGTGGCTTGAGAGGAGAGTATCCGGTTCTAACACCCAACACACACACTTATGAGGATAGGAAGGTATGAAGTGGCAAACGAAACAAGCAAACCCGCGACAAGTATATTGTCAAAGGTAGAGAAAATCCACAATGATCAAATTACCAAAGAAACTCCAACCACAAATGATGAAGAAACACACACAAAAGCGAATAATGGGGTTGGGCGACCAAAGGGCGAGCACTCGAAGATAGACAACCTAACGAAGACTACGTGCTCAAATGTCACCCAACACAAGAAGGACGCTAGCTCAATTGCTTTTTGTGGGCAACGGATTTGCACAAGAGTTAACACTCACACTCACTTTGGCGGTCTTAGCTTTGTCGCAACCTACAAGAGATGAACTTGGCACCACTTGATTCTTTTCTTTTCTCTTTTTTTTTTTTGATTTTTGCTTTTTGACGATGATTCCTTCTCTTTTGCTAGTGCCAAGCTCTCTAACGATACACACTCGCCAATACTTGAAGACAAACACTCAACACGTGCAATGCCTCGCAATATCACCGAGCTAGTCCAATAGGTCAAGGTACACGAAAGGAAGAAGGGCTCACAACGGATTATGGTGGTGGGGGAATGTCGAGTCCTTGGTGGCGTCGTCGCTTGGCGTTGATGATGCGTTGCTGCGGAAGCTTGTCGATGTCGTAGACGTAGGGCACACCAAGAAAGGACTCAAACCAAAGAGGAAATGCCAAAAACGAACCGAGGAAAAGAAAAAATTTCTGAAAAATCTGCCCTGGCGGTAGTACCGCCCGGTACCGCGGTACCGCTGCGCACGATCTGCGCGATTTGACTCGAAATTGGGCGGAATTGGGCTCCAAAACTTCCTCGAATTCGTGGGAAATCGGCAAAATTGAGGCTAGGGAACGCAAACAAAGGTGGAGGGGGTCCTAAAGCAACAGATCCATGGACAAAAACTACCAAAAACGCAACGAATCGACAGATCGGCTCGAATCAAGGCAAGGCTATTTTTGGTGGAAATTTTCGAATTTCTCAAAAACGAAGAAAAATTTGGTGGATTTTGGTGGAAACACAAACAAATCCGTGTCAACCTAGAGCTCTGATACCATATGATGGGTTGGTCCCGATTTTCACGGATTTGTGCGGAGGAAGATGAACACGAAGAACACGCGAAGAACGAAGAACACAAAAGAGGGGAAACACAACACAAAGGGTAAATAGCAAGTAGCAACTCGGCAAGACTTGATTGGTAACAAATCCCCGTGGGCAGCCCCCAATCCTCCTCTCCCAAGCACACCTTACTCTTAGGATTGTTTGTCCAATTGGTCAATCCAACCAATCCAATCTAGCCACTCACAGAGGGAAGATTAGCAAGTAATCGCAACTACAAGCGGAGCCTTGGTATCCACGCAGGGATCTTCCTCAAGAGGAGGCCTTGGTTCATCTCCACATGTGGAGGCCTTGATTCATCTCCATAGGAGGAAAGAGACACTTTGAGAAGAAGGAGCAAGGCTCTACTTTAGTTCTCAAATCTTAGTCTAACCCTAGATCTAGATGGGGAGGTTCTATTTATAGTCTAGGTAGGATAAGGTAGGATAAGTGAGGGAACAAGGGCCCTCAACGCCAGGTTCCCGCCGCAGCGGTAGTACCGCTGGGCGGGCCTCGAACTGTTTCTGAAGTCAACTCCAGCGGTAGTACCGCCAGGCCCAGCGGTAGTACCGCTACGGTACCGCTGGCGCTGCCGGACGATCGAACAGAGGGCCGATTTCGGCGGTGGCTTCGGCGGCAGTACCGCTGGGGCGGTAGTACCGCCCGGTGGGGCGGTAGTACCGCCCAGCTTCTTCTGGCTCGGCTAGACTCGGGTGGGGACGCGTCTGGCTCGGCTGGGCTTGGGGCGGTAGTACCGCTGCACCCGGCGGGTGCAGCGGTACTACCGCCGCCTGGGACTTGTTCCCATTCTTCTCTCCTTCTCCTTCGTCTTCTTGACTCGATTCTTGTCCAACTTCTACACTTCCTTGGAGATCTTCAAGATGGTCATGCCTGAGTATGCACAAGGTATCGGAATGAAGTAGCAAGCCATTCAAAGGAGTATCGAGATCACACATGGATAGGAGCGAGTTCACCTTATCATGAAGTGCCTTGACTCTTGCTCTTGTCATTGGGCCACTTGTTGTAGGAGACGTAGGTCGGGCTACATCACTTAACAAAGCAATCCTCATGGTAAATTGATCCTTAGCAACCAGTAATTAACCTTCTTAGAATAACCCAAGTTCGCTCTCGCGACCGAGCTCGGGCAGGAACCGCCGCCGTCAGCGCCTGATCTCCCACCTCCGGCCACCTCCGGCTCAGCCGAGCATAGATCCGGAGGCCCCCCGGCGTCCCCTCTCCATCCATCCAGAAGCCAAGCGCCGTCTTCGCCGAGGTCCGCAGCAGCCGTCGTCCTCCTCCGCACCCATTCTCTGACCTCGAGCACGTCCCTCCGTGCCGCTCCCCTGGCGGCACCGGGGAATCAGCACCGCCACCTCTAGCCTCTTCTCTGGGCACCCTCGCCACCGCTGCCGCTGGCCTTTGCCGCGGTGGCGGCGGGCCCCGCTACCAAAGGTAGTAGGGTAGCTCGTCTCGGTCGTCCTTGGCGCCGTGCGCTGGGGCTAGGTGGCGTGGCGGTTGCTCTTGGCCGCGAGGGTGGCAAGGGCAGCAGCCTTCTACCTCGGCGCCGCGGTCAATGCAAGGTGGAGGTGGGGCGCGGTGGCTGGAGTTGGAGGTGCCGGTATCCTGCCGGCGTGGTGCTCGGAGGTGCCGTCCGTCTTCGTCGGGCGCGGGGCAGCGGCGCCGCTACGAGATGGGCCCGTGCGGGCCGCATCTGGGCCGTGCGGGCCGGTCGCCGAGTGAGGCTGCAGCGGCAGGGAGCAGCGGACGGCGGAATCGGCGAGTTTGGGGACGGCGTAGCCGCCCTTTGCTGCGGCAGGGGCGAGGTCGGGAGGAGGAAAGCCGGGTAGCGGCCCCGGAGCTGCGGCTACGGGTCGGCCGTGGTCGGCATGCCGCCTGCCACGGCATGAGGTGTCGCGGTGGTTGTGGCACGCGGAGAAGGTGGTCTGGTCGGTCCCCGATGGGCGGCTGTTGGGGTTTGCGATACATCGCCGGGCGAAAGCCTAGCCCGGGTTGTCGACCGGGGTCGACGACGGCGTCGCCCTCGGGCGTCGCATACTTCTTTAAGGCGTCGTCGAGGTGGTGTTCTATGCTTCTCCACGCCGGGTTCTCCGGGGGAAACCCCAGATCCCTCGCGGGATCGGGCGAGGGCGGCGCTTCTGCGTCGCTTGCCTCCTAGGGCCTCGCCTTGGATGTTCCACCGGCCAGCGGGATCCCTGGAGTGCTGGGGGTTGGCGTTTGCGAGTTCTTCGTCTTCGGCTAGGGGTGCGCGGCCCTGGGGCCGGCGTGGATGTCGGAGCGGCGGCTCCGGGTTTTCTTCTTGCGTTGAGGTTGTCTCCGCCGTGTTGTGTCGGTTATGGTTGCTAGGGTGGCATGACCTTCGACTTGTTTTTGGGGCGTGGCCTTGGGGCCGGCGTGGTGCGTTGTGTTGTATGGTTTTCGGCCGGTTTCCCTTATAAACTGGCCTTCTTCTTCTATATCAAAGAAAAGGCAAAGCTTTTGCCTCGTTTCAAAAAAAAAAGCTCACACAGGACAGAGCTAGCTAGCACGAAGGCGACCGCTTGCAGGGACCGAGCAACGCCTCCGGCGTCGGATCCCGCCACAGATCTCTCTTGCCTTGGATTGTTGGCTCGTTCCACTGGCTGGGCACGGCGTCATACTCCTGGACAAGTAGCTTGCTTCAGTGTCTTACAGGACAAGTGTTGTTTTCTGTCGAGGTATTAGCATTGGCGGTACAAGAACTTGCACTGCCGGGAGCACTTTCATACAAGAACTTGTAGAAGTGCAAAAAGTCATACAACAAGTTGTTTGTGCTGTGCAGAACTCATACAAAAGAGTCCGAAACAAGTTGATTGGTCCACTTGGCGTACACTTGGCGTCCACGTCGTTGCTGCAAATATGCGGAAGCCCCCTCCGAAACAGCTGTTTATCACGAATAGGTCCCTAGGCTATCTCACACAGGAAACAGTTATGACTATAAACTGCAGGTGCTCCGTGATAGACGCAAACCTGATTCTGTTCTGGCCAACCCGTCGCCGCTACGCCGCCGCTTACCTCGGCGATCATGGCGGACGATCCCGTGTATCGCCGATACGACATGGAGGCGCCGCAGTATGGTGAGATTTCGCACGCCTGGGCATAGCTGTTCGTCCGCTCCGCCGTAGCTCTTCTCCGCCGTGCTTCTTGTCCGCCGTGGGTGCGATTTGAGCTGGATTAGGTCCAATAAACAGTAGGAATCGCAACGCTAGACGTTCAGTATGGTTAATTGTGTGCATTCATGGTCGATCTCGTGCGGATTCAAGGGATCGTTCTGTGAGTTGGTTGTTCGTCGCCGGCGGCCAAGTGCAGCTAAATTAGCCATGATTCGGTTGTTTTTACAAGTTTTCGTTTGCATATTAGTGATATACGCGTTTGTAGGTAGGTTTTGCAAGTAGTGGTGAACGATTTGGTGCATGCCCTGTTTCGGCCTTATTTTGCAGTGCAATGAATAAAAGGTGCGATTTTTTGGATGTTTTTGTGTAGTGAAGGAGGTGTGCTTCGTGTTGTTAGTTGTGTAGTATCACTGTGGGCTGAACTGGAGTAAAACTTTTTGAGTTTCATGTAGTAGTTGTGTGTTTAGGAGTTGACAGAGTTGAGCTGCAGTGTTAACTGAACTCAGAATGGAGTGTTCACTGAATTTTGCATCATTTTGTTATTTTGCAGGTGCTGACAGTGACAAGTTCACTGTCCAAATTACTCATAATGGTTTTTTCTGTGGATTGAGGGGCGATCTAGAGTATTGTAGCAGCACAACTAACTGGTTTGACAATTGCAGCGCTGATACATTCTCAGGTTTGTGGATTAAGGATTTTCTGAACCAGTTAGGGCATCCGGATAATGGCAGAACAAGTGTGTACTGGATGAGGCCTGGGATAAGTATTGAAGATGGGTTGATGTGTATTGAGAAGGATGCTGATATCCTGATGATGACTGAAGCCTCAAAGGAGCACAAAACTCTTGGTTTGATAGTGGACCACACTGGATTTATTAACGTTTTAAGGCCAGATGTTATTCATACAGTTGGGTCTGAATTATCACCTGTAGGGAATACTGCAAGGGCTAGCACAAGCAGGGAATCGTCAGTGTTAGTTTCTGAGGATGTTGATGGTGATGGTGAAGAAGATACAGACACAGAATTTTATGACAGTGACTGGGAGGTGGAGGATGGTGATGATGATGTTATTTTTGCTGCAAATGTAGACAAGGAAGTAAATGATAACAATGAACCACTTGACCTTGTGGAAGAAGAGGATGATGCTGGACTTGAACATGAAGATATTCATCTGTCAATAGAACAGCAAAAGGAGTTCCAGTACAATTTCAGCTTATTTAACCCAGAAGTGGACATGGAAAGTCCTGATTTCAAGGTTGGCATGCTGTTTTCTAGCATCAAAGAATTAAGAGCAGCTATTAAAGCATATAGTATAAAGGAGAGGGTTAAAATTCATAAAACCAGAAATGAAGCAACAAGAGTTGATGCTATCTGCCTAGGAAAATGTGAAGGTTCTTGCACATGGTTCTTGAAGGCTTCTCATGATAGCAGGGCTGAGGCAGTGGTAGTGAGGAAATATTGTGGTTTGCATAGGTGTGAGAGAGTTTGGGACGTGAAGTCCTTGACAGCTCCTTTCTTGACTGAAACTTTCATAGATGAGTTTAGGGACAACCACAAAATGGATCTCGAAACATTTGCAACCAAAGTCCAGAGGAAATTCAACATGACACCTACCATATGGAAATTAAGGAGAGCCAGAAAGGAGGCACTTTTGAGAATACATGGAGATGAGGAACAGCAATTCAACTTGCTGTGGGATTATGGTCAAGAACTAAGGACTTCGAACCCTGGCTCTAAATTTTTCCTCAGCACAAATAAATCAACAGAGCAAGGAGTCGTGAAGGAACATTTGGCCACATTGTACTGGTCCTATGATGCTTGCAAGAGAGGGTTCCTTGAAGGATGCAGACCAATCATTTGCATTGATGGTTGCCACATAAAGACCAGGTACAAAGGGGTGTTGCTTACAGCTGTTGGTATAGACCCGAACGATTGCATCTATCCTATTGCAATGGGAGTAACTGAAGTGGAATGTACCAGCTCTTGGGAATGGTTTCTAACTACACTACGAGATGATCTCAATATCACAAACACTGCTCACTTCACTATAATGAGTGACAGACAAAAGGTAATGCAGTGAAGACAATATGTATTAGCCTGTTAATGTGTTACCTTGTTTATGAATAAGCCTGTGTAGATTGAACTTGTTTTATTTGCATGTACAGGGCCTTATTAATGCAGTGAAGTCAGTGTTCCCTGATGCAGAACATAGACATTGCGTCCGACATTTGTATCAGAACTTCCACAAAAAACATAAGGGGGAAACATTGAAAAAAGATTTATGGGCCATTGCTAGATCATGCAACATTCCCACTTGGAGGAAGAACATGGACAAGCTGGCAGCTGATAGTAAGCAAGCATTAGAGTGGGTTGAAGAGCTAGAACAGCACACATGGATAAAGGCATTTTTTAAACCCTTCTCTAAATGTGACATGCTGTTGAACAACCACTCTGAAGTGTTTAACAGCTACATTCTAGAAGCCAGAGCAATGCCTATGTTATCCATGCTTGAGAACATTTTCTACAAGTTGCTGCACAGAATTGTTGCGAAAAATGATGAATCAGATAAATGGCAAGGAAAGATATGTCCAAAGATCAAGAAGAAGCTGGATAAAGCTACTGAATGGGCTGCAAATTGCGATGTTACGAGTGCTGGTGGAGGGCGTTACAAGGTAGCTTCTAAGGAGTTTGAAGGAGGATATTGTGTGGACCTAAAAGCAATGACTTGTGACTGCAAGAGGTGGGAACTAACAGGGATTCCTTGCTGGCATGCAATTGCTTGCAGCAGATCAGATAGGATTAATCCCGAGACTCTTGTTCACAGCTGCTACTCGATTGAGACTTACAAAAAGGCATATGCACATCACATGGCCCCACTTAGAGCTAGATGCCATTGGGAAAAGCGGGATGCTGTACCTGTGCATCCTCCATTGTTCACCAAAGTTCTGGGCAGACCTAAGAAAAACAGGAGGAAAACTCCTGAAGAAGTGGAGAAAGATGGGGGTAAATTAATTACAAGGGCAGGTGTGGCAATTCACTGCTCGGTTTGCAAGAAGTCAGGTCATAACAAAAAAGGCCATGCTAAATACATGCTAGAACAGGCCAATGGTACTGCAGTTATTGAAGATGAAAATGGTGAATTAGACAACCCTGCCATTTTAGAGGTAATGTTCCATATATGTGGAACCTTTCTATGTGATAAGCTAGCACAATATTTATCTAACTTATTGCACTCATTTGCATTCACAGCACATTATTCCACAAGATACTACCCCTGCAATGGATCCTAGCGAACAAGTCGGCTCGATGGTGTACAGGATGGCCCAAGAGGTTTGTGCAAACTAACACAGAACATACAAGCTTGCACAATTATCTTCTTTGTCTGACTAAAGTAGTACAATTTTTTTGTAGGCGAGAGCACACGTACCGAACCAAGGGACAATGGACCTCTGCCTGAAGAGAGTTCTTTCGTAGCTGCTGCACGAGGTGCTCTTCCACAACCAAGGGTAACAACTGCAATGTCAAGAGGAAGAGCCACATCAGTCAATAGGGGAAGGGCAAGGGGTAGAGGAAGAACCAACACAACTGGAGTGGAAGGAAGGGTACCTCGACAAGCAGCCAATGGCAGAGGTAGTGGAAGAATTGCAGGAAGAGGAAGGAAGAGACCTACAGAAGCTAGCACCTCTCAGCCCACCCAGCCTGAAAATACATCAGCAAGACAAGGTAGTTCATACAGAACAACACCTGGTTCTGCTTACCATTTGTTGTTTGGTCCTGACAAACCACATCAGCAGCAGCAACAACAAGGAGGAGATCTTGTACCTGACCTCAATGAAGCAGCACCAGAAGAAATGCAGACAACACAAGATGCACCACCTGCTTTGTAGATGTTATTTTCTAGGCCTTGTCTCAATTTAGTTCAAACTGAACTTGTTTTATGCCATCTGGGGCAATTCGAGTTCATATGTGAACTATATGTACTACAGATGTTTTAAAACCATGTTGCTTATCGGTTTCATCAGTGAACTATAATATTACATATTACTCTTGTTATTTTGCTTGTTTGATCATTCGACAAAATAGCACAACAATAAACTCATTAATAGCACAACAATATGGACAGAAAAGGTTCTTTATTAAGCTTGTTCCATAAAAACGTACAATCATCATCCAGATGGTACATTCCACTCGTTTGCCAACACAGCACACTCACTAACCTATAAATTTTCCTGCAACTAAACCTACCAGGAACACAAACATAACTAACATCACATAATAATATTTGAACTTCATTGATTCCATCTGCGCATTCTTCTCCTTCAGCTGATCTTGCAGAGCCATGACCTGCATCTCTCTAACAGCTTCTTCTTCACACATAGCAGAAGCTGGAGTTGCATCTTCAACGAGAGCATCATTTCCTGGACCTCGCAGCCTCCAGACTTCATCACGCAGATCTCCTATCAACTCACTAAAGAACTGGGGCAATGGATCATCATGCCATGCCACAAATCCACATCCACCATGCTAGTTTATCATGTCGAACACAGATAATTTAGACGCAGCAAGAAATGAGCACAGATAACAAAATTACAGGGCAAAGAACAAATGGAGCTCACCTTAGAATCCACACACGTGTAGTACCTCCGGCTAGGGTTCTCACGGTTCCAGGAGATCCATCGCGGTGCTTTCCTCCTCCCGCCCACCTCGCAGAGGCAGTACCTCGCCGGCTCGTACGCCATTGCTCCCTCCCGATACCGAACCGGCGACCCTCGACTCCGCAGCCCGAAATCGACTCCCGCTGGCTCGACGGAAACCGGGAGAGGACGAAGCACCAGAGGACCACGACATCTCACTGTCCGCGCCGCCGCCGCCGCCTTGCAGAACTACCTATCGCCTCTGCCGCCGCCGCCACGTCGCCTCTGCCTAGGGTTAGGGATTCGAAAAGAGTGGGGATTTGCAATTGGACCTGTCCGTGATGTTCTGCATATTACAGGGGGGTTTCTGAAAAGATTATTTCGCGCCACTTCTCCACGCTGGCAGCCACGTGTCGTCTCCGCAGCACACTTGTACCCATTTGAATCCGCATAACAACTTGTTGTATGACTTTTTGCACTTCTACAATTTCTTGTATGAAAGTGCTCCCGGCAGTGCAAGTTCTTGTACCCCCAATGCTAATACCTCTTTTCTGTCCTGCTCTGACGTTGAATGTTACCATGGTCCATGCGGAAAAGAGGGGAAGCCTCGCCGCCGCCTGTGCCGCCGTGTTCTCCGGCTGCGCGAGTGGAGGAGGGGGAAGGGAGGGCCGGAGATTGGCGGCACTATTAGGGTTTTCCAGTGAGTCGCGGGGGTGGGCGACATTTTTACTGAAAGCAAAACGGCTAGGTTCAGCTCACACAGGACACGGCTAGCTAGCACGAAGGCGACCGTTGGAACGACCGGGCAACGCGCGATACCGCTCCGTCCGGCATCGGATCTCCGGCATCGGCATCGGATTGTTGACTAGTTTCACTGGCTGGGCACGGCGGCGTACTCCTGGACAAGTTGCTTGCTTCACTGTCCACAGTACAAGTGTCCTGTTCTGCCCTGCTCTGACGTTGAATGTTACTCCTACTCTGCGAGAGATTTTTCTTCGCCAGCCGCCAAATCGCAGAACAGCCGAGGCTCATCCTTTCTCGCTCCATCTCTCACCGATACGCATCCACGCTCCAAAACGCGCAGCGCACGCGGAGACAACCATCAGGCCCCGCAGACGAACACTTTCAGGATCAAGAGTATTTCACACGCAGTTCATCTTTAAAAAGGAGTCTTTTCCCTTGTTAACAATAATTCTTCACCTTCGTGGGTGTACATAATCAATCAATTACATGGAGAGCCACCGGACAACAATCCTATATTCGTATGATCGATCCTACTAACATGTGTACTACTGCCTTGCTCATCATGAACTGGTTACAGTTACAGGCGTAAATTCAGTAAAAAAAAATCGAGGAGAGAAATCAATGCAAACAGTCGCAGCAGTTCAGGCGATGGCGACGGCGGTGAGCCGCCGGGCTGCTTGCGGCGCCGGCGAGGGAGGCAGGCGGGAGCTGAAATTCTTGTACCGGAACGCCTCGGCCTCGTCGCCGCCGTTATCGTCGCTGCCCTCGTCGAAGTTGAGCGCGTAGCTGAGCGGGTCGTACCTGAACTCCCCCGTCGCGGCCACCCTCCGTCTCAACCTGGCCCTCTGCCCGCCGCTCTGCGAAGGCCTCTCCGCGCCGCTGCTGTCCGGCGAGCCGAAGCAGCCGCACACGGTGGTCCGCAGCTTGTGCCGCAGTGACGGCGGCGAGTACGGCGGCGACGAGGACGAAGACTCCATGGCGCGTAGGCGGGGTATTACAAAGAAGCTGGAGTACTGGCGAATGGCGATGTGGTTGTGTGGGCTTGGTGTGTGTGAGTGAGCTTGGTGGAGACGACGGGCGGGACTAATTAGGGGCGCCGGAAAATGACGGATAAGGACAGTGACGACGGCGTGAAGGGGAAGAGACGCGGACAAGGATGGGGAAAGGGAAAGCGTAGTACACGGCGAAGCAATCAGCGGCGCCGTCGACGGCGCGTGCGGTTAGACGTGTGAGGGCAGTTTGGGGATTTCGTATGCCGGGACTCGGAAGAGCCGTTAACGGTCGGTCCACGTGCAAGCTGGAACGATGGTAACGGTCGGTTGCAAGCTGTCACGCACGCGCGCACGGGCTACGCTAAGTAACGGTCACAGTCAGTGGTACGTACTAGTCGTCGTATTTTCTTTTTTTTGACAAAGAGGAGGATTATATTAAAACTTCGTTCCTTACAGAAAGGTCCAGAAACAAACAAAAATTACAGATAAGACCCCCTGGACCCCGACCACAACGACGGCCGGAACGGCCCGGTGATGTGCCGCCGCCACTGCTCCACAAGCAAGCTTGTCCTTGAAACGGAGCCAGCCCCTCCGCAGCCGGGAGACCCCCGGACAACCCACGACGGACGCCCTCGGTCGCCGTCGCTGTCGCGAAGCTCCAACACTCCTCCATCTTCGAGTTATTCAAACACCGGATCCACCATCTACCTGAAACCAGCCGGGGCACAGAGAGCTCACCAGATCCGCAGACCTTCGAGCTCGGTAAGGACGACCGCTTGACGGGGACGCACCGAAGAACGCCAACGCCAGAGGAGAAGCGCACCGACACCAGCACTGACAGCTCCACCACCTCCAGGACGCCGCCGGCTGAAGCCCCCCTAACCCTACGCTATTTACAGGCCAGGATCCGTGGATTCCCCACCTCCCGCTGCCGGAGCGGCTGCCGGAGGAGGAGGGATCCACGGATCGCCGGCGAGCAAGGTGGGAAAGACGGGTTCGCTCACAAATTCGCCTCTCTTGTACTGTAGATGGGAGAGGGGAACGCCAAGGTCGTTCTGTGCGTATTGCTAGTCGTCGTATTTTCAGTCGACTACTAAGTACATACACCACAGTCTTAATTAATTTTCTCTTGGTTACCCCCTCATCAAAATGACAAATTTCTCGAGGCTAGAGATTTGAGTCTCTCTGTAACTACAGGTCTATGTGTGCAATTAGAGAGACACGATTCATGATCCAACGAGCAACAATACTCCTACTCCACAAATTAAGTAGTACTTGGGGCGCCTCACTAAGCTTGGTCAGGTACGGGTTCGTTGGGAACTTGCTAGACTTTCGTGGCCCCATCTCTGCCTTGCCGGAGTTGAGAGTATCTCCTGGCTCATCTCGGTAACTTGCGATCTCTTGAGATCGTGGTCACCGGCATCTTCTGATCTACGTCGATCTCAGAGATTTGATATGAGAGTGCGTGTGTTCATAGGGTGATTTTGCGTCCGCGTTTGTAATGTGTTTCACAAATAAGAAAAGTGTCAAAACACCCGATTCTTTCTCCCTGTGAGAATGATAACATCTGATACTCACTTACGCTGACCTGACATGATAAAAAGGCACACTGCCGAAAGGAAGACAAAAGGAGGGAGAGACGTGACATGATACGCGCGCGTTCTTCCGTGTATATTTTGCGTGAAAAAAATGAATCGATGTGAACGCGAGGCGAACCCGATGCTGCCACTCCGAAAGAACGGCTTCGTACGGCGAGGAGTGGACGGACGGAGGATCCAACGGCGACGGCGACGGCGACTCGGCCAAATCGGCGTGCGTGCACCAGCGGTTCCGTTGCTACACCTACAATCCCTCTCCATCCCCACGCAGCTTGCAGAGGAACAGGAAATGAAAAGTTCAGCTTACACATACACACACCTCAATCTCCATCAGGTGACTGTCAGAAAACAATCTCCAATTCTTCATCAGATGAACCGATCTTTTTTTTCCATCAGTCCGAACGATAGACGCCGCTCTCGGTAACTCGTTTGCAAAGTCTTCTGCATAAAAAAAAAGTCTTCTGCATAAAACTGCGTTGCAGATTTGCAGGTGCTGTTTCAGAAGATGTTTGGTTAGGTTTTTTGCCAATGGCCAAGTGGGTGTATTGCTACGCGCCTATTGCACCCATCCATCCATCCATCGGATGCGCGCCGCCGGCACGGGATAAGTATCGATTCCATGATCACCAAAGCATACCTCCAAAGATAATCTACCTATAAACTAACCAACGGTCCATGGCAAAGTCACAAGTGACAGGAACGGTATCTGTCCATCCATCCGTCAACATATACCTTTCTTCATGCCCCACGCGCGAGTCACCTCGCACCATGCATCATTCAAAATAATCCCAGCTAAATCCCAGCGAGGCAGAACAGATCAGATAAGATAAGATCGGCTTACCAGGCTCTTCAATCCATCACTGGAAGCCCTGTCACATACTACTACAAGTGCCAAAGCCCTCTGAAAGTGGCTGCCCAAACTTAGTACATCGTGCAGACGCTGATCAGAACTTCATAAACTTCAATGCCGCGTTCTCGATTAGACGGGGACAACAACCACATACATGACCGTCAGTCGGCTACGCTACGCCAACCGGATACAATTCATGAGCGCCGGCAAGCGAGTCGTCAACTGCAGAATAGTTATGACGTCCCGTAGGTAAGGCGGTGGCATATGCACCCAAGTCCGCACTGCCTGAATCAACACAAAAAACTTGGAGCTCCGAGGATGGGAATGTTAGTCTCTCTGGCTACGGCTCCGTCCAATCTGTCAAAAAAAAAACAAATTAATACAGACAATGAGGTGAATTTTCAGCTAGAACTGTGCAAATTCAAGAATTTACAAGCAGAACGGAACACATTATAGGGGCTACATCGTACATGGTGTTACAGGAAGGAGCAGAGTATCTATCATCTGCCCCACCAGTAATATCAGACTCAACTGAATTTGAAATATGTAACTGCATACACTCACTTTTATGCGTTTAGAAGAGTATTTTGGAATGTTCATTGGAATACATAGCCAGGCAGGGAATGATAGATATATGAGCCACAAACTTCTATCTTACGCCAGTCTGTGAAAACTTATATATGTCATCAAAGGAAGAAAAAAATCAGGGGGTGTCTTATCAGCTACAATAGCAAACTGTGAGCTTGTTTGGTTATGCCTGCAAAAATTGGTGCATGGACGTAACCTGAAAGTTGGGCGTTTTTTGCCTGGACAGGCTGGCTGGGGATATGTTTGTTCGGTTCGTGGTTTGGCCTGAGAGAACTTAAATTGTGTTATATGTGAAACCAAATTCCAAAGCTACCATGGGAGAGTGTCTGCTTTCTGAACTCATAGAAATCTTCCATTTCTTAGCCGTGCTGTTATCGGTTATGTCTTCTATACAACATCACACACCAGCGCTCGTGGTCTTTGACACACCACGTTCTTTATCATCAATTTTTCAAGGAAAAGGGCCATGGAGAAAAAAAGGAAAAACAGAACAGATGGAGCTTTGATGGATTGAAGAAGCAAAGAATCATGTGTTCCTTAGAAGCCGAGGACCAACAAAACAAGCACGGTCCTTAGGCTGTTGGTATGCGCGTCGACATTAGGAGTGGGTGGAGCTGCGCGGCCAGGGTGGACAGAGCCTCGAGTCTCTGACCGGCCACCGCAGTAGGCGTAGCTGCATGTGAAAATCTCCCTCGACCCACCGCCATCGACACTCACCATGCTGCCTTCCCTTGCTGGTCTATTCCGCTGCTGTTATTGAAGATTGGAGCAGATGCATCAGGAAGAAACAAAACAGAGGTTGGATAACTGCTATTATATCTGATAAGTCGGATTAGCATCTCACGCACAGCTTCTGCTCACCCAGGCCTGCAATTTCGAGCGCCTAAGCAAGGATAATGAAGCTGCCAGGGTTCTACAGGCCAAGCTAGAAATTTATCGTCCAGGATACGAACAAAACAGATGTCCCGGGAAGCTCCTGACCCAGCACGACATAGCCAGGATACAAACCAAACAGGCTCTGCTTGTCTGTGTGCCCTCTACCATCCTACCGAGATTAATACTATGCAGTGGCATCCTACAGATTCATTTCAAAACACCAACGAAGATAAAAAGTATAGGTGTGAAGAACTGAAATGACTAGAAGTCTAAAACAAAAATCTTCCGGTCGAGAAGGGGGACATATTCCTATAAGAGTTTTCAGCTCAGATTGAACATATTCGAGAGTTTACAAGCAAAATGGATAAAAATGTTGGGGGCTACATAGTACACAGTACTACAGGCAGAAGCAGAATAGCATCTGTCCCGGTGGTAATATCGATCTCAACTGAATTTATAACATGTCACTGCAAATACTCCTTTTATGCGTTCAGCAGTGTAACTAGCTATGCAAGTTGGAACACAAATCCAGACAGAGGCATGTAAGCATAAATAAATGAGTCCTGGAAAACTCGGATCATGCAAAAGTGGTACCTTTATGTCGCACAACTTTTTATATTACCTAACTAGTCTATCAGACTTCTAATTAGGTCAGTTTGAATAAAAAACTTAGAACTTATATCACCGAAGGAAAAACTAATCAGGGGGTCTTGACAGCCACAACCGACAAACTGTGTGTGGCCTCTACCATTCTACAGAGATTAATGCTTATATTTGGCATGTACTCGGAGACTCGGAAAGTGGCAGGTGCAATGTTCAGACTATTTTAAGGAATGCACTATGCAGAAAAAGAAGAACTTTGTGCCCCCGCCTATAACTGGCCCTATGAGAATGATTCAAATCACAAGCTGTTCTTGCTATACAGAGCAGTCAGTCAGGCTCTTATTTGTGACCATAACAATTATGCAGATTTATTTTAAAACCACATCTATAATAAAATTATAGATGCGAAGGTAACTAAAGTCTAAAACAATTAAACAAAAACTTTCTTTTCTGCATCTTTACATTTATAAAAGAAAAGACAGACAAGATAAGCTGTGCTTGCATGAAACGAATATTCATGAGGTGAGCGAAGTAAACAGAAGGTGAACTTGATCTATACCAGTATTACACCTTGAACATAAAGTAGTCATCGAAAATAGTTGTAATGATATAGCATTTCTGTGACTTCATTAGGCTTTTAAAATGACAATGGATGCATAAGCTATGTGAAAGATCTTTTCTCTTGTCAGATTCCCTCCAAACGGCGATTTGAACAAATTAAACAACAAATCACAATCATATTCCCGAGCCTGATTAGCCTACCAACAAGCACAATAAAAACAACTAGTGCTATATCGTGACCCATCACCAATATTAAATTATTAAGCATTGCACAAGCTTTGTGGGAACTATGAAGAGAAGGACATAATTAGAATGCAATAGAAAATTTACCACTTCATATTGTTGGTGAAGACAACGATGGCGGGAAGTTGGTATATATCCACATCCTGGTATAGGCAAAGGCAAAGGCAAACCCAAAAGATTTAGTACAAACCCTCGCATGCTGCAATGTTTTGACATCGACTGAGATATATTCCAAATCTGGCATCTGCGGAGTTGTGTCTAACACGGGTCCACACTTTTCTAGGAGTAAGTACCTCCTGGATGCAGCTTTGATATTATGCCAAGATACCGAACCTAGCGAGATTATCTTCTCCAGCTGCCACTGGCTAGAACTCTCACATTTGTTTCCCTTGATGTAATAACAGAGATCATACTTTCCAGTTTCAAAACAGATACCAAACAAGCCAAGCCTGCCTTCCCCTGCCTCCACAATGGCTAGAACTGGCCATTCCACGGGTGGGAGGTCAGAAATGGAGAAGTCCATAGTACGGGCGTCAAGCACTAAGTAACTTTTCATTTTCATCTTGGTGGACTCCCAGTAGAAGCAGCCATAAGCATAATGGCGCTCATAAAAGTTACGGTGGATCAGTGACACCATGGTGGACTCGCCCCGTTCAAGGAACAAATCCCTCCATTCCTTGGATGCAGCAGCTTGCCACTGACCGGTGCTCGAAGAAAAGCCAAGGCGGCCAGCCTGTATTGAAATGTGCCATCCGCATCACACCGAATGCCGTCTCCGCATCGTCGTCGAGGGGAACGAGGAAAGCCTCGCACGATGGCTTGTGTAGAGTGTCAGAGTGCGCCATCGAAGCGGCCAGGTCGTCAGACACTGGGGGAAGCAGGACGTACTTGCGGTGCAAGGGGTCGCACACCGCGAGCTCCATGGAGACCTGGGGCTGCTCTCCCCCGGCAGGGCGGAGGAGTAGGACGCGTCCGTCCCGGATGTCCTGAACGGACCACTCGCGGTGGTTGGGAGGAAGGAAAAGGAGAAGTCGCGGCGGCGGCGAGCGCGCTGGCTGCGGGCGCGGAGGGGTGTGGCGGGAGGGCGTGGTGGAACCCGTCGCAGTCGAAGAAGCCGACGAAAGGCGGGTCTTGGAGGCGGCGGAAGCGTCGAAGGAAGGACTTGTCGGCGACGATCCGGCGGAAGGAGACGCAGGCGGCGGAGGCGCGGGCGAGGTCTTCCGCGGCGGGCAGCCGGGGAAGATCTCCGCGACGAGGTGGTCGGGGATCCCGTCAGATGCGTCTCCGTTTGCTTGCTACCACTCCGACGGCGCGCAGTGGAGGTTTCCATTGGCGTGGAGAAGTGGACGACGGGAGCTGGACGCCGACGGCGGCGGCGGAAGAGCCGGCGGTCGGAGGAGGAGCCAGCCGCCGGGAACCCTCGTGGAGATTGAGTGGAGTGCGCTGTGCTGCTGCCTGCCTGGCGGAGAATCTGAGTGCTGCCAAATGGGCCTTGGGCTGTCAAGATGTGTAGCAGGCCAGAATAAAGTGTTGACAAAATGCTCATTGTTTTCAATTCAAAGTTCAAAGATATAAACTTCAAGATTTTCTTTTCGGAAAAATAAAGAAATACACAAAATAAATACCTAGCCAGCTAGCTGTTTGCGTATGCACTTGATACGTGTACCCTTATGTTTTCTTTTGAATGGTTGTACACCTATGTGGTACGTGTTTGGAAGCCGGCCGCCGCCGTCGTCTCGCCGAGAGGCCGTCTGAGTGGTCCAAATATGTTGATACTAGGGCTGAAAACCACCTCTCACCTCGCCGGGACGACGCCCTTCTAAAGTCGGTGGGTATCTCGACGGGCTCTCACCGAGGGCCATCATTAATTCCCCAACTTCCGACCTGGCAAGATCTCTACGTCCACCCCGTCGTGCTCCCGAGAGCAACGGTGCTGCTCAGATCTCGCCAGCCGTCCCGACCCTCGTCAAGCACTCAAGCATGACTCATGAGACGAGAGGGAATTTTCCGCAACTAGTTGCACCCGCAATTAGTTTTCGGATACCCCACTTCCGAGTGTCCAAAAATCGCGAAAAAAATCATGGACATGGGTTATGTTGAACCTTCGACACCCACAAAATTTCATCCAAAAATATGAACATATGTGGCCTGTGTAAAAAAGACAAATGGAAGCTTCAATAGCAGTGACACTATTCAAACTTTCATTTGTCTTTTTTGCACAGGACACATATGTTCATATTTTTGGATGAAATTTTATGGGTGTCGAAGGTTCAACATAAAACATGTCCATGATTTTTTTCGCGATTTTTGGACACTCGGAAGTGGGGTATCCAAAAACTAGTTGCGGGTGCAACTAGTTGCGGATTGTCATTTCCGCTCATGAGACATAGAAGTTTTAATTTGGTCATCTTCACATATATCTTTTTTTCTCATGATGTTGTGTTGAAGTAAATCTGCCTAACTCACTACTCTGGATAGCAAATCTATGACTTGTTGATTGTGACTAACCATGCATGCATCTCCTTTGGTGATGTAAGTTAAATGTTTTTTCTTTCTTTGAAACTCCCCTCTAGGATTCTTGATACGGTCAATGAGACCTTTTAGGAACATGTTTGAACTGAATTTTTAGGAATTTTCAGCTGACAAGTCATAACAATCATCTAAAACCTCTTCGGCAACTCCATGCGATCAAGGCCAGGGAGAACTCCAGATAACTCTGCTGCACTCTAGGGACTGAGCTAGTATTCAGAGCTTTGCACCTTGCTGCACTCTGCTGAACTCCAGAATTTTCAGAGCTTGGGCTTCGAACAGACAAAGCATCCTGAAACAAGCCTTGATTGGTATTACTAGAAGATACAAAGTTCCGTTGCTATCCCGGATCACAGCTCCTGTCATTCCTCGTAGTGAATCTTCATCGAAGGAGGCGTCAATGTTCACCTCAACAAGGTTCTGCACTGGTTTCGTGTCTGATGTAACCACATTTACCAGTAAAATAAAGAGGTTTAAAGCTGTGGGAAAAAATGGGGCTTGCAGCTAACAACACATCCACAAATATATAATATATCAGTAAGATTTAGTGATAAACTTCAATGAACGTTCTAAATTAGGTGGTAACAGCAGCCACATACATGACAGTCAATTGGTTCCGCTACACCGACTGAATTCTAAACCTAGACACGACTACAGCTCATGAAAAGAAGAACAATGCGGAAACAGTTCATGAGCACCGACTAGTGAGTCAGTCGTCAACCGCGGATCAGTTATGAGTCCCGTAGGAAAGGCGATGGCGGCCAAGTCCACACTGCCGGAATCACGCAAAAAACATGGAGCTCCGAGGATGGGAATGCTGATCTGGCCATGGCTCCGTCCAAGCTGTGCAAACAGGACGATGGATTAATATTCAGACAACTCAAAGTGTGCACATTCAAGAGTTCAGAAGCAAAATGGAATAGATTGTGGAGGCTACATGGTACATGGTGTTACATGCAGAAGCATAATAGCATCTGTCTCGCAGGTAATCATATTGATCTGGAATGAGTTTGACATATGTAACTGCAAACTTTCACTTTTACCTGTTCTGGTTTGCAGTGCAATTTCTAAGTTGGAATACACATTCATGCAGAGGCATGTAGACATAAATAAATGAGCCTACCAAGTG
Organism: Poa pratensis; assembly: GCA_947311845.1. Lineage (NCBI taxonomy): Eukaryota > Viridiplantae > Streptophyta > Magnoliopsida > Poales > Poaceae > Poa > Poa pratensis. The sequence goes on along the minus strand of CAMZMU010000089.1, from coordinate 7,799,420 downwards.
ACAAACTTCTAACTTAGGTCAATCTAAAAAAATATACTTATAACCTAAGTCAACCAGGGAATCACGGGTCTAGGCAGCCACAATCAACAAACTGTGTGTATGTGTGTGCCGTCTATCATCCTACAGAGATTAATGCTTATATCCGGCATGCATTGGCAGACTCAGAAAGAGGCAGGTGAAATGTTCGAACTATCACAGCCCGCCTAGGAGCATACAACTAATCTTATGAGGCTGATTCAAATAAAACAGCTCGTGAACAAAGTCTGTTCTTGCTGTAAAAAGCAGTGAGTGAGTCAGGCTCTTATCTTATCGTCGCAGTTATGCAGATTTATTTCATAACAACGCGGGTTAAAATTATAGCTGAGAAAACAAAAATTTGGGCGGAGAAGGGGGACATATCTCTATAAAAAAATTCAGCTCACATTGTACATACTCGAGAGTTTACAAGCAAAATGGACCAACTTACCCGGGGCTACATAGTATCAGTACTACAGGTAGAAGCAGAATAGCATCTGCCCCACTGGTAATATTGAATTGTTGATCTCAACTGAATTTGAAATATGTAACTGCAAATACCATCTTTGAAGTGTTTAGCAGTGAGAACATAGCTGGACAGAGGTATGTAAACATAAATAAACGATTCTTGGAAAACTCCAATCATGCAAAACTTGTACCTTTGTGTTGCAGTACTTCCTATATTACCTAAGTAGTCTAACAAACTTTGAACTTAGGTCGGTGAGTAAAAAACTAAGCACTCACATCACCGAAGGAAAAACAAACCAGGAGTCTTGGCAGCCACAACCAAAAAACTAGGTGTGCCCTCTACCAACATACAGAGATTAATGCTTATATTTTGGCATGTACTGGGAGACTCGTAAAGAGGCAGGAACTAACCTAAAAAAACAATGAAACAGAAAAACTGGGTGCCCCACCTATAACTGACCTTAGCGGGCTAATTCAAATCAAACAACGTGTGAGCACAAGCTGTTCTTGCTATACAGAGCAGTGAGTCAGGCTCTTATTTGTGACAGTAGCAATAATGCAGATTTATTTCAAAGCCACATCGAATATAGATGTGAAGATGACTAAAAGTCTAAAATAAAACTTTAATTTCTGCATCATTATATTTATAAAAGAAAAATGCAGACAAGATGAACCGTGCTTGGGTGAAACGAAATTTCATGACATGAGCGAAACAATCGAACATGTAAACTGAATCTATATGGGTATTCCTTCTACACCTTGAACATGAAAGAAGTTCATATAACCCCCACAAGTATTGGAGTTCGGACGCTCCACCCCCTCATCTTTCAAATGGAGTTAAATGCACGGGCGGTCCTAATTCTTTCGTCGCTGTGTCAGTTCAGTCCTAATTCTTTCAAACCGCACATCCCAGTCCTATATCTTTCCAAGTCGTTCACCGGAGGTACTAATTTGACCTGGCCAACGCTGACCTGCCCGCGTGGCACTTTGACCACTGCCACGTCGACAACAATTTACAGAAAAGCCCCTAAGTATTCTTCCTTGTTACTAAGTGCAGAGTGCGAGACGGCGTTCATGGCGTCCTCCACCATGCTGTCGTGGTCGTGCCCGACCAGACGTATGACCTTTGGTCTGTCGCCGGCGTCAGCGATTACACCGGCGACCAGAGCATCGGGTGCTCCTCCGGGCTTTTATGTTGATTGGAGCAATAAAGATGGGATTTTTTCCCCTCTGTTCTTCCTGGATGTAGAGCTACGAACGTTCCCGTGATCTGCTCTGGTCTAGTCTAGTCTCCATGGTGGCACCTCGCTCCCAAGCGCGACGTACAGCACCGAGCCCGGCGGCTGCGCGTCCAGCCACCGCACCGTGGCGTGCTCTCTGTTCGTGCCAGCGGTGCGGCGGGCTCCGTCGGCTGGCGGCGGCAGGAGGCCGAGAGGCACGATGGGCTTGCCGAGGAGCGGCGCCACCAGCGGGAATGACTCGGGCTCCCACTCGACGCAGCTCCGGATGGCCGCGACCGTGCATCCCTGCGCCGTCAGGACGCTGCGCTGGCGGCTGGACATGCCCGAGGACGCGCCGTCGTCGGCGAACACCAGCGCCATCCCCTCCCGTCCGTAACGCGGCACGGCGCGCGCGGCCGCGGCCTCCCGCAGCTCGAAATCAGGGGCGACGCGCCCCGGCGACGTCGGCGGGCGGGGCACGGCGGCGACCATGGCGGCGGTCGGGAGGAGCATCGCGAGCGGCACCCTGTGCACTGCCGCGGCGGCCGCGGCCCAGTGGTGGAAGGAGTCGGCGACGATCCAGTGGAGCCGCGTGGCTTCGTTTGCGCACGCGCGTGCGGGCTTGAGCCGGTCGTGGAGGAGGAGAAGGCTCGCAGCACGCTGGCCATGATCCATGAGGGCATGCCGGAGGCGGCGTTCCGGCAGAGCATCGGGTGCTCCACCCGCCCACATCTGGCGACGAGGTCGCGGCCGCCGGTGCGCTCCAGGAACCCGTCCGGCAGGAGCGCGCCGAGGTCCAGGACGCCGCCGTCGGGGGCTCGCACGACCCACAGGAACCGGTGGCCGGAGTTCCCGAGGCCGGCGGCGATCTCCCTGAGGCAGTACACCGCATCGCGGTCATCGTCGGCTTGTACGTCTCGCTCTCGGGTCCTGGAGCACCTCGCTGATAAGGTGTGAAGCCGGCATGGGCGGCAGGCCAAAGAAGTCGACGGTGCTGTCCCCAAGCTCCTTGAAGCTCTCGCCAACGCCGAGCACGGAAGGGAACCGGTTGCCACAGAGCATGCAGGACCACGATTTAGAAGAAATGTAACTTAGGGGGCTTTTCTGTAAATTGTTGTCGACGTGGCAGTCGTCAAAGTGCCACGCGGGCAGGTCAGCGTTGGCCAGGTCAAATTAGGACCTCCGGTGAACGACTTGAAAAGATATGGGACTGGGATGTGCGGTTTGAAAGAATTATGACTGAACTGACACAGCGGCGTAAGAATTAGGACCGCCGTGCATTTAACTCTTTCAAATGGCACGCTTAACCCCCACAAGTATTTAAAACCGGGCAATTGACCCCCCCCTGGCCCCGGTAAGCTGCGTCATGGTCAGTGCGAGCGCCATAGTGAAGTAGATACAGCATATCGAGGCGTCAGGCGTGGACGGCGAACAACGAGAACACGGCTGGCGTCTGGATCATGGCGTCCACCATGCTGTTGCTGGCATTGACCACCGTGAAGAACACCTGCATCAGGATCAATTGCGGCGCCAGCATGCTGTCCGGCGGCGCACGGCGTGGTACCTCGGAGAGGTCGAACCCAGCGAGGCCGAGGTGCTCGTCCCGGTACGCTGGCGTGCACGAAGAAGTAGATAGACGACCTTGACCATGTCCAACAAGGCGTCGCCAGCGCTGGTGCTGCCGCGGCCGGGAAGGTTCAGGTCTCCATGGACGGTCTGGTCCAGGTCTCCCTCAACATGGCCGCCCCGCCCTTCGGGTCGCCGTTGTGGAACGCTGCTGCGTGCGCGCTCGACGTCGCCGGCGCATGAGGTGCGCCTGTTGCAGGGACATGATGCTTGGCCACCTCAAGCTTTTGCTCGCTGTCACGGCCGGCTCATCTTTGTCGTCGCTCACCGCGGGAAGGATAGACGGCGGCGGATGGGGGCCACGCGGACCAGGAGTCGGCCTGCCCAAACCTGCGGCTCCTACACAAGTACCCGAGCAAGGAGGAGCGCGCCCATCGTCTTCCTCGGGGCGTAGCGCCTCGCCTGCGCCGCATGTGGAGCCGGCCCTGGCAGATTACGGCGGCGGCGGCAGGGCCGAAACCGCGTGGTCGCCGACGGACGGAGATCCGAACGGAGATGCGGCTGCAGGTGGAGATGCGGAGGTCGGACGACGGATGGCTAGGGATGCGGAGGTCGGGAGGCAGCAGCTTCAGGTCGGACGGCGGCGGGCTGGGCATGCCGCGCGCGGCCTCCTCGGCAAGGAAGGAGATTGGTGTTGACTTTTTTTAGGAACCTACTGCCACGTTGGGCGAATGACACAGTGCCATGTGGCAAAACTGGTGTGCAAAACAGCTTACCGGGGCCGGGGGTCAATTGCCCGGTTTTGAATACTTGTGGGGGTTAAGCGTGCCATTCGAAAGATGAGGGGTGGAGCGTCCGAACTCCAGTACTTGTGGGGGTTATATGAACTTCTTTCCCTTGAACATAAAGTAGTCATCGAAAATAATCCTTGTGATATAGAGTTTACGTGATTCCATTAGGCCTAAAATAACAATGGATGCATAAGCGAAATCTTTTCTCATGTCAGATTGCCTCTATACGACAACTGAAGCAAACAAAACAAAAAATCACAATTATATTCCTGAGCTTGATTAGCTTATCCCCAGCCCCAAGAAAACAACCAGCACTAAATCGTGTAAACAAGAATGGCCAACCATAGTAATGAATTATTAAGCATTAGACAAGCTGTGTGCAAGCTATGGAGGGAAGAACATTACGACTAAGCAATAGAAAATTTACCAATTCATATTGTCGGTGAAGACAACGATGGCGGGAAGTTGGCATATATCCACGTCTTGGACATTACAAACCCGGAAGATTTACTACAGACCCTCTCAAGCTGGAACGTCTTGACATCAACTGAGATATATTCCTATCTGGCAGCTTTGGAGTTGAGCCTGTGAACCGCAGGGCTCCAAACTTTCCTATGAGCAAGTACCTCCCGGTTGCAGCTCTTATATCATATTGGCACCCAGAACCTAGTGAGATTGTCTTTTCCAGCTGCCACTCGCTAGAAATCTCACCTTTGCCTTCCTTGATGTAGTAACAGAGATCAAACTGACCAGCTACAGTTTCATGAGGGATACCAAACAGCCCAAGCCTTCCTTCCTCTGTCTCCACAATGGCTAGACCTAGCGTGCACCTACACCATTCTCCAGGTGGGAGGTCAGTAATGGAGAACTCCATCCTGTGTGTGTCAAGCACGAGCAATTCTTTCTTCCAAACGATTATGGACTCCCAGTAGAAGCAGCCATAAGCGTAATGGCGGCTGTGAAAGGTACTGTCGATCGGCGACACCATGGTCGACTCGCCACGTCCAAGAAACAGCTCACTCCATTGCTTGGATGCACCAGCTTGCCACTGTCCACTGTTTGAAGAGAAGACCAAGGCTGCCAGCTTAGTTTCGAAATGTGCCATCCATAACACACCGAATGCCGCCTCCGCATCGTCGTCGAGGGCACGAGGAAGGTCTCGCACCAGGGCTTGTGTCCAGTGTCCGTGTGACCCATCGAAGCGGCTAGGTCGTCAGGTACCGGGGGAAGCAGGACGTACTTCTGGTGCAAGGGGTCGCACACCGCGAGCTCCATGGACACCTGGGGCTGCTTTCCCCGGCAGGGCGGAGGAGTAGGACGCGTCCGTCCCGGATGTCCTGAACGGACCACTCGCGGTGGTTGGGGAGGAAGGAGAAGGAGAAGTCGGCGGCGGCGGCAAGGGCGTTGGCGGCTGGCGCGGAGGGGTGTGGCGGGAGGGCGGGGTGGAAGCCGTCGCGGTCGTAAAAGGCGAGGAGGGGCGGGTGGTGGAGGCTGCGGAAGCGGCGGATGAAGGCTTTGTCGGCGACGATCCGGCGGAAGGAGATGCAGGCGGTGGCGGCGCGGGCGAGGTCTTCCGCGGCCGGCAGGCGGAGGAAGATCTCCGCGACGAGGTGGTCGGGGATCTCCGCCAGAGTCGTGGCCGTTTTCTTGCGACCACGCCGACGGCGCGCAGTGGAGGTCTCCATTGGCGTGGAGGAGTGTAAAACGGGAGCTGGACGCCGGCGGCGGCGGGGGCGGCGGAAGAACTGGCAGTCGGGGGAGATGGAGTGGAGTGTGCAGTGTGCTGCTGCCTGCTGCGCTGCCACGATGTGTAGCGGGCCATCTTGGGCCGTCCATCGTCCAGAATAAAGTGTTGACAAAATGCTCCAGTCATTGTTTTCAAAGTTCAAAGATATAAACTTCCAGATTTTTTCTTTTAGGAAAAATAAATAAATAAAAATAAACACCTACCCATATGCTTGGCCTGAAACACTTCTAAACGACTAGTACTACAACTTTACAAGACCTAGGCGCATCTGTACATCTATAAATACAAAACGGACCTTGCAGTGTCAGACCACTGTATAAACTTGAATAGAAAATGTAAAATATGATTATTTTTAGTATGTACTCAACTTAATAATTCCGTGTGATGAAAACATTACACCAAATCATTTTTTTTTTCAGTTAACAGAACCGAGACCTAAAAAAACTAGAGTCAATGTGACCTTCCACCTGTAGCTGGTAAAGAAATTTAAACGTATCGACGATTCTTGATATGGCCAATGAGACCTTTTAGGAACATGTTTGAACTGAATTTTTAGGAATTTTCAGCCGACAAGTCATAACAATCATCGAAAACCTCTGCCGCAACTCGATGCGATCGAGGCCAGGGAGAACTTCAGACAAAGCATGCTGAACCAAGCCTTGATTGGTACTACTAGAAGATACAAAGCTCCGTTGCTATCCCGGATCACAGCTCCCGTCATTCCTCGTAGTGAATCTTCGTCAAAGGAGGCGTCAATGTTCACCTCAACAAGGTTCTGCACTGGTTTCGTGTCTGACGTAACCACATTTACCAGTGAATAAAGAGGTTTAAAGCTGTGAAAAAAGAAGAAGATATGTGGCTTGTAGTTAACAACACATCCACAAATATATAATATATCAGCTAGATTTACCACACATCCATTAATTCAACCGTCACATTCTTAGGCGTGAAAGGAAGAACAACAAAAGCATATACACTGACAAGTGAAGCACTGTCAGTTCTAATGTCACACTCTCAGGCAGGGAACATCCACATCATTTTACACCAACTAAACAAAACATACACTGGACGGCTCGGAGAGAATCGACGGCCAGGATTTGCCCACGTTGGCCCCCCGCGCGCTACTGTTCATTCCCCAATTTCTACCAATCGTTGCGTGCCACATCGCCTGGTAACTGCCCGGTCGACCCGGTTCCACCCGGTGGCCGTGGCTTTTTTACAAAAAACAACCCGAACAATTCCGAAATTGTTTCCGCGGTCCAGGATTTTTGCGAAAAACCGCCCGCCAAGGACCTATCTGTAAATTTTGCAAAGTGCAAGGACTTTCGCGTAAAAACGTTCGCACACCCCCCCCTCTCCCTCTCTCTCCCCGCGTGCCACTGCGGGTCGCCGCCGGCGCCGCCGCGCAGCGCCGCCGCCACGGCCCTCCCCGGCCAGCTCCGCGGCCACGGGGAGCTCCGCCGCGCTGCGCTTCACCTCCTCGCGGAAAGGTGCTGCCGGGACAACGGATCGATGCCGGATTCGCCGCCGGCGCACTCGGCCTCCGTCGCCACGAAAATGGCCACCGGCGGCGGCTCCGGCGACCATTGGGTCAAGCGCGCCGCCCAAGTGGCTCCCCCGCACTTCCCTGCCGCGGATCCGCGCACCGCCGGCCTCGCCAGCGTGCTGGAGCGAGCGGAGCGTGCTCTCCCGAGCTCGCCCGCGTTGGCCATGGCCGCCGCCGGGTGACGTCACCTTGACGTCATCGCGGGCCAGGCTGACAGGCGGGCCCCGCTTGCCTTTTTTTTTTTTCACAGAAAAATGCTAAAAATTGCAAAATTCATATGCTTCAATCTACAAGTCAGAAAAATTTGTTCAATATGTCAATGTTCAGAAAAATGTAAGATATCTGCTTATGTCAAATTCATGCATGTTTGCATAACTTTGAACCATGTTTATGAAAAAACACTAAAAAACTAACTTTTGGACTTATGGGTTATCTCCAATTTATTTTGTTAAATCTACTTGGACACATAAAACTAAACAAATTGAACGTCTAAAATTGGTGAACATTTCAAAACATTCAAATGAACTCCCCCTAATTATATGGAGTTGAATTTAGTAAATGTTCATATAATGCACCTCCTCTAATTATGAACTTAAATTGAATATTTGAGTTTGGACAATATTTGGAAAAATTAAATAAAACTTCCCCTAAATATGTGGAGTTGAATTTAACAAATGCTCGCACAATACATCTCCTCTAAATGTAGGCTTAAATTGAATATTCCAAATTGGAAAATATTTGAAAACAACCTAAATTAGCTTCGTCCAAATATGAGATTCAGATGTGATTCTTCCAATTTTAGATTAACTAATTATAGAAAAAAAAAAACATTGCACATCCAACACTTTAAAAAATAACCATCAGAAAAATATAAAAAAAATTATAAAAACATATCGAGATGACCCAAAAATATATGCTACCTACTTGTGACAACATATAAACATTTCTCAAATTTCAAGTTGGCAAATATTTAGACAAAGCCTAAATGCATTCCATCTAAATAAATAGATTTTGGTTTGCAAAATACTTACATACTGTATTCCTACTGATTTTGTACATCAAATAAATATCTATATCAAACTACAATCATATTTGAACATTTAAATTTGCTAAACAAAACTGAAGATGCTCGAGACGACAAATTGCGACGAATTTTAACGTTTTAAATCACAACGTCCTGGATGGGGTTTGCTAACTGATGGAAAATAAGATCTGCTTTTCTTAATTTCAATGAAAAAAAAATCCGATCTACAAGAGATAAAAAATATGAAATATTCTAAGTTTTGTTCAAACAAAAGAAAAAAAGAAAAAGGGAAGTATTATTTAACCAATGTTCCAACTGCTCAAACAAATGGTAATGAAGTCATTTTTTTTACAATACTCGAAATGTTTCACAGCTCTCTTAATAATAGCGTCTCACATCTTTCTTAATAATAGAGTCATTTATCTAAAAACTATAAGTAATGTTCCAACTTACAATAGAGACGTCATTTGTCTAAAAAAACACAAATATTTGACGTATTATTATGTCTTCAGATAAAAAAACAAATTCAAAAATTTTAAAAAAAACTTTGCACCACGGTTTCCACAAATATTACAGACAGATCATGAACACAAAATCTAAGCATTTCGCAAACGTGAAAACAATTCAACTATGAACAGCTCCCCAGTTTGGCCATTCCAAAAAATTAAACAACTTCTCAACCTAGACAATATTTGAATTCCAACAATTTTACGGTCAAACAATTCGAAATTTTAGCCCACGGGCGCCACAAACTTTCTTTCTATTTCAATAATTTTCAAACCTACACAGTTTCAGACGTAAACATTTTCAGATTTGAATTTTACCACACGTGCATGGCATACACATTTGAATATTAAAAAAAAAATTAAATGACTTTAAGATCTACCCATGTAAGTCCAGTTTGCTTACAATTTACAAAAAAAAATATTTAAAATTACATGACCAATAGTTTAAAATATAATCATCAGAAAAATATGGAAAAAATACCAACATGACCAGGAAAATACATACTAACTACTTACGATAAAATACAAACATTTTTTTGCACATTTCAATTTAGCAAATATTTGCAAACATCATAAATACGTCCCCTCTAAATAAATGAAGTTGATTTTTTAAAAATACTTATACAGTGGACTCCCTCCTAATTTTTGAACTTAATTAAATACCTATGTCAAACTACAAACATATTTGGACATCTAAATCTAAATTGGCTACAAAATTTGCGAGTATGCCAGACGGCAAATTACAACGAATTTTAACATTTCAAATCACAACGTCCACGATGAGCTCTACTAGATGATGAAACGTAAGAACTACTTTTATTTAGTTTCGAAAATTATTTTTAAATGTTCTACAAAAGATAAAAAAATGTAAAATATTCTGATTATTGTTCAAGCAAAAACGAAAGACAAAAAATGGAAAATTGTTTAAGCAATATTCCAATTTCTTAAACAAATGATAATGGAACCATTTTTTAATACCATCCCAAACATTTCACATCTCTTTTAATAATAAAGTCATCTGTCTAAAAACCATAAGCAATGTTCCAATATGTAATAACGAAGACATTTTTCTAAAAAAAGAGTAAAAATATTTAGATTATTACTCCAGCAAAAGAAAAAGATAACAGGAATGTGAAATGCAAAGTACAACAATAACTTCAAATATATCAATATAACCATAAAAATAAACGCTAACTAACTTTTCACTTCAAATTAAATGTTAATCTAACTAAAATATCGTGAACATTTCCAAACTTGAATTTTTTACACCACATTTTCACACTAAAATTTAAATAAATTTTAAGTGCAACCATTTTCTAAATTTCAGTACAATCAAATCCAAACAAATTTTAATACGAATATTTCTAAATTGCTTTCAAATACAATATTTCCAAATTTGACTATTTTACTCCGCAATATTTTCCCTTCTAACCACACGACCGCGGCGCATGCCATTTTAATCCAAATTTCAAATTTAAGACATACAGAAATTTTAAATTTCTTACAGATCCGATCATTTTATGAGCAACAAAAACATTAAAACCTTAGTACGGTTTCACTCTAACCAATTTTGAAAATCTAAACATTTCTAAAACGTAAACTCTTTTTGAATTACAACCATTTTCAAATTTGAGCAATCTCTAAAATCCAACTATTTACAAAACAATTTTTTTTCTCGATTCCAATGACTTCCAGGCTTATACAATTTTAGCACGTCACATTTTCAAATTAGAATTTAAAAACACTAGCACAGCATTTGCCGCGCTCAATTTTTAACCATAAACTTTCTTTGCATTTCAATAATTTCCAAACCTATACGATTTCCAAATGTGAACATTTTTAAATTTAAATTTTACCACAACATGTATGCCATATACATTTAAATATTCTAAAAAAATAAATGGCTTTCAAATCTACCCATTTTGCAAACGCAAAAATAATTCAAATCTAAACAACTTCCATTAAATTCCAAAAACTGAACAATTTCTAAACGTAAACTTTCTTCGTATTTCAACAAATCTCAAACATTCACAACTTTTACATAACAACACTTCCAAATTTAAATTTCACCAAACGGGCGCGGCATTGCCGCGCTAAGATGTCTAGTAGCCATGTGAAACGATTCAGATTTTGTACTTCTGCGAGAACTCCACCCCACCGAATTCTGATCTGCTTTAGAATGCTGATCTGATTTTTATAGCTGCGCCAAATCTGAACCCAAAAAAAGACAGAATTGAATTTTAGAAAGCTAACCAGGCAGAACATATCAGATCAGATAAGATCGGCTTACCAGGCTCTACAGTTCATCACTGCAAGCCCTGTCACATACTACTACAAGTGCCAAAGCCCTCTGAAAGTGGCTGCTTAAACTTAGTACATCGTGCAGACGCCGATCAGAACTTCAATGCCACGTTCTAGATTAGGCGTGGACAGCAGCCACATAGTAGTACATGACAGTCAGTCGGTTACGCTACACCGACCGAACCGAATCCTAAACCTAGACACGGCTACAGCTCATGAAAGGAAGAACAATCCAGACACAATTCACGAACACCGACCAGCGAGTAGTCAACCGTAAGATTAGTTATGACGTCCCGTAGGCATGGCGAGGCGATCGCATCTGCGCCCCAGTCCGCGCTGCCTGAATCAACACAAAAAACTTGGAGCTCCAATGATGGGAATGTTAGTCTCTCTGGCTACGGCTCCGTCCAACCTGTCCAAAAAAGACAACAAGTTAATATTCAGACAATGAGGTGAATTTTAAGGTAGAACTGTGCAAATTCAAGAATTTACAAGCAGACCAGAACACATTATAGGGGCTACGTCGTACATGGTGTTACAGGAAGGAGCAGAGTACCATCTGCCCCACCAGTAATTTCACTGAATTTGACGTATGTAACTGCAAACACTCGCTCTTATGCATTTAGAAGCCTGATTTGCAATGTGCGATGTGCAATGTGCAAGCACCAGGCAGGGAATGATAGATATAAGAGCCACAAACTTCTATCTTAGGATAGTCTGTGAAAACTTATATATGTCACCAAAGGAAGAAAAAAAATCAGGGGGGTCTTGTCAGCTACAATAACAAACTGTGAGCTTGTTTGGTTATGCCCGGTAAAAAATGGTGCATGGACGTAACCTGAATGTTCGGCATTTTTGCCTGACCAGGCTGGCCTGGGGATAACTCCGCCTATGTCTTCTAGGCATAGCCGGTCCCAAGCCCGGATAAAGGAGGAGGGTTGTGATAGGCTTGGCGAGCCAACGTAAAAACTAGCCAGTCCCATGGATATGAAACCCACGAGAGTAGTACTAGGGTGGGTGACCTCCTGGAAAGTCCTCGTGAAAGGTTTCATATCTAAGGGTTGTGATAGGCTTGGCGAGCCAACATAAAAACTAGCCAGTCCCATGGATATGAAACCCATTTGGGCGAGAGTAGTACTAGGATGGGTGACCTCCTGAGAAGTCCTCGTGACAGGGTTTCATATCTAGCCTACCCCAACTTGTTTGGGACAAAAGGCTTTGTTAAGGTTAAGGTTAAGGAAGGCTGGCCTGGGGATATGTTTGTTCGGTTCGTGGTTTGGCATGAAAGACTTAAATTGTGTTATATTGAAACCAAATTCCAAAGCTATTATGGGAGAGTGTCTGCTTTCTAAATTCATAGAAATATTCCATTTCTTTGTTATCGGTTATTTCTTCTATACAACATCACACACCAGAGCTCGTGGTCTTTGACACACCACGTTCTTTATCATCAATTTTCCAAGGAAAAGGGCATGGAAGGACAAACAGAGCAGAGGAGCAAGGAATCACATGTTCCTAGGAAGCCGAGGACCAACAAAACAAGCGTGGTCGTTAGGCTGTTGCTATGTGCGTCTACACTAGGGGTCGGTGGAGCTGCGCGGCCATGGTGGACAAAGCCTCGAGTTTGGGTAGATGCATCCGAAAGAAACAAAAACAGAGCTTGGAAAGCTAATCAAGCCATGGAGCAAAACTGTGATTCGTTGTGTTGTTTGGTTTAAATGCTCTTATAATATAACCAGACAAGAGAGAAGATCTTTCACGTAGCTCATGCATCCACTATTATTGTGGGACTCGTATAATCACAAAAATACTAGGTCGCATTATTTCCAAGAAATAGTGCAGGCGATGCATAAGCTATGTCACAGTTGTTTTCTTTTTGGTCTGTTTATCTAAAAATCTGTAAGTATTATGTTGTAAAGTGCAGGCCTAAGATAATAATAATAGGCGATGCACAAGCTATGTCGCAGTTATTTTCTTTTGTCTGGTTATCTTTAAATCCTGTAAGTTGCAGTATATAACCAGAGTGCTGAGCATAAACTGGATATATACTTGTATTTCTTCTACAATACCTTGACCATAAAACTATTCCACAAAAACAACTCTTGTGATTTTGCAAATTCATGAGGCCTTACTGCCTTAGATAACATTAGTAAGCATGGCATAAGCTATGTCACAGTTATTTTCTCTTGTCTGGTTATCTTAAAAACGACCAATGGTATATAAACAAGACAATGAATCACAATTATGTTCCTGAGTTTGATTAGCTCTCCAAACAGGGACAGAAAAATGAGCACTACTAAATCAGAAAAATGAGCACTACTAAATCGTGTAAAACTGGTCCAATTGCAACAAAAGGTTGTCAACCATTAGAAATAAGAGAGGTACAATGAATGGAAGCAGCTAAGTAGGATGCAATAAACTGTTCAGAGAAACAATTAGGATGCAATAAAATTTTACCACTTCATACTGTTGGCGAAGACAACAAAGATGGTGGGAAGTTGGTATATAAGTGTGTCGTTGATGTGTCAGACGAGTTAGGTTTACCCCAAACCTGAAGCTGCAATGTCCGGATGTCCAGTGAGAAATATTCAATGTCTGAATCTTCAAGCGTAAAGTCTGTCCGTGGTCGGGGTTCTCTCCTTGCTAGGAGAAGGTACTTTCCCGTTGCAGTTTCGATACAATACTGGTACTCAGAATGTAGTGAGATTGTCTTCTCCACCTGCCACTGGCACTGGGTAGAACTCAAACCTCTGCTTCCCCCAATGATATAACGAAGGTCCTCCTCTGGAGTTTCACGAACGACGCTGAACATTCCAAGCTTGTCTTCCCCTGCTTCGACAATGCCTAGACCTACCGTGTTCCACCCTTTGGGTAGGGGGTCAGCTATTGAGAACTCCATCGTCTGGGTGTCGAGAACAAGCAAATGATTCTTGATTTCATTCACCACCAACTCCCAGTAAACGCAGCCACAAGCAAATTGGCTCCCGAAAAACAATGGGTGCATCAGCGTCATCATGGTCGACTTTGTCATGGTCGACTCGCCCTTGGCAAGGAGCAAATCCCTAAAGCTCTGGCATGCAGCGGCGCGCCATTCTCCGGTGCTTGAAGAGAAGACGAAGATGTATAGCTTGATTTTGCAGCGTGCAAACCATATCACCCTGAACGCCGACTCTTCTGCGTCCTCCTCGCTGGGGGGAATGAGGATGGGCTCGCACCTGCGCCCCAAATATATGGAGACCGGGTCCTCCACCAAAGCGGCTAGATCGTCGGGCAGCGGGGGGAGCAGGATGTACCGGCGGTGCAAGGGGTCGCACACCACGAGCTCCGTGAATGCCGGGAACAACTCGTCGTCGTCCTCATCGGTTTCACGGTCGAGGAGGACGCGCCCGTCGCGGACATCCTGGACAGCCCAGCGGCAGTGGGAGGGGAGGAAGGAGAAGGTGAAGTCGGCGGCGAGGGAGAGCGCGCGGCCGGCCGGCGCGGAGGGGTGAGGCGGGACGGCGGGGTGGAACCCGTCGTCGCTGTCGAGGAGGCCGAGGAGTGGCGGGGCGTGGAGCCGACGGAAGCGGCGGAGGAAGGATTTTTCGGCGACGAGCCGGCGGAAGGAGACGCAGGCGGCGGCGGCGCGCGCGAGGTCTTCCGCGTCGGGCAGCCGGAGGAAGATCTCCGCGACGAGGTGGTCGGGGATGTCCGTCAGATGCGTCTCACTCCGACGGCTCGCAGTGGATGTTGCCATTGGCGTGGAGGAGTGGACAACGGGAGCTGGACGGCGGTGGCGGCGGCGGAAGAGGAGCCAGCCGCCGCGAACCCTCGTGGAGAATCCGGAGTGTGCTCCGTGCTGCCAAATGGGCCTTGGGCTGCCAAAGGAAGAGACATCTTTCTTTCCTTTTTCTTTCAGATAAAAATGAATAAATAAAACGTATGACCGGAAACACTTCATAAACGAGCACTCCAGTATCCCTACATATATAAATAGATACAGAAAGACCTTCTTCTTGTATGAATACGAAATGTAGAATATGATTATTTCGTGTATGTTTTAAATGTCGTGATTTCGAGTGATAGAAAATATTCCACACCGAAAAAAGAGTGATAAAAAATTTCGCACCAAGTGAAATTTTTATTAATGGAAACGATATGTAACAAAACTAGAGTCAATGGGACCTTCTACCTGTAGCCAGCAAAGAAATTTAACTGTAGGTCGACGATTCTTTATCCTATACAAATTGGGTAGTTGTGCCTTTTAAAAATTATATGCAATTATAGTTTTACTATGTGAAACTTGAAACTTGGTCAACCTGGTCTCTGTTTGGCATAATGGTGGACCTTCTGCTCGTTACACTTAGAGGTGGACATGGCATCTGAAGTTTTCAAACAGTGATTTTGAGTTTGACTTTGAATTCTATGATGATCTACACACATGAGCTTTAAAAAGTATGTGATTTTAACATGATTTATTGCACCACAGGTTCAGTTGCCACAGCTACAGTCCCTCTCCATCCCCACCCAGATTGCAGGGGAACGGGAAAGGATGATTTCAACTTATACTTATATCGTACACACACGTCAATGGAGCTACACGTCAATCTCCATCAGGTGAGCACTAAGTCGCGCTGGTCGTCTCCCCTCCCCGTTCTCTGTAGCAGGAAGGGCGATTTTTGAGTTCACCCGGCCGAGCCACCTTCTCGCCGTCGATCCGGTCGGATCCCTCGCCCTCCGGCGGCCGCCTCGGCGGCGGGAGGGTGGGGGATCCCCGCGTCACGCGTGTACATAAGGGAGGTTCCTTTGGGGCAGCCGGCGGCGCCGTGGAGGCGAAGGTGGCGCTGGTGTGGTTTTTGTTGCAGATGCTTCTCCTCCCCGGCGGCGGCGCTCGTGGAGCTCCGGGCTGGTGCGTCTGCTCCTCCGACACCCGCGGATCGGCGGATCCGCGCCGTGTCTCGATCTGCTGCCAGATCCAGTGGCGGTCTCCGTCCTGGCAGTGGATTTGCTCGGATCCCGGGGCGCGCGGGGTTCCTCGACTTCGTCCTGCGGCGGATTTGAAGACGACTCCGGCAAGGAGGTGTGGATGGGACAGGGGGCGCTCGCCCCGGCCGTTCATCGTTTCAAGCTCCGCCGCGGCGCGGCGGGCGGGCACGGCGGCGTCTCTCATAGGGCAAAAGCATCCCTGACAGCGGCAAGATGGAAGGTGGTCTTCTTCAGCTCCGACGCCGGCGTGGTCGGTGCTCCCGCAGCTTCTGGATCCTCCTCCTCCTCGTATGTGTGTTCTTTTTCTTCGATCTATGTACTGTGTATGTGGATGTTCTTGGTGAATATATGAGGAAGTTGGTTGTGTGCAAAAAAAAAAAATCTCCATCAGGTGAACTGATTTTTTTCCATCAGTCCGAACGCTAGACGCCGCTGTCGGCAACTCTTTTGCCAAGTCCTCTGCATAAAACTGCATTGCAGATTTGTCGGTGATCTTTCAGTCTCGTAACAAGCAGGATTATTAAATTGATCCTCGAGTACAGTACTTGCCAGTGGCCAAGTGGATGGAATGCAACACGCTTATTAGCGCCGCCGACAGGGATAAGGATCTATTCCATGATCAACCAAGCCTACTACCTCTAGAGATAATCTAGCTAGTTATAAACTACCAACGGTCCATAACTCCATGGCCCTAAGTCACACGAGATAGGAACGGTATCCATCCGTCAACATATACCTTCTTCATGCCCCTACGTGATTCGTCGCACTGATCAATATTATCCCACCTAGACAGAACAGATCAGATAAGGTCCATGTCACATACTACAAGTGCCAAAGCCTCCTGAGTCCTGACAGTGGCTGCTTAAACTGTAGCCATGTTAGTACATCGTGCAAAAGCTGATCAGAACTTGATAAACTTCAATGCCACGTTATAAATTAGGAAGGGATAGCACCAACATGACTGACTGGCGTTTTAACCCACCGAATTCTAAAATCCTAGACACGGCCAGAGCTCATGAAAGGAAGAGCAATGCGCGACACAATTCATGAGCACCGACCAACGAGTCGTCAACTGTAGATTAGTTATGACGTCGCGTAGGCAAGGCAAGGCGATGGGATCTGCGCCCAAGTCCACGCCGCCAGAATCACACAAAAAACATGGAGCTCCGAGGATGGGAATGTTAGTCTGGCTACGATTCCGTCGAACCTGTGCAAACAGGACAATGAATTAATATTCAGACAGCTCAAACTGTACACATTAAAAGAGTTCAGAAGCAAACTAATGCTTCTGAATTTTGCTCCATGGAAAAAATTGTGGAGGCTACATGGTACATGGTGTTACATGCAAAAGCATAATAGCATTTGTCCCGCAGGTAATCATATTGATCTGGACTGAGTTTGAGATATGTAACTGCAAACTTCCGCTTTTATGTATTTTAGTTTGCAGTGCAATTTGCAATGTAAGTTGGAATACACAGCCATGCAGAGGCATGTAGACATAAATAAATGAGTCTAACAAGTGACAAACTTCTAACTTAGGCCAATCTAAGAAATAATTATGGAAGGAAAAAAAAAGAATCATGGGTCTTGGCCAATCAACGAACTCTGTGTCTGTGTGTGCCCTCTACCATCCTACATAGATTAATACTTATATTCGACATGCATTGACAGACTCATAAAGAGGCAGGTTAAATGGCCCATCTAGGAGCATGCAACTGATCTTATGAAGCTGATTCGAATTGAAGAGATTGTGAGCAAAGTATGTTCTTGCTATAAAAAGCAGTGAGTGAGTCAGGCTCTTATCTATGGCCGTAGCAATTATGCAAATTCGTTTGAAAATAACAACTGAGATGAAATTATAGCCGTGGAGATGACTAAAAGTCTAAAAGAAACGAGAAGGGGGGCATATTCATATAAGAATTTTCAGCTCAGATTGCACATAATCAAGAGTTTATGAGCAAAATGGAACAAATTATCAGGGGCCATACACATAGTATACAGAATTACAGGCAGAAGCACTGAAGCAGAATAGCATCTGTCCCAGTGGTAATATGGATCTCAACTGAATTTGACACATGTAGCTGCAAACATAAACAAACGAGTCCTGGAAAACTCGGATCATAAAAAAGTGGTACCTTTGTGTCGCAGGACTTCCTATATTACCTAAAGTCAAACAAACCTCTAACTTAGAAGTTATATCACCAAAGGAAAACGAATCAGGAGTCCTGACAGTCACAATCGACAGACTGGGTGTGCCCCCTACCATCATACAGAGATTAATGCTTACATTTGACATGTATTATAGACTCGGAAAGAGGCCGGTGAAATGTTCAAACTATCTAAAAAGGAAAGAAAAAACTGGGTGCACCGCCTATAACTGACCTTATGAGGCTGATTCAAATCAACCAGCTTGTGGCACAAGCTGTTCTTGCTGCACAGAGCCGAGTCAGGCTCTTATTTGTGACCGTAGAAATTATGCAGATTTATTTCAAAACCACATCGAATATAGATGTAAAGATGACTAAAAGTCTAAAACTTTCTCTTCTGCATCTTTACATTTAAAAATAGAAGAGAGAGAAGATAAGCCGTGCTTGCAAGAGAACGAATTTATGAGCTGAGTGAAGTAAACGAAAGGTAGACTGGATCTATAGTTCTATACTAGTATTCCTTCTACACCTTGAACATAAGTATTAATCGAAAATAATTGTCGTGATATAGCATTTCCGTGATTTCACTAGGCCTAAAATGACAATGGATGCATAAGCTATGTGAAAGATCTTATCTCTTCCATATTCCCTCCAAACACCGACTGGAACAAACAAAACAACAAATCACAATCATGTTCCCGAGCATGATTAGCTTTACCCACAAGCACACAAAAATGAACCAGTGCTAAATCATGTAAAAAAGAATGACCAATCATAATATTGAACTATTAATCATTAGACAAGCTGCGTGCGAACTATGAAGAGAAGGACAATCCTATGAGGCAATAGAAAATTTACCACTTCATATTGTTGGCGAAGACAACGATGGCGGGAAGTTGGTATATATCCACGTCTTGGAATAGGCAGACCCGGAAGATTTACTGCAAACCTTCGCAAGCTGCAACGTCTTGACATCAACTGAGATATATTCCAGATCTCCCAGTTGAGGAGATGAGTCCACGAACTGCATGGCTCCAAATTTTCCTAGGAGCAAGTACCTCCCGGTTGCAGCTTTGATGTCAGGCATACACCCGAACCTATTGAGATTGTCCTCTCGAGCTGCCACTGGCCAGAACTCTCACATTTGTTTCCCTCTATGTAATACAGAGAACAAACTTTCCAGTTTTAACATGGATACTAAACAGTCCAAGCCTGCCTTCCCCTGCCTCCACAATGGCTAGAGCTAGCGGACACAATTCTGTAGGTGGGGTGTCAGAACCGGAGAACTCCATTCTCCGGGTGTCAAACACAAGCAACTCTTTCTTCTCTATCGCAGTGGACTCCCAATAGAAGCAGCCATAAGCGTAATGGCGCCCATAAAAGTCAGGGTCGATTGGTGACACCATGGTCGACTCACCCCGTTCAAGGAACAACTCATTCCATTCCTTGGATGCAGCAGCTTGCCACTGTCCGGTGGTCGAAGAGTAGACGAACGCTGCCAGCCTAGTATTGAAATGTGCCATCCACATCACACCGAATGCCGTCTCCGCATCGTCGTCGAGGGGAACGAGGAAAACCTCACACCAGGACTTGCGTGCCGTGGCCGGGTGTGCGACCGAAGCGGCTAGGTCATCGGGTACTGGGGGAAGCAGGGCGTACTTCCGATGCAAGGGGTCGCACACCGCGAGCTCCGTGGAGAACGGGGGCTGCTTGCCTTTGCCGGGGCGGACGAGGAGGACGCGGCCGTCGCGGATGTCAGAGACGACCCAATCGAGGTGGTTGGGGATGAAGGAGAAGGAGAAGTCGGCGGCCGCGGCAAGGGCGCGGGCGACGGGCGCGGAGGGGTGAGGCGGAAGGGCGGGGTGGAAGCCGTCGTCGTCGAAGAAGGCGAGGAGGGGCGGGTCGTGGAGGCGGCGGAAGCGGCGGAGGAAGGCTTTGTCGGCGACGAGCCCGCGGAAGGAGACGCAGGCGGCGGACGCGCGCGCGAGGTCTTCCGCGGCGGGCAGCCGGAGGAAGATCTCCGCAACGAGGTGGTCGGGGATCTCCGTCAGATGCGTCTCACTCCGACGGGGCGCAATGGAGGTCGCCATTGGCGTGGAGTAGCGCAGAACGGTAGCTGGACGCGCGCGGCGGCGGAAGAACTGGCCGTCGGAGGAGGCAGCCGCCGGAAACCCTCGAGATGGAGCGAGCTGCTACTGGAGCTGAGAGAAGAGTGTGTGCTCCTCTGTGCTGCCTAGATGGACCTTTTGTTTTTTGAAATGGGCCGAGACCCAAGATGGGCCTTAGACGGTCGGACTGTGTAACGGGCCATGTGCAGCCAAAACGTGTCCGTCCGGGGCAGATAAATACACATCCTGCCTCCGCCCTACGCAAGTTGCAGCCGCGACACGCACGGGGCCATACTGTTTGTTTTCCCCATGCACACTGTGAACCGCTGCTGCTTGCAATCTCCATCGCTCGAAAGAAATAATGAATTTGATTAAGAATATTTTTAATAATCCTTCTAAATATTCATTAAGTATTTTGAATTACAAAAAGATAAAATTAATTTTTTAAAGAATCCTTTTAATAAATAATCACATAAATTTAGGAAAATTTATCAGGTAAGTCCTAAAGTTTATAAATAATACTTATGATGTTCAGAATGCTTAACTTTCATGTATGATATTAATGTTTTGAAACTAAACTAGTATCTTTAAATGGATTTTCTCAAATAAAATAAATAATATTTTAGAATGATATTTTCATAGAGGAATCCTAGAATATTCTAGATAAAATATAAACATCTATACGTATTATTCTAAGAACTTTGGTGATTATTAATCAACACTTCAAGCAATTCTAAGTAATAAAATAAATTTATACTCGATAAAATTTGGTCACTTACTAAATTAATCTTCACTGTTATTATGTGATTAAGTAAAATCACTTAAGTACTATTATTAATACCTTATAACTTAAATAAAAGTGATAAATACTTCATAAATACATATCGCTTCAAAATAATTTAATAATCAAATAACCCATATCAAATCCTAAAACTCTATGTATGCACCAATTCAACTTGTTATCAACTCCTAAAGACATGAATGTCATCACCTAAAGGTAATGAAACTATTCTAAGTCTAGTAAATACGACATTATCGAAGTATCGTATGACAGAAATTCGCTTTGGAGCTCGGGCTCATATGCTCCCGTTATTTTCGACAAAATTTAGCAAATTGAAAACTCATCAAAAAATTCCGAAAAAAATCATGCATGTACCTGACCATGTTGCGCACCACCATGATTTTTTTCGCGCCGAAATGACATCGTATGCGCCCTGTACAAAAATGACAAATTTCCTGTCAGATTTGAGATTCAAAATTTGAATTTTTCTGACACGAAATTTGTCATTTTTGTACAGGGCGCGTACGATGTCATTTCGGCGCGAAAAAATCATGGTGGTGCGCAACATGGTCAGGTACATGCATGATTTTTTTCGGAATTTTTTGATGAGTTTTCAATTTGCTAAATTTTGTCGAAAATACCGGGAGCATATGCTCCCGGGAGCCAAAACGCTGCTCTGATCGTATGATACATAGTTTACACTTGTGAGTTTGGGTATTTTTTGGTTAGTTTACGATGCATCTCATGCCTATGAATAGTAACATCTTGATAGAGTTTTCAGTAATCCTTATCGAGACATTTTTATCAAATTATTTGCATTCTATTATACAATATCATATGCATCAAAATAAATTATTACTTCGAATGATGTGAATTTATATATATATGTTGGTGGGTGATGAAACCATAGTATGATTGATGTGGTGGAGGTTCCATCGTACTGAAAAGTATGAAACTAGGATTAATCACCAATGTCATAGTGATCCATGACCCGTATTGACAACGTTTACCATGAGATCTGCTATGGACGGTAAAATCAGCTGAATCTTCTCCCTTTAACATATCCTCGGCAGGCTAAACATGGTTGGGTCGTTGCGGCGGCCAACTTCCAGGCCAATCCAGAGAATTTTGCACCACACATGTGCAACACACCGGACATCCGGGCGAGGTACCGTACTTCTAGTCCATCCAGAGAGCTGAGCCACACAAGCGCCCACTAGATAGTTCAGATAGTTCAGCTCCTCACGCCCCGAGACCGGGCCTAGTCAAAACAGCCGTCGCACGCGCATATAAACCGCAAGACGTATACGCGCAAGGAGTTAACAAGCAGGCATAAGCTATCACAACAGAGTGAAAAGATAGTACTCCTCAAATACATAGTCGCTGAATAAGATGTATATTGAGTGGCAATAATATGAGTCATAGGGAGTAGTAATTTATGCAAAGTGACATATCCAAATTGGTCTTTATTTATGAAGCATGGAGATGTGAAGTTTCTTTTTAGGGAAGCATGGAGATGTGAAGGTTTTTTTTTTGTTTTCGAGGGAAGCATGGATTTTTTTTTTAGGGGTAGGGAAGCATTGAGGTTTTTTTTTTTTTTGAGAATAGGGAAGCATTGAGGTGTGAAGGTGACTTGAGGCAAGCATGAATTGTTTTTCTTTTTGGGCCAGAGAGTTATTTGGGCGAGGCAAGCCATGAGGAGGACTGCAGCCAAGGCCCATGTCGGCAGTACACAAAAGAAGGAGAGAAAAAGATCTCCAGGGGCACACAACCGACGCCTCCCATTCCAGTCCAGTCTCGGCGAGGGTTCCCGGCGGCCGGCTCCTCCGCTGCCCTCCGTCTTCCGGATCCTCCGCCCTCCGGCGACCGGGCGGGAAATGGCCCTGGAGCTACCGGAGATCCCGGGCCACCTCCTGGCGGAGATATTCCTCCGGCTGCCGGCCCCAGAAGACCTCGCGCGCACCTCCGCCGTCTGCGTCGCCTTCCGCCGCCTCGTCACCGACGGATCCTTCCTCCGCCGCTTCCGCCGCCTCCACGACCCGCCTCTCCTCGCCTTCCTCGACCTCGTAGGCTTCCACCCCGCCCTCCCGCCCCACCCCTCCGCGCCCGCCGCCGCGCCCTCGCCGCCGCCGCCGACTTCACCTTCTCCTTCCTCCCTGCCCGCTGCGGCTGGATCGTGCAGGACGTCCGCGACGGCCGCGTCTCCTCGCCCGCGACCATGGAAAGGATGAGCGGCCCCCGGTCTTCAGGGAGCTTGTGGTGTGCGACCCCTTGCACCGCCGGTACGTCCTGCTCCCCTCGGTTCCCGACGCCCTGGCCACTTCGGTTTTGCACCCGGCACCCACGCTACGCATGCCCTGGTGTGAGCCTTTCCTTGTCCCCCTCGGCGAGGATGAGGATGAGGCGGCGGCGGCATTGGGAGTGATCTGTGTGGTACATTGTGAAACTAAGCTGGCCACCTTCGTTTTCTCTTTGAGCACGGGACAATGGCGAGCCTCGGTGTGCAAGAGTTGGAGTGATTTGCGGGCACTGAATTCACCGCTGGACCCTATGTTTCTCAGGCGCCATTACGCCTATGGCTGCTTCTACTGGGAGTCCACCATGATTGAGAGGAAAGACTTGCTCGTGCTTGACACCCGGAGGATGGAGCTCTCGATCGCTGACCTCCCATCCAGAGGATGGGGTGTGCTAGGAGTGGCTATTGTGGAGGCAGGGGAAGGCAAACTTGGCCTGTTTGGTATACGTGATGGACCTGCAGGTGGCAAACGTGATCTCTGTTATACAATTAGGGGAAACAAAGGCCAGAGTTCCAGCCAGTGGCATATGGTGAAGACAATCTCACTATGTTCTGGGGGTATAAGTCATATCAAAGCTTCAACAGAGAGGTACTTTCTCCTGATAAGTTCGGAGGTCCCACGGCGCGTAGGCTCATCTTTTAAGTTGCCAGAACTGGAATATTTCTCCATGGATGTCAAGAAATTACAGCTTGAGAGGGTCTGTGTGAAACCTTTCGGGCCAGCCTTGTCTAGGACGCGCATATATACCAACTTCCCGCCATCGCTGTTGTCCTCACCAACAATATGAAATGGTAAAATTTTACTGCATGCTCGTTATGTCCTTACTTTCAAAGTTATCACACAACTTGTCTAATGCTCAAATAGTTCATTTTTGTAATTGGTCGTTCTTGTTTACACGATTCACTAGTGGGTATTTTTCTTGTGTTTGTGGGAAAGCTAATCAAGCTTAGGAGCATAATTGTTTTTTCTTGTCTTGTATGGTCTAAATGCTCTCATGCATCACTATTATTCTAGGACTTGTGAAATCACAAAAATACTAGATCTTATTATTTTCAGGAATAGTTTTATGGTAGGGGTAAAGGAGAAGGAATGCACTCCAGTTTATCTTTGAATTGTTTAACATCAGCAAAATTCAATACAGTCAAGCACGACTCATCTTGTCCACTTCCTTTTCATAAATATAAGGAGCCAGAAAAGTTGTCTTCACATTAAAAAAAATTGTCGTGATTTTTGAAATAAATCTGCCTAACTGGTGCTTTCACAAATAATAGCCCGAGTCACTGATCTGAATAGCAAGAACAGTGTGTACTCACAAGCTGTTTAATTTGAACCAGCCTCATAAGAACAGCTACAGGCTTCACATATATCATTTGTTGACTGTGGCTACTAAGACCCCTGATAGATTTCCTTCCGTGACCTATGTTCAATTGTTTTCTATGAAACACACCTATGTTAGAAGTTTGTTATATACTTGGTAGGAAGCCACCAATTTAGCACGACTTATGATTTCCAGGGTTCGTTTCTTTTGTGTACATGCGTCTGGCTATGTGTTCCAACATGGATTGCAAATTACAGTGCTACACACAGAAAAGTGTGACTTTGCAGTCATATATTTGAATTCTAGTTGAGATCAGTATCACCTATGGGACAAATGCTATTCTGGTTATGCTCCTGATACTGTTATGCGTAGCCCAATATAAGACTTATAACATGTTCCTTGTAGCTCTTAAGGTCCTGAATATGTGTACAATTTGGTTGTTCTTGTTTACTTGTGGTTATTTCTCTTGTGTTTGTGGGAAAGCTAATCAAGCTGGGGAGCATAATTGTGATTCGTTGTCTTGTTTGGTTTAAATGCTCTTTTAAGATAACCAGAGAAGATCTTTCACGCAGCTCATGCATCCACTATTATTGTGGGACTATAAAATCACAAAATTCTAGGTAGCATTATTTCCAAGGAATAGTTTAATTGTAGGGGTAAAGGAGAAGGAGTGCAATTTATAGATCCAGTATACCTTTGTAGTGTTTCACTTCAGCAAAATTCATTACAATCAAGCACGACTCATCCTTTTCAGTTTCTTTTTATAGTTACAAGGTGGCACAAAAGTTTTTTTTGTTTTGAAATAAATCTGCCTAACTGGTGCTGTCGCAAATAACAACCTGATTCACTGCTCTGAATAACAAGAGCAGTGTGTGCTCACAAGCTGTTTGATTTCAATCAGCCTCATAAGATAGGTTTCATATTTATCATTTTTGAATGTGTACCCTGATAGATTTCCTTCTGTGACCTAAGTTAGATTTTTTGCGATGAAACACACCTAAGCTAGAAGTTTGTTATACTACTAGTTAATTTACCAAGTCCTGCAAATCAAAATTACCAATTTAGCATGACCTAAGATTTCCAGGACTCGGTTTCTTTTTGTGTACATGCCTCCGTCTAGCTATGTGTTCCAACTTCCATTGCAAATTGCAGTGCTATACACAGAAAAGTGCTACTTTGCATTCACATATTTCAGTTCCAGTTGAGATCAAATCACATATGGGGCAGTTGCTATTCTTGCTTGTGATACTGTTATATCTGGCCCAACAGAAGACCTACAACATGTTCCTCTTATCTTGTAAGCTCTTGAATGTGTGCACAAATTGGATACAGAATTCCTGCCACCATTGTTGTCTTCACCAACAGTATGAAGTTGTAGACTTTCTACTGCGTCCTAGTTATGTCCTTCCCTCCGTACTTATCGCACAACTTGTCTAATCCTTGATAGTTCATTGTTGCACTTGGTCATTCTTGTTTACATGATGCAATATTGGTTATTTTTCTTGTTCTTGTGGGAAGTTAATCATGCTCATGAACATAATTGTGAGAAACCAACTTCCACATATCTCATGCATCCACTATTATTGTAGGCCTCATGAAATCACAAAAGTACTAGGCCACAACAATTAATTTCAAGAAATAGTTTTAGTGTCAAGGTACTAGAGATGGAATGCAAGTGTAATCTAGTTTACCTTTGGAGTGTTTTACCTCAGGAAAAAAAATCATTTCACTCACTGAAGCATGACTCAGGAGGCAGAGAGGCAGAGAAGTTTTAGTTTGGTCATCTTCGCATATATCTTTTTTCTCATGATGTTGTGTTGAAATAAATCTGCCTAATTGGTATGGTCACACATACATGAATGACAGCATGAGCGAGTCACTGCTCTGGATAACAAATCTATGACTTGTTGATTGTGACTAACCAAGACCCTCTGATGCATCTCCTTCGGTGATGTAAGTTAAAAGTTTTTTTGTTTGTTTGGAACTCCCCTCTGATGTATCTCCTTCGGTAAGCTAGAAGGTTTCTTCTTTGAAACTGACCTAACATAGAAGTTTGTTGCTACTTGGTAATATATGAAGTCTTCCTAAAAAGGAAACCAATGAAGTCCTAAAACAGGAACTACCAATTTAGCACGACCTATTGTTTCCAGGACTGGTTACCTTTTTATGTCTAGTACTTTGCATGCCTCTGTCTAGCTGTGTGTTGCAACTTGCATCGCAAAATACACTTATAAACACGGAAAAGCAAGCCCTTGCAGTCACATGTTTCAAGTCCAATTGAGATCAACATCACCAGTGGAACATATGCTATTCTGCTAATGCTTATCAATCCCAACATAAGACATGTAGCTCGTATAAAACTCTTGAATCGATATGTGTACAAAATTGGACCCAAAATTCTGCTCTGCTGTCTGAACTTCTGTCTCGTTTGTGCAGATTCGACGGAGCCTTAATCTGATCAGCGTTCTGAATTCAAAGCAACTATGATTTCGATAGTGTGGAGTTCTCGCAGAAGTGACCGCCTTGCCTGCAAGACGACACAATCTACATTGCTTCACCCTTCGGTGGTCGTGTCTATGTTTCGGTTAATTAGTGTAAGATCGTTGTGGATGTTCTCTGCCTAAGAGTCTGCAAACTAACAGTGTTAGCAGTGGCCATGTCTATGTTGTTCTTCCTATCATGCCAAAGAGTGTGACACTGAACTTAAAGGTCCCAATCAATCAAGAACTACTTGTATCAATTATTCTTCACTATTCGAGCATCTTTCTTGTCTGTTGCTCCTCTACCCTGCATGTTTTCCAGATGACGTCCAGAATGCAAGCCCAACAAAGCTTGTGGCGCTGGAGATCAGGTAGGAGCGAGCAGGCTGGGGCGTCGCCGTCATGACAAGCTTGTGTTTCTTGCCGTACTTGGGGCGAAACATGGTCGCGTGGAGGATGCAGTTGTGGTCGTCGGTGCTGGCGTTGCACGAGCAATGGTGCTTAGCTGGCGAGGTGATCTCTTCAATCGCTGTGAACGTCAGTTGGCAGAATTACGAGTCCACATGAACTTCTGGCTGGTGAGGTGATCTCTTCAATCGCTGTGAACGTCAGTTGGCAGAATTACGAGCCCACATGAACTGTTAGAGATGATCCCTTGTGTATTTCGAGTGTAACAACATGATCTTTAATTAGAAAATATTCACATTAAAGAAAATGAGAAACATAACATGACTATAGGTGTAAGTCTCATCAGGTATGGTATAATATTTGCCCGTAGCTAACGGATGGATAATTATGGAATACAATTGAAGATTTTATAGGGCTCCTAACTCATTATTTTCACGGTGATATATATTTTCTATTCTAGACTATCGACGACCATCAGCTTCACGGTTGTCTATTAATCGTGTCTTCCTAAAATCATCATATATTCTAATATGGAAATGACTTCTAAACCCTGAAAATGAGAAACATCTTTAGTTCTCCAATATGTTGTAAAAACATAACATGACAACAAAGAAAGTTTGATACACAAATGGGAAACAGCGTGAAAGCAACTAGTTGTACCCGCACCTCCTTGTCAGATGTCCCGCTTCGAAGTTTTTAAAACTTTCGAAATAAATCATGGACATAGATTATGTTATGTGTTGTGCACCCACAAATTCTCGTCCAAAATGTCCATATGTGACCTGTGCAAAAAAGAGAAAGATCTACGTGAATAATACCATGTGTTATTCACACTTTATTTGTTATTTTTGCACAGGTCACATATGGTAATATTTTTGGATAAAAATTTGTGGGACACAACATAATCTATGCCCATGATTTATTTCGCAATTTTTGAAAATTCTTAAGTAGGGCATCCGGTAATAGGATGCAACTAGTTGCAAATTATAGTTACCGTGAAAGATATCTCGTTCCAGCACTTTCCTAGGATGAAAACAAACTGGTGCAAAATTTAGCAAGGAATACTTATATACTCAAGGATACTTTAGTTTGGAATGGTGATCCCCCAGATTTATATTACCTGATGTAATAAATGATGTAATGATCCTGATTTGCATTAGACTTGCCATAAGGAGTTGAGGATCACTTACCTAGAGTCAAATTTCTTTGCCAACTAGAAATAGGAGGTTCTTTTGTTGCTACGCACTCGTTTCATTCATTAAAAAAAACACTTGGTGGTATATTTCCATAACAAGAAACTTAATAAGTAGAAAAATTAAAAAATATATGTTGTATAATCATGAATAAAATCCAAAGGCTGCACAAAATTTTCAAGTTAACATCCAACAGGAACTGAATTTTTTTTGTACGACCCGGTATGGATAGCTATAAGGCTCATCTGGGCAGGACAGAGAATCACACCGCCCATTCTCCCAAATATATTACAGTTTAGAACCAAATCAAATATATTACACAAATAATGTTTAATTCTCAGTTGTGTCATCGTCATAGTATTTTAAGTTCACCGCAAGATCATTGTTTGAAAACTTCAAATAGCATGCCCATCTATTAGGTATGGTATAGTATTTGCCCACAACTATTGGATGTTATTAAATCAAACTTAAGATTTTGTAGGGCTCAATAGAAATTACCTCGTTCCAAATTGTACTTTTCACGGTGGTATAGATTAACTATTTTTGACCATCCATGACGTAGTTTCACGGTTGTTTATTGATTGTGTCTTGCCGAAATTAGTTTATATTCTGCTATGGAAAATGAGTACTAAAAACTACTAACATATTGATTTTCCAATTTGTTGTGAAAACACAACACGGCAATAGAGAAAGTATGATAAACAAATGAGAAAACATACAAAAAGTATGGTAAACAGATGATAAACAAATTATCATGATCGTCGGGATTCCAAAAAGAGACTAAGTTGCCAACTTTGTAGACCCACATTCTAAAACTAAAACTGCATATAATTTAAAAAATGTGCAACTACCTAGTTTGCATTGGACAAAGAATCGACCACAAAAATTCAAAAAAAAAAAAGAATCGACCACAAGGAATTATCCAGCTATACAAATTGACGGATCATTTGTTGCTACGACTCGTTTCCGTCAATTTAGAAACACTTTTCACTTGGTGGTAAATATTTCCATCACACAAAACTTATACTCCTATTACTTAAACAAAAGTAAGAACAATTCTGTTGTATATTCATGGATGGTTTCAAGTTAATTTTGAACTTTTATTATCCGGCACTGCAGCAGTTCGAAGTTTCCTCTTTTGCACGACGGACGGGCCGGCATTAGCGATATCCATTCCAAGGCCCATCTGGGCAGCACGGAGAATTGCTCAGCTCATTCTCCCAACTCGAGCAGCACTCCCTCCTGTCTTCCCCCATCTTTTCGAGCGTTCCCGGCGGCTAGCTCCTCCGCCGACGCCGGCCTCCACGCCAATGGCGACCAGCAAGAGAACTGCGTCGCCTATGATGGAGATCCCCGATCACCTTCTGGCGGAGATCTTCCTCCTGCTACCAGCCGCAGAAGACCTCGCCCGCGTCTCCGCCGCCTGCGTCGCCTTCCGCCGCCTCGCCACCGACGGCTCCTTCCTGCGCCGCTTCCGCCGCCTCCACGCCCTGCCACTCCTCGGCTTCCTCGACCTCGACGGGTTCCACCCCGCCGTCCCGCCTCACCCTTCCGCGCCGGCCGCCCGCGCTCTCTCCCTCGCCGCCGACTTCACCTTCACCTTCCTCCCCTCCCACTGCCGCTGGGCCGTCCAGGATGTCCGCGAAGGACGCGTCCTCCTCCATCGTCTACTCGCCCACCACGGGAAGCTCCCGGTCTTCAGGGAGCTCGTGGTGTGCGACCCCTTACACCGGAGGTACGTCCTGCTTCCCCCATTGCCGGACGACCTAGCCGCTTCGGTGGAGGACCCACTCCCCATATTTTGCGCTCCCAACCTCATTTCCCCCAGCGAGGAGGACGGGGCGGCGGAAGAAACAGCGTTCAGAGTCATCTGGTTGGCTTGTTGCAAAGTCAAGTTATCCATCTTCGTCTTCTCTTCGAGCACCGGACAATGGAGTGCCGCTGCATCCCAGGGCTTCAGGGATTTGCTTCTTGCCAAGAGCGAGTCGACCATGATGACACTGCAGTGCGTGATCGGGCGCCATCATGCTTGTGGCTGCGTCTACTGGGAATTGATGACGAATAGTCGTAGCTGCAACGAGTTGCTCGTTCTTGACACCCGGAGGATGGAACTCTCAATAGCTGACCACCCACCCAAAGGATGGAACATGGGAGGTCTAGGGATTGTCGAAGCAGGGGAAGACAGGCTTGGGATGTTTCGTATCTTTGAAGGAAATGCAGAAGATGACCTCCGTTATATCGTTGGGGGAAACAGAGGTTTGAGTTCCAGCCAGTGGGAGGTGGAAAAGACAATCTCACTAGATCCTGAGTACCGGTATTGGATCCGAGCTGCGACAGGGAGATACTTGCTCCTAGATAAGAGAGAAGCCCGGTCGTATGAATGCTATTCGCAGGATGGGCCATACATGGAATATTTCTCACTGGACGTCCAGACATGGCGGCTTGAGAGGGTTTGGGGGTAAACCTATGTGGTCTGGCACATCAATGCCACGCTTATATACCAATTTCCCACCATCGTTGCTGTCTTCACCAACAGTATGAAGTGGTAAACTTTTCTTCCATCCTAGTTTTTTCTTTGAACAGTCTATTGCATCCTACTTATCTGCTTCCCTTGATAGTACCTCTCAAATTTCTAATGCTTGACAACCTATTATTGCAATTGGACCTGTTCTATTAGTAGTGGGCATTTTTCTAGCCCTTGTTTGAGAGCTAATCAAACTCGGGAACATAACTGTGATTCATTGTCTTGTTTATATACCAATGGTCGTTTTTAAGATAACCAGAAAAGAGAAAATAACTGTGACATAGCTTATGCAACGCCTATTAGTATTATCTTAGGCCTCATGAATTCGTAAAATCGCAACAGTTGTTTTTGTGGAATAGTTTGTTTGGTCAAGGAAATGTAGAAGGAATACAAGTATATATCCAGTTTATGGTCAATACTCTGGTTATATACTTCGACATACAGATTTTAAGATAAGCAGAACAAGAGAAAATAACTGTGACATGGTTTATGCATCGCCTATTAGTAATATCTTAGGCCTCATGAGTTCGCAAAAATCACAGCAACTGTTTTTGTGGAATAGTTTATATGGTCAAGCTAATGTAGAAGCAATACAAGTATATGTCCAGTTTACATTTGGAGGGAAGCAAATTGTCTCCCTTCCCTACTCTAAAGGCATAGAAGTGCCATTGTACATCCTAGCCCTTATTTCTGTGACATAAGCTAGTAGTTTGGTATACGAGGACTCATTTCTTAATGTTTACATGCATTTTTCTAGTTATATATTCCAACTTACAGATTTATTTTTCAAGTAAAATGAGCATGGCTCCAAGTTTCGTGAACAAAACAAAAGTATTGATAGAAGCTCATACAAATCAAACAGAATAAGAGCTGAGTGCCAAACCAGCATACCAGCTCGTACATAAAACTTGTAACTCAACCTATTACATTTTCTTGGCTCTATCCATTATCAATTGCGCCTCCTCCAGACTGTGAGTAGTCATACACCAACCAAGCTTAGTAGAAAATGGTTTAGCCGCAACTCCTGGCAGTCGTCCTTCTGAAGCGCCACCCATAAGCCATAAGTCCAACCAACGACAGCAGAATACACTACATTAGAGGATCATCGGAATTCATTAGTTTAAAACAAGTTGTATTCCTAACTTCCATAAGGATCAACATATGACCATTTGTACTATAGTTATCATACGTAGTTCCCTTACTTGGAAATGCATTGGCCGTCTACTACACAAATCTTCCATGGATTGTGATCCATTATTGAGCGAAGGCACAACCCAACACACTATTTACATATTTAGCTAAATGACATAAGAAAGACAGGCGATCCATTGATTTAATAGAACCACATAACTCACACCACTTTATTACCGTTCCAACCCCCTTTCCTTATATTGTCGTTTGTCAGTATGCAAATCCTGATACAAAGCCACATGAAACCTTAATCTTAAGAGGAAGCTTGGCTTTCCACAATTCCTTGTGCAGAACTGTGATCTTCAGGAAATTATGCAAGGCTTTCACTATGAATTGTCCAGATTTAAGCTACATATATCTGTCACCCCCTCAGTCAGAGCAACATTGGCACGGAGATCTTGAAACAGGAACCAACTTACAGACATTGCTATTTTGCAAATCACAATGCTACTCTCTCCGTTCCAAATGAAATGTCAAGCACATTTAGTACAACTGGAGTAGAGGGAGTAATAAACTCATGAAAGCAATGGTTTGCAGTTGCATATTCCAAATTCAGCCAAGATCAGTATTACCAATGAGAAAATACTATTCTGCTCCTGCATATTATACTTTTATTTCTAGGCCAATAGAAAACATATCATTCGCTCCATTTTCTCTTTAATATATGTACAATTTTATCCTAAAATTTGTTTCCGATGTCTAATTTTTTGTCCATCTTGTACAGATCCGGTAGAGTCCTACTCAGATCAACATTCATGTCCTCAAAGCTCAGGGTTATTGTGATTTCAACTCCGCTGGTTTCTCACAGATGTGGTGACCTTGTCTACAAGATGAGAAGCCACAGTGCTTCACTTGGTACTACTGGTCATGTCTATGTAGCTTTGGCTTTTACGCAACTTCTAGCTTCGGTTAGTGTAAGTTGTACCATCTCCCTGACTGATCAGCATTTGCAAGATGTATCAACAAGACTGCAGTTATAAGGAACCTTTTCCCTGACACCGGGAGAGAGTCTTTACCCATTTATGTGGTAGTTTAGTTAGTGACAACAGAGCAAAACAAAGACTTGGTTAGCCGGTCTGTTTTCTGTTTTATTTTGCCTGTCTAGGATTATCAATTCATGTTGCTGTTGAAGAAAGCGATATGATCATGGTTAAATACCATTTATGTCACTTGTGACTTTGCCCTGGACCGTTTGTTAACTTATTGTAAGTTATCTCTCGAGGTTCACTTTGTTGATGGTCCGGTAAACGGTGCATGCAATTTTATAAAGTCCAGCATATTTTTAATTAGATCAAATATGTTACAAATCTCATATTGTACCTTTGTAAGCTATTTGTGTCGATCATCATAGTATTCAATGGTATATGGAAAAACATTGCTTGAAAACTTCAAATAGTATGTCCATTTTCCACTAGTACGAAAAGGCCTACCGCTGGCGGAGGAAAATCAGGTACCGCTGGCGAACAAGTGCCCGCCAGCGATGCATACGCCAGTGGTAACAAATACCGCTGCCTGCCCGCCAGCGGTATAACACTTACCGCTGCCGCTGGCGGTCCTTTCTATGTCCGCCAGCGGTAACATATTAGGAATTAAAAAAACAAAAAACAATTTAGTTAATACATTTACTTATTACGAATAGGACCCAGATCTATTATCAGTTACAGACACCCCAGGAAACAAACAAATTACAAACGGGTCCCTGAGGATGCCCATCTCGATCTCCTCACTTGCGCCGCCGTCGCCCAGCTCGCCGGAGACCGGGCTCCGCCCCTCTGGCGCCTACACCCAGCGCCGCTTCGCCGAAGCTCGTTACCCGGCTCGAGGTCGTGTCGCGGGCGAGGTCATGGTCGCCCGGCTCGAGGCGACCGCCGCCCATGTTGCTCTCCTCAATCTAGATGGATTGAGGAATCAGACCTTGACAAGGAGGGAGCAGTGGAAGTGGGAGGTGTGGAGCAGCGGGTGGGCGGGTGCATCGATTTGGCGACTCCTTGGAGGCCTGCTCAAGAAAAAATGGTCAATTTTGAAGCTGGGGAGAAGAGGAAACGGATCGGTGGTTCGGGCACAGGTCGTACCTTGCGCGTCTCGAGACGGGCGCCGGCGAGAGAGAGCCGCCGAAGTATTGCCATCACGCGGACGCGACGGTCCAGGAGCAACGTCGAGCGAGCGCTGGATCTCGTCGTGGGAGAGGTCGCCGGCGCGCGGATGCGAGCTGGTCAACGCGGGCAGGCTAGATCAACGGAGCGCCAAGCGTGGCTACACGCCCGCATGCGCGCGGTGGCGAGCATGCTCAGCCACGCCGCCTCTCGATCTGGTCGCAGCAGACGAAGGGACGGGGGTGGAGAGGAAGCAGAACGAGGCGGACGGGGGGAGGTGGGAGGTTCCGCGGCGGGGCCGGGAATGAGAAACGCCGGGGGAGGCGCATCGAAGGAGAGTGGCGGCGCTCGGGAGGATGAGGGGAAGAGGGGGGAGCGATGGGGTTGGGACTTGGGTGCGTGCGTTGTGTGGTGTGGCTGGTGTGCCCTCTGGGTGTGGGGATTAGGTCAAGGAGTAGGTGGGCTAGGATGTGTTGGGCTGGCCGGTTGGGCTGGCCTGGCTGGCTGCCCCCAAAACATTTTTTTGTTGTTCTTTTCATTTTACAATTACAAATCATTTTCATAAAAGAAGATAGTTTTAGAAATAGGGTTTTACAAAACAAATGTACATGATTATTTTATTAAACCCATATTTGGCACATAGGTGTATCTAGGTCTGGGAAACAATGGTGCCAAACCGAGTTTTCAAATTAATTATAGAAATATCATTTCTATTTTCTAAGTACAAAAAATGACTTTTTTTGTGAAGCAAGTGCAAAAATATGGTGCAAAATGGCACCCATCTAATTATCACAAAGATTAGTCATCCCCAAGTATTAGGATTTTTCTTGATTTCTATCTAATTTCGCCTAGTTAAATGAGTTTATGTTGATTTTCTGAAATTAATACAAATTTGAACTACAAGTGTTTGATAGTTTGGTCTGATTTTTTAAAAAAAAAATCATTTTAAGGTCCACAACCAGTGGTTATATCACAGAAACATCGATAGTTTTAGAGAATTTGACCTCTTTCGATGAATAGTCATGGTGGCCATTTTGACCGTTTTTCGAAAAAAATCAAATAAAGTGAAAAAAAACACTCAAAAAATGATATCCTCTGGCATGGAGTCCTTTTATGTGTACTAGTTGCTATGAAAAATGATAAACTTGATTTTGGACAAATTGTTCAAAAAACTTCTTCACAAAAAGGTCTATCATGTATAAACATCTATAAGTTTCAAGCCAAATGACCAAGTTATGGCAAATCCCACGGCATAGTTTGTGATAAAGTTCTCATATTCGACAAATAGGTATGTCTTGGTATAGGAAGCAATGGTTCTGAAGGGATTTTACAAATTATTTTTGTAAATATCATTTTCCTTTTTCTAAGTGCAAAAATTGATGTTTTTTTTAACCAAGTACACAAAATATGGTGCAAATGACACCCATCTAATTATCACAAAGAGTAGTTCACATTTGATGGATAATCCCCAAGTATTAGGATTTTTCTTGATTTTTATCTAATTTCACCTAGTTAAATGAGTTTATGTTGATTTTCCGAAATTAATCCAAATTTGAACTACAAGTGTTTGATAGTTTGGTCTGATTTTTAAAAAAAATTCATTTTAAGGTACACAACCATTGGTTATATCACAGAAATATCGATAGTTTTAGAGAATTTGACCTCTTTCGATGAATAGTCATGGTGACCATTTTGACCTTTTTCGAAAAAAAATCAAATAAAGTGAAAAAACCCTCAAAAAAGATATCCTCTAGCATGGAGTCCTTTTATGTGTAAGTTGCTATGAAAAATGATAAACTTGATTTTGGATAAATTGTTCAAAACAATTCTTCACAAAAAGGTCTATCATGTATAAACATCTATAAGTTTCAAGGCAAATGATCATGTTATGGCAAATCCCACGGCATAATTTGTGATAAAGTTATCATATTCGACAAATATGTGTGTCTTGGTATAGGAAGCAATGGTTCCGAAGGGATTTTACAAATTATTTTTATAAATATCATTTTTCTTTTTCTAAGTGCAAAAATTGACGTTTTTTGTGAACCAAGTACACAAAATATGGTGCAAAATGACATCCATCTAATTATCACAAAGAGTAGTCCACATTTGATGGATAATCCACAAGTATTAGGATTTATCTTGATTTCTATCTAATTTCGCCTAATTAAATGAGTTTATGTTGATTTTTCGAAATTAATCCAAATTTGAACTACAAGTGTTTGATAGTTTGGTCTGAAATTTTGAAAAAAATCATTCTAAGGTACACAACCAGTGGTTATATCACAGAAACATCGATAGTTTTAGAGAATTTGACCTATTTCGATGAATAGTCAGAGAAACATCAAGTTACACATGCCAAGTTACCCCTGGCGGACGACATGCCGCGCCCGCCCGCGGTAAGTCACGTATTGCTGGCGGACAAGTAAAGACGTCCGCCAGCGGTAATTTGCTCGTTTCTGGGCCCAGCTGAGCCAACTACCGCTAGCGGCACGCCGCACCGTCCTTCAGCGGTAAGTCAAGTATCGCTGGCGAACAAGGCAGCCGTCCGCCAGCGGTAGTTACCCCCGCCTGCTGGCGCCTGCTTACCACTACTGCTGGCGTACAGGATTGGCCGCACGCCAGCGGTACTTGACTTACCGCTGGCGGGCACCGTCAACCGCACGCCAGCGGTAATAGCGCTGGCGGACGCCCATGCCCGTCCGCCAGCGGTAGCGTGGTGGCTATAAGTATATTCCTACTAGTGTTTCGGTGTAACGAACATGATATTATGTTACATAAACGTCACATAAAAAGTTCTTTCTGTAAGCATGGAAGATACAGTTTTTTCACTTACACAAAATGAAATGTACAAGTAATTATGAATGAAATAGGTACAATCAAGAGATATAAATATAAATGTTATTAGTATACGGTATAATATTTGCCAGACAATTATTGGATAGATAACTATGAAGTTTTTTTTTTTTGAAAAATAGAGGTTTCCCCCTCCCAGTATACGATATTCAGTGCATGTTTTGGGCAGAGAACTGTCCCAGAAGGGTTCTATAACAGGAAGTAAATACAGCCCTGATTTTTCAGGCAGAGCATTTGGAACATACTTTTGATCAGATCTCAGGAAGTCTGCACTTTGCTCCAGTGCTTGCCATCGATGTGCTGGGCGAACGAAACGATGGCAGATACTAGTTTTTAGTAAGGACACTGAACTAAATATCTTGGAAGGATCGGATTGGAAGTACCTCACACTAACTCATGGTATTTATAGTGGAGTAGATTTGCTATTCTCGTTCTTTCAAGAAAATCATCCGGTCTGCCATTGTCGAAAGACTTTCTCTGGGAAATAACCATGAAAACAAGAAACTTTTTGTTTGTTACACGGTTAAATTCGCAAACTGGTAATCCATGCACCAAGTGGTGAATACCTACAAGTTAAGTGTGAACACAACTTATATTGAAGGATTAATTTGAGAGACTCAGGTTGTAGAGAGAGCAAACTGGCGGAGCCTTAGTTGATTCCCTTACAACTTGCAGGGGAAGTTGCACAAGTTGTTCATGCAAAGTGATTTGAAATATCATCATATCCTTCCTCTAAAATGTGCCAGACTTCGAGAATTAATTGAGTTTAGGTAGGAACTTGCAGGTCGGGTGGCATCTCCCTGTCAATTTGCACCGGAAGCTCTCCAAGATTGGCATGTCCTGCTTTGTCTTCTCCACCTATGTGAATGCAGTGGGAGGCTGATCTTCACTCTTTGGTGCACTGGACATGAACTGGTATGTATCATTTTGTCCTCCTGGCTGACTAGGATACTATCTAATCTTACTCGGTTTGTGAAGATCTGTAGATATTGTTTTGGGCATCCAGGCACTAGGAAAATCACAGATAATCATACGATCGATCCTAGGACCAGAACTTTTGTGTTCATCACTAAAGTGGCCATTTACAAGTTAGGAACTAAAATGTCTCGACAGTAAAAATTACCAACGAATGGAAATTTAAAGGCTAGCTAGCGAAAAAGTGGCTGAGGTTTACATAAACTGTGGCAACTTAGTGATAGACAACTCAATTACTTCTCGACGGGCTGCAAAACAGTAGCAATCTAGTTGTACTGACCTATGCCTCCTTCTCGGCGATGGGCTCAGTGAGTTTCACTCCCCAAGGTATGTCTTCACAGGACTGGACATGGGGCACCATATTACCGGTGTGAAAGACTTTATAGTACTCTTTCCTGGTGCACTCGAAGTATGGTGGCCCGTGATTGCACGGCTCCATGGACATGGCCCGTTTGCACGGGGTATCAGGCACCTTCTGGTTCTCCGGCTTCATCATGAGGTATGGTGTGAGCCCGCCGAGCGCGGTGCCGACATATCCGAATGTTGACCAGCCGGTGGTGACGATCTTGTCGGTCATGCTCAGCAGGTACATCTCTGCAAGCGCCTTCATGTCGTGCTTGACTTGAAAGAAACGCTGGTGCTCCTCGTGGCTAGGCTGGTGCACTCTCACCACCTCGCCGTTAGCGCTCGGTGACTGCCGGTACATCTCCCGGATGCTGTCGTGGTACCAAGCGTTCAGGCCCGTCATCAGTGTTGTTTTATGATGATCCAAATTCTATACTGATGAAGACCAACTTGTGACGAAGGAGAGCGGAGGCTTTGTACGGATCGTTTCCGGGTCAGACTGCAGCCGACCTAGGGTTTTATGTCACCATATATTCCTCTTGTAAGCCGCCGGTTGGGGTAAGCCCCACATTGTAAACCCACGGCGTTTGTAACCTCACCCGATTATAGTGAAGTATTGCTGGCTGGCGCCCGTGGTTTTTTCTCCTCCATTGTTGGAGGGGTTTTCCACGTTAAAATCTCGTGTCCCCATTGGTTTGATCGTTCCGCACTTCGTCGTTTGTTTGCTATCGTTTATAACAAGTGGTATCAGAGCCCTATTTCAGATCTGTTTTTAGATTAGGGTTTTGGATGGCATCGATGAAGTTCGATCTACCGGCGCTGGACTACAAGACGAGATTTTCGCTGTGCCAGGTCAAGATGCGTGCGATCCTCGCACAGTCCAATGATCTTGACGAGGCGCTGGAGAAATTCGGCGACAAGGATGCGGCGACATGGACCGCTGATGAGAAGCGGAAAGACCGTAAGGCTTTATCGCTTATTCAACTTCATCTATCTAATGATATTCTGCAAGAAGTACTCTAGGAGAAAACCGCAGCGGCACTGTGGGCTAAGCTGGAGTCGATCTGCATGTCCAAAGATCTCACCAGCAAGATGCATGTGAAGATGAAGTTGTTCACGCACAAGTTGCAAGAAGGTGGTTCGGTAATGAATCACTTATCGATCTTTAAGGAGATCGTTTCTGACCTAGTATCGATGGAGGTAAAGTACGATGATGAAGATCTAGCACTTTTACTTCTATGTTCGCTGCCAAATTCCTTTGCCAATTTTCGTGATACCATACTGTTAAGCCGTGATGAACTAACCACCGCGGAAGTATATGAGGCCCTGCTTGCCAGGGAAAAGATGAAAGGTATGGTACAGAAAGAGGAGACGTCGTCCTCCAAGGGCGATGCTTTGCAGGTCCGAGGGAGGACTGAGCAGCGAGATAACTACTACCACAACAACAACAGAGATAAGAGTAAGGGTGACAGAGGTCGCTCAAAATCCAAAGGACGAGACAAGTTCTGCAGGTATTGTAAGAAATCTAATCATGTCATTGATGACTGTTGGAAGTTGCAGAACAAGGAGAAAAGAAAAGGTACTTACCAACCGAAAAATAATGAAGGTAATGATACCGGTGAGGATTCTGTTGTTGATGGTAGTTCTGATGGCGAATGCCTAGCTGTTTTAGCTGCATGTGTTTCTCGTCAGGATGAATGGATTCTAGATACTGCATGTTCTTTTCATATTTGCTGTAACAAAGATTGGTTCAGTTCTTATGAGTTAGTGCAGACTGGTGATTTCGTGCGTGTGGGGAACGACCAGCAATGCAACATTGTTGGCGTTGGTTCCGTTCAGGTCAAGACACATGACGGTATGACACGCACGTTGACGGGAGTGAAACACATACCAACCATGGCAAGAAATTTGATCTCGCTCAGTACCCTTGACTGTGACGGGTACAAGTATAAGGGAGGAAATAAACTCCTAAAGGTATCAAAAGGTTCTCTCATTGTTATGGTTGGTGATATGAATTCTGCTAAGTTATATGTTCTTAGAGGTAGCACGTTATCTGGTACTGTTGCTGCTGTTTCTCATGATGACGCTAGTAAAACTAACCTTTGGCATAAGCGTCTTGGACATATGAGTGAACTTGGTATGTCAGAATTGATCAAGAGAGACTTGCTGCAAGGCTGCAGCTTGGGTAAGATGCAGTTCTGTGAACACTGCAATTTCGGTAAGCACACAAGAGTTAAGTTTAATGCTTTCGTCCACACCACCAAAGGTACACTTGATTATGTACATGCTGATGTTTGGGGGCCATCTCGTAAGCCCTCTTATGGTGGTGCTCGTTATATGCTTACCATTATTGATGATTACTCTAGAAGAGTTTGGCCTTATTTCATGAAAAATAAGGATGATACGTTTGCTGCTTTTAAAGAGTGGAAAGCTATGATTGAAAGGCAAACAGAAAGGAAGGTGAAATTACTTCATACTGACAATGGTGGCGAATTTTGTTCGAATGCCTTTAATGATTATTGCAGGAAAGAAGGCATTGTCAGGCACCTCACCATCTCGTACACGCCTCAGCAGAATGGTGTAGCGGAGCGGATGAACATGACCATCATCTCCAAGGCTCGCTGCATGATCTCCAACGCTCGCATGAGTAAGCGTTTTTGGGCTGAGGCGGCTGCCACCGCCTGCTACTTGATAAACAGGTCACCATCTATTCCCCTCGACAAGAAAACTCCCATCGAGGTATGGTCAGGTACTCCTGCTGATTATTCACAACTTAAAGTTTTCGGCTGCACTTGTAACAGCCCAAAGTTGAGAACCTAAAAACCTGTGTATTTTTTTCCACTTTTGTGTTCATTGCATCATAGCATCCATGCATCCATGTGTGTCACTTGGAACCTTTAACTTTGGTTAGGGAATTGTTGCTAGGGAATTGTTGTTGAGGCTAGGGAATTGTTGTGGTTTGGCACACCTAAAACCAAATGCCTAACTTGTGTTACCCAAATTTTTCCAATCAATGAAAGCACTCAAACTTGCAAAACAAAATACTTTGACCTCGTATAATTGTCAAGGAAGTTTCAAGAGTTCCAAAATAATATTTTGCACTTGCTCCGGAAATATTAAAGGAGCAACATTTCTGAATGTAGCAAATGCCATAACCAACCTCTCTAAACAAAAGTGGTCCAAACTATTTTATTTTTCAACCCTAATTTTTGTGGTGCTTCCACATGATATGAGAAGGCTACAGGAATTTTCTCACATTTTTCTAAAATGTATAAGTGCCCTAATTAAATCCGGGAAATGCTACTGGTTTTAATTTAAAACA
This sequence comes from Poa pratensis, assembly GCA_947311845.1. Classification (NCBI taxonomy): domain Eukaryota; kingdom Viridiplantae; phylum Streptophyta; class Magnoliopsida; order Poales; family Poaceae; genus Poa; species Poa pratensis. Next base: position 7,757,233 of record CAMZMU010000089.1, on the reverse strand, counting down.
GAAGAGGGACCTATCCGTGAGGGAACAATTATTGCAGGGTTTTTTTCGAAAATTACCGTCGTCTCTCTCCTGGCACTGGCGCCATGCCGCCGTGCTCCTCCCGCGATGCACGCACGCGCCGGGGCCCCTCCTCTACCTATTCCTGCGAGGAGCACGCCCAGCGAAGCCCCACCAGCTCCCTCCCCCGAAATATCTGCTCCCGTTCCCCTTCTTCTCTCTCTCCACGGAGCCGCACGCGAGCACGCCGTCGCCGCCACATCGCCGACGTTCGGGAGCTCCCCGAGCCAAGCCGAGACCGCCGCCAGCTCCGTCGTGTCGTGCTCTTCCTCCACGCCGAAGGAATCGAGCTGGAGAGCCCGCAATCGACGTCGACGACCCCTTCCTCCCCGTTGCTGTCCGAGCGCCGCCGCGGTCGGTTGCCGCCGTTCCAGTCCATCCCCGACCACGCCGAGCACGCCCACGAGTCCAGGGTGAGCTGCTGCTCCTCCCAGTGACCTCCCTTCCTCCCCACGCCCCCTGAGTCGCCGTTGCCCCACACGCCGCCGTGCGTCGCCGTGTTCTCCCCTTGCTCGGATATTCCGAGTTCTAAACAACCGGATTATCCGAAGAATTCCAGTGCGACTAAACCTTAGGTCCTTAGTGGATTTCTGGTCCATCTGCGGCGATCGGATTTTCCGAACTCGATCAAAATCGGATTTTCCGAATAAGCTCAGTACGAGAAATGCACTGTTCTTGTCCATCGGATTTTCCGAGTAAGATAAAATCGGATAATCCGATTTTGTTTAATACTGAATGGAATTCCTGTTTCAATTCTTTGTCCCTAATTTGATAAATAATTCTATTGTGGTTTGTTATAACTTATTAAAATGACATATTTAAAAGAGGAGTTTTAGAAATGCATATCTTTTGCTCTGTTAATCCCAATTGAGCAAATAAGGTGTCCCAATGTTTGTCTCAACAAATCCTACACATCCATATTTTAGTTGGACCTAATTGATTTAATTTTCTGCTCTGGTTAAATGGAATACTAGAAATTGCAGAAATGGAACCCCTTTTTGGAAATTCATAATTAATTCAAATAATTCCAAAATTTATGTGTAATACCTCAAAATGTTCAGAGAAACATTTACAAATTGTTTTCAAGCAGTTCTACACAATAATGAACTTTGGTAATGTTAATAAGTTGCACTTCCCTAAAATGACAAATTCAAATAGCAATCTGAAATACTCACCAAATATTCATAATTGCTCCGAAAATTGCAAACAACATATCACAATGTTCAGCAAGTTAAATACTAACAGAAAACATCATTCTCATGCATGTACAATCATTTTGTGGTACTGGTCATAACTAGAACAACCTGTTGGCCCTTAAGATAAATATGAGTGGTTAACCGAATAACTCCTAATTATACTTCGGGACCCCATTTAACTTGATGATCATGTCTAGAATCTCTTAGTTGCATTAAAATGTCATATCATCATGAGTGTGCATTGCACCTACTTGTTTTCGTGTTATTTATGTTGTTTCCTTCCGGTGTTGTTTGTGCTTCGGTAGATCGAGGAGTTGAGGTGCAACCACAATTCTTCGACGATTCTTACTACCAGCCGTATCAACAAGGCAAGCGTAATCCCCCCTCTGAGCATGTCTTATCCTATTTCCCGCAAATATTTTCTCCACTATAATATTGCATGCGGTTCCAAATGTCAATTTTATTGGATTAGAGTATCCTATAGTTGCATTAAGTTTCCGATGCCATTACCTGTTTCCCTCCTATTATCCATAGGTTTGTATTGTTGGCCGAGATACTTAACTATGCTATGTTGATGCTTAGCCATGCTTAGTAAATGCTTAGCTGTACGATGGATGGTTCATGTTGGAAACAGGTGATGAATTGTTCAGATGATGGTGGAGAAATTGTGGTGCCAGGTAATAAAATGCTTAAAGGTGGGGATGAGAGGCCACTGTGGTTGTGGTGCTTTGTCTCGTTCTCGCCGCCTAGGTGCGAGTTCTTTACCTCTTGAACCAAGACTGAGCGTGCAACCATGCGTGAGGCCTATGCAATTGCAGGAACCCTCATAGACTAAATAACTCGGGCGGGACTAGCCAGGATCCTCTAGTTCGAGCTTCCATTTGCGCGTGCGTTGGGATGGTGGCCAAGACTGAGATGAGGATGGTGGTGTTAGGAAAATGAGTGGCCACGGGGCAGGGTGTTGGATCCGCTGCTCCGTCCTCACTGATGATTCTGGGTTAGTCCTTACCGAGGGAGAAGTCGACACCGCTCCCACCCAGCCGGCTTTCCAAGGAAAAGAGCTAATTGTACAGGTAATGGGCCGGACGGTACGCGTGGCAAACATTGTACACCCCTGCAGGGTAAATCTTTTCGAAAAGCCGTGTCCACGGTTATGGACGAACTTGAGAAGTGAAGGTAAGATCATAGAATAACTTGAACGGAATGATTAAAAACTGGGTACTAAAGGTACCACTCAAGATTGTAAGGTTGACTTCCTCGAGGGTGATTCGGGGACGTGCCTTTGTAGAACAGGTACAGTGGTTGATGGTGGTTGATGTTGAGAAAGGTGATCAGACGAAAAGAGTTACTTCTTACCCCTTTTTGAAAATATTCTGATTAGTCGTTGCCATTGAGTTATGTTTTCATAAATAAAATCAGCTTTATGCAAAACAGCCATAAAACTTTGAAAGCCTCATCGAGCTAAAGCTCTATATATAATCTTGCGAGTTCGTCGAACTCAACGTCGTTTGTTTTGTTTCAGAGGAGGACTTCACCGACCTCGAAGGTGGGTTCTTTGTGGACGTCGACGAGTAGTCTGGGGTTCCCAGGTGGCAGCTTGGGACATCCCGGAACATCTGGCGCTGGAATGTTTATTTGTAGGCCTCTTAGGCCCTAATTTGGTTCTTGTTGTTTAGAACAACCTAATTTGCTTCCGCTTGTTGTAATGTTGGGTCTGTGACCTCTGGTTGTATTTTGCTATCTTTCTCTACTATAAGAGTTGAACTATAATGCTTTGTGTCGTAGAGTCTGTGATGTGCCAGTTGTTCCACAAGTCTTGATCTCTCTATTATGCATTGATAGTTGAGCCTGTGTTAAGGCATCAATCGGGGTGTTGCGTTGCCGGTGATCAATTCCGAGCAACGCCTGCCAAAGGTTTTGGCCGGGATTGGTAAACCCGTAACCTCCGGTTGTATCGCTTAACCGGTGACACTCAGCAACTGTATAGCAGTCGGGTCGGGGCGCCACAAGTTGGTATCAGAGCAGGACTGCCTGTAGGAAACCCTTCTACTGGTCGACGTTGAGTCTAGTGTTTGTGAAAATATTTTTAAAACTAAAAATGAGTTGTGAAAACTTGCATAGGATTCTTTTTACTCCTTACCTGGTATCGCTCCAACTCTGAGTCACCTTACCTCTATTGGATTTAAAAGGGTTTCGTTATCTCATCTGGTGTTTCAAAATTAGGTGACACGTTGGGTGGGCCGTTCCTAAATCTGCTAACCTGTTACTCCAGCTCACGAGTTACAAATGGGCGTCGGAGTAGGAACCACGAGATCTTAAAGGTTGGGATCCATCTCTAGTTATGTATCAGGTTGTCGGATCCAGAGTCTCCAACTCCTTTTGCCGGACCGATGCAACTCCAATTCTTCAAGACCACGGTTAAAACCCAGAGAATGGAGGAGCCCAAGGTCTTGAACCGAAGGTCCCGGATTGTACTTTGGTTCTGCTGTGTTGAATTATGTGGGTTGTTGCCCATGTGATCCTCATGCTAATTGTGAATCCCGGTACATGAAGCTGACCTTTAACCCAAGTCCTTTATGTGATCTGTGTGGTAAATGGTTGAACCTTAATTTCCCACACCTCGGATGGCTATGTAACTTTAGCTCTTCCCTTAGCCTTGTTTTAGGTTCTGTCTTGGAACCATAGGGGTTACGACCAAGATTCCCCTAGCGAGTCTCCCAACTATGTTCGTGACTCTGCTGCATCTCTCCTTTTGGGCATGGTTATCACAATTGAGTAATAACCGGTGCATCTTCAACATCTTAGGATTCTCCTGAGCATGTTTCGTACTCTGATCTGCTTTCCAACCTTTGTCTGTCAGTTGACAGTAAAGTTTTATCGTGCGTTGGTATGTTCCGATGCAAGTCACTCTCTTGATCCGTCAAGACTTTCCACTTCGTCTTGTTAGGAGAAACAAACTCCAGTACCTTGTCCACTTCTCGGACCAGGTCAAAGTATTGTAATCCTCAGAATGAGGGCCTTGTTTAGCTTTTGCTCTGCTCCACCTTAGAGTGTCACCCTCTTTGATATCAGGGTATCGTATTGAGTATCATGATCCCCTTGATGAAGTGATGCTCTACACTTTGTTACTCTCCGTTCCCGAGTGACTTGTTACTCCAGAAGGATAAGACGTGAGTAATGAAGTGGCTATAGGATGTTCTCAGCTGTTCTTACTGCGCTGAAATCCAGGGAGATCCATTATGCTTCCTAGCATGAGTGGTTAGCCGATCAATAAAATGAATTTGGCTGTGTTCCCAAGTTCGTTTTCTCTGGTGCACTTCCTTGGTCAAAGAGCTAGGTTTGCGCCGAAGCTCCCAACACCACATCGTCTTGCCTTGTAAGGCATGATTTCTCTCTCGAACTCAAGACATAGCGGTGGATCGTGATATTCTGGAGGTCTTCCCAGAAGTATCGCCAGGTTGTCACCTGACCGTGATGTTGAGCTTATGAGTAAGCTGGTTCTCTGAACAACTCCTTCTCCAAGAAAATCATGCTAGATGTCCTGAATTATTCGGTTGAGCTTAAACAACTTGGAGAGTTAGAAGATAAAAGCTCTATCTGATATAGTTCAGTTCCAATGGGATGTCTAGTCTGTTCGTGTTGAAGCCAGGAAGTATCTCCTCGTTGGATATGCTAACCTCTAAATCTTTTTATTTGAGTTGGGCTATCATCAAATCCAACTCAGACCTACCTACCTGAATGTGTTAGTCTGACCAATACTTATGCCTCGTTCTGGTGAAATATGAGTCTACCGTCTTGGAGTATCTAGATAAGTTTGTGGTTGAGCCCCTCAACTACCTTCTTATCTTCTCCATGTTTGAGGAGATTTATATTGGATATTGGGCGTTAGCATTGGAAAATTGTTGGAACTAACTTTGTGTCTTCACAAGGTATGTGTTCTGGAGTTAGAAGTGACTTTCCCTGGTTCACGTGCAATTGCTGAAAGATGTCGCCGTGGATCTGAGTGAATTGTCTGGTTCCCCGAAATCATCTCAACTCGATCGTGCATGTGTAGAATATTCTCGGAATGGTATGTTGTTACCTCCATCCCTTGGGAATTTCATCTATGCATCCAAGCCACTGATTGAATTGTTCCAGAAAGAGAGGAAGTCTGAGAACTTCTTCGTCTTCGTTGGTGTTTCCCCACAAGGACTAAATCGTGTCTCGTTGCAAGTAACTCAAGTAGGGCAGCTATCTCCCGACAAGTTGCTAATACGTGAGTTCTGCAATCTCGTTCCTCCTTTGGAGTTTGACCTTGCAGTCCAACTCTTGGGGTACTAGCAATTGTAACCCGTTGGTATGCTTTGCAAGGATTCCCTATTCATACCTGTGGAGTCTGAAGTATCTCTATGATGTCTACGTGTGCTTCTATTCTTGTAGACAGTGTTGGGCCTCCAAGAGCAGAGGTTTGTAGAACAGCAGCAAGTTTCCCTTAAGTGAATCACCCAAGGTTTATCGAACTCAGGGAGGTAGAGGTCAAAGATATCCTCTCAAGCAACCCTGCAATTAAGATACAAGAAGTCTCTTGTGTCCCCAACACACCCAATACACTTGTCAGATGTATAGGTGCACTAGTTCGGCGAAGAGATAGTGAAATACAAGTAATATGGATGATTATAAGTAGTAACTGCAATCTGAAATAAAGATGGCAGCAAGCAAACATGTAGCAGAACTTGTTGTAAACGGTGTTTCAATGCTTAGAAACAAGGCCTAGGGATCATACTTTCACTAGTGGACACTCTCAACAATGATCTCATAACTAAAAGCTACTCTTAAACACTCTCTTGTTGGATAACAAACACCATTCATTGTGTAGGGCTACAAAAGCACACCTCAAGCCGGAGTAAACAAGCGCCACAACGTCATAAAGGAATCACACACGGTGCACACACTGTCACCTTTACACCGTGGAGAGTACCGGAGTTCATATTAAAGTAACCTATAGAGTGCATAATAGATAAAGAGTAACATCTACATATTCAACTAGATTAGCACAACTGAACACAAGTAAATACTACTCGGGATTATTCTCCTTCTTGATAACACAAGAGTACTATGTGTAGGGCTGCAAAAGCACACCTCAAAGTCTGAGTAAACAAACACCACAATTCCCAAGAATAAGCCATGATAAATATCTAAATTATTCATAGAGTCACACAAGTACCCACACTGTCACCTTGATACCGTGTTGTCACAATGACTCCAGAAACTAGACAAAATCACTTGAGTAGCATAAACATTATTAATGTATTCAGCGATACTAGCAATACACATGATCACATAAAGATCACACCATGGAGAGAGAGATGAACCACATAGCTACCGGTAGAGCCCTCAGCCTCGGGGAGAACTACTCCCTCCTCATCATGGGAGTCAGCAGCGGCGATGAAGATGGCGGTGGTGTCGATGGAGATGACTCCGGGGGCAATTCCCCGTCCCGGCGGCGTGCCGGAACAGAGATTCTGTCCCCCGAAACTTGTCGTCGATGGCGGCGGCGCTGCGGAACTCTTCTGGAAATATGACTTTTTTTAGGGTTTTCGCGTCTGAGGCAATATATAGGCGAAGGGGCAACGTCGGTGGAGGCTCGAGGGGCCCACACCACCTGGTGGCGCGGCAGGGGGCCCACCCGCGCGGCCTATGGTGTGGCCACCTCGGCCCTCCTTCGTCTCTCCTTCGGACTCCGTGACGGTGCTGGAAAAATAGGGACGTGGCCTTTTGTTTCGTGCAATTCCGAGAATATTCGCAGAAGTACTTTTCTGAAACCAAAAACAGCAGAAAACAGGGAACTGGCACTGTGGCATCTTGTTAATAGGTTAGTCCCAGAAAATGCATAAAATGATATATAATGTATATAAAACATGTAGCAATGATAATAAACATGGAACATCAGAAATTATAGATACGTTGGAGACGTATCAAGCATCCCCAAGCTTAGTTCTACTCGTCCTCGAGTAGGTAAACGATAACAACAAATAATTTCTGAGGAGACATGCTACACAATCTTGATCATAATATGTAAGGCATGTGCTGAGATCAAATCATTCAAAGCAAATGTCTATAGTTGATATAAAGATAATAAAGCAAGAGTCAAACAAGCTAAAAGTTTTCATGAACTATTGCTTTAAAGACATGAAACCGTACAAGGTTCATTAAAGATGGTTTAAGTATCCAGCATAGGAGTTCTATCCTTCAATCCAAGCATCAAGCAAATTTTCATAACATAGAAGGATTCAGCCAAGTAAACATAAACATGAACGTCATGAATCAACTGTTTCGAAGTCTACTCAACCGGTGAGCGCAAGCATTTGGTATTGGCACCAGATGTTATGGCAAAGAGAACATTAATGGGGGTTTGGAAGGCCAATGGAAGAAAGTCTCACAAAGCTATAAGTGATCATTAGACAAGAGGAAGTCTTATAATCGAAGCTATGTAAGGAGTAGTGATTGCCATGCAACGGATGCACATAGAGCTATATGTGTATGAAAGCTCTCCAATGGAACTAGTGGGGGTGCATCCAACTTGGTTGCTCATGAAGACCTAGAGCACTTTTGAGGAAGCTCATCATTGGAATATACAACCCAAGTTCTATAGTGTAAATTCCCCACATAGTTATACAAGTAGAACATGAAAACTCTCTCACATGGAGTATAGGTGCTAAACATGAGCACAAATGATGACTATGAATAATGCAGGTGCTATAACATGAGCACAAGTGTGATAAAGGATAGTAATGTTGCCCCCTTTTTCTTTATTCTTTTTTTTTTCTTTTTTCTATTTTTTTCTTTTTCTGTTTCACTTTTCGATGGCCTCCATGGCTCTTTTCAAGAGGGGCAACACTCTAATATGATTACAACTTTTTGGTACAAATAACTCATAATGAACAAAACATGATGTATAAAACTGTATGCCTCTGCCAGTGTAGCAGGATGTGCAATGATCTAGCGTAACATGGGTAAACCACACATCAGCTGTATAGAATCATGCAAAGCAATATATAATGATAAATGACAACAAGTCATGTAATGTAAATGGAAGTTGCATGGCAATATATCTCGGAACAGCTATGGAAATGCTGTGGTAGGTAGGTATGGTGGCTGTTTTGAGGAAGATGTATGGGCTTATGTGTAGGAGAACAAGAGGAAGTCCTCCCACGGGGTTGGATGTACTGGCGAAGTATGCACAACTCTCAATGTGAGCAGAAGGCAATGCACAGCACCGAAGAGGCTAGCAAATATGGATGGTGGAAGTGCCAAAAACCGTAGCTTAACATTAGTCAAAAAGAACTCACAAGTTTATTGCAAACAACTAGCAGGTTCAACATTAAGAGCATGATTAAAATTCACTCCAAGAAGGGCCGTTCACGGCGGTACAAGTACCCCGTTAGATCCCTCGACCTTCAGCACAACTTAGTTATTACAATGAACTTTCAGACATGGAAAGCTATCAAGTCCAACTACACCTTCAACAATTTTTAGAGTTTGTAGTACGGTACAAGCTTAAAGACAACAATCCACTAATGATTTTAACTTAATTAACCAGCAAGCTTTACCATCTAAATACTCAAAACATTTGCAAAGAATCAAGTTATCAAAGTTTCAATGATCTACAAGATTATGCAAGTTTTCATACCACTACCACATGCAGCATTTTCTTTCTTCCAGCAAACACCAAACAACTTACTTAAACATAAACTCTCCAAATGATAATATAATGCAGCAAGAGAGTATTTATAAACACGTGCTAACAGCTCAAAGAGATGCATGAAAAACAGGAGCTAAAAGCACTGCAGTAGCTAGTTAAGAATACTCAACAAATATAAGTGAAGAACATGAGTATTCACATGAAAAAGCGGAGCGTGTCTCTCTCCACACAAGGATTGCTAGGATCCGAATTTATTCAAACAAAACAAAAATAAAAGCACACAGACGCTCCAAGTAAAGCATAAGATGTGAAAGAATTAAAATATAGTTTCACTAGAGATGACCTGATAAGTTGTTGATGAAGAAGGGGATGCCTTGGGCATCCCCAAGCTTAGACGCTTGAGTCTCTCTGAATATGGTTGGGATGAACCACGGGGGCATCCCCAAGCTTAGGCTTTTCACTCTTCTTGATCACATAATATCACCCTTCTCGCTTGATCCTTGAAAACTTCCTTCACACCAAACTCGACAGTTCTCATTAGAGGGTTAGTGCATAATCAAAAATTCTCATATTCTGTAATGAACAATCATTTAAAGCTTCTGGACATTAGCTACAGCCACCATGCTTTGTGGAGCAAAGAAATCCACACAAACATAGTAAAAGAGCGAATGCAAAACAAAAGGCAGAATCTGTCAAAAACAGAACAGTCTGGAATGACGAATTTTTTCGAGGCACTTAAGTTGCTCAGATGGAACTGGTCCAATTAATGAAAGTTGCGTACATATCTGAGGAAGATGCGTGATTTTTTACAGAATTTTTCAATTTTCTCAGGAGATGAGCTCAAATCGTGACAGCTAAAAATCTGTCTCTGCGCAGAAATCCAAATCTTGCATCAACTTTCAATAAAACTTTACTTGGCACAACAATGCAATAAAATAAAGATACAAAGGAGTTGCTACAGAAGTAACAAGCACCTTGACTCAAAACAAAAAGAAAAGCAAAAATAACAGAAAATAAAAACAATGGGTTGTCTCCCATAAGCGCTTTTCTTTAAAGCCTTTTAGCTAGGCATAGTGATTTTTATGATGCCCACATAAAGATGAGAGTTGAAACATAAAAGAGCATCAAGAAGCATATATAAAACATGTTTAAATCTAACACTCTTTCTATGCATAGGAGTCTTGTAAGAAAACAAGTCAATGAAGAACAAAGTGACTAGCATAGAAATGCAAAACAAGTGTAACTTCAAAAATTTCAACATAAAAGAGAAGACTTATATTATTGTGATATATGAATCCTGTGTCCCTCTCTCATAAAACTTTCAGTAGCATCATTGATAAAATCCACAATATAATCATCACATGAAACATTCTTACCATGATCCATATGCACAAAAGTATCTTCATTTTCCACATAAGAAAAGTTCTTCTCATTAATAACAATGGGGGCAGGATCATCATAAAGAACTTGAACATGATAGACAAGTTGTATATTAAAGGGATGGTTTTGGGTAATCTCTCCATAACTATGACAAGTTTCATGAGGATGACTGTAATTATAACCTATGTCATAGTATTCTTTATAATAATTATCAAAGACTGGAGGCATAGTATCATCATAAGCAATAGAATAGTCATCTTCCAAACTGTGTTCATTCGTAAACATATCATTATTTTTAATAGAAGGAGATGTATCAAGCATATAATCAGCAATAGCAAAAGGATTTTCAAACACATCACTAGGAGAAGAGGTCTCATATATATAATTATTACTAGCAAAAGGATTTTCAAACACCTCATCCCCAAGCTTAGAGCTTTTCATATCATCATTGGAAGAAACATGGATAGTACTAATAGTATGGCAATCATTAATATCATCATTTTCAGAATTGGTACCCCAAAGATTTTCAATATCAAAAGTAGTTTCATTTTCCCAATCATGATCACTAATATAAGTAACAGGCATAGGTTCATCATCAAGTTCAGAATCATCGAATTCAGAATTATAAGTATCAATTGTAACAGGAGCAACAAGTTTGGGAGAAGATACCGTTTCCTCTCTCCTTTTACTCCTCTTCTTCTTTCCCCTCTTCTTTTTATCTTTAGGAGGGAGAGGTTTGAAAGGAAGCTCCTCCACATAACCTGGTTTAGTATTAGAGACAATGGAAGAAACTTGGGGGGACTCCTCTCTTTCATTAATGAGAACAAAACACATATTAGTCCTGTCATACTTTGGTAAAGTCTCATCCTTTATAATATTTTGTATGTAGGTGTTAGCATGGCAATTATTAACACAATAGAGATAACATCCATGCAACACACTATTCATATCAAGATCACTCATATCTAACAAGGAAGTTTTTCTTGATAACTCTTCACACCCCAAAAATAATGTAAGTTCATCATGTTGATTAGGAGTGATCATGTTATCACAATACAAATTTGCAGTAATTGGATTCGAAAGGCTATTATCATGACCTGAACATTGAAAATTAAAATGACCCACTTCATAGCAAAGTTCACAAATAAAAGGATGGAGGTCACAAACTTTTTCACCAAGATCATCAAGAGCTCTGTTCCACGTTCTAGTTTTTTCATTCCTATGATGGATACAATATTCATCTTCGATTTGATTAATTCCACAAGGTCTATGCATTCCACAAAAATTAACATGCTTATAAGAAATAGTATTTTCAGAAGTTTGAGCATGTTTATTGCAATCATTAACAACAATTTCATTTTCCATGCAAGTGTCTTTGAAAGGTTCATGATACACGTCCAATTTTCTTTAGGAACATTAATATGAGAAGCAAAGGTTCTAAAACAATCAACAATAATTTGAGAATCAAGACCATATTTAGCACTAAGCTTTGAAAACCAGCAGTTTCAACGAAAGACTTAATGCATCATATTCATAGTTTATACCTGATTCTTTACCTTTGTCGTTCTCCCAATCCTCAGCATTGTTTTGAATTCTTTCAAGAAGATCCCATCTAGCTTCAACCTTCTTGCTTGTGAAAGAACCATGTGAACATGCATCTACATAATCCTTGTAATGACCTGAAAGCCTTGCATAAAAATTAGTAACAATTATTTCCTTAGAAAGCTCATGGTTAGGACATTTGAGTATTAATGTTTTCAGCCTTCCCCAAGCTTGAGCAATGCTTTCTCCATCATGAGGGTAAAAATTATAAATGTAATTCCTATCTAGATGCACTTCATGAAGAGGATAAAATTTAGAGTAAAAGAGAGATTCAAGCTGTTTCCAATTCGAAGGTTGTTCATCCAGCAGCCTATACCATTCCTTTGCTTTGTCCTTAAGTGACAATGGAAATAGTTTCCTCATGACATTTTCTCTTGATAAACCTGCAACCTTAAATAACTCACAAAGTTCTGTAAGTTTCGACAAGTGAGCACTTGGATGGATTGATCCATCCCCTGCATACTGATCATTCATAACCCTTTCAACAATTTTCAAGGTATTTTAAAAGAAATACTTTCAACAGGTGGATTTGGAATATCACAAACATCATTAGAATTATCACATATTGGAGACAAAGCATTATCAAGGCAAAATAATTCCTCCATAGCTGAGGAGCAAAAAAGATTATTTTCATATAAGCTAGCTTCCCCAAGCTTAGGCTTTTCCACAGCCTTAGCAATAATGGTGTCCAAAGAATTTATACTAATAACATTACTACCACTATTATGCAAACAAGCCTCCATAGGTTTTTTAATTTTCTCTTCAAAAGCATCATGTCCTAATTCCATATAAAGTTCATAGAGATCTCTATTTTTGTTGTTGTTTTCCATTAAGCCTAACTAGTGAAAATAAAAACAAGAAACAAAAAGAAATAATTGCAGAATCTAAAGGAAATAACTTCGAGCACTCACACACTAGCAACAACACTAGAAAGTAGCTTAGTAGCCAGAGGATGTGAATACCTTTTACCTTACCTCCCCGGCAACGGCGCCAGAAAATAGCTTGATGTCTACGTGTGCTTCCATTCTTGTAGACAGTGTTGGGCCTCCAAGAGCAGAGGTTTGTAGAACAGCAGTAAGTTTCCCTTAAGTGAATCACCCAAGGTTTATCGAACTCAGGGAGGTAGAGGTCAAAGATATCCCTCTCAAGCAACCCTGCAATTAAGATACAAGAAGTCTCTTGTGTCCCCAACACACCCAATACACTTGTCAGATGTATAGGTGCACTAGTTCGGCGAAGAGATAGTGAAATACAAGTAATATGGATGATTATAAGTAGTAACTGCAATCTGAAATAAAGATGGCAGCACGCAAACATGTAGCAGAACTTGTTGTAAACGGTGTTTCAATGCTTAGAAACAAGGCCTAGGGATCATACTTTCACTAGTGGACACTCTCAACAATGATCTCATAACTGAATAAGTAAAAGCTACTCTTAAACACTCTCTTGTTGGATAACAAACACCATTCATTGTGTAGGGCTACAAAAGCACACCTCAAGCCGGAGTAAACAAGCGCCACAACGTCATAAAGGAATCACACACGGTGCACACACTGTCACATTTACACCGTGGAGAGTACCGGAGTTCATATTAAAGTAACCTATAGAGTGCATAATAGATAAAGAGTAACATCTACATATTCAACTAGATTAGCACAACTGAACACAAGTAAATACTACTCGGGATTATTCTCCTTCTTGATAACACAAGAGTACTATGTGTAGGGCTGCAAAAGCACATCTCAAAGTCTGAGTAAACAAACACCACAATTCCCAAGAATAAGCCATGATAAATATCTAAATTATTCGTAGAGTCACACAAGTACCCACACTGTCACCTTGATACCGTGTTGTCACAATGACTCCAGAAACTAGACAAAATCACTTGAGTAGCATAAACATTATTAATGTATTCAGCGATACTTGCAATACACATGATCACATAAAGATCACACCATGGGAGAGAGAGATGAACCACATAGCTACCGGTAGAGCCCTCAGCCTCGGGGGAGAACTACTCCCTCCTCATCATGGGAGTCAGCAGCGGCGATGAAGATGGAGGTGGTGTCGATGGAGATGACTCCGGGGGCAATTCCCCGTCCCGGCGGCGTGCCGGAACAGAGATTCTGTCCCCCGAAACTTGTCGTCGATGGCGGCGGCGCTGCGGAACTCTTCTGGAAATATGACTTCTTCTTTTAGGGTTTTCGCGTCTGAGGCAATATATAGGCGAAGGGGCAACGTCGGTGGAGGCTCGAGGGGCCCACACCACCTGGTGGCGCGGCAGGGGGCCCACCCGCGCGAGCCTATGGTGTGGCCTCCTCGGAGCCCTCCTTCGTCTCTCCTTCGGACTCCGTGACGGTGCTGGAAAAATAGGGACGTGGTCTTTTGTTTCGTGCAATTCCGAGAATATTCGCAGAAGTACTTTCCTGAAACCAAAAACAGCAGAAAACAGGGAACTGGCACTTCGGCATCTTGTTAATAGGTTAGTCCCAGAAAATGTATAATAATGATATATAATGCATATAAAACATGTGACAATGATACATAAAACAAGCATGAAACATCAGAAATTATAGATACGTTGGAGACGTATCACTCTACACCTGACCAGATCTAAATCTCAAACAGAAACGATAGTTGGTGATCCTCAAGAAGCTTGTTCCCGATGTCTGGAGAAATCAAGAAGTGTTCCTGATACTAACGTTTGCGGAGATTCTGAAGTTTTCTATATCCATCTTCCCGACCCTTCTCCTGAGATCCGAAATGCTCCTCCGTGAGGAAAGTTCTACTCAAACTGTTTGGTAGAAGTTGCCTCGTCATCTGTTGGAATCTTGTTTAACCTTCGTCTTCAGAAATTCTAGGCCTTGTGCAAAGTTCATATTCTGATCATCTGAGAAACAGTTGTCTACGAACTGGAAACTCCTCCTCAAATCTCCCCTCGAATGCATGTGTCTCCTGATTGTCGATTCAAGGGATGCTTAAAGTCTAATCCTAAGTTCTACTAGGAGGTACTCGGTCGTTGTATCTCTACCAAGACCCATCCTCCCGGTGAGGTTTCCTTCTTTCCTATGGTGTACGTGGATGATGAACTCGAAGTGAGGCCGATGAAGATCTTCAGGATGCGCTGAATCAATCTGCACCGAGAAGACCGTTGAAGACCGTCGTAACCTTTCCCTCTTTCCTACTCTAGAATCTCGGGACGAGATTCCTGTAAGGAGGGTAGAATTGTAACAGCCCAAAGTTGAGAACCTAAAAACCTGTGTATTTTTTTCCACTTTTGTGTTCATTGCATCATAGCATCCATGCATCCATGTGTGTCACTTGGAACCTTTAACTTTGGTTAGGGAATTGTTGCTAGGGAATTGTTGTTGAGTCTAGGGAATTGTTGTGGTTTGGCACACCTAAAAACCAAATGCCTAACTTGTGTTACCCAAATTTTTCCAATCAATGAAAGCACTCAAACTTGCAAAACAAAATACTTTGACCTCGTATTGTTAGAGATAATAGTTTGAACGAGTTGTAATGAGTTGTAAAACCGTGTTTGGCTAGAGTATAAAGCTAACACGTTTCCTGATAGAGTTCTGAACCGAATCATGTAATTGCTTGATGCCGCAATGCATCCAATATAAATATACATCACGCGGCTCGGTATATGCACCGAGTAGAAACGCTTCCGAAACTTTACATGGTATCAGAGCCACCTCTTCCTACCAAACCCTAGAAAATCGATCTACCGGCAATAATCCACCGAGTTCCATCCATGGCGTCGTCTAGCAGCGCTGTGCCAAACCTCGGTGGCCCGCCGTCGGAAAAACTGACGCGGGGAAACTATCTGCTGTGGAGAGTGCAGGTCCTTCCTGCCATCCGCGGCGCGCGGCTCATGGGCATCATCGACGGCACTGATGCCGCGCCCGAGAAGAAGATCGCTAGCGCAAATCCAGACAAAGACAAGGATCCAATCATGGTTCCGAACCCGGAATATGCAGCTTGGCTCGCCCGGGATCAAGAGGTACTTCGTTACCTCGTCAACTCGCTCGCCAAGGAGGTCCTGATGCATGTCCTCCGGCTAGAGCATGCCGCTGATGTCTGGGCGGTGATAGAAGAGATGTTTGCCTCCCAAAGCAGGTCCAAGATCACGAATCTCCGGGTCTCGTTGGCAAACACCAAGAGAATCAACATGAGTACAGCAACTTTTTTTGCTACCATGCAAGGTCTGGCGGATGAATTGGCAGGAGCAGGAAAACCGCTGGAGGAGGACGAGCTTGTTTCCTTCCTTCTTGCAGGGCTTGGATCAGACTACAATGCCCTAGTCGCTGCTCTCGGCGTGGTGAAAACCCCGCTCTCTGTCGCAGAGCTGTTCTCACAAGTTCAGAACTATGAGCAGCGCCAACTGCTGCAGCGCCAACAGAGCGCCAGCTCTCCTGTCCATGACGGCTTCGAGTCCTCAGCAAACGCTGCAATGCGTGGACGCAACCGCGGAGGATACAGGCCCCGAAATTTCAGCAACAACGGCGGCCGTGACGACAGACGTCGCAACGATCAGTATGATGGGCGCCGTGAAGATCAGCGCCGCGATGATCGCCCTCGTAACACCTCTTATCAGCGAGGGGGTGGCGGTCGAAACAACAATGGTGGTGGACGCGGACGTGGCCGCCGTCGCCGCACCACTCCATGGGTTGATGTAACCTGTCAAATCTGCAACCGTGAGGGACATCCAGCAAAGGATTGCTGGTACCGCTGGGATGATGTTGATGAAGAACCACCTGAAGATGCATATGCTTATGGAGTAGATACCAATTGGATCTTTGATTCTGGTGCTACTCACCACATTACGGGTGAACTCAACAATCTGTCCATGAGAGAGAGCTACCACGGCCAAGACAAAGTGAACACCGCCAATGGGCAAGGTATGGACATATGTCATGTTGGAAATTCAATAATTCGCAACCCCATTAAAAAATTTGCTCTTCGAAATATTCTTCATGTGCCTAATGCTTCAAAAAATCTCATGTCTGTTCATCGTTTTACGCTTGATAATCATGTTTTTCTTGAATTTCATCCTTATTTCTTTTTGGTTAAGGATCAGGACACGAGAAAGATTCTGTATAGAGGGCGGTGTGTAGGCGGCCTTTATCCACTCATATCATCCATGGCCGAGTCATCTCAGAAGCATGCCTTCCTTGTTAGCAAGCCTTCCCAAGCTCAGTGGCACAATCGTCTTGGTCACCCTTCGTCACAAGTAGTTATGCAAGTTATTAGCAAGAATAAACTCCCTTTTGTTAGAGATGTCAGTTTTAGGTCTATTTGTGATCCATGTCAACAAGCAAAGAGTCATCAACTCCCCTATCCTGTTTCTCATAGTGTATCCATGTTTCCACTTCAATTAGTGTTTACTGATGTGTGGGGTCCTGCACCCACGTCTGTTGGAAGACATAATTACTATGTAAGCTTTATCGATGATTATAGTAAATTTACATGGATATATCTTTTGAAGGCTAAATCTGATGTGTTTCAAGCCTTCATGAATTTTCAAAAACTTGTTGAGAGAAAACTTGATAGAAAAATTCTCACAATTCAATCTGATTGGGGAGGAGAGTATGTTAAGCTAAATTCGTTTTTCCAAACACATGGAATTGCTCATCATGTTTCCTGTCCACATGCCCATCAACAAAACGGTGCGGCTGAAAGAAAACATCGTCATATTGTTGAGGTTGGATTATCTCTCCTTGCTCATGCTGGTATGCCCCTTAAGTTTTGGGATGAAGCTTTTCTTACCGCCACACATCTCATCAATATTCTTCCAAGTAGAGTTATAAAAAATGACACACCCGTTCATCGCCTGTTAAATACTTCACCAAATTACTCCTCTCTTCGTGTTTTTGGATGTGCATGTTGGCCCAACCTTCGTCCATATAACACAAGAAAACTTGCCTTCCGTTCCAAACGTTGTGTCTTTTTGGGCTATAGTCCTATTCACAAAGGAGTGAAGTGTCTAGATGTCTCTACAGGGCGTGTCTATGTTTCTAGAGACGTTGTCTTTGATGAATCTGTGTTTCCTTTCAAAGAACTGTATCCAAATGCTGGTGCCTTGTTGCGCCGTGAACTCATCTTGCTTGACTCATCTCTAGTCAATATTGATAATGGGGGCGAAAATATTGAAAATTCAACATTGACTAATCCTACTAATGTGTTTCCTGAGATACTGCAGAATAATGAAAATACAGGTTATGGTGAAAATCTGGGTGAAAACGGAATTCAAAATAGTGAAAACATCACTCAACAATCTTCAGCAGAAGAAAACAGCGTGAGCACGGAAAACATTGAAGATTCTGTCTCGGGATCAGCAGAACAATCAGCTTCGGATCATGAGCTGACAGAAGAATCTGTCTCGGATCATGTCCAGCCCAGTCAGGAGTCACCTGCGCCGACAGTGTCAGCGTCGCGGTCGGCTTCCGCGCAGGCCAGTTCGCCATCAACACCTGGCGCTTCTGCCAGGACATCCAGCCCCGAGGCGGGATCCTCTGCGCCTGGGTCAGCGTCTTTGGATGCCACAGAGTCGGCCACAGGATCGTCTGCGGGCAGCGGTGACAGAGGACAGGGATCAGCATCTTCTACCCCTGCCAGAGCATCTGTACCGTCTCGGCATGCTACACGTGCTTCAAAAGGTATTTTCAAGCCAAAAGATTACAATGATGGTACGGTTAGATGGTGTTTAACTTGTTCAACAGATGAACCTGCTAGTTTGAGAGATGCTCTAGAAAATAAAGTTTGGAAAAATGCAATGGATGAAGAGTTTAATGCACTCATGAAAAACAAAACTTGGCATTTAGTTCCTCAACGACATGGTACAAACATCATAGATTGCAAATGGGTGTATAGAGTTAAAAAGAAGGCGGATGGCTCAGTTGATAGATATAAAGCTAGATTAGTGGCAAAAGGTTTTAAGCAACGATATGGAATAGACTATGAAGATACATTTAGTCCAGTGGTTAAAATTGCTACTGTTCGACTTGTGCTTGCTCTTGCTGTTTCTAGAGGATGGAGTTTGCGACAGTTGGATGTTAAGAACGCGCTCTTACACGGTGTTCTGGAAGAGGAGGTCTATATGAAACAACCACCAGGTTATGAGGATAAACAGCGACCAAATTATATTTGCAAACTTGACAAAGCTTTATATGGATTGAAGCAAGCACCTCGAGCGTGGTATTCTCGATTGAGTGCTCAATTGTTAAAGTTTGGATTCGTTGCTTCCAAATCTGACACATCCTTTTCATTTATCACAAGTCCAATATTGCTATTTATATGCTTATCTATGTTGATGATATCATTGTTGCAAGTTCATCAAAGGCTGCAACCGATGCACTTCTTCAGGACTTAAGCAAGGAGTTTGCTCTCAAGGACCTTGGTGATCTTCATTTCTTTTTGGGAATTGAGGTTCATAAAGTAAGTAATGGACTTGTTTTAAATCAGGCTAAATATGCTCAAGAAATATTGACTCGGGTTGGCATGAAGAATTGCAAACCCTCACCGACTCCAATTTCTTCCTCGGAAAAAATATCTGCATATGAAGGTGCGTTACTAGGTCCTGATGATTGTACAAAGTATAGAAGTCTGGTTGGAGCGTTGCAATATTTGACCCTTACAAGACCTGATATTTCATATGCGGTGAATAAAATCTGTCAGTATCTTCATGCTCCTACCACAGTACATTGGACTGCTGCTAAGCGAATTATAAGGTATATTAAGTATACTGAGAGTGTTGGGTTGACTTTTGCTAAGTCTAGCTCTACTTTGGTGAGTGCTTTTTCAGACGCAGATTGGGGCAGGTTGTGTTGATGATCGCAGGTCTACAGGAGGCTTTGCTATATTCTTTGGTCCAAATCTTATTTCATGGAGTGCAAAGAAACAAGCAACGGTATCAAGGTCTAGTACTGAAGCTGAGTATAAGTCTGTTGCAAATGCCACAGCAGAAGTTATTTGGATACAGTCACTTCTTGAAGAGCTTGGAGTTAAGTTACCTCAAGTTCCTTGTTTGTGGTGTGACAATCTTGGTGCCACATATTTGTCAGCAAATCCAGTCTTCCATGCACGAGCAAAACATATTGAAATAGATTTTCATTTTGTTCGAGAGAGAGTTTTAAACAAGCAACTTCAGATTCGGTTTGTGTCATCAAAGGATCAAATTGCTGATGGTTTTACAAAGCCCCTTCCGGTTCGTACCTTTGAAGAATTCAAGCATAATCTCAACTTGAGTAAGTTGGGATTAAGGGAGGGTGTTAGAGATAATAGTTTGAACGAGTTGTAATGAGTTGTAAAACCGTGTTTGGCTAGAGTATAAAGCTAACACGTTTCCTGATAGAGTTCTGAACCGAATCATGTAATTGCTTGATGCCGCAATGCATCCAATATAAATATACATCACGCGGCTCGGTATATGCACCGAGTAGAAACGCTTCCGAAACTTTACACATATAATTGTCAAGGAAGTTCCAAGAGTTCCAAAATAATATTTTGCACTTGCTCCGGAAATATTAAAGGAGCAACATTTCTGAATGTAGCAAATGCCATAACCAACCTCTCTAAACAAAAGTGGTCCAAACTATTTTATTTTTCAACCCTAATTTTTGTGGTGCTTCCACATGATATGAGAAGGCTACAGGAATTTTCTCACATTTTTCTAAAATGTATAAGTGCCCTAATTAAATCCGGGAAATGCTACTGGTTTTAATTTAAAACAGAAGAGGGACCTATCCGTGAGGGAACAATTATTGCAGGGGGTTTTTCGAAAATCGCCGTCGTCTCTCTCCTGGCACTGGCGCCATGCCGCCGTGCTCCTCCCGCGATGCACGCACGCGCCGGGGCCCCTCCTCTGCCTATTCCTGCGAGGAGCACGCCCAGCGAAGCCCCACCAGCTCCCTCCCCCGAAATATCTGCTCCCGTTCCCCTCCTTCTCTCTCTCCACGGAGCCGCACGCGAGCGCGCCGTCGCCGCCACATCGCCGACGTTCGGGAGCTCCCCGAGCCAAGCCGAGACCGCCGCCAGCTCCGCCGTGCCGTGCTCTTCCTCCACACCGAAGGAATCGAGCTGGAGAGCCCGCAATCGACGTCGACGACCCCTTCCTCCCCGTTGCTGTTCGAGCGCCGCCGCGGTCGGTTGCCGCCGTTCCAGTCCATCCCCGACCACGCCGAGCATGCCCACGAGTCCAGGGTGAGCTGCTGCTCCTCCCAGTGACCTCCCTTCCTCCCCACGCCCCCTGAGTCGCCGTTGCCCCACACGCCGCCATGCGTCGCCGTGTTCTCCCCCTTGCTCGGATATTCCAAGTTCTAAACAACCGGATTATCCGAAGAATTCCAGTGCGACTAAACCTTAGGTCCTTAGTGGATTTCTGGTCCATCTCCGGCGATCGGATTTTCCGAACTCGATCAAAATCGGATTTTCCGAATAAGCTCAGTACGAGAAATGCACTGTTCTTGTCCATCGGATTTTCCGAGTAAGATAAAATCGGATAATCCGATTTTGTTTAATACTGAATGGAATTCCTGTTTCAATTCTTTGTCCCCTAATTTGATAAATAATTCTATTGTGGTTTGTTATAACTTATTAAAATGACATATTTAAAAGAGGAGTTTTAGAAATGCATATCTTTTGCTCTGTTAATCCCAATTGAGCAAATAAGGTGTCCCAATGTTTGTCTCAACAAATCCTACACATCCATATTTTAGTTGGACCTAATTGATTTAATTTTCTGCTCTGGTTAAATGGAATACTAGAAATTGCAGAAATGGAATCCCTTTTTGGAAATTCATAATTAATTCAAATAATTCCAAAATTTATGTGTAATACCTCAAAATGTTCAGAGAAACATTTACAAATTGTTTTCAAGCAGTTCTACACAATAATGAACTTTGGTAATGTTAATAAGTTGCACTTCCCTAAAATGACAAATTCAAATAGCAATCTGAAATACTCACCAAATATTCATAATTGCTCCGAAAATTGCAAACAACATATCACAATGTTCAGCAAGTTAAATACTAACAGAAAACATCATTCTCATGCATGTACAATCATTTTGTGGTACTGGTCATAACTAGAACAACCTGTTGGCCCTTAAGATAAATATAGGTGGTTAACCGAATAACTCCTAATTATACTTCGGGACCCCATTTAACTTGATGATCATGTCTAGAATCTCTTAGTTGCATTAAAATGTCATATCATCATGAGTGTGCATTGCACCTACTTGTTTTCGTGTTATTTATGTTGTTTCCTTCCGGTGTTGTTTGTGCTTCGGTAGATGGAGGAGTTGAGGTGCAACCACAATTCTTCGACGATTCTTACTACCAGCCGTATCAACAAGGCAAGCGTAATCCCCCCTCTGAGCATGTCTTATCCTATTTCCCGCAAATATTTTCTCCACTATAATATTGCATCCGGTTCCAAATGTCAATTTTATTGGATTAGAGTATCCTATAGTTGCATTAAGTTTCCGATGCCATTACCTGTTTCCCTCCTATTATCCATAGGTTTGTATTTTTGGCCGAGATACTTAACTATGCTATGTTGATGCTTAGCCATGCTTAGTAAATGCTTAGCTGTACGATGGTTGGTTCATGTTGGAAACAGGTGATGAATTGTTCAGATGATGGTGGAGAAATTGTGGTGCCAGGTAATAAAATGCTTAAAGGTGGGGATGAGAGGCCACTGTGGTTGTGGTGCTTTGTCTTGTTCTCGCCGCCTAGGTGCGAGTTCTTTACCTCTTGAACCAAGACTGAGCGTGCAACCATGCGTGAGGCCTATGCAATTGCAGGAACCCTCATAGACTAAATCACTCGGGCGGGACTAGCCAGGGTCCTCTAGTTCGGGCTTCCATTTGCGCGTGCGTTGGGATGGTGGCCAAGACTGAGATGAGGATGGTGATGTTAGGAAAATGAGTGGCCACGGGGCAGGGTGTTGGATCCGCTGCTCCGTCCTCACTGATGATCCTGGGTTAGTCCTTAACGAGGGAGAAGTCGACACCGCTCCCACCCAGCCGGCTTTCCAAGGAAGAGAGCTAATTGTACAGGTAATGGGCCGGACGGTACGCGTGGCAAACATTGTACACCCCTGCAGGGTAAATCTTGTCGAAAAGCCGTGTCCGCGGTTATGGACGAACTTGGGAAGTGAAGGTAAGATCATAGAATAACTTGAACGGAATGATTAAAAACTGGGTACTAAAGGTACCACTCAAGATTGTAAGGTTGACTTCCTCGAGGGTAATTCGGGGAGGTGCCTTTGTAGAACAGGTACAGTGGTTGATGGTGGTTGATGTTGAGAAAGGTGATCAGAAGAAAAGAGTTACTTCTTACCCCTTTTTGAAAATATTCTGATTAGTCGTTGCCATTGAGTTATGTTTTCATAAATAAAATCAGCTTTATGCAAAACAGCCATAAAATTTTGAAAGCCTCATCGAGCTAAAGCTCTATATATAATCTTGCGAGTTCGTCGAACTCAACGTCGTTTGTTTTGTTTCAGAGGAGGACTTCACCGACCTCGAAGGTGGGTTCTTTGTGGACGTCGACGAGTAGTCTGGGGTTCCCAGGTGGCAGCTTGGGACATCCCGGAACAGCTGGCGCTGGAATGTTTATTTGTAGGCCTCTTAGGCCCTAATTTGGTTCTTGTTGTTTAGAACAACTTAATTTGCTTCCGCTTGTTGTAATGTTGGGTCTGTGACCTCTGGTTGTATTTTGCTATGTTTCTCTACTATAAGAGTTGAACTATAATGCTTTGTGTCGTAGAATCTGTGATTAGCAAGTTGTTCCACAAGTCTTGATCTCTCTATTATGCATTGATAGTTGAGCCTGTGTTAAGGCATCAATCGGGGTGTTGCATTGCCGTTGATCAATTCCGAGCAACGCCTGCCCAAGGTTTTGGCCGGGGATTGGTAAACCCGTAACCTCCGGTTGTATCGCTTAACCGGTGACACTCAGCATCACTGTATAGCAGTCGGGTCGGGGCGCCATAGCACTGCTTATGCTAATGTTGATAATGGAAAGTTAGAGCCGAGAGCTATTAAGTGTGTGTTCATTGGTTATGGTTCGGGTGTAAAAGGATACAAGTTGGGGAATCCCGAATCTAAAAAGGCTTTTATGAGCAGGAGTGTTGTTTTCAATGAATCTGTTATGTACTTTGATAAGTTGTCCTCAGATGTTTTGCCAGATTTTTCTGAGGAGCAGGTTTGTGTCGAGGTGGAGCACTCTGTTGAAAATGAAAATGTCACTGTTGACAATGATGGTGTTGCTACTTCAGATGATTCTGATCCTAGTTCTGATGATTCTGATTCTTCTGATTCTGATAATAATAATGTTCAGAACTCACCCCCTGTTTTGCAGCCACAACAGTCTATTGCTGCTCGTAGGAACTGGAGGAATTGTGGTCCTCGACCACGTTTAATTGAAGAGTGTAACATTGTTGATTATGCTCTGAGTTGTGCAGAACAGGTGGAGCACGGACATGAGCCGTCCACTTATACTGAAGCTATTGGTTCCGGTGACCGCGAGAAGTGACTTGCTGCTATGCAAGAAGAGATGCAGTCACTCGATAAGAATGGCACATGGGAAGTTGTGCGCTTGCCTAAGAAAAAGAAGGCAGTCCGCTGTAAGTGGATCTTCAAGAGAAAGGAGGGTTTATCTCCTAGCGAGCCTCCGAGGTTTAAGGCAAGGTTAGTTGCAAAAGGCTTCAGTCAAATTCCAGGTGTTGATTATAATGATGTTTTCTCTCCAGTTGTTAAGCATAGTTCAATTCGTACATTCTTTGCTATTGTTGCTATGCGTGATCTTGAGCTTGAGCAGTTAGATGCAAAGACTGCGTTTCTGCATGGAGAGTTGGAGGAGGAGATATAGATGGACCAGCCAGAAGGGTTCATAGTGCCTGGTAAGGAGGATCTTGTGTGTAAGTTGAAAAGGTCCTTATACGGTTGAAACAATCTCCTCGTCAGTGGTATAAAAGGTTTGATTCTTTTATGTTGTCACATGGCTTTAAGAGGTCTGAATTTGATAGCTGTGTGTACATTAAGTTTGTTAATGGATCACCTATATACCTGTTATTATATGTTGATGATATGTTGATTGCTGCCAAGAGCAAGAAAGATATCGCTGCTCTCAAGTCACAGTTGAGTAGCGAGTTTGAGATGAATGATCTTGGTGCTGCTAAGAAAATTCTAGGTATGGAGATTACCCGTGACAGAAATTCTGGTTTGTTGTTTCTTAGTCAGCAAAATTACATTAAGAAAGTTCTTCATCGTTTTAACATGCATGATGCAAAGTCTGTTAGTAATCCTATTGCTCCTCACTTTAAATTGTCAGCTGAACAATGTCCTAGTACAGATGAGGATTTTGAGTACATGTCTAGAGTTCCATATTCTAGTGCTGTTGGTTCTTTAATGTATGCCATGGTTTGCTCACGTCCAGATTTATCATATGCTATGAGTTTGGTTAGTAGATATATGGCTAATCCTGGTAAAGAACATTGGAAGGCTGTTCAGTGGATTTTCAGGTACCTTCGTGGCACATCCAATGTTTGCCTTAAGTTCGGCAAGACTGATGAGGGACTCGCAGGCTATGTGGATTCAGATTTTGCTGCCGATTTGGATAAGAGGAGATCCCTCACAGGTTATGTGTTCACGCTTGGTGGTTGTGCCGTGAGTTGGAGGGCAACGTTGCAATCTGTTGTTGCCCAGTCTACCACTGAAGCAGAGTACATGACTATTGCTGAAGCATGTAAAGAATCGGTTTGGCTGAAAGGTTTGTTTGCTGAGCTTTGCGGAGATGATACTTGCATTAACCTGTTTTGTGATAGTCAGAGTGCTATTTACCTTACTAAGTATCAGATGTTCCATGAGAGAACAAAGCACATTGACGTCAAATACCGTTATGTGCGTGATGTTGTTGCAAAAGGTAAGCTGAAGGTATGCAAGATAAGTACTCATGATAATCCTGCTGATATGATGACAAATCCAGTTCCTGTTACTAAGTTCGAGCTTTGCTCGGGCTTAGTTGGTATCACTGTCTAGCCCAAGAGGCTATTTTGGCGCCGAAGGTGTTTTCTTTGTTGTTTCAGGGTGAAGTTCTCGTTCATGCTACAAGATGGAATTTGTCTCAAGGTGGAGTGTTGTTTTATGATGATCCAAATTCTATACTGATGAAGGCCAACTTGTGACGAAGGAGAGCGGAGGCTTTGTACGGATCGTTTCCGGGTCGGACTGCAGCCGACCTAGGGTTTTATGCCACCATATATTCCTCTTGTAAGCCGCCGGTTGGGGTAAGCCCCACATTGTAAACCCACGGCGTTTGTAACCTCACCCGATTATAGTGAAGTATTGCTGGCTGGCGCCCGTGGTTTTTTCTCCTCCATTGTTGGAGGGGTTTTCCACGTTAAAATCTCGTGTCCCCATTGGTTTGATCGTTCCGCACTTCGTCGTTTCTTTGCTATCGTTTATAACAATCAGGACGGCCTTCGTTCGCGCACGCGCATCTGGCATCGGAGGCTTGGGTGCCCCTCAAGCGCTGACAGCCAACCCTGGCAGCAGATGCTCCTGGGACGTGCAGGCGAGGATCTGATCCAAGATGTGCTGGAATGGCTTGTCGCCGTCCCAGACCCTGATCTGAATACCCAGCGTCGCGTCCGCGTTCTTGAGTTATGAGTTGTAGAACCGCAGTACTATGCCCCAGACGTCATTGGTCGGGTGGAGGAGGTACCGCGAGATGATGTAGAACACGGAGTCCTTCTTGGGGAACAGCCGGTGGAGCTCCTCCTTGTACGCCGGGTTCAAGAAGAAGCTGGCGCGATGTAGGAGTCCGTCCTCAGGACCACCCACTGCACCCGGTGGAGGAACTGATGGTGGTCGTCACAGTAGATGAGCCTGTTGGCTGAAGTCGCGGCGTGGTCGAGGTGGATGTGCACAAAGCAGTGCTCTGACGCCGGCCCGGTGTCGTTGTGCAGCGTCATGTTCTCGTAGCTCTCCGCCGCGCTCTCCCGGAGGTCCTTATAGCCCTCGAGCGGAAAGTCACCCCCGGGAACGGCTCACAGAAGAGTTCTGTGAGGGACGCGCCCCTGTCGACGAGCAGCACGCGGCCGGTGAGCATTGCGTAGAGGAAGGCTGAGGTGATGGCGAGTATCCGGTTGCCTAGGCCTCAGAATGACAGTAGCACGAGGTAGCCGTAGCCGTAGATGGTGTCCACGTACTTTTGGCCGGATTTCAACTGCTCAGAAGCTCTGGTGTATGGCTCTGTGCCCGGACCACAACGCCGCTGCAGTGCCTCCTGCTGCCGCAGCCGGCTGCTGAGCTCTGTTTTAAATAGCCGGCTATTGTGTTTAGCCTGGTGATTTCAGAAGCTATAGCTTTATAGCCGTTTTGCTAAATAATGAAAAAAAAAAAACAATATTTGGACAACATATGTTTGTATATATATATCAACAATTCACATATGCATAGCATAGTCACTAATAGATACGAATAATCAACAGTTCTAGACATGGTTATGTCCAAATATTATAACATTAAGTAGCACAATCCAAATATTAGCATATTACATAACCGGGTGTAGCAAAATGAAGTTCAGGACATGATACATGATTCTGTCCACATAAGTGGGATAAATTTGGCCCGAGCGGTAAAACTTTTGGTCTTATCCACTGAGTGGGAAAATAGCGGCTATGGGGCTAAATTGAGGCTAAATTCACATAGCCGAGCTATTAGTCGCTAATATCCTTTTAGCCTTCAAAGACGTTATCTATAGCGCCGATCCTCTCACAAGACTATAGCCCGGCTATAGCCGGGTGATAGCCGGCTATTTAAAACAGAGCTGCTGAGATATGGCGTCGGTGAGCGTGTCATGTTCTTGCGGTAGTACACGGATTGGTACCGGCTGGCGCAGGACTGCTCGTCGAATCCTGTAAGTAGCAGGCCACCCAGAAGCACGTCCTCCTCTGACTCTGCAACTGAAATGGAGCAGAATCTTAGGCAGATCGAGCAATCAAGGATGCAAAAGTGGGATTAGCGGGATAAATGTGCTAGTACTAATTTGGTAGGGACCACCAAATTTGTATTAGCCCACGTATCCCACCATCCCATTTTGCACATCAACATAGAAAGCTACGTACATGCATGAGGGTCAGGAAGTTGCAAATTACCTCGTTCCGCGGCCACGGCGAACTTGATCCATACCGTCGGCAAATCAAGGTGGCCATTGAGGATGAGGAGGATAGGCGGCACGGTCATTATCAGGGCTAGCGCCACGCCGTTCGCCAGTACGGACCTCCATCGCCTGGCGTCCACGACCTTCTTACTCTTCTTCTCCGTGAACTGCGAGGAGGCCTCCTCTATCCCGAGCCAGCTCGGCTCCTCACCGGTGTTCATCTCTGGCTAGCTATACGTGAGGTGATGTGAGGTGATTACTTGCTTGTAGTTACTCCTCGCTTGATATTTAGCTAATTCTTTGGTCGGCCCTTCTCTTGAAATCAAAGCGAACTCTGTCTGGTTATAAACCAGTGTTTGCAATGAGTCCATCCAGTGTGCATCTCCTCTTAAGACGTGCTAACTTTTAAATGATCGATGATGTTCTATAGATTGGCACCACGAAGTGACTTCTTCACTAGACTTGGCATTACTAACTATATAAAAGACCAGCCGTTTAGCGATCCCTCAGCGCTCGGCTACTGCTCTAATAAACAGTAGCTACAGTGTTGAACAGTGCCTCCGTGGTAATTTTGCAAAAAAGTCCCTACACTTCCCCGAAATTACGAGTATGTTCTTACATATAATACAAACCCTAACTCTAAAATCACAATCCTTCTCATTTCTCCTCCCAGCTTTCCTCCCCGATGCGGCTACCTCCACTCCGCCGCCGCCGCCGACCCCTTCCTCGCCTCTGCGGCCGCGCTGGAGGAGAAGAACGGCGCCGCCGACCCCTTCCTCGCCCCTGCGGCCGCGCCAGATGAGAAGGCCGCGCGCCCGGCCGCCCAGTCCGCGGCTGCTGTGCCCCTGCCCACGCCGCTGAATCCCTGCGTTGGAGGACGAGAAGGCCGCACGCCCACCGAGTCCCTGCGCCCCGCGCCACCGTCCTCTCCATCCTCTCCGGCCGCGGAGCGGCTGGTGGCTGGCGGGGAAAGCGCAGCCATCGACGAGAACAGAGATGGGGATTAATTAGAGGACAGCAGCACAAAGAGGCGCCCGGCTGTGCCGCTCCCATCTCTCCACCTCCACACCCCTGCCAATTCAAGGTACCCACCTCTCTCTTTCTCTTGATTTTCCTACTCCCCTCTCTTTTCTATTCTACATAATTTCTCTGAATACAGATCCGTTGCAGTGGAAGGGTTTGCTGGCATGTCCAGCGGCCGAGCAGCAAGGCAGAGCTACAGCTGACGATGATTGTGGTGCTAAAGTTTCGGACCCCATGTTGTATGTAAATCTTACTGCCTGCTTATTTGGAGCATTAGAAATTCTGTGATTCTGTATGGTGTTAGTATCTTAGTGCCTGATTATTTGGAGCAGATAAATATTAACTTCCTTTTGTTACCATTCACTTGACATATGCTAATTCCCTTTTGTACTTTCATTAGGCTATTTGCAATTGTAATCTAGAAGCATCAGTGTTCTTCCAGACTGCACCCATTTATTTGCACAACGGGGAGCCGTGCCCCGTGTTATGGTAAGATTTTGTAAGCTGGTGCTATCTTTTTATCCTGTAGATTTTTTGTTGTTGCGAGCACTACATATGGCATATAATTTCTTTTATCATGGAGTAGGTAGGTAGGGTCATTGTATCACTCGGTCATGCACTTATGATGTTAACAGGATATATTGTCATTCAGTGCATTGCAGATTTACAGGTAACAGGCTATATTGCAGACTAAAAGTTGGCATGATAGCTGCTGGGTTCAGAAAGTCAATCCCCTTCCAAGGTTAAATCTACATGTGCTTCCTTCAGTTGTTTTCTGGAAAGGATCAATTCTTGGTTTTTTTTTTGTTTTATCTGTGAATATGCGCTATGGGCTGTCAGTCTGCATCTAATTTATTGTCAGATTACTTCGACTCACTGATGTCTAGCTATAATGCAACGATATCTACTGATTTTTGTTCATGGATAAATAAGTGCAGGCTGACCAACAAGCTGGAAGAACTGGGCTTGGCAATTGTTATAGGTTCCATCTACAAATATTCTGTTGCTGGAAGTGCTATGTATTTGAAATCATTAAATCTTCTTACCTGGAACATCAAGGTGAGCACCCCACTTTTAAGTTTTCCAAATCTTTCAGCAGTGATTTTGTTTGACCGTATATTTAACTTCTCATGGCATGTAATAATATTAAGCTGAATGAGCCACAAAGCATCTTTCATTTAACAATATTAGTAAAAATATATGCGCCTTCCACAAAAAATGTTATATCAATCTTTGCTCTGAATAAGGTCGTTGTTATCTGCAATATATCTTGGTTATATGAGTTCCATCTGCAACATATATTTGCTAAATAGATGAGTGATTCGTGAGAACAATATCAGTTCTCGGATCTAAGGCCCATGCCTGTGTCAGTTTTAAACATGTTTAGGACTTTGTACATATATTTGCTAAATAGATGAGTGATTCGTGGGAACAATATCAGTTCTCGGATCTAAGGCCTATGCCTGTGTCAATTTTAAACATGTTTAGGCTTTTGTATGCTATCATTCTTGAAATAAAGTTACAGATCATATTCCGACTACCGTTAGATTCCTTCTTCTTTGCAGGGGACGACTCATTTCTGGTTCTTGAAATAAATTTACTGATGTTTGTTTAGCTATTGCGCAAATATATATCCAGTTACGTGATCAATTGTATGAACCTTATTTTCAGAATGCTTGTGGTTTGGATAAGAGAAAACACCATCTTCCACTGGTGTATTTTCATCTTATGACAATAAATATTGCTTAAACATAAATAACGAGCCTCTCGATTTAGTATGTGATCCCTCTAAATAAAGACTTTAAAGTTGTATCTTTATTGTGCTATAGGATTTCGAATCCCTGCCATGGTTTGCATGTGTTCAGATGGTTTGGTGCTCTTCTTTCGCTTGAGATGATTATCTATTGTTGTTGTTGTTGTTGTTGTTCAGGGAATACTGTTTGTTTACATTAATGCACATTTTAGTATGAATATGCAGAAAAGATAAAAAGGTTTATTCGCATATGAGGGTGTTTCTGTAGAATATGTTCTACACTTCTACTATAGTTATCCTCTGCCTGTTATTCTCTCTTTTCTAATTATGGATGAAACAACATTGTGCTTTGCTCGAAAACTATGATAACACTACATGTACAGTAACTGTTGACTATTGTGTTATATTTACGAGCATTATCATACCATTGAGCAGGGGTCATAGGACTTGAGCTGATCTACTGATTTAATGTGGTATATAAAGTCCACAGTGAACACTATATCATCCCTATAAGCCTTCATTTGTGGTGAAAATCATGCGCTCAACTCAACTGCAATTTTTCCTAGCTTTTACATGTCGATAGGCTCAATATGCTTTAAAATGTCAGTTTGCTTGAGCATGCTAAAAATATCTTTGTTCAGATTTGACAGCTACAGATTCTCAGTTCATAATAACATTCAAAATAAGTTGGATGCTCCTTCTCATATAATTTTTTCTACATTAGTGGCTTTGAGTAAGAAGGCTATTCGTTTATCCATTACCTTCCAAATTATATTTTGTAGTTCATATCGTCCGAATTCGCTTACTCATTACCTTCCAAATTATATTTTGTAGTTCATATCGACCGACAGCGCAGCAATTCAAAGATCGAATTATGTCGTGTTCACCGTAAGAAGATCTCGCCTTACCTATGACATACTTGCTACACCACAAGGAAATGACCAAGGAACTACTTCTACAGACGGTACGACAGTATAGAATCAGAGCCAGCTTCTAAATATCGCTGAAATTTACATGCTGCTTTGGCTACTGAATCTATCTTCTATAAATGTGGCTACTTGATTTATAGGTTTACAAGAGTAGACATCTAAGAGACCAGGACATCAGTACACATGTCAGCAGGAAACGAAGAGGTGTTTTATCAAAGCGAACGGCAGGTCACGCACAATAAGTTTTGTGCAAGATCACATATAAAATAAAGTCTTATGTGTACAATCCATATTAGGTTGGTATTATTTGATGTCATTTTGATCATATTACCAGTTGACAACATTTTGTCTCGATTAGTACCTTCCTTTCTTTCCCTCTCATAATACTACGAAATTTTGTTTCACCTTCCCGTCAGCTACTTCAAATGACAGACCATCAACAAAAGCTTTCATCAACGCCAAATTCCACTAGTCACCAAGTAAACCCGAGTTAATTGTGAGTTGCCATGTTCTCTGGGTGGTTAACTGTGCGCTGTGCAGTGCCAGTGGACGTGAAATACAAGTTAATTGCGAGTTGCCATGTTCTCTGAGTGGTTAACCCTTCGCCAGTGGCTCCTCCTAGGCCTGGCTCTCCCCAGTCATGGCCTGATGTGGTGGTTGAGTCGTCTCAGCGGCTTCCTTCAACACCCCTTTCGACCCACTTACGAGGGTATTGTCTAGTATGTCCTCCCCGATGTAGTCCCCGAGGTCGACGTATGCGTGGTTTCCCCTTCGGCTACGATGGTGGTTATGGAGGAGGATCTCCGCAAGGCTATCATGGTCACAGTCACTGGGGCAAGGCTTCATGTCAAATTGATTGAGGCAACGGGGCTTATCCACTTTCAACTTGGTGCCTGCTCAATTTTTCCACCAGACCCTTTGCGCCAGCGGACTTCCTCATCTCTACTCAACCATGGCGATCTGTCATCGTATAGCGGTGGCAAGCGTGTGGGACAAAAGCTTCTTGTTTGCCTTTCGGCCTTGAATCTGGTAGTGACAGACGGTACACCGTCCTTGGGAGAGGTGGACTTGCTGGCGTGCCGGGTAAACGTGGGATAGTTGGCTGGGTCGAGTAGGTTGATCGCGCGATCTCCAAGGCTTATAGTGTATAGTGGGTACTTGCTCTTAGAAAGATCTAAAGTCCGGTGTTTCAAAAGTTCATCTTTCAAGATTCCAGACTTCACATGTCTCAATGGATGTCAAGACGTTTCAGTTTGGAAGGTTTGTGTGAAACCTCCTTTTGCGGACTCCAGGACACGCATATATTCCAACTTTCCGACATCGTTGTTGTCTTCACATATAGGAGTATCATTTTTTTTCCGGCGATGTTTTTGAATCAAAGTTGCTTATCTGGGACAGTAAAAAATTACGGTCTGAGTCACTACTCTGAATACTTAGAATTGCAAGAACAATGTGTACTCATAATGATTTTGGTTCGGATTAGTATCATCAGATCTTAGCTATAGTGTTCGCATCTATCAATTTGTTGATGCTTTCCGTGGCCTAATTTAGAAGTAGTTTGAAGCAGACCTAAGTTAGAAGTTTTTGTACAGCGACCTAAGCTAGAAATTTGTTATGCTACTAGCTAAGACTCCAGGACTCATTTCTGTATGCTTACATGTCTCTTTCTGGCTATTTGTTCGAACTTGCATTGCAAATTATAGTGCTAGACGGAGAAAAGGAGTCTTGGCGGTCACATAATTTAACATGCAGGACAAATGCTGTTGTGATTCTGCTTGTGATAGTCCTCTATCTAGCCCAATATATAAGACCAATAACGTGTTCCTTTCAGCTCCTATAAACTCTGGACTATGTGTACAGATTAAACCCAAAATTCTTCTCTACTTTCTAAACTTCAATTCTGCCTTTTTTTTTCCAGATTCAGTGGAGCCGTAATCAGATCAGCATTCTCAAGTCAAAGCGGGCGTGAGTTCGGTAGCGTGGAGTTCTCGGGGAAGTGATCATCTTCCCTACAGGATAACAAAATCTAAATCGTTTCACCTGGCTGTGGTCATGATGCTTTGTGTACGAAGCCCAAGCTCTGAAACAAGGTGCCAAGCTCTGAATCCTAGCTCAGTCCCTGGGGCTGCAACGGAGTGATCTTGAGTTCCCCGTGGGCTCGATCGCATGGAGTTGCAGCAAAGTTTTTCGATGATTGTCATGATTTATCAGCTGAAAATTTCTAAAAATTCAGTTCAAACATGTCCCTAAAACGTCTCATTGACGGGAAAAAAATCCGTCGACTTACTGTTAAATTTCTTTACCAGCTACAGATATAAGGTCCCATTGACTCTAGTTTTGCTAGGTCTCGGTTCCGTTAATTGAGCAAAAAATGACCTGGTGTAAAATATTTTCATCACGCGAAAAATACATGCTAAAAATAATCATATTTTACATTTCATATTCATGTTTATACTGTGGTCGCCCAGGGCTACTTTTAGTACTAGTCGTTTATCAAGTGTTTCCGGCCAATCTAGGTATTTATTTTTTTCCTAAAATAAAAAAATCTGGAAGTTAATATTTTTGAACTTTCAAAACAGTGACTGGAGCATTTTGGAAACTTTATTCTGGCCGAAGGTGGCCCGATACACATCCTGAGAGCCCAAAGCCCATTTCAGCAGCACGGAGCACAATCACATTCTCCCAACTCCAGCAGGCAGCACCGCAGCAGCACACTCCACTCCATCTCCACGAGGGTCCCCGGCGGCTAGCTCCTCCGACTGCCGCCACCGGCGTCCAGCTCCCGTTGTCCCCTCCTCCACGCCACTGGCGACCTCCACCGCGCGCCGTCGGCGTGGTCGCAAGCAAACGGAGACGCATCTGACGGAGATCCCCGACCACCTCGTCGCGGAGATCTTCCTCCGGCTGCCCGACGCGGAAGACCTCGCGCGAGCCTCCGCCGCCTGCGTCTCCTTCCGCCGGATCGTCGCCGACAAATCCTTCCTCCGCCGCTTCCGACGCATCCACGCCCCGCCCCTCCTCGCCTTTTACGACAGCGACGGCTTCCAGCTCGCCCTCCCGCCTCACCCCTCCGCGCCAGCCGCCACCGCGCTCGCCGACGCCGCCGACTTCTCCTTCTCATTCTTCCCCAACCACCGCCAGTGGTCTGTTCAGGACATCCGGGACGGACGCGTCCTCCTCCTCCGTCCTGCCGGGGAAAGCAGCCCCAGGTCTCCATGGAGCTCGCGGTGTGCGACCCCTTGCACCGGAAGTACGCCCTGCTCCCCCCACTGCCTGACGACCTAGTCGCTTCGGTGGCACACCCTGCCACGGCACACAAGCCCTGGTGCGAGGCTTTCCTCGTTCCCCTTGACGAGGAGGCGGAGGCGGCATTCAGTGTGATGTGGATGGTGCATTTCACAACTAGGCTGGCAGCGTTCGTCTACTCTTCGACCACCGGAGAGTGGCAAGCCGCTGCATCCAAAGAATGGAAGGAGTTGTTCCTTGAACGGGGCGAGTCGACCATGGTGTCACCCATCGATCCTGACTACTACGAGCGCCATCACGCGTATGGCTGCTTCTACTGGGAGTCCACAATGGCGGAGAAGAAAGAATTGCTCGTGCTTGACACCCGTACGATGCAGTTCTCTATCTCTGATCTCCCATCCAGAGAATGGTGTACGCTAGGTCTAGCTATTGTGGAGGCAGGGGAAGGCAGGCTTGGACTGTTTGGTATCCTTGATGAAACCTTAGCTAGCAAATTTGATCTCTTTTTTTACACAAGGGAAAACAATTCTAGCCAGTGGCAGTTGGAGAAGACAATATCACTAGGTTCTGGTTGCCAGCATCACATCAAAACTGCATCTGGGAGGTACTTGCTCATAGGAAAGTTTGGAGCCATGCGGTTCGTAAACTCAAATCTGCAGAGGGACTTGGAATATATCTCAGTCGATGTCAAGACGTTGCAGCTTAAGAGAGTTTGTAGTAAATCTTCTGGGTTTGCCATGTCCAAGACGTTGATATATACCAACTTCCCGCCATCGTTCTCTTCACCGACAATATGAAGTGGTAACTTTTATATTGCCATCCTACTTATGTCCTTCTCTTCCTAGTTTGCAAACAGCTTGTCTAATGCTTAATAGTTCAATACTATGATTGGTCATTCTTGTTTACACGATTTAGCACTGGCTGTTTTTCTTAGTGCTTGTGGGTAAGCTAATCAATCTCGGGACATGATTGTGATTTGTTGTTTCTTTTGTTCAAATCACCGTTTGGATGGAATCTGACAAAAAGAAAAGATCTTTCACCTTGCTTATGCATCCATTTTTATTTAGGCTTAATGAAGTCATGGAAATGCTGTATCACGATAATTTATTTTCGATGAATAATTTATGTTCGAGGTGGAGAAGGAATACTACTTGTATAGGTCCAGTTTACCTTCCGATTATTTCGCTCACCTTATGAATATTCGTTTCATCCAAAGCACGGTTTAAATGTAAAGATGCAGAAAAGAAACTTTTGTTTTAGATTTTTAGTAACCTCATCTATAATTTCAGTATCGGTGTCATTTTAAAATAAATCTGCATAATTGTACGGTCACAAATAAGAGCCTGACTCACTGCTCTGTATAGCAGAACAGCTTGTGCTCACAAGCTGTTTGAATTGAATCAGCCTCATAATCTGAGTTTAGAGTTATAGGTGTGGCACACATTTTTTTCTTTGTTCTTTAAGATGATTTAAACCATTGTTCTAAAATTCGGCCGAATCACCGATTAACTGGCCGAGTAATCGCTATTCAGTGGGTTACTGAATAGCCGATAAATGCCGATTACCCGATTAATTGGCCGATTAATCGCCGAATAGGCCGATTATTCGCTATTCAGTGGCCGAGCGAGCCGTTACCAGTTAACGAATTCCTGAACAATGATTTAAACATTTCGCCTGCCTCTTTTCGAGTCTCCAAATACTTGCGAAATATAAGCATTGATCTCTGTAGGATGGTAGAGGGCACGCACAGTTTGTTTGTTGTGGCTGTCAAGCCTCCCTGATTAATTTTTCCTTCGGTGATGTAAGTTCTAAGCTTTTTATTCAGATTGACATAAGTTAGAAGTTTGCTAGACTACTTAGGTAATATACTGCAACACACTTTTGCATGATCCCGTTTTCCAGAACTCATTTGTTTATGCTTACATATCTCTGTCTGGCTTTGTGTTCCAACTTCCAACTTGCATTGCTAGTTACACTGCTGATCGAATGCGTA
This sequence comes from Poa pratensis, assembly GCA_947311845.1. Taxonomy (NCBI): domain Eukaryota; kingdom Viridiplantae; phylum Streptophyta; class Magnoliopsida; order Poales; family Poaceae; genus Poa; species Poa pratensis. Next base: position 7,720,198 of record CAMZMU010000089.1, on the reverse strand, counting down.
AAAGGAGTATTGGCAGTTACATGTTTCAAATTCAGTTAGATCAATATTACCACCTGGACTGCTATTCTGCTGTATACTATGTACAGTAGCCCCTAATTGTTTTTCCATTTGTCTTGTAAACTCTCAAATATGTACAATCTGAGCTTAAAATTCTTATATGAACATGTCCCTTTTCTCGGCCCAAAGATTTGTTTTTTTACTTTTACTCATTTCAGTTAATCACGCCTATACTTTTATCTTCGGTAGTGTTTTGAAATGAATCTTTAGGATGCCACTGCATACCATTAATCTCGGTAGGATTGTAGAGGGCACACAGACAAGCAGAGCCTGTTTGGTTTGTGTCCTGACTCCTGACCATGTCGTGCCTGGCCAAGAGCTTCCTTGGGACATCTGTTTGGTTCGTCTATATTTCTAGCTTGGCCTCTACAACCCTGGCAGCTTCATTATCCTTGCTTAGGTGCTGGAAATTTGAGGTCTGGGTGAGCAGAAGCTGTGCGTGGGATGCTAATCCCACTTTATTAGATAGAATAGCAGTTATCTAGCCTCTGTTTTTGTTTCTTCCGGATGCATCTGCCCCAATTTTCAATCACAGCAGCGCTATAGACCAGCAAGGGAGGGCGGCGGTGGGTCGAGGGAAATTTTCACATGCAGCTGTGCCTACCACGGTGGCCGCTCGAGGCTCCGTCCACCATGGCCGTGCAGGTCCACCCACCCCTACTGTCGACGTGCATAGCAACAACCCAACCACCGTGCTTGTTTTGTTGGTCTGCGGCTTGCAAGGAACACATGATTCTTGGCTTCTCCAATCCATCGAAGCTCCCTCTGCTCTGTTTTTCCTTTGTTTTCTCCGTGCCTCTTTTCCTTGGAAAATTGATGACAAAGAACGTGGTTTGTCTAAGACCACGAGCGCTGGTGTGTGATGTATAGAAGAAACTACCGATAACGGCAGGGCTAAGAAATGGAAGATCCTATGAACGTAGAAAGCAGGCGGTCTCCCATGGTAGCTTTGTAATTTGGTTTCATATGTAACAAATCACTATTTAAGTTCTCTCAGGCCCAAGCACGAACCAAACAAAACATATCCCCTAGCTAGCCAGCCTGGCCTGGCCAAAAACGCCTAATTTTTAGGTTACGTCCATGCACCAATTTTTGCGACGCTGCACCAACCAAGCAAGCTCGACTGTGGCTGATAAGCCTACCTGATTTTTTTTCCTTTGGTGACATATAAGTTTATTTACTTGCCTAAGAAGTTTGTGACTCATTTATGTACTGCCTGGGCTATGTATTCCAATGCACATTGCAAATCACGCTTCTAACACATAAAAGCGAGTGTTTGCAGTTACACATTTCAAATTCAGTTTAGTCCGATATTATCAGTGTTGGGTAGATGATATTCTGCTCTGCCTGTAATGCCATGTACTATATAGCCCCTATAATCTGTTCCATTCTGCTCGAAAATTCTTGAATTTGCACAGTTCAAGCTGAAAATTCTTTGTATCGAATATTAATTCATTCCGGTTTGCACAGATTCGACGGAGCAGTAGCCAGAGACTACCTTCCTCATCCTCGGAGCTCCATGTTTTTTGTGTGATTCCAGCAGCATGGACTTGGGCACGGATGCCTTGGCCATGCCAAGGCGTCATAACTAATTTGTGCTGACGACTCACTTGTCGGTGCTCATGAATCGTGGCCGCATTGTTCATCCTTTCATGAGCTCTATAGCCGTGTCTTTGTTTAGGATTCGGTCGGTGTAGTGTAACTGTAACTGACGCATGTCAAGTGGGTGATGTCCTTGCTTAATCTAGAACGTGGCATTGAAGTTTATGAGTTGTGATCAGTGTCTTCACGATGTAAGCAGCCACTTTCAGAGGCATTGGCACTAGAAGTATGTGAGAGGGCTTGCAATGATGGTTTGTAATATGTTGACGGATGATGGCTACCGTTCGTGTCACGTGTGACTTTGACATGGACCGTTGGTTAGTTTATAGTACTCCGTAGTAGTAGATTTATATCTCAAGGTACGTTTTTTTTTTGCTTGAGAGGGTCTCCTTGGAGATCAGAATCTTGGTAACAGTTTAAGAAACGGCAGCCTGATGTTTGGGTCCTCCTTTTTTACTGTTAGCTATTGTCCCTTTGAAATTGCTCCTGGTTTTTTTTTTTTTGATAAAGTGCTCCTGATTTGTTGCGTGAATATCATGTACGTCCCTGCATTATTCATTTTTGTTTGCTCTTGTGAGTATCTACTAAGTGGCAAAAATATATTGCATCAACATGACGCCATAATATGGAAACGATTAATTGCAAGTCTTCCACTTTCATGAGCAAGCACTAGAGTTTAAAATTTTCGACCAAAATTCTACTTGTTTAAGTTTCAGATTCAAATAAAAGTCAAACGCGAGTAGGTGCTGTTGGCGGCGACGACGCGACACCTCCAACTTGGAGGAGCTCGTGATGTGGCCATATATTGGGATGGCGCTCCGCGCGTCGGCGCACCGAGCCCGTGGCCAGGCTCCATGGACATCCTCTTTAGCATCACATTTTCGTGTATTATTTAACATCAAATCTTTAATGGCCATATATTATTATTTAAACCATAAATATCATGACACACTAAAGACGATGCGCTCGACCGTGCTAGTTTTAATAGGGGAGAATTGATTTTAACCCCCCTGTTGGCACGCCTTGGATCATATACCCCCTCTTTCGTCTGCCTCCCTCTGAGCCCCCCACATCTGCCTAATTGTTGCTAATCTGACCCCCTCGCGTTGTTATCTAGTCATTTAGCTAATAATGGAAGAAACTAGTCTTATTATATTTCGAATTGACAAATCTGCCCTTGTCCAATTTCTTCAACACGCGAGAGGCGAGACAGAGTGCTTGTCCCCGACCTGCCGGCGGCCACCATAGTCGATCCGCCCCGGCGCCCCGCCGTCTGTCGCCCTTGGCTGAGCAGTTGGGGGATCAGTGGAGGAGCAGGGGCGGAGGAGCTCGTCGTAGCTAGGACGCGGGGTGGCCGGGGCACCGGAGATCGAGCTCGCCCGCCGGCGGTCGGGCAGGGGTAGCCGGAGCAGGGGCGGCACGTAGCAGGGGCGGCCGGAGTAGGTCGAGCGAGCGGCCGGAGAAGGTCAAGCGGAGCAGGCCGGAGCACGTAGCAGGGGCAGCTGGAGCGGAGCAGGCCGGAGCACGCCGCTGAATGCTTCGTGCTTCGTGCGAGTGGTTGGTTTTTGGCCTTTTGGGATAATGATAACGGGAGGACGGGATATGCAGGCTTTGTCACCAGCCACATGGGTACTTCTGCCAATTCCTGTTTCTGTTTGATGGTTATGTACTAATAAATTTGTTAACCAGGCCAAAGGGGTAGATCAGCAACAATTAGGCAGATGTAGGGGGCTCAGAGGGAGGCAGACGAAAGAGGGGGTATATGATCCAAGGCATGCCAACAGGGGGGGGGGGGGGGGGGAGGGGGGGTTAAATCAGTTCTCCCGTTTTAATAGTACTGTTATGTGTGTCTAGGCGAAAAAGGTGGAACACGTGAAAGTAAATTGTCATATATATGGTATCTTTACTTATCTAGGTCACATAACAATTCCAGGGACATTACAGACGATGTTACACAACTTAAAAACTCAAATTTCATAAACCTAAAAGAAGGGTATAACCGTTTTTAGGAGATCCTCCCAGCGGGATCAATAAGCTGGCTTCTGCATAAGCCTAAACTCAAAAGATGTGGCCCGGTCACTGCTGCGTGTATTCATCACAGATCTTGTGTGGTGTGTTGGTGTTGTTGTTGCACATCGATCTGTGGCCAAAGCGACGGCAGGGGCACGTCAAAACATGCGAGGACGTGCATGACCTGCCCGATGGACGGCCGCTCGCTCTTGATAGGGTTCGCGCACCAGAGCCCGACTATGAGAGCGCGCTCCATCTGCAGCTTGCCTAGCTCATCGCCGACCACTAACCTCTGATCAGCTGCCTTAAGAATGGTGTTATCCCCGTACAGATCCCAGACCTGTTCTAGCAACATGTTCACCTCGCCGTCCGGTCGCACCTTCGTGTTTGGCCGCCGGCCGGAGATGATCTCCAGGACGACGACGCCAAAGCTGTAGATGTCAGACTCGACGCTGGGCCGTTGCGTGCTGACGAACTCGGGATCGATGTAACCCGGAGTTCCGAGAACAACGCGAGTTGTATGCGGCCCGGATAAAGGATCGACGATCCTCGCCAGCCCGAAGTCCCCTAGCTTGGCGTTGCAGGAAGAGTCGAGCATTATGTTGCTTGTTTTGATGTCACCATGCACCACGTATTGCTCAACCTCCTCATGTAGATATCGTAGTGCAGATCCCAGCCCAAGAATGATATTGTACCTATATATATAATATATCATGGATTAAAGAACATTCATGAAGGTGTTTACAAACCGGCAACGGTGGCATCTAGTATAGAGAAAATATCAAAAATATCCCTGGCATGCATGCATCAAGCAAATTCAGTCAAGAATCAACAGAGATGTATACCTCTGGTGCCAGGTTAAGCGAGTGCCAGTGCCATGGATGTGCCTGTCGAGGCCTCCTTTTGCGACACACTCGTAAACAAGGAGGAGTCCTCTGTGGCTATCACACCAGCCTAGCAACCGCACAAGGTTCCGATGCCTCAATTGGCTTATGATTTTGACCTCGGCCTCGAACTCCTTCCTTCCTTGACCGGATGACTCCGGCGAGAGAAGCTTAACCGCCACCAGGCCATCCTGATCGGCGAGCTCACCCTTGTATACGCTCCCGAACCCGCCTTGCCCGAGCTTGTTTCCCTCCGCAAAGTTACCTGTCGCGTCGACTAGCCGCCGGTAACCATATCTTTTGGGTCCCATCCCTCTCACAAACTCAGCCTCCTCGTCGTTTTCTTCCTCGGGCTCGCTGTCTTCGTCACCGATGGGTTTCCTCCTTCTCGTCTTCTGCCGCCATAGAAGAAAGCCACCCAGCACCAGCAGCAGACACAATACAAATACTGCAGGGGGTAGTATGGCTGCTGCCAGCAGTTTTTTTGTGGGCCGTCGAGATGTCCGCTTATCTGACGTTATCAGAGTGGAATTGAACGTCCAAGACAGTATCTTGTTTACCTCGACGGTCATGCCGGTTGATGCGGAAAAACCTACCGCCACCTCCTGTGGTAAGTTGTACTTGAGGTTTACTGTCTCGTTGACGTGGTAAGAGGTGCCGCGGATTCGTAGGTCGGCGGCCAACACCTGCGTGACATTGTCATAGCTGATTGTGGCGGTCATCACATCGTCTGCTCTCAGATCGTTGCTTATATTGGTGTAGGCCACGGAGACGATGGAGTTGATGTCGATGCCCATGTGGTTGCTGCCAATATGATCCGGGAAGTCGGGGTTCCCCAGAGTGTCAAACTCCACCGCCACGATCCTGCTGTCGCCCACGACATTCCTATTGTTGTTGAGATCCATGAGACCGAGGCTTCCGCCCCAGCTGTTGGCCGGGATGCTCGACGGATAGTGCCCCAGGAAGAAGGCGATCCCGTCACCGAGCGTGTGCGCGCTTCCGTTGTCCGCAGCCGCAGCGTAGATACTGAAGGAGAAGGTGGTGGTGAAGCTAGCGAGCTCGCCGGTGTCGGCGTCCCACAGCCGCATGGGCTGCGCGTAGGACACCCGTCCAGTGCTGTAGGGCCGAGGAGTCATGTCCATCATGGGGTTGCGGAACGCGCCGCCGCCTTCGCAGACGAGGCCTCCGATGCACGGGTGGGGTTTGAAAGATCGAAGCTGAATGAAAGCGAGGCGGCAAGGGGCGCAAAGATGCAGAGCAGTGAGTAGAGCATGCAGATCGACATGAGGAGTGGTTGGTTAAGGCTCACTTGAAGTGTGGAAGCCATTACTTGGGAATTCTTCGAGGGTTGGGGTAGCATATTGTCTTGAGGAAAAGCCATTAGGTAAAACGTCGCTTCTGTCTGTGTACCGCTAGCTAGTGTTGTCAATAACGGAGTTAATGTTGTTGCTTTCCTAGCCATTACTTGCTTTGGACCTTAAGCTAAGTCATATGGATGCGCTGACCGTTGATAGATACTATGTCCGGTGTCATGAAGACGTCTTCCGAGCAAGTATTGAATTATTCAAGGATCACGACATCACAATTAATTGATTTTCTCAAATAGCTAGCTAACCCGTAATCATAATATTTTGGGTCAGTGTACATAACACTCTTTTCTATCTAAGGCAGAACAACTGTCATTAACCTCCAAAAAAAAATTTCGGGTCAGTGTTATGCTCACTCCATTCCCCAAATAGTAAGTGTACTTTTATAAAAAAAATTAAGTAAAATATTAAATTCGACCAATTTCATAGAAAAACATAAAAATATTAATAATATCAAATTAATACGAGTAGATGCATTTTGCAATTTCATAATATACTAATTTATTGTCATAAATATTGCTACATTTTTATAAACTTGGTAAAGTTTTACTTAAGACATAATTAAAAGTACACTTATTTAGGGACGGACATAGTACAAATTAGACATTCCAGATGTCAATCCATGTGTCTCAACTTAAACCATTCGCTCATGATTTGTCACCCGTTTTCACCGAGTTGTGTAGAATAGTTGTATTGGACACTGGCTGGACAACCTGAACCAGAAGAGGTGCTTTTTTGACGAGATGAATGAGACCACCTAGGACTAGCCATTGGTAGCATATTTTTATTGGAGAAGTGCTCCTTTATGAGAAATCCAGAAATTCGTCCCCGATGGGGATCGAACTCAGGATGTTGAGCGGGCTCACCCGCGACTCCAACCACTGGGCCTCTGCCCGGTTCTCCAGAAGAGGTGCTTGACAGGCACTTGGTGAAGAACGGCTACGGCGATTCCTCAAGTCCTGGTGAAGCGGTGTGGTATTCCAGCACGAAGATCAGACGGGATCCTCCTACGAAACTGGTTGCATATAGATTTAGTTGATTTCGCAAGAAGCAACTTGAAAAGCACAAAGACTACATCTAAACAAGACAGTGGGGCGATAAGAAAATTGGAGTATGCGCGTATGCATCCACATCTATCTACATCAAGAAGACCAGGCCGAGTCATGTTGATGTTTGACTAGTTCAGCCTGTAGCCCTGTAGGTAGGTACGTAAGCGTTCAACTCTGAAGCCGAAACCACCGTTTTCAGTTACATGTTAATCTCTTACTCCCTCCGTTCATAAAAGGATGTCTCAACCAACTCCAAATGTGGATGTATCTAGACATAATTTAGGGTGTAGATATATCCAAATTTGAACTTAGTTGAGATATCTTTTTGTGAACGGAGGGAGTACTACTAAACAATGCAAAATAGTGCCTTTGACTCGAGCCAATTGGGGGACTGAAGAGCCATGGCTTTTGTTCATTTCTTTTCTGGCTCGTATGTGGTTCGTTGATTTGACAGGAGGAATATGCTAGTAGCCTAGTACTACTTGCCAATGGCCAAGTAAGTGGAATGCTACGCGCCTATGACTAAGGATCGATTCCATGATCAAGAAAGAGTGCCTCCAGATAATTAAGGAATACTATAAACTAACCAACGGTCCGTGACAAAGTCACACGTGACAGGAACGGTATCCATCCACACGACCTGCGTCGGTTACACTACACCGACCGAATTCTAAACCTAGACACAGCTTGACCTCATGAACAATGCGGCCACGATTGATGAGCACCGACAGGTGAGTCGTCAACAGTAAATCAGTTATGACGTACCGTAGGCAAGGCGATGGCATCTGGTTCCAAGTCCATGCTACCGGGATCACACAAAAAGCTTGGAGCTCTGAGGATGGGAAAATGTTAGTCTCTGGCTACGGCTCCGTCCAACCTGTGGAAACAGGACAACAAATTAATATTCAGACAGCTCAAACTGTACACATTCAAGAGTTCACAAGCAAAATGGCACAGATTGTGGACATGTTGTACATAGTATATGGTGTTACATGCAGCAGCACATTTATCCTGGTAGTAATAATATTGATACGAACAAAATTTGAGATGTGTAACTGCAAACATTTCCTTTTATGTGTTTTGAAGTGTGATTTGCAATGTAAGTTGCAATTAATACACAGCCAGGCAGAGGCATGTAGACATAAATAAATGAGTCTAACAAGTGACGAACTTCTAGCGCAGGTCAAGATATAAAAAAAATGCGTCACCCAAGGAAAGAAAAACAGAATTATGGGTCTTGGCAGCCACAATCAACAAACTGTGTGTCTGTATGTGCCCTATACGATCCACCTCGACCATGCTGCGACTCCGGCAAACAGGCTCATCTATTACAACGACCACATGCAGTTCCTCCACCGGGTGCAATGGGTAGTCCTGAGGACGGACTCCTACATCGGGCCCAGTTTCTTCCTCAACCCGGCATACAAGGAGCTCCACCGGCTGCTCCCCAGGAAGGACTCCGTGTTCTACATAATCTCGCGTTACCTCCTCCATCCAACCAACGAGGGCCTCACACGGTTCTATAACTCCCTCAACGCTGACAAGCGGCTGGGCATTCAGATTAGGATTTGGGATGGCGACAAGCCATTGCAGAAAATCTTGGATCAGATCCTCGCGTGCGTGTCACAGGAGCACCTGCTGCCGGAGGTGGTGGTGAGCGCCGTAGGGGCACCAAAGCCTCCGATGCCAGGTGCGCGTGCACGAACGAAGGCCATCCTGATGACGGGCCACAACACATGGTACCACGACAGCATCCGGGAGATGTACCGGCAATCGCCGAGTGCTAACGGCGAGGTGGTGAGAGTGCACCAGCCTAGCCACGAGGAGCACCAGTGTTTCCTTCAAGTCAAGCACGACATGAAGGCGCTGGAGAGATGCCTGCTGAGCATGACCGACAAGTTCGTCACCACCGGCTGGTCCACGTTTGGGTATGTCGGCACTGCGCTCGGCGGGCTCACGCCGTACCTCATGATGAAGCCGGAGAACCAGAAGGTGCCCGATCCCCCGTGCAAACGGGCTAGGTCCATGGAGCCGTGCAAACATGGGCCACCATATTTCGAGTGCACCAGGAAAGAATACCATAAAGTCTTTCACACTGGTAATACGGTGCCCCATGTTCAGTCTTGCGAAGACATTCCTTGGGGAGTGAAACTCACTGAGCCCATCGCCGAGAAGGAGGCATAGGCATTTGGATCAGTACACCTAGCTAGATTGCTACTGTTTTGCAGCCCGTGGAGAAGTAATTGAGTCGTCTGTCACTAGTTGCCACAGTTTCTATAAACCTCAGCCACTTTTTCGCTAGCCAGCCTTTAGATTTCCATTCGATGGCTATTAATTTTTTACTGTCGACATATTAATTCCTAGTTTGTAGCCTTGTACATGGCCACTTAGAGAACACAAAATTTCTGGTCCTAGGATCGATCAAATGGTCATATTCTGTGATTTTCCTACTGCCTGGATGCCCAAAATAATATCTACAGATCTTCAGAAACCAAGTAAGATTATATAGTATCCTAGTAGATCAGGAGGACAAGATAATACATACCAGTTCATGTCCAGTCCACCAAAGAGTGAAGATCAGTCTCCCACTGCATTTACATAGGCGGAGAAGCCAAAGGAGGACATGCCAATCTTGGAGAGCTTCCAGTGCAAATTGACAGGGAGATGCCACCCAGACTTCGAGCTACAAGTTCCTACCTAAACTCAATTAGTTCTCAAATTCTCTTGCATATTTGAGATGCAGGATATGATGATATTTCAAATCAGTTTGCATGAACAACAATCTGTGACTAATTTAAGATTTTGAGTCATAACTTGTGCAAGTTGTAAGGGAATTAGCTACTCCGCAAGGCTCACCAGTTTGCTCCCTCTACAATCTGGGACCCAAATATATCCGTCAATTTAAGTTGTGTTCACACTTAAACTTGTAGGTATTCACCTCTTGTTGCATGGATTGCCGGTTTGCGAATTTAACCGCTTAACTAACAAAAAGTTTCTTGTTTTCATGGTTATTTCCCAGAGCAGCCTTTAAACAATGGCAGACCAGATGACTTTCTTGAACGAACAAGAATAACAAATCTACTCCCAACTAAAAGAACATGAGTTGGGGTGAGGTACTTCCGACATGGTCCTTCCAAGATATTTAATTTAATGTCCTGACTACAAACTAGTGTCTATCGTCGGCTCCTTCGCCCAACACATGGATAGCAAGCACTGGAGCGAAGCGCAAACTTCCTGAGATCTGATCAAAAAAGCATGTTCCAAATGCTCTGCCTGAAAATCAGGGCTGTAACAGGTTTACTTCCTGTTATAGAACCCTTCTGGGACAGTTCTCTGCCCAAAACATGCACTGATTGTTGTCACTGTTGATCTCATGTCAATGAAATTGGAGGGCAAACCCTATTTTTCAAAAAAAAAATATATATCAATTTCATAGTTATCCATCCTATAGTTGTCTGGTAAATATTATACCGTCCACTAATCATATTTATATTTATTTAGTGTCTTAATTGTACCTATTCGTCTAATTACTCATAGATTTCATTTTCTATAAGTGAAAAAATTGTATCTTTCATGCTGATGGAAAGAATTTTTTATGTGACGTTTATCATGTTCGTTACACTAGAAAATGGACATGCTATTTGAAGTTTTCAAGCAATGTTTTTCCATATTACCATTGAATACTATACATGTATAAGCTTAAAAGGTACAGTATGAGATATGTAACATACTTTATAAAAATGCAGAGTTTACCGAACCATCAACAAAGTGAACCTCAAGAGAGAACCTTTTATAAGTTAATGAACGGTCAATGACAAAGTCACAAGTGACAATAATGGTATTATCCATGACCATATATGGCTTCCTTTTTTCGAGAATCCATATGGCGTTCTTCAACACCAACATGAATTGATATTCCTAGATAGCAAAAAAAAAAAAAACAGAGATGAGGTCAGCTAACCAAGTCTTGGTTTTGCTCTGTTAGCACTGCATGTCTAATTGTAACACCAGCTAAACGAAAAGCCTATATGCTGCACCTCCATCATAACGAGGTCTACCACATAAGTGAGTAAAGACTCCCCCAGTCACAGGGAAAAGGTTCACTAAAACTGCAGTCTTGTCGGTACATCTTGCAAATGTTGATGAGTCAGGGAGTAGCCACATCAACGTAACAACTTACACTAACCGAAGCTATAAGTAGCATGGATCATCAGTACCAACTGAAGCACCATACATTCTCAACTTGTAGGCAAGGTCACCACATATGTGAGAAACCCGCGGTGTTGAGATTACAATCACTTTGAGCTTTGAGGACATGAGTGTTGATTCCACCGACTTCATCGAACCTGAGCAATATTCACAAACAAAAGTCAGACAATAGAGATGGATTTTATGCTCAAACTGTACATATTAAAGGTCCTAAAAGAAAAGGGGAACAAATTATAGGTCTCACAATGGCACTTCGTTCCATTTGGAAATAAAGGCTAGGACTTACAATGGCACTTCTATGCCTTTAGAGTAGGGAAGGAAGACAATTTGCTTCCCTCCAAATGTAAACTGGACATACACTATATTCCTTCTACATTACCTTGACCCTAAAAACTATTCCACAAAAACAGTTGTTGTGAATTTTGCAAATTTATGAGGCCTAAGATAATACTAATAGGCGATGCATAAGCTATGTCACAATTATTTTCACTTGTCTGGTTATCTTAAAATCTGTAAGTCGAAGTATATAACCAGACTATTGACCATAAACTGGATATATACTTATGTTCCTTCTACATTACCTTGACCATAAAAACTATTCCACAAAAACAATTGTTGTGATTTTGCGAATTCATGAGGCCTAAGATAATATGAATAGACGTTGCATAAGCTATGTCACAGTTATTTTCTCTTGTCTGGTTATCTTAAAAACGACAATTGGTATATAAACAAAAAAAAAAAAGAGATCCATGGGCCTAGCACCCAGGACTTTTTTTTTATAGAAGAACCCACCCGGGTGAGCACCAGATAATTCGATCCGACGGGATTCGAACCCTAGCCGCAGGGTGCACCACTGTGCACACCTTGCCACTAGGCTACAACCTTGTTCTCGTATGTAAACAAGACAATGAGTCACAATTATGTTCCTGAGTTTGATTAGCTCTTCAACAAGGGCCAGAAAAATGACAACTACTAAATCGTGTAAAACAGGTCCAGTTGCAATAATAGGCTGTCAAGCATTACAAATTTGAGAGATACTATGAATGGAAGCAGCTAAGTCGGATGCAATCGACTATTCAGAGAAAAAAACTAGGATGCAATAAAAGTTTACCACTTCATACTGTTGGCGAAGATAACAACGATGGTGGGAAGTTGGTATATAAGTGTGTCGTTGATGTGTCAGACGAGATAGGTTGACCCCAAACCCTGTGAAGCTGCAATGTCCGGATGTCCAGTGAGAAATATTCAATGTCTGAACCTTCAAGCATAAGTATGTCCGTGACCGGGGTTCTCTCCTTGCTAGGAGAAGGTACTTTCCCGTCGCAGTTTCGATACAATACTGGTACTCAGAATCTAGTGAGATTGTCTTCTCCACCTGCCACTGGTAGAACTCAAACCTCTGTTTTCCCCAATGATCGGAGGTCATCCTCTGGAGTTTCACGATCGATGCGGAACATTCCAAGCTTGTCTTCCCCTGCTTCAACAATGCCTAGACCCCCCGTGTTCCATCCTTTGGGTGGGTGGTCAGCTATTGAGAACTCCATCGTTCTGGTGTCAAGAACGAGCAAATCCTTCCTGGTTTTATTCATCAGCAACTCCCAGTAGACGCAGCCACAAGCGAAATGACGCCCGATAAACAAAGGGTGCACCAGCGTCATCATGGTCGACTTTTTCATGGTGAACTCGCCCTTGGCAAGGAGCAAATCCCTCATGCTCTGGGATGTAGCGGCTCGCCATTCTTCGGTGCTTGAAGAGAAGACAAAGATGTATAACTTGATTTTGCAACGTGCCAATCAGATCACCCTGAACGCCGTCTCTTCAGCCTCCTCCTCGCTGGGGGGAATGAGGATGGGCTCGACCGGGTCCTCCACCGAAGCGGCTAGATGGTCAGGGAACGGCGGGAGCAGGATGTACCGCCGGTGCAAGGGGTCGCACACCACGAGGTCCGTGAAGACCGGAAAGTCGTCGTCCTCCTCTTCGGTTTCACGATCGAGAAGGACGCGCCCGTCGCGGACGTCCTGGACAGCCCAGCGGCAGTGGGAGGGGAGGAAGGAGAAGGTGAAGTCGCCGGCGAGGGAGAGAGCGCGGGCGGCCGGCGCGGCGGCGTGAGGCGGGACTGCGGGGTGGAACCCGTCGCTGTCGAGGAAGCCGAGGAGCGGCGGGGCGTGGAGGCGACGGAATCGCCGGAGAAAGGATTGGTCGGTGACGAGGCGGCGGAAGGCGACGCAGACGGCGGAGGCGCGGGCGAGGTCTTTTGTGGCGGGTAGAAGCAGGAAGATCTCCGCCAGGAGGTGGTCGGGGATCTCAGTCAGAGTCGACGCTGTTCTCCTGCTGGTCGCCATTGGCGTGGAGGCCGGCGTCGGCGGATGAGCTGGCCGTCGGAGGAGGCAGCCGCCGGGAACTGTCGAGTAGATTTTTTTTTTTTTTGAGAGGAACTGTCGAGTAGATTGGTAAAGTGCTGCTGGAGTCGGGAGAATGGGCCGAGCGACTCTCCGTCCTAATCCAGATGGGCACATACCGGGCCGTCCGGCGTGCCAAAAACAAAAGTTCAAACTGCTGCAGTACCAGTTGGAAGTTAAGTTGAAATTCTTGCGCAGCATTTACGACCAAGTGAAAATGTTTTAAATTAACTGAAACGATTCTTATAGCAAGAACCATCTATTGTAGCTGGCAAAGTAATTTGACTCAGTGATCCTTATTCTGCCAACCCACGTTGATAGTGATCGAAACGATGTTCTGCGCCAAGGCATGAACGGCAATCTCATCGTGGCAGCGACACCCAGCCTGCTTGCACTGTGAATGTGATCTGTGTAGACATGCAGGGTAGAGAAGCAAACAACCGAGAGAGGTGTTTTAATAATTGAGAAGAAATGACACAAGGTATTCTTCACTGATTGGGAGCTTTAAGTTCAGTGTCACACTCATAGGCATGATAGGAAGAACAACATAGACATGACCGCTGCCAACCGAAGTACTGTTAGTCTGCAGACTCTTAGGCAGGGAACATCCACAACGATCTTACACTAATTAACCGAAACATAGACACGACCACCGCAGGGTGAAGCAATGTAGATTGTGTCGTCTTGCAGGCAAGGCGGTCACTTCTGCGAGAACTCCACGCTGTCGAAATCAGAGCTGCTTTGAATTGAGAATGCTAATCAGATTACGGCTCCATCGAATCTGCACAAACAAGACAAAAGTTCAGACAACATAGCAATTTTGGGTCCAATTTTGTACACAGCTCGATTCAAGAGATTTATACGAGCTAAACAGACCAAGTTATACAGGTCTTATATTGGGATATATAAGCATTAGCAGAATAGCATCTGCTGCGATGTTGATCTCAACTGGACTTGAAGCAAGTGAGTATGTGACTGCAAGGGCTTGCTTTTCCGTGTTTAGCACTATATTTTGCGATGCAAGTTGCAACACACAGCTAGACAGAGGCATGCAAATTGCAAAGTACTAGACATAAAAAGAAACCAGTCCTGGAAACAATAGGTCGTGCTAAATTGGTAGTCTCTGTTTAGGACTCAATTTATTTCCTTTTTAGGGAGACTTCATATATTTCCAAGTAGCAACAAACTTCTATGTTAGGTCAGTTTCAAACAAGAAACCTTATTAAAACTTCTCTGCCTCCTGAGTCATGCTTGAGTGAGTGAAATGATTTTTTTTCCCTGAGGTAAAACACTCCAAAGGTAAACTGGATCACACTTGCATTCCTTCTCTATTACATTGACACTAAAACTATTTCTTGAAATTAATTGTTGTGGCCTAGTATTTTTGTGATTCATGAGGCCTACAATAATAGTTGATGCATGAGCTATGTGGAGGATTGTTTCTCTTGTATGACTCTCTAAACGGAACAAACAAGGCAACTAATCACAATTATGTTCATGAGTTTGACTAACTTCCCACAAGCACAAGAAAAATAACCAATATTATATCATGTACACAAGAATGACCAAGTGCAAATGTGAAACAATGAACTATCAAGGATTAGACAAGTTGTGCGATAACTACTAAGGGAAGGACATAACTAGGACGCAATAGAAAGTCTGCAACTTCATACTGTTGGTCAAGACAACAATGGTGGGAAGAATTTTGGGTCCAATTTGTACACACATTCAAGAGCTTACAAGATAAGAGGAACATGTTATAGGTTTTCTACTGGGCTAGATATAACAGTAGCACAAACATTATAAGAATAGCATTTGCCCCAGATGTGATGTTGATCTCAACTGGAACTGAAATATGTGAATGCAAAAGTAGCACTTTTCTGTGTCTAGCACCGCAATTTGCAATGCAAGTTGGAACACATAGCTAGACGGAGGCATGTGCACAAAAGGAAACCGAGTCTTGGACATCTTAGGTCATGCTAAATTGGTAATTTAATTTTGCAGGACTCAGTACATAACTAGTAGTATAACAAACTTCGAGCTTAGGTGTGTTTCATAGAAAAAATATCTAACTTAGGTCACAGAAGGAAATCTATCAGGGTACACAGTCAACAAATGATAAATATGAAACCTATCTTATGAGGCTGGTTCAAATCAAAGAATTTGTGAGCACACACTGCTCTTGTTATTCAGAGCAGTGAATCAGCTTGTTATTTGTGACAACACTTGTTGTAAGTCTTATATTCGGCTACGCATAACAGTATCAAGAGCATTACCAGGATAGCATTTGTCCCATAGGTGATACTGATCTCAACTAGAATTCAAATATGAGAATGCAAAGTGACACTTTTCTGTGTCTACCACTGTAATTTGCAATCCATGTTGGAACACATAGCCAGACGAATGTACAAAAAAAACGAGCTCTGGAAATCATAAGTCATGCTAAATTGGTGAGTTCGTATTCGTACCAAGTATAAGAAACTTCTAATTTAGGTGTGTTCATAGAAATCAATTGAACTTAGATCATGGAAGGAAATCTATCAGAGGGTCTTAGTAGCCACAGTCAACAAATGAAATATGTGAAGCCTATAACTGTATTTATAAGGCTGATTCAAATTAAACAGCATGTGAGCACACTCTGTTCTTGCTATTCAATAAGTGGTCGGGCTGTTATTTGTGAAAGCACCAGTTAGGCAGATTTATTTCAAAAACATAAAACTTTAATGTGAAAACAACTTTTCTGGCTCCTTATATTATGAAAAGGAAGTGAAAAAGATTTCTGTATTGAATTTTGCTGATGTGAAATACACAAGATAAACTGGAACTATAAGTGCATTCCTTCTCCTTTACCCCTAACATAAAACTATTCCTGAAATAATGAGGTCTAGTATTTTTTTGATTTCTCGAGTCCTAGAATAATAGTGTATGCATGAGCTATGTGAACAATCTTCTCTCTTGTCTGGTTCTCTTAAAAGAGCATTTAGACCATACAAGACAAGGAATCACAATTATGCTCCTAAGCTTGATTAGCTTTCCCACAAACACAAGAAAACTATCCACTAGTAAATCGTGTAAACAAGAACGGGCAATTGCAATAATGAACTTTTAAGCATTAGACAAGTTGTGTGATAAGTTTGAAAGGAAGGACATAACTAGCATGCAGAAAAGTTTACCATTTCATATTGTTGGTGAAGATAGCAGCGATGGCGGGAAGTTGGTATATATGCGTGTCCTAGACATGGCTGGCCCGAAAGGTTTCACACAGACCCTCTCAAGCTGTAATTTCTTGACATCCATGGAGAAATATTCCAGGTCTGGCATCTTAAGAGATGAGCCTACGCGGCGTGGGGCCTCAGAACTTATTAGGAGAAAGTACCTCTCTGTTGAAGCTTTGATATGACTTATACCCCCAGAACATAGTGAGATTGTCTTCACCAATGCCACTTACTGGAACTCTGGCCTTTGTTTCCCCTAATTGTATAACAGAGATCACGTTTGCCACCTGCAGGTCCATCACGTATACCAAACAGGCCAAGTTTGCCTTCCCCTGCCTCCACAATAGCTACTCCTAGCACACCCCATCCTCTGGATGGGAGGTCAGCGATCGAGAACTCCATCCTCCGGGTGTCAAGCACGAGCAAGTCTTTCCTCTCAATCATGGTGGACTCCCAGTAGAAGCAGCCATAGGCGTAATGGCGCCTGAGAAACATAGGGTCCAGCGGTGAATCAGTGCCCGAAAATCACTCCAACTCTTGCACACCGAGGTCGCCATTGTCCCGTGCTCGAAGAGAAAACGAAGGTGGCCAGCTTAGTTTCACAATGTACCACACAGATCACTCCGAATGCCGCCGCCGCCGCCGCTGCCTCGTCCTCGCCGAGGGGGACGAGGAAAGGCTCGCACCAGGGCATGCGTAGCGTGGGTGCCGGGTGCAAAACCGAAGTGGCTAGGGCGTCGGGAACCGAGGGGAGCAGGACGTACCGGCGGTGCAAGGGGTCGCACACCACGAGCTCCCTGAAGACCGGGGGCCGCTCATCCTTCCCATGGTCGCGGGCGAGGAGGACGCGGCCGTCGCGGACGTCCTGCACGATCCAGCCGCAGTGGGCGGGAGGAAGGAGAAGGTGAAGTCGGCGGCGGCGGCGAGCGCGCGGGCGGCGGGCGCGGAGGTGTGGGGCGGGAGGGCGGGGTGGAAGCCCGAGAGGTCGAGGAAGGCGAGGAGAGGCGGGGCGTGGAGGCGGCGGAAGCGGCGGAGGAAGGATCCGTCGGTGACGAGGCGGCGGAAGGCGACGCAGACGGCGGAGGTGTGCGCGAGGTCTTCTGGTGCGGGTAACCGGAGGAAGATCTCGGCCAGGAGGTGGCTCGGGATCTCCGGAAGCTCCGTGGCCATTTCTGTCCCGGTCGCCGGAGGACGGAAGAGCCGGAAGTTGAAGGGCGGCGGAGAGCCGGCCGCCGGGAACCCTCAACGAGACTGGACTTGGAATGGGAGGCGTCGGGTGTTTGCCCCTGGAGATCTTTTTCATTTCTTTCGTTTGTGTACTGGCCACATGGGCCTTGGCGTCTGTCTTTTTTTTTTTTTTGAGGAATGGCCTTGGCGTCTGTCCTGCAGTCCTCCTCGTGACTTGCCTGGCCCAAATACTTCTCTGGCCCAAAAGGAAAAACAACTCCGGATTTAACATTTCCATGGTTCGCCATGCTAACAAAATTCCATGGTTCGTCTTGAAAAAAAAATCAATGGTTCGTAAATAAGATGATTGTTCGTGCTTATGCTCCATGTACATGAAGAATGTCTTTACCAACGAAAAACTACAGTCAATACCGCAAAAGCTTATGCTCGCTCGTGCGAGCAGTCGCACAATCCGTGATGCTTCGCTGACGAGGGCTTCTTCTCCAAATCGCACACGTTGACTTCCACGCGCCACCGGTCATCTTCCTCTCCGACGGCCGAGCCGGAGTCGCAGCTGGCCACGGCGGAGGCGGCGACGGCGAGGAATAACTTAACGTTGGGGATGAAGGGTGGGTCCGAAATCGAAGACGCGCCGGTGGTCTTCCTCTCCGGCGACCGTGACGACCACCCGAGCTGGAGCCGCCAGAGCCGTGGGTGGCCACGGCAACGGCGAGGAGCAACTTATGGCGGGGGTGCGGGGTCGGGGGAAATCGAAGACGCGTCGGTGGTCTTCCTCTTCAGAGGCAGCGACGGCGATGAGGACCTTATCACGCGGGTGCAGGGTGGGGGAAATTGAAGGAACCGCACCGCCATCATCTCGCGCACGGCCGAGCGGGAGCCGCCGCAGCCGCGGCTGCCCGCGGCGGAGGCCACGACGGTGAGGAGTACCTTATCGTGGGGGTGCGGGTTGGGGGAAATCGAAGGAAGGCGGCGGCGCTCCTTAACGAGGTGGGTGTGTGGAAATAGATGAGATCGCCGGTCGTCTTCCTCTCTGTCGGCGAGCTAGAAAGTTTTGTCGTTAAGCGGAGGGGAACCGTGCGAGCCTTCGCACGTGCGAAGACTAGCCTTCCCCAGTCAATACGGGCTTTGGCAGAGTACGGAGACCCTTCTAGTCACCACTCCAAGGACTGCTATTTCCGCATGTCACAAGATGAAAATAGTTCCCCAGAGGTTTGATGCATAACTCGAATCTTGGCTCCTACGATCTGTTTACATATGAATTTATCAAGTTTTACTCAT
Source organism: Poa pratensis (assembly GCA_947311845.1). Lineage (NCBI taxonomy): Eukaryota > Viridiplantae > Streptophyta > Magnoliopsida > Poales > Poaceae > Poa > Poa pratensis. Next base: position 7,700,940 of record CAMZMU010000089.1, on the reverse strand, counting down.
ACACGGAGGTGGATTCCGTTCTACATGACTCGCGCCGTCGCCGACAGCTTCTACTCGCGGTTGACGGACTTTTATTTGAATTTGAAACTTAAAAAATAGAAATTTGGTCGAAATTGTAAACCCTAGTGCCTGCTCATGGAAGTGGAGAACCTGCAAGTACTACGAATCGTTTCCATACTATGGCTCCATGTTGATGTAATTGATTTTTGCCACTTAAGCAGATACCCATAGATAAGAAAACAATAATGGATAATGCAGGGAATGTAAATGATATTCACGCAACAAACCAGGAGCAGTTTCAAAGAGACAATAGCTAAAAGTAAAAGATGAGGATCCAAACATCAGGCTGCCGTTTCTTAAACTGTTGCCAATATTCTGATCTCCAAGGAGACCCTCTCAAGCATGCTTAAGAAGCTCCCCAATCATGCAAGGGGTGTACGGAAAAGATTCGTATATACCATTTGTGGGAGAGCTTTGGTATTCCTTTGCGTGTATGTCACCCGGATATTGCATTTTCGAGCTTTTCAAATGATAAGCCAGTCCTACCAATTTTGTGAAGGCCAAGAAAATAACCTCTTTGTAGGGGTGAAACCCAAGAAAGGTAATGTATTGGTCGTAAGCATCATAATCTTCAATATTCAGACTGTTGTCATCATCAGAGTTCCATTCGTCATCCTTGCTTATTACTATTTCATTGTTTTCCTTTTGTACCCCTTCTTTATCGTCTTCTTCTTGTTCATGTGTTCTTCTTCCTCCATCTCTGCCTCTACATCATCATCTTCTTCTTCGTCATTTTCTTCATCATCACAATAATGATTATAATCATCACAATAACGTACAATTTCATCATCGACTACTGCCCAAGTTTTCTCAAGAACTGGGAGGCCGCGTAAATCTACCATTGTCCATGGCTCAAGATCAATATGGTGCTTCAACACCCATTGTATCCGTTCACTTGCTTCGATAAGGGTCCAAACCCTAATCTGATAGCTATCGTGTAGCGTTGCAAGGTACACCCCTTGTTTCGATTTACCAAGAAATTGTGGATGTTCGGTTTTTGTGGTATCTATCGGTGATATTATTACTTTGTATTTGCAGTGTGACAAAGACAACCTGCCCAAATGTCAATTCATCCAAGAAAAAAATGTACATCAAGGGCAATACAAGAGCGATGTGACACTCATAAAAATATTCATATGCAAGAAAAAATACTACTAGTGCAAGAATTGAAAAGGTGAATGTATTATGATGTTTACCTCACAACGAACGCACCATGACAATGTGATCCTTGCCAATACACACTATACCGCCTTCTCGGTCCACCCTATTTACCCCAACATGTTGGTCTAGTCTCCAATGAATCTAGTCGTGCATTAGCCATTGTCCCTGCGGCCTCACCTTCACGAACAAACGACCTCATCTGCCATTGTCTTGTGCTGGATGAGAATACATTTAGTGTCCATAAGGATGGCGGCCATTCCATCAAATCACGCGGGTCCTCTTGCTCGAGGTCACTATTTTGGGTATACTTTTCCGATGACGATTTTGCGGATGCATCTTCTAAATCATCTTGTTCTATTGTTTCACCCGTGGACACTTCCTTTGGTAGTGAGAAAAATTTACTCAAAACTGTCGACTTTTTTAGCCACTCGTGGAATTGAGAACACCTCATAGTGTGGTGAGGCGGTGGGGTCAAACACAAGATATGGGTTAGCATTCTCCTCCTTCCATGTTAGATTTTCCCACCGTTTCGTCGCAAGGTTGACCACGGAGAGCGTCTCCCACGCGATGGCACGGAAGAGTAAGAGGCCGTTGCAGTGATCCAGGATTGTGCTAAATTCATATCGATGACGATCCGACGAGAAGCTAAGATTGCCATTGATCGCCGGCTGGGCCGAGGGTCGGGCGAAAAAGTGCGGGCGGTTGTGGTCGACGTAGTTGACGAAGAGGTCGTACACCGCATGCGGGAGGCGGCGAAGGATGTCGGCGAGAACGTCGTCCGGCAAAGTCTGCGTGTGATCCATGGAGACCACGGCCTTTGGTACCCACCAGAGGCGGAGATCAGCTAGAAGCGGCGGCGGTGTAGAAAAAAGGTCGTGGACTTGGTAGATTAACTGGTGGCGCCCGTAGGCCTGTCTCGGCGTTTTTTTTTTTTTTTTTTTTTTGAACTGCTGTCTCGGCGTTATTAACGTAGCCGATCCGAACTCGAACCGGAGAAACGTTTCTCGAAGCGCAACCGGCACCAACATCTACCGCAGCCGGAACAATCAGGTTGGTGGGAACGGACGCCTACACGTCTCCAGTCTTCAGCTCCAGCCGTCGCCACGGCCATCGCCGTCAAACCGGCAAAAGCACGTCTCTAGCTGCTTCCTGAAGCGGTTGTGGTTACTAGTAAGAGGGAGACTGAGTTGTTGCGCACCAGGTGTTTGGTGTTATGCTGAGCAAGCGAGTGCGGAAGCTGCTGAAATAATAGGATGTTTTACTGCTTGGCCAAATAAAAGCAAACCATCACAAATAGCAGGGTCAACACTTATCCGTTTAGCATTTTGATGCCAGGCAGCGGGGTCATATATGTATAAATATGGATGCACTTGTTGGCACTTTACTAAAACTCACAAGAACAAAAGATAATCGATAATGTAGGACCATATATGACGTCCACGAAACAAACTAGCAGACGTTTCTAAGAGACAGTGGATAAAAGTAAAAAAGAATGACCCAACATCACGGTGACGTTCCTGAAATTGTTGCCAAAATACTCTGATGTCCACGCTCAAGCATGCTTAAGAAGCTCACCAATCATGCAAGGGGTGTACATAAATGACTCGTATATTCCGTTTGTAGGTGAGCGGACGTAATTATTTGGACGCATTTTACCCAGATATTGAACTTTTGAGCTTTTCAAGTGATAAGCCACTCCTACCAGTGATCGTAATCCCAGGAAGATAACCTCTTTGTAGGGGTGAAACCCAAGGAAGTTGATCTCGTTGAGATAGCCAGTATCATAATCATCAATATTCAGAACATTGTCATCGTCGGAGTTCCACTCGCGATCCCCGTTCGCTTCTTCTTCATCACCATCATCATCATAATAATAATAATCGTGACAATGAACGTAATCATCATCGGATATGGTCCATGTTTTGTCAAATCCCTCGAAGGCTCCACGTAACCCTATCAGAGTCCATGGCTTCAGATCAACATGGTACTTCAACAACCAATCTATCTGTTTGCTTGATTGGGTGAGGGTCCAAATCCGAAGCTGCCAGCTACGGTGTAACGTTGCAAGGTACACCCCTTTTTCTGATTTCCCAAGAAATTGTGCATGTTTGGTTTTCTTAATACATGTCGGTGCTTTTATTACTTGGTATTTGCCATCTGCCAAAGAGAACCTACACAACGAAAAAATGTTATCAATGTCAATGCTACTGTGATGCAATTCTTGTAGAAACATTCACATACAAGATAAACAATGTTAGTGCAAGAATTGAAAAGGTGGTTTTGCAAAGATGTGCCATCGGTGTATTGTGTATACCTCACAACAAACGCACCACGACAATGCGTGTAAAGTGATCCTTTCCAATACACACTGTATCGCCACCTCGGTCCCGAAAAGGCCACACATGTAGGCCGCAATGGATCTAGTCTTACAGTCGCTATTGTCCCTGCAGCCTCGCCATCACGGACAAACGAACTCATGTGCCATTCTCTTGTGCGGGATGAGAATACACTGAAATTCCATAACGATGGCGGCCATTCTATCAAATCACGTGGCTCCTCATGCTCGGCTATGCTATAAATTTCAAACACCTCATAGTGCGGCGAGATGGCAGGGTCAAAGACAAGACGTGGGTTGTCATCATTGCGCTCCCAAGGGATGTCATCCCACCGTCTAGTGGCGGGGTTGACCACCCGGAGCCTCCTCCTGCCCCAGCTACGAAGCAACAGGAGGCCATTGCAGTGATCCACGATGTCGTCCAAGAATCCATAGCGATCGCGGTACCCTGGCAAGAAGCCGAGATCGATCGTGGGCTGCGCCGAGGAAGGGCGGGCAAACAGGTGCGGGAGATTGTAGTCGACGTAGCTTAGAAAGAGGCCACGCACCGAGTACGGGAGGACGTGCGGGAGCAACAGCCGGTGGGCGTCGACGACGGCGAGCCACGCCTTGCGCACGCAGCGGGAGGCGGCGAGGTCGCGTGGTTGGAGCCGGCACAGGATGGCGGCGAGCGCGTCGTCCGGCAAAGATTCCGTGTGATCCATGGAGACCGCAGCTTTGGAAGCGGCGGCTTGGTGTTGCAGGATCGGATAACAATGCCCGTAGCCCGTAGGGCTTCTGTTAGGTTCTGAACTTTCTGGTGGGCTGCGTTATTGAATATTTCGTTCCATATGGCCTGCCTTGGTGCTACCATATAATGATATAAGTATATTGCCTGAAGAGGAAAAGGAAATGTTGTTCAGTATTACTTTGATGACTTGCTCTCGGCCTCATTTCTGCAATTAGGAGGGAAGGAATCTTCACGTGCTGTTGACTACTTTACGATCCATGATCTGCTGTGTGATTTGCCCATCCAAGTACAGTATATTGAAAGACTGGAGATAAGGGGGTATCACAGTTGAAGGTTACCAAGCTGGTTGAACGTACAAGAACTCATAATCTCTACTATATAATACGAGTAACTGTGCCGGTCGTACGTCTTGCTTCGTACGTCGCACGCACGGCCCAGTCAAAAAAAAAAAAAAACGAGGGTGGCCCATCGAGCAAGCTTTCCTAATCGAGTTGGAGTTGGACTCCATGTCGGTGTCCTTAAGAAACAGGCGACGATCGACCCCAACCTGGGAGAACAGCAGCATCGCGACGATGGCAGACAAGCCAGGACGCAGCCTGAAGATCAGCCGCATTGCAGTCCAACTCCGGCCACAGGAACGCAGCGACGAGGTGCGCAGCTGATGTCCGGACTTGATCGGGTGCTACATCGTGCGCACAATTTACCCTTTGGTGACCGCGTCCTCGATCCTTCATGCCAATGGCCGTCGCGCAGCGGGCGCGCTTTGGTGATGTATATATGCGAGTCCTCCCTCGCGCACACCATGATGTGTCGGCCGTCAGAATCTCGGATGTGCACGCTGCAACGCTCTGGCTGGTCGTGTACTTCAATCCCGCAACATCACTTGTGATCTTCAGCTGCCGAATAATTTATCGAAGCTCAGCGCAGTTGATTTGTCGGCTTGGTGACTGTTATTATGTCTGAACTTCTGGACCATGGTGACACCGTCGAGCTGCGGAGGTGACCAGATACCGGGTACTAGCAATTAATCATCGCTGGACAGAGAGACACGCACAACATTGTACCATGCCCGCTAACTCAAGGATGCGCGCGTGACGTTTATGTCATCATCCCCTGAAAGTGTTGGCGATGTCTTGACGACCAAAGGGTTCAAAAATCTCACGGCGAGCATCCTCTGGAAAATATGAGTGAGAGCCTATCCTAAAGTGTCACTGTACCTTGGCGTGTATGATTCTGACGTAGATGCATGGCTCGAGACTTATGTTTTTTTTTTTCTGTAATCTCGGTTTGTGGCACGCATGAAAAATATTCTATATCTATATCACATAAATCCGTAGAATGAAATTATAGTATATGATGGTCAAAGTTAAGTATTTTAGTTTTTCATGCCCGTTGCAATGCACGGGCATTTAGCTAGTACGTAGTACTACTGTGAAGGCATGATAAACACCAGATTGTTTGATTCATAGCTTTTGTAATACTATGGAATGATGAACACATAATTTATTTGTTCCTTGTCGTCTCTGTCACATTGTCAATGATGAATGCGTAGTTATTTGATTGCTGGGAATAAGGTGAGAGGTTACCAAACTGGGTATGTAAGCATAACGGTGGCCCATAACTTAGCTTCATTGGATGGAACCAACTGAAGACCTGCTCATGATTAACCATGTAACTTTGTAAATTTAACATGGAGACATTCAACGAATCAATTCTCGGTTCATGAAAAATATTTACATCGATGATCAGCTCTAGTAAAATGTCATCCATACGACCATTCATTGACCTGCTGTTCCACCTTGAACACGCCTACAACTTCCGAGCCACATCACTTGGACCTGCAGCCAGCTGCTTATATATTGTCGGTGAAGGAGCACTTCTGGATTTACACAGAGGTAGTTCTTCTACCACTTCAGGCATGACTTCTTGAACCATGTTCATCCATTGCACTATAAATCTGAATCTGCAGGCTTTCAGTTTCGACTTTCGTCAGGGTGCACTATAAATCTGAATCTGCAGGCTTTCATCAACCCTAGTAAATTAAACAAGAAGAATCATTATCACAATGCAACATACATCATACATGTATAAGAATGGACTCAGCAAGACCTATCAAACCTCTAGCTGAATGTAAAGAACACACATTAATCACGAAACAACAAGCATGACTTCTACATGTGACAATCTGATGGAGCACCCGTGTATTTTCACTCAAAAGAACAAGCAGCTCAAGCCGGATACTTGAATGCATCAGGGTCAGAATTGTACTTAGTTGCTTCCATTAGGCAAAACCTAATATAAGCAAATGGTGACAAGAAAATATTCAGGGTGTGAATATTTAACTTATATGAAAGATGGAAAAACTTATACATGAAAATGACGACCAAGAAAATTACATGGCCATGAGCTGGATTGAATTTGAAGAACATTTCTTGCAGAGGTAAGTTCTGAAGTTTATATTCAGTAAGCTCTAGTCCAGGAATTTGTGGAAGTACAAAATCTGAGTAAGAAAACTTTAATCTCTCACTGTAAGTTGTATAGAAGACTGGAAGGTTCGCAAGTACAGGGTATTGTCAGGACTATTCTGAACTTAAGGCTATAAAGTGCTCAGCTCTCTAAGATATTTACTCACAGTGCAAACTTATACTTATTTTTAAGGAGGTCACTTCTTGAATAGTTCACCCGAAGAATTAAGTACTGTAATACTTTGCTTTTATGCTATTGTTCACATGTCATATTCCAGATGGAGTTGATTCTTTCCATGTTATGTTTTGCTATACAAAGAGTTTCCTAAAATAAAATGGAAATCAAAACTTAACATTAAAAGATTAGCTTGTTCTGAATAAAGTGTTGGAAGAATCACATGCTTTTCCAATGCATGGAGCCCTATGATTTTGCTGGATATGGCTGAACCAGCACCGAAGGCTGGGACAGAGAGTTAAAAAAGCATTACACTAGCCTGGATAGTCGATACTATGTCATACTTTGGCACTACAAACAGCACGAAGAAGAATTACTACAAGCATGAAGCATCACAACAAGACGGATTACTCACAGTTCACAAACTCTGAGCAATGAGACTGACGGCGAGCCCCAGCAAAGAAGTCATGAACGAGCTCAGGGGCCAAGATGGATGGCGAGGGCATTACATGATCTGACAGATCCGTCCAGGATGACATCTTCGGCTACCGAGAGGCTTAGGCAGAGAGCACATGTAGAGAACGATGCTTACGGAATTCAGAGGTGTGACTGAAACACAACGGGTCAGGGTGGTAGGAACGCCATACTTGGAATTAGCATGGGAGGGGGTGGTGCCAATTCGACGCAAATGACGGGTTGGGAGAGAAATCGAACATAGCTGTAGGATACATCGGCATAATTTTAATATTGAAAAGGTTTACGAGCTAAGAGGAACACATTATAGGTACTGGGGTAGTATCACAGGAAGAGTAATAAATTATTGATCTCAACTGAATTTAAAACGTGTGACTGCAAACACTCGCTTTAGTGTGTGCAGCACTAGAATTTGCAATAAAAGTTGGAATACATAGCCGGACAGAGGCCATGGGAACAAAAAGTAACCAGTCCTGAATCATAAAGAATTGATACCTTTCTGTTGCAGGAGTTCATATGCTACCTAGCCACCTAGCAGTATAACTAACTTCTAACCAAAATGAGAAAAAAAACCGGGCGTGTTGGTGGCAATAACCAACACAACAAGTGCCGCCTGCCATCCCAGTACAAAATGAAGTCACAAAATATAAGTGTATCCAAGGGAAACGGGAGCTACACTTGTATTCCCTCTACATTAACCTGGTGATTTCGCAATTCCATGAGGATCCTCATATCAAAACTACTACTGGAAAATTTTGTCTTGACCTAGTGCTTTTTGCAATTCCATGAGGACTGATGCATAAACTACGTTTTTTCTCTTACAAATCTCATTCCCTTAAATGACAATATATTAGGCTTAAATGTCTCCTGGTACTTACTTTACCACGAGGACAAAAAGATAAACACTACTAAATCATGTAAATAAGAGTTATCAGTTGCAACAATAAACAATCAAGCATTAGACAAGCTTTGTGATAATTATGAAAGACGCAATAGAAATTTTACCACTCATATTGTCGATAAAGACAACAAAGATGGTGGGAAGTTGGCATATATGTGTTTCCCATACATATTCAGGCCATGTCTCGTGCAAACCCTCTGAAGTTCCAACGTCTTGATGTCCATTGAGAAATATTCAACAAGTGGATTCTCTACATATGAGGCTTCTGTCCTAACCAAGAGCAAGTACCTTTCTGTTGCATCTATGATAAAATATCTGTACTCGGAATCTAGTGAAATCTTATTCTCCATCTGCCACTGGGTGGGACTCTCGCCTTTATTTCGTGCAATTTTATAGCTGAGATCAGATGCACTAGAACAATGGAAACCAAACATCCCAGGCATGCCTTCCCCTGCCTCCGTAATAGCTAGACCTTGACGTTGTCTACTCCATTCTCCGGGTGGGAGGTCAGCCATTGAGAAATCCATTTTCCTGGTGTCGAGCACGAGCATCTTTTTGCTCTGGATAAGCAACCAGTCCGAGTAGAAGCAGCCATAAGCATAATGGGGCCTGACGAAAAAAGCGTGCATCATTGACATGGCGTCCAACTCAGCCTTACCGGGCAACAAATCACCCCAGGCCTTGGATGCGCCGGCTGTCCATTGTCCGGTGCTTGAAGAGAAGACGATGGTGGACAGCTTAATTCTGCAATGTACTATATGGATCACTCTGAATGATCTCTCTTCCATCGCAGTCGGCTCCTCCTCGCCGAGGGGGGCGAGGAAAGGCTTGCACTGAGGCCTGGGCAGGACCGAAGGGGCTAGGTTTTGAGGTACTGGGGGAAGCAGGATGTACCGCCGGTGCAAGGGGTCGCACACCACGAGATCCCTGAAGAGCGAGAGCCGATCGTGACCTTCGACTAGACGATGGAGCAGGACGCGTCCGTCGCGGATGTCAACGACGCCCCATCGGCAGTGGGAGGGGAGGAAGGAGAAGGAGAAGTCGGCGGCGAGGGCGAGGGCGCGGGCGGCGGGGGCGGAGGGGTGCGGAGGTTGGGCTGGGTGGAACCCGTCGCGGTCGAGGAATCCGAGGAGTGGTGGGGCGTGGAGGCGGCGGAAGCAGCGGAGGAAGTACGGGTCGGTGACGAGTCGGCGGAAGGAGACGCAGGCGGCGGAGGCGCGGGCGAGGTCGACCGCGGTGGGCAGCCGTAGGAGGATCTCCGCCAGGAGGTGGTCGGGGATCTCCGTCAGATGTGAGGCGATTTTCTTGGAGGTCGCCATTGACGGGAGGAGAGGAAGTGGAGGCCGGCCGCCGGTGCTGGTAATGGGCCCAGGTTGGTAAGAACGTGCCCAGGTTTTAGGCCCGGTATCTCAGTTCAGACTAGTAGTACAAAATTTCCCGAAAACATTATATTTTTAAAAATAATTATTTGACAAATCTATAACATTAAAATCCACGATGATGATATATAAAAGAAACAGAAATCCATGCGACGAGCGGTGTTTTTCCACCGCAGAGTAACCTAACATTAAAATCCACGATGATGATATAAAAGAAACAGCACACTTTATTTTCTACTCCGTACAATATAAGTTTTTATTTCCCTGGTGACGATGTTCCATGAAATTGAAATTGTAGAATTATGAGATATGCGAAATATGATGGATTGTATTATTATAAAGGCGTACAAGTACAAGTCAAGTTAGATCCGTATTAGAACGGATCCTATCTCTATCCTAAACTACCATAATAACCGTACATGTCATATACTCTAACATCCCCCGCAGTTATAGCGGTAGCGTCGTGAACAACTGGAACGTCGCGGAGTTGTCGGTGAAGTCCCAGTCGATGACGGCGAAGACGAACCGGTGATGAAGACCGTGCAAGCGAGAGAAGCCGGCGGCGACGCGTCGAGGCGTCCCTTGGACGACGCGTCCGGCCTTGCTGCGCGGTCGGTGAAGACGAGCCGGATGGTGCGGAGTCGGCGCCGGCGAGTCGGCCTCGTTAGTCGGCTTGAAGGAGCCGGCCGGTGCGAACTCGGCATCGGCAAGTCGGTCGCGATAGCCGGCTGTCGAGGAGCGGGCCGGTGCAGGTCGATGCCGTTGTCGGAGTAGAGGCGCGAGAACGGCGGTGGGCGACGCAAACCGATCTTAGATCGGAAAACCAAAAAAGAAACGCCGATCAAAAACGACCGGCGAGAAAGACAAAAACCGGATCAAGAGACCGGGAGAAAAAAGACTTTAGGGCAGCCGATCAACATGAACGGCGAACGAACCCTAGGTACGGGTCGCGTAGCCCCCGAGCGAGATCATGGAGATCGATCTCCCTGGGGGCGGCGTGGTGCGGAAGCGCGACGACGGCGGCTAGGTCAGATCGTGCCGTTCTGATACCATGAAGAATTATGAGATATGCGGAATATGATGTATTGTATTATTGAGCATATAAATGCGTACAAGGGGTATCTTGAGTACAAGTCAAGTTAGATCCGTATGAGAACGGATCCTATCTCTATCCTACTCTAACAGAAATTTCATGGTTCTACTCCCGTCCCGGCGAGATGCTTACTGAGAAGATATCTTGATTGAAAAAACTAACGACTCTCATCATCGATTGCACCATGGGGATTAACTCAACTGAGCATGAAGACTTTTCGAGTATGTTCACTGGGCTGCAGAAATTGCGGGTACTGAAGTTACGTGTCTCTGAAGCTTTCTTTTAGACAAAAAAATCTCGGATTCTATTGGTCATGTTGTGCTCGAAACGTGTCACACGAACACGTCCTCGTGTCCCCGCGATGCCGGGAGAGATACTCCGCAACTCGCCCCGCGGGAGGCATGCTTCCAGCGCGATACGCAAGACAACAAGCAGGCTCTTTTTATACCAGACGCCCCAGCCCCTCGGGAAGCCCCGTCTGAGGAAGCCGGCGACGATTGGCTGAACTAAGCCGGACTTGGCCGCTCTTATCTCGGTTTTTGATATCTGGTGAAATCTACGCGAAATCGCCGAACAACGGAAGCATGAACAATGGTTTGGGGAAAAAGTAGGTTGTATTGATAGGTTGTCGATTGTTTGCTTAATTTCAATCGGCCATCACCTCTCACATATATATGAGGCGGCTGGACTTCCCGTACAAGTATTGGACTTCTACAAGGTTTACAAATCTTAGTCTAAGTCGAATCCATCTCTAAACTAGGCAACTTCTTGGCCGCTTCGTTGGCTTCAAACTTGCTGGCAACTTTGGAAAGTTGTCTTTTGTCTTCCGTATTGGCTTCCAACTTGCTGGCTACTTGGAAAGTTGCCTTTTCCCTTCCGTATTGGCTTCAAACTTGCCTTCTTCCTTAGAGATAAGATATCTTGATCGGCTTCGTATTAGACCCGGATTTCAACATCCGTCCGGCTTCTTTTAGAAAGTTTCCTTCCATTTTCCTGCCTTGATCTTGGAAAGTTGTCTTCTCTTTTTCCGCCTTGATCTTGACCTTGAAAGTTGTCTTCTATTTTTCTGCCTTGGTCGATGGAAAGTTGACATGCCGGCTTGTATTGACAAAGTTGGTTTTTCTTCCGCCGGCTTGTTTCGACAAAGTTGGTTTCTTTTCTGCCGCCTTGTCTTAACAACGTTGACTTCTTTTTTGCCACCTTGTTTTGACAAAGTTAGCTTCTTTTTTTTGCCACCTTGTTTTGACAAAGTCGCCTTCTTTTTTGCCACCTTGTTTTGACAAAGTTGGCTTCTTTTCTGCCACCTTTATTGCTTTTCCTTGACTTAGCTTGCTAGGTCTTCAGGCAACTTTGATCTCCCGAATCCGGCTTCCGCCTTGTTCTGGTTGCCGGATTATTGGCTGCCTTCTTCTGGCCGTCTTTTTCCTGGAAAGTTTCCCAGATCACCATTTTAGCCTTCTTGCTGCCTTCTTCGAGCCGCCAATCTTCTTTTGAACCTGAAACTGGCAATCTGCCAAAAACGGGTTCTAACAGGTCAGTTGAAGCTTTTGCGTTATTTAGCTTTGAATGTAAGGACCGAGCTAAGTTCAGCTGAAGATTTACCAGATCCAGGTGCTTTCAAGGTTCGTGCAAGGACCGAGCTAAGTGTATCTGTAGCTTTACCACATAATACAGGTGCTTTCAAGGTGCCTACAAGTATCTTGAAAGAGTATATATAAGGCAGTACCACGGTATGTAGTTACCACACTGTATGATGGGTGAGCATAATGGCGACCGAAAGAACCTACAAGAACTCAAATTCGACGAATGTAGTTACCACTGATGTGCTCATACTGTCGTATACTAAGGGGGAACACAAAATGTAATGTAACAATGTGGAAGGGTAACCACTGGATTTCTTTGCTTCCTATCTTATTGTAATATTGTGAATGCATGATAAACATCAGCTAGCTTTATACACAGTTTCTGACTGATACAAAGTCTCAATTTAAATGTCATATTCTTAGACAAGCAGTCATATCACTGCTAACACAAACCTGACACTACATGTGGCATGAAAGGAAGAACAACACAGACACGGCCACTGCCACTGCCTAGAGAAGCTCTGCAGATTATCATCCTGTCATCTTGTAGATTGGTCAGTCGCCGGTGCCAGAACCACGCGTCATTGAAATCGCAACCACTTTGAACACAGAATGCAGATCTGATTACGTCTCCATCAAACCTGAACAAACAAGACAAGAGTTCAGAACAAAGAAGATTTTCCACCCAATTTTTGCAAGTGCTTAGGTAGTCAAGTAGTATCACAGGAAGAGGCAGGACACAATGTTGCCAAATTGCCAATACTGATCTCAATTTTATTTGAGCATGTGAGTGCAAGCAATTGCTTTTGTGGGTTTATCACTCTAATCATTATACAGGTTGGAATACATTGCCGAACAGAGGCAAGTGAGCATAAGGGAATATGTCCCTAAAAACTTGAGTCATACAGAATTGGTACCTTCATGTTGCAGGAATTCATACACTACCTAGGCATCTATCAGTATAACAAACTTCCAACTAAAAGGAAGAAAGCAATTGGAGGCACTGGGCACTGTCTTACCATCCCAGTACGAAAATGGGTCACAAAAAGGAAAGACATACAAAACTGGGTGCCCCCTCTAATTCATCTTATACAAATACAAATGGTAATACACAACCACCTCAAAAGTTAGTCAGGTAGTATCACAGGATTGGCAGAATATCATTGTCAAATTGCTAATATTGAGCTCAACTGAATTTAGAACATTTGACTGCAAACACTTGCTTTAGTGTATGCAGCATTGTAATTTGCAATACAAGTTGGTACATAGCCGGACAGAGGAACGTGAACTCAGAGTAATCATTCCTGAAAAACTTCAGTCACGCAGGATTGGTACCTTCATTAAGCAGGAGAACAAACTTCCAACTAAAAATATGAATGAAACTGGGGGTATTTGTAGTATGCACCAGCACAGTAGGTGCCGACTGACATCTCAGTACAAAAATGAGCCACAAAAAGGAAAGACACCAAAACTGGGTGATCCCTCTATTTCTATCCTACAGAAAAGGTAATACACAATAGATTCCAGTCAATTATCTCCACCAATATGATTTTCTTTGAGGGTAGGAGACCAACAAATTTAACGAGGTTGATTGCAGTTAAAACAACATCATGATAATTTGGGTTGCCTGTGAGCACAATCTGTACTTGCATTCAAGGAAAACGGGGTCTACACTTGCATTCCTTCTACTTTAACCTAGTATTTTCACAATTCCACGAGGATCCTTGCATCAAAACTACTACTCGGAAATATTTTTCTTGACCTAGTGTTTTACGGAATTCCACTAGGATCCTCATATCAAAACTACTCCTTGGAAATATTTTTCTTGACCTAGTGTTTTTGCAATTCCATGAGGACTTATGCATAAACTACTCATAGTGTGCAAGATCTTTTCTCTTACAAATCTGATACCCCCAAAATTACAATTTGAACAAACAAGACAATATATCAGGATTAAATGTTTCCGGGCACTTAGCTTTCCCACGAGGACAAGAAAATAAACACTACTAAATCATTTAAATAAGTGTTATCAGTTGTAAGCTGTGTGACAATTATGAAGGGAAGGAGATAAGTAGGATGCAACAGAAATTTTACCACTTCATATTGTAGGTGAAGACAACAACGATGGCGGAAAGTTGGTATATATGCGTAGAGGCCTGGGCCATATTGCATCACTGCCTTGTTCCGCACAGACCCTCTGAAGCTTCAAGGTCTTGATGTCCATTGAGAAGTATTCACTGATTTGATTCTTTGCATGTGAGTATTGTGTCCTACGCAAGAGCAAGTACCTCTCAGTAGCATTATTGATACAATAACTGTACCCAGAATCTAGCGAGATTGTCTTTCTCGTCTGAAACTGGCTGGGATTCTCGCCTTTATTTTGCGCAATGGTATAGCTGAAACTAGATGCATCTCCACAAGATAAACCAAACACCCCAAGCCTGCCCTCCCCAGCCTCCGCAATGGCTAAATTTGGTGCACATTTTCCGGGTGGGAGGTCAGCCATGGAGAACTCCATCCTCCTGGTGTCAAGCAGGATTATCTTGTTGGTTACTGAGAGAGGAAACCCGTCCCAGTAGAAGCAGCCATAAGCATAATGGCGCCTGTAAAAAAGACCATACATCCCAACGGACATGATGCGATTGACGTTCAACTCAGCTTGGCCACGGAAGAAATCATCCCAGGCCTTGGATGTGGAGGCTCTCCACTCTCCGGTGCTCGAAGAGAAGACGAAGGCGGACAGCTTGGTTTTGAAATGTCCCACGCATATCACTCTGAATGTTGTATCTTCCGCGGCCGCCGCAGTCTCCTCCTCGCTGAGGGGAACGAGGAAAGGCTCGCAAGGTACCATGGTGATCAGGTCGTAAGGTACCGGCGGAAGTAGGACATACCGGCGGTGCAAGGGATCGCAGACCACGAGCTCCGTGAAGCGGACCTGTCTCCCCCGACCGTGGGGGGTGTCAGCGAGGAGAACGCGGCCGTCGCGCGTGTCCTGTACGGTCCAGCGGCAGTGGGACGGGAGGAAGGAGAAGGAGAAGTCGGCCGCGAGGGCGAGCGCGCGGGCGCCAGACGCGGACGGGTGGGGCGGGATGGCGGGCTTGAACTCGTCGTGGTCGAGGAAGCCGAGGAAGGGCGGGGCGTGGAGGCGGCGGAAGCGGCGGAGGAAGGCTTTGTCGGTGACGAGTCAGCGGAAGGAGACGCAGGCGGCGGAGGTGCGGGCGAGGTCGTCGGCGGCGGGCAGCCGGAGGAAGATCTCCGCCAGGAGGTGGTCGGGGATCTCCGTCAGATGTAACGCCACTTTCTTGCAGGTCGCCATTGGAGGGGAGGAGACTAGGAGAGAAAGTGGAGGCCAGCCGGGACGGGGAGAGCCGGCCGTCGGGGGCGGCCGCCGGCGCCGGGAATCGACGGCGAGCTAGGAAGGGAATGTGTGCGGGTGCCGCTGGACTAGTGTGCCGCTACACAAAAATCGTGTAGGTATACCACGCATGTGGCGTGTGTATGTTATTTGGTTTTTTCTTTTTTCAAATTCCACCCAAAAAACTTGGTTTTTTTTCAAATATGAATTGAAAATCTAACATTAAACTCTACAATCATATTTGATGGCCTTAAAAGTCCATGTGACGAGGGAGTTTTTCCACCGTAAGGTAACAAAGGCGACGAGAGGATTTCTACTTTTTGTATCTCCGCCACCTCCCCTCGCCTTTGTTTCTCTTTTTGGTATCAACACAGAAGCGCATTTTTATTGTCTACCATGGCAAGTTTATGTTTTGATGGCGATGATGTCTCTTGTCTCATGGCGAAGATGGCCACATTCCACGAGAATCAATTTTCACGGTCCATTCCCGTTCCGGGGTGACATATGTGTTTGAGGTCCAGTCCAGCGGATTAATGGATCCTGATCACGTGGTTTGTCTTCTTACCCTCCATGTCACTTGGCAGTGTTGGTGGCGACGATGGTGTCAAGTGTGGTTGGATCAGTTTTTTCCCGGTTTCGATCTTTGTTTCTCTGATCTTCCTTGTAGCAGCGGTTTGGCAAATTGCCTGTTGCAAGGAGTGTTTCTTTGTCTATTGTGTGTCCCAAGGATACTACGGTGTGCGGCTTAGTTTAACCTGTGCAGGTTTGATGTTCTGCAGCTGGCCTGAATTATGGCGAAACGCCGAGATGCAAAATAGTGTAATGACTTCGAAGAATCTCAACATCATTTCAGCCTTTTCTTTTATCTTTGTCTTGTGTGTCGGTTTGTTCAATATTAAGAGCTACTTCATTTTTAGCAAATTTTCTAGTAATCTTTGTTTGAAAACATGCATAATTAGAAGTTTTCGCATAATTATCTTCCACGTCAACCGTATCCAAAGTAAATAAAAATGTGAACATGTGGAAAAAAAATACCTAAATAAACCGTATATTCCAAAAATATCTTATTAATACCTTTTGTATAGTCTATACAGTCCATCTTATTACTCTGTGCGTACAAAACTGCAAAATTCAAACATGGTCAGCCAAATAAAAAAAGGTTCCAGCACTCACGCATACATCTCGTTGGGCGTACCATTCCCCAGCAGGTCTACACTCTGATTCAGCTCGTCCTACGCTATATATTCATCAGATGACCAGTGCAATACAAATCCACAAAGTGGTTGAGTAAAAAGCTCCGATAAGATCAAAATATATGGAGATTGTCCGCAAGAAACAGTGAGCCTTTGTCAGGGGAATTTGCGAGATTTATTAAAAGATGTATCATCATGGTTACAAGATTAATTTCTAAGTGTCTTCATTAAAACACCAAAAGAGCACCAGCCACCCGGGCAACAAGCATGACGTGAGCAGGTGTGTGCCGCTTTATTGGCCGTGCACAACTTGCATTCTGCTAATTGCTTCAGCATTGTGAAGACAGAAACAAAACAAACATGAGCGCACGACACTAATAATGTTGCCCTGGAACTGGCAATGACTTCATGAAGTAACAAATCATTGTCAGCCATGACATAGAACTGAACCCTCTCAACCGCATGCAACTTACAGTAGTGCTTGTCTTGAGTTGTTATCTGTTCCATTCACGACCATTTTGTCACTTGTCAGATAATACTTGTTATAATAACTCTAAAATTAAAATAATATGTGACTTGAAAATACACATCGGACACCTCTTACTACAGCTGTTGATGGATAGGATCTCTTAATTTCAATGTCACATTCTTAGCCAGGGAACAACCACATAGCTGATTACACTAAGCTGAAAGCTGCACAAAGCATGAAAGTAACAACATAGGCATGATCACTGCCAAGGGAAGCTCCGTGGACTGTTTATGCGTCATCTTGTAGGCAACAGGGTCACGAGTGTGAAGTCCACAATACTGAAACTGAAATAACTTTGAACTCAGAATGCTGATCTGATTACTACTCCATGGAATCTGAAGAAAAAACACAAAAAGTTCAGACAAGAAGATTTTCCACCCAATTTGTGCATATATTCAAGAGTTTACGAGCTAAAAGAATTAAAGAAACAATAATAAGCACTTGGGTGATATCACAGGATGAGGCAGAATCGTGTAGTCACATTGTTAATACTGATCAATGATCGCTACTGAATTTGAAAAATGTGCCTGCAAACACTCGCTTTGCATGGCGTGTGTAGCATTGTAATTTGCAATGCAAGTTGAAGTACATAGCTGGGCCGGACAGAGGCACGCCAACATAAAGAAAGGAGTCGTGAAAATCTTAAGCCATACATAACGGGTACCTCTGTCTTTCAGGAGTTCATATACTACCTAGGAACCTAGAATTGCAACAAACTTCTAACAAAAATGAAAGAAACGGGGGTATTGGTTAAGAGAACCAACAGTAGGTGCAGGCTGCCATGCCAGTAAAAAAAAAAATAGTAACAAAAAAGGAAAGACATACAGAACTGGTGCCCCCGCAAATTCATCTTATAGAACTGGTAATACACAATCACCAGAGAACTCCTTAGTCAAATCATCTCAACCAGCTTTAAGATTAGGAGAACCATCATATGAGGATCTAAGAATGTGGAGATTGACTAACATAAAGAAAAATGTCAGTACCCTGTGCAATGGTAAGGACTCCCTTATACCAAAAAACGGTAAGCACTCCATTGATCTTATGAGGTTTATTTCAGACAAAACAGCGCGTGAGCACAAGAATCTTAGTATTTAGAGCAGTGACCAGGATCTTTTTCATAACCGTACTAGTTATACAGATCTATTTCAACACAAGATGAATTAAACGTGTGAAGATGGCTAAAAGAACTTTTCTGCCACCTTATCTATCTAAAGAAAAGTGTACAACTTGAGTTGTCCTCGACTTGAATGAATTTCCTCGAGTTGGTAGACCTAGACTTGTATTCCTTCTACGTTTACCTTGACAATCAAAACTACTCACTGAAAATAATTGCCATGATCTAGTGTTTCCAGTGATTCCATCAGCACCCCTGCATAAGCTACTTGTGTGCAAGATCTTTTTTCTCATTAACCTCATTCTATTAAAATGGCAATTGGAACAAACAAGGCAATTTAACGCAACGTGTTCCCGTGTTTAGCACCGTAATTTGGGATAAAAGTTGGAATTTATAGCCGGACAGAGGCCATGGGAACATAAAGTAACCAGTCCTGAATCATAGAGAATTGCTACCTTTCTGTTGCAGGAGTTCATATGCTACTTAGGCACCTAGCAGTATAACAAACTTCTAACTAAAATGAGAAAGAAACTGGGTGTGTTGGTAGCAAGAACAACACAGCAGGTGCCGCCTGCCATCCCAGTACAAAAACGAGTCACAAAAAGGAAACACACACAGAACTGGGTGCCCCTCTTATTCAATCTTACAGAATTGGTATTACACGTTCGCCTCAAAACTCCTTAAGTTTTAGTCAATCATTTAAAACAATATGATCTGCTTTGTGATTAGGAGAACAATATACGATGATCTAAGAGTGGTGGAGATTGACTGCAATAAAGAAGAGTTGCCTGTGAGGCTGTGAATGATAAGCACTCCCTTGATCCTTATGAGGTTGATTTCAGAGACATCAGACAACATCACGAGATAAAATTTGAGTTGCGTGTGAGCACAAGCTGTAGTTATTTAGAGCAGTGGAGCAGGATCTTATTTGTCACTACCAGTTACGCGTGTTCATTTGAAAACAATACCGCAGGACAAATATTGCACATGTAAAAATGACTAAAATGAAACTTTTCTGCCTCCTTATATATATGAAAAGAAAAAGAGTATCCAAGGGAAACATGATCTACACTTGCCCTTCTACGTTAACCTAGTCTTTTTCGCAATTCCATAAGGATATTTAGTTCCTCACATCAAAACCACTCCTTGGGGATAATTGTCCTCGACAAATTGTTTTTCACAGTTCCATGAGGACTCATGCATAAACTACGCATAGTGCGCAGATTTCTTCTCTTACAAATCTCATTCCCTTGAAATTCAATTTGAACAACCAAGACAAAATATCAGGATTCAATGTATCCAGGCTCTTAAATTTCCCATGAGCAAAAGAACATAAACACTACTGAATCATGTAAATAAGAGTTATCGCTTTTAACAATAAACAATCAATCATTAGAAAAGCTGGGTGATATTTATGAAGGGAGGAGATAACTAGGTCGCAATAGAAAATTTACCAATTCATATTGCCGGTGAAGACAACAACAATGGTGGGAAGTTGGCATATATGTGTTTCCCGTACATATTCATGCATTGTTTAGCACAAACCCTCTGATGCTTCAGCGTCTTGATTTCCATTGTGAAGAATTCAGTGAGCCGATTCTGTAGAGATGAGGTTTCTGTCCTTCTCAAGAGCAAGTATCTCTCATTTGCATCTTTGATACCATAATTGTATCCAGGATCTAGTAAGATTCTCTTTTCCATCTGCCACTGGCTGGGACTCTCGCCTTTGTTTTGCGCAATGATATAACTCAGATCAGCTGCAGTTCCAGCTCGGAAACCAAACATCCCAAGCCTGCCATCCCCAGCCTCAACAATGGCTAAACCTCGCGAACTCCATTCTCCTGGTGGGAGGCCAGCCATGGAGAACTCCATCTTCCTGAGGTCAAGCACGAGCAACCTTTCAGTCTTGATAAACACCCAGTCCCAGTAGAAGCAGCCATAAGCATAATGGCGCCTGAGACTAAAAGGGGCGGCTTGTGACAAGATGTCTGACTCGCCCTCGCCAACGACCAAATCAGTCCAGGCCTTGGACGCGGCGGCTCGCCATTGTCCGGTGCTCGAAGAGAAAATGAATGCGGACAGCTTATTTTCGCAATGTGCCATCAAGATCACTCTGAATGCTGTATCTTCCGCCGCCGCCTCCTCGTCGAGGGGAACAAGGAAAGCCTTGCACCGATGCTTGGGTGCCATGGGGTCGTGAGGCACCGGGGGAAGCAGGATGTACCGCCGGTGCAAGGGGTCGCATACCACGAGCTCCGGACCGTACACATCCGCCAGGAGGACGCGGCCGTCGCGCGTGTCCTGGACGTTCCAGTGGCCGTGGGAGGGGAGGAAGGAAAAGGAGAAGTCGGCGGCGAGGGTAAGCGCGCGGGCGGCGGGCGCGGAGGGGTGGGGCGGGAGGGCTGGGTTGAAGCTTTTGTAGTCGAGGAAGCCGAGGAAGGGCGGGGCGTGGAGGCGGCGGAAGCTGCGGAGGAAGGCTTTGTCGGTGACGAGTCGGCGGAAGGAGACGCAGGCGGCGGAGGTGCGGGCGAGGTCGTCGGCGGCGGGCAGCCGGAGGAGGATCTCCACCAGGAGGTGGTCGGGGATCGCCGTCAGCGGCGTGGTCATTTTCCGGCCGGTCGGCAGAAGAGGCGGCCGCCGGGAACCCTAGCTAAACCGTCGGCGAGATTGGGAGAGGAGAGGACGAGGCTGCTGTGTGCGGCAGTGCTGCTGGAGTGAGAGAGTGATTGAGTGAGTGGGTCGAGTACTATTTTACTGCCGAAATGGGCTTTTTTATCGACCACGCTGCCGCTTATTGGGCCTATTTATACTGGCATCCTCCTCTGAACCATCTTCTGCGTCTACTCACCCCTCGAAAAAACTAAATCTTCTGCATCTTGTCTAAAAAAATCTTCTGCGTTTACTCTTCATCACGTTGCCCCTTGTTTCTATACTATCTGAGTTTTTTCGGAAAGTAGTGTTTTTTCTCTCGAGATCCAGTGCTCCTGCCACTTAAAAAAATGATTTATTTTAAGTTTCACAAATATCATGCATATTCTCAATGATGCATACTAGAAGCGTGTAAAATATCAATGCAAAAATCTTTATATTATAGTCTACGCAAAAATGACAAATTTGTAGATTTGAAACTATGCACTATTAACTTTAATCAGATATGTGAATTTGCATTTTTGTGTTGGTCGAAATATAATGTATTTTGCACTCTAATTTTACACGTCTATAGAATACATCATCGAGAACATCCATGCATTTCAGATTTTTTTAAAACTTTTAAATATAGTTTTTGAATTTTTTGAAGTGGCGGGAGCACTGGAGCTTGGGTGCAAGAAATCTCCACTCGGTTTTTTTCTAAGAAAATGATATATTTTTTTAGATTACACCTATGGGCTATGAGTGACCTATCTGAAATCCAATCAAACCTTGTACAGACCATATTGGACGTGATCTGTGTAGGCATCAGACAAAAAACAGGTCCGGCGAGTGGTGAACTGGCCAAATATCGTTACATACACTTGAGCCATCGTATTTTTCGTGTAGTATCATGGTACAGTAGTAAGTTCTTTGAGACGTGTAGGAAACGATGTCTGCTAATGGAATGTAGCCCAAGCCATGACTCTATTTTAGTTGTGCAAGTACCAAAGCCCAGAAACAACACGATTTGATGATCTGCTGCACTATACATCGATCAGCAGTATCCGCCCCTACAGATAGAACACGCAAAATCTGATCTGTAGGGGAGGTAGATAAGGGGAGGTAGAGATATAGTAGCATCAGAATTTGTTTTAAGGTGCTGTAGTTATAACCTTCATTTACAATGATAAACTGCAAAAGGAAGTAGTGATAACGTTTGTCTTTGTCATGTACATTACCCAAGCAGATTCCAAATTGCTCAATGTTGTAACAAAGCTTTATGCATGGTTTTGTATGCGCATCAGGGATTGATTTCTCGTCTAGCGTTTTCTACTTGCAATATGCATGTTCAGCCTGGGATGAGCTTAAGCATATTAGACAAGCTGTTGGATTCCTGGTATTATTTTCTTCATTTACTTTTTGAAAATGACCTGCACACAATTTTTGTTTACTAGAAAACAAAAATTAAATGCACATGTCTCTCACATATATTATTTTTCCAGGTGATTCATAAGCCAAAGACAACTTTAGATGAATTAATGCAGGGCCTTTGTCCAGTAAGTGGTCATTTTCTTTAGAAAATTTTCATTTCCTTGGAACTTTATAGCAATTCCAAAACATCCTGTTCAGGTACTTAGCATACACCAGCTATACAGGATCAGTACTATGTTCAATGATGGCGAGAGAGGAACAAAGAGCGTGTCATCAGAGGTACGTTTCACACAGTATCACACACTTCCGTTTCATTTATAACCTGATAAAGAAGTGATCGCATATGATTTCTAAAAATAGGTCATATCAAATCTGAGAGTATTAATGACAGAAGACGACAACCTGAGAATATTAATGTCAGAAGACGCCAACAATGCTGTAAGCAGTTCATTTCTGCTGGATGATGACACAAGATTACTATCCCTATTCTCCTGTCAACCGAATATACTATAAGAACAAATCTCAAGTGTTTGATAGTTAACCATCTGCACTTTGAAATGCAGCATACCGTTCTCCATCGACGATATGTCCAAATCAATGGAGCAGATTGACATCTCTGACATTGAACCACCCCCTCTAATGCGGGAGAACTCTAGCTTTGTATTCTTGTTGCTAGTGCCACCGCATGAATAAAGTGCATAGTGCCCTGAATAAGACTTGGGACATGGAATGCACTGGCCCGGGAAGTTAGATAACAGGGTGATCTATGCAGATTGAGTTCCTATCTTCCAGGTACCGATGAAATGTAACCACAAGTCCACAACATTCTTGCCTGAGCATTGGTGTTTTTTTTTCTGGTAGAAACTTTTTTTTTTTTGACAGGAGCTCGTGTACAAGATCAACAAGGGAAAGCACAAACACACACGAACACAGGCGAGACGCACACGACGCACGCCGAACTCGGAACCACCGCGAAGAACACCAGCTTCCAGCACCGCCGGCACGCCGCCGGGACAGAAGAAGGCGCACTCACCTCGCACCAAAGCCACCAGCTCGAACAACCTTGTTGAGTCGCTGCAAAAACCAGCTGACGCAGGCGCCAGCAACTTGCCGATGAACGAGAATCAGCTTCGAGCCGCCAGCAAGCCCTCGCCATCTCACGCCGGAGACAAGCACGAGGACTCCACCCATCTT
Source organism: Poa pratensis (assembly GCA_947311845.1). Lineage (NCBI taxonomy): Eukaryota > Viridiplantae > Streptophyta > Magnoliopsida > Poales > Poaceae > Poa > Poa pratensis. The sequence continues at coordinate 7,677,134 of CAMZMU010000089.1, read as the reverse complement.
CCAGCAAACCCACCGAGGCCGCCGACGCAGACGAACACCGCACCTGCAAGCTCCAGAAGATTTTGACCAAAAGCACGTCCACCCGCCGCTGCGGAGGACAACGAACCCCCCAAACGCGAGCCACCACCGCCATCACGGACGGCGGCTCGGGGAGACGCGCGCTGCGGCTCCGGAGAGCAGCAGACACGCAGAGGACGACGGATCCGCCAAGGGCCTCCACCGGAGCACCCGTAGCAGAGGAGGGGACCGCCGCCGACAAAAGCCACTCCGGCCACGCCGCCACCACCTCAGCGCCACCGGCTAGCACCCCACACACACCTAGGCTATATACACACCGGGATCCGTCGATTCCCCGACCTCCCGCCGCCGGAGCGGCCGCGGAGGCGAGGAATCGAGCGGATCCGCCGGCGGCGAGCTGGATGCACGGGAAGAGCCCAAAAATCGCCTCTAACACTGTAGATGGGGAAAGAGGAGGAGGGGCGGTGCGAATGGTCTCCTGATTTTTTCTGGTAGAAACTGTTAAGTAACTATATCTCCATTTCCTATTACTTTTGTGATAGTAGTTGGTAAGTAGAAATATCTAACATGTTAATAGAGCTAACTAGCTGCATGAGGTCTTGGATTCAAGTCTTAGTCCGCACATTTCCCCTCAACATTTATCCAGGGGAAGGTGTTGATCATTCCATGTACGCGTCGGATGTGAAGGGGGATATTAAGCATTTCCACTTCCTATCAGATCGGTTATTTGCGATAGTTGGTTGGTAACAGAAACTAGGAATTTGATGCATCCAGGGCTCACCTTAAAAGTAGCCTCTGTGGTCGGTGCTACGATTTCTTTGTATTGTTCCTTGCTCACTTTCTTCCATTTACTCTTCTTAAACTGAGAGTGGTGACAGTGACACTACTTCAATTCAGCTAAACAGACAGTTTCAGCAGGCTCAACTGAGAATTCCTTAGATTCTTTTGCAGTTCTGCATCACGTTTGAGGTGAGTTTGCAAGACCAGTTTATTTTGTTCTCAAACACACACCAAAGTGTCAAGTGTGTATCATTTGTATTGGGAACACACATTCAAAAACTCGCTTAGTCAACAATGGCAAAATACATGCGTGGTGAGCCAAAGACGAATATTTCCAGCAGGCACGCCTACATCTCTTTGCCCGTGCCGGTGCCGGAGCACTGCCCGCCGTCGTCGTGGTAGGAGAACCATGTACCCGTGGAAGCAGAGCCGTAGCACCCAGACGCGGCATCGTAGTAGTACCCCGTGCTCCCGCTGTAGTAGTAGCCCGACGCCGGATCGTACTCGTAGTCCCAGCCCGCGTCGCCGGTCCCCTCACCACCTTCCTCCTCCGCCGTCGCCGCTGGCTGGTCGGGATCGACTGCCTGTCCACCGGCCGAATCTGCCGCCGTTCCCGCGCAGGTTCCGTCAGCGTCGACGTCGTCGTCTCCAAACATATCGACAGTGGCGGCGGCGGCTGTACGGTCGGCTTCGTATTCTCCTTCGACCTCCGGCACAGCAGCGGAAGCAGACGCACGGCCGCGGCGGCCGTACTCGTACACCCAGGCCGCGCGCTCGAACGCCTCGCGGTCGTGGGAGTAGGCGTCGAGGTCGCCGCGCTGCATCAGCTCCGCCGCGGCGTCCGTCAGCTCGTCGAACGCGCGCCGCGTCGCCTCGTCCATCCTGCTGCCGCTCCCGCGCGCGCCGGTGCCGCCGTTGGAGGTGGACGCGCCGGGGAAGCGACCCTCTGTTTGGCCGCCGCTCTGCTTGAGCCTCCGCAGGGCGCGCGGCACCGTCTCGCCGGGCCAGAGGAGGCCGACGATCCTCTTCTGGATCTCGAAGACGGCGCGGGAGGAGACGATGTCGTCGAGGAGGCCCTCGTCCTCCTCCTGCTTCCGCAGAGCCTTCCTGGCGCGCTTCGTGGCGGCGGGAGCCTCGGCGTCGTCGGCGGGGCCCAGCCAGGCCTCCTCCTTCGTGCCGCCCCGCGCCGCGCGCTCCACGAAGCAGCCGTTCTCGTCGAGGAACCCCGTGGCATCGCGGGAGGAGGTGCCGCCGCCGTCCCCTTCGCCGTCGTCTCCGGCAGGGCGCTTGGTGCCGCGCGGCGGCTCCATAGCTAGGGTATGGTTGTAGATCGGAACAGCACGATCGAGGCGAGAGTGCTGAGTGGATTATATGCCGACGGACTCGTGTTCGTTCACAAATCGGATTCAGAATTTGAGACTCGTACGTCGGCGGAGAGACGAGTCCGAGATCTGAACGCAGAGGCAGAGCTTCACTCCCTCGTCAGAAACCCTATATTTTTTTGCCTTTTTCTCAGTTGTCTAATGTGTATTTAGCTACTTTAACAGCCTGATTTTATTCATAAACAACAGCTACATATATACCCCTGTAAATAACAGCTATTTATACATTTATATGCCGTGGCTATACAGAGTAAGTCTCAATGTGATTCTTGGGCTAGGGCTTCTGCCCGGAGAACATGATGAACGACCTCTGCACCTTGCTGCTGTAGTTCACCAGGCCGCAGGACCTGCACAGGTCCTCCAGCTCGCCTTCCGTGAAGAAATTGTAGCTGCTGTTCACCGGTCCAACAATCTGTAGCAAAAAGCAGAAGAGTTATATCAGGCTAAGGTGACCTTGGATAGGCAGAAAATAAATCGAGTAGCACCAGACGATCGACTTATTTCTTTCACCTGTCTCAGAGGCCTCAGCGCGCCGGCAGAGAACGGGCCGCTGTTCGTGGGGGATGATAAGAAGGTTGTCCCGACGAAGACGCCGCCGGGCCTCAGCACTCTGCTTATTTCAGCTACCTGGTTGTTTAAACAGCAGCAGGAGATGTCATGATGATGTATGATTTCATATGACAAAAGGAATAATGGAAGAAGTGGCGATTAGCTTAGCAGGAGAAATGTAAAGGGTTTGCTTTGTTGAGCTGGTCAAATGCACAGTATTTTGGTATTGTTAATGCTTCAGAAAGGATTACATCCCAAATGAAGAGGTTATGATGTGATGCCATGGTTCTAACCTTCCAAGTGTACCAAAAGCTTGCAGCTGATGTATATTAAGCACAATCTGCCCAAAGTTTTCCAAAGCATACTAACTAAGCACTAAGCTACCGCAGTTGACTTTACAAAATAGATTGGATGGTCAATTATTCACAGAAATACAGGACAATATTTTCATGCAATGCCCAAAGTGGTTTAAGGTCTACAGATTGTCTTATTATTCAGTGGTTTTGCTTCTGTTGCGGCCTTGCGGGGAACAAAACCAGAAGGTTGTCTAATATGAACCATGTTACAATACCATAGTCACTTGAAACAGAGGTGGAAACGAGACAGGTATTGTACCGCATTTGAAGGGGATGGCCAACAGTGGATAGCGGCTCCAGCGTGAATGGCATCAATTGAACATGAAGCAAAAGGGAGCCTCGAAATATCAGCCCTTACAAGTGCGAGATTCCTGCAGAACCAAGAGAAGAAAAGAGTAAGTATTTGCTAGAAGCATCAGGGAATGCTGGTCTCCCCCTGTTCCATTCCCATTGAAAATGAAACAGAGTGCAAGCACTGGAGTCGGGTTTACAGCATCCGGGAACTGCTACTTATTACAGAGCCAGGAGTCTTTTTTAAAGTTTCACAGCCACCAACATAGAAAGAAACTAAGCAAACTAGGGACAGCCCTGCCCACCAAGCGACTTCCCAAGAAGGTGATCACAGCTTCACATCCAAGCAATCCTCAGCAGCTTGCCACGGGTGCCCTCCAGCACCCTGATGCAGCGATCCATCAAAACAGAACCTTTTGAAGTTGTGCCAGATGGAAATAACAGAGTATATTATCAAATGTTGTTCAATTAGATGTTGGACACATAGATCAGCATTTTTGTGCTATTGGACAAAAACAAACCACTAGCTTCGGCACACAATTTAGTGATGGCCCAAGTTGTTTAACTGACAGTCTATTAGACTATTCACAGTTTGTTAGAGTTGGATGTTGCCAGACATTTTTCATGTGTTTCAGGAAAAATCTCAAAAGAAATAAGAACGAAAGCTCACGTGTTTAGGGGGATATCTTCTTCCTTGATGTACTCATAGCATTGGCGGAGCATATTCTCAGAAAAGTCCAAAGCGATCACATCTGAGTATGTCCCAGAGTTTGCAAACTTCCTTGAAAACAACCCACTGCCGCAGCTGACATCAACAAGTATACCACCAGCGACTGGTTGGAAATAATCTTGAGCCATCTGAAACTGATAAAGCCAACAGCAGATCAGAACTATATACACAAAATATGAATATTTCTTCGGAAAGAAGAATTGTTATCATTTTTGGTTGCAATCCCAAAACATGAAGCATGAAATATTTACTTGCCACATATGTATTAATTTGAAGACCAGGTAAGTAAGAACTCAGTGAGCAGTAACAGCTTAAGGCTATGGAACCAAAGAATGACGCAGCCTAGAAATGTACCTCTTCATCGCGACCAGGGAAACCACTACGATCGAAGTTTTGACGCCACCCCCTCTCGTAAAGAAACGAGACGAGCGGGCTCCTGAACAGCTCAGTCCTAGCAGGCTTCAGTTCACTGTATTCTTTTGTTCCTGAAGTGACAGTGAGATCCAAGAAGATATCTTTGCTGGTGAATGATTTGTTGCATTTCGAACACTTGAATCCGGACCTATAAATTGCAGACCTGGGACACACATAAATCCACAATACATAAGCTATAACTCAGCCAAAACATATGCACGGGAGATAAAGGTCATGGACTTAGACATACAAGTTCATGCCGGGTGGCCCTTTCCTTATCAGTGGTTCATAGCAAACGGGGCACGCGAACACCTCAGTTTTTGAAACGTCGTTCTGCTCGGTTTTGATTTCCTGCAACTTTTTTTACAAAACGAGAGTCAGTTTTACAAAGAGAGAAGTCCAGTTTACCCCCCTAAATTTGTCCCAAAGTTCAACTTACAACCCTTAATTATGATTTGGTTCAACTTTCACCCCTAAAGTATGAAAACCGTCCGGAAAACACCCCTTTCACTGTTTGACAGGTTAAAAATAGTTTTGATTGCCACATCAGCAGGTTTTTCATGTATTGAGATCTCACATGTACTCCGTATTTTATATGCATGGCCGTAGCATACCCCCCCTCTCCCTCTCACGGTCTCTCTCATATCATGAGGTCCTACTATGTCTCCGGCACCATCGCCCATCCAGTCTGTCGCCCAAGCTCACCACCTCCATCCAACCACTGCCCAGGCCGCCACCCATCAGACCTTGACCAAGGCCGTCCGTTATCACTGTCCCGGAAGACGCACGCATTCTTCTGTTCATCTGAACACGAGGATTCGTGCCCGACGATTAGACCGTAGGCTACTAGGCTACCAACGAGGAGGGTAATAGAGAGTGGTGGAAAGAAGAACCTGATTTCTGTCTTGAACTAAGAGCACACATCAGCGGCCAGGTCGCGCGGAGAAGTGGCGGGGGCGACGATCGTGTCTGACCGGTGCTGGGACGAGCTGGCCCTCTCCTCCGTGCATCCCCAAATTCTTGTTTATACATTTTATTTATAGAAGGAAGTAGAATCACGAAAGACCAGCCCGTGACAGTTGCTGAGATGTTTATTTATACATGGAGACACGTTTTCTTCCGCATGCATGTACGAGGAGCTATACGTATATGGTTGAGTTGACATACGGAAAAACCGGCTGATGTGGCAATCAAAACCAAGTTTAACCAGTCAAACATTAAAAGGGGTGTGTTCCGAATGGTTTTCGTATTTTAGGAGTGAAAGTTGAACCAAATCTGAATTAAGGGTTGTAAGTTGAACTTTGGGACAAATTCAGGGGGGTAAACTGGACTTCTCTCTTTTACAAAAGGAATAAAGTTCCACCTCAGGATAACATCAAGCAGCTAGTATGTTAACGGAACCCTTTCAGTAACTGTGCTATTAAACAAGATGATTCTTGTCTGAAGCGTCATGCATGAGCACCTTGTTATAGAGATTAGCTAGCTCTAGACTGTGGGTACAAGCCAGATTGCAGAGATCAGGCATCCGTACATGTAACTTGTAAGGCAATAGAAAATTCATACCCCATGAACCATGAGCACAATGTTACAGAGTGTAGCTGGTAAATTTTGTTACTATCTGGCTCGCAGATTTGAGGCATCCCATACATGTCAGGAAAAACATTTTAAGTACAAAGCTCTCTTTATCGAAGAAAAAAAATACATGTCAGGCAACAGAAATTCAGACATCAACGGCTAACCATTTCACCAATCTACCATGCGAGGTTCAGACTTTACATCTCACGTCTAAAGATCAGCAGTGCAGACCATGACCCGAATCGTCTCCCAGAACCGAAAAACTCTGCTAAATATACTAATCCTGGTTTCTGCCACTCTCTCTCACCTTGGCATAACAGCAAACACTTTGTGTGCAGAAACCCGTTCTCCCTTTCTATAGTGAACACAGCCGATTCAGGAAGCAGCTAGACAGACTGACGGAGGTCGGAGGGGCACGTACCGGGTCGACGGCGATGGCCGCGGCGACGGTCACCCGGCGAGCCGGCAGCGGCGGCAGTCCTGGGCTGCGGCGGAGGCGGCGGGGTACGCGGGCGCGCCGGAGTGACGGGTGGGGGGAGCAGGAAGCTGCCGCCGCTCTCACCGCGAGCTCCATGGTAGCTGCAATCGAAACAGTAACACGCCGGAGCTGAGCCTGGACGCGCGGTGAAAAGGGAAAGAAAGAAAGAAACGCTCTTTCGCAAGGTCCGGCGCCAAGGGAGGGTGTGGTGAGCGCGGGCTCAGAGGCGTGGCGCCACGCGCGTCCGTTCGCGCCAACTTGGCTGCAGGTTGCGCGCGGTTGGTCTCGCTTGGGCTTCTCCAGTTTGAGTCCAGATCGGCCAGCACTTGGCCTTTAAATAGTGCAGACGACCTATAAATCCTTTTACAGTAGTTGATCTCCGCCTGACCGCCTCTGGTCTGCACCAAGGCCGGCCGCGGTACCCATGGATCACACGGAAGCCTTGCCGGGCGACGTGCTCGCCGCCATCCTCCGCCGGCTCCAACCACGCGACCTCGCCGCCTCCCGCTGCGTGCGCAAGGCGTGGCTCGCCGTCGTCGACGCCCACCGGCTGCTGCTCCCGCACGCCCTCCCGCACTCGATGCGCGGCCTCTTCCTCACCTTCATCGACTACGAACGCCGGCACTTGTTTGCCCGCCCCTCCGCGCTGCCCACAATCGATGGCAATCTCAGCTATTTGCCATATTACTGCAATCTATCCGGTGATAACATCCTGGATCACTGCAACGGCCTCCTGCTGCTGCGTGGCTGGGACACGCTCTGGGTGGTCAACCCCGCCACTAGACGGTGGGATGACCTCCCTTGGGAGCGCAATGATGCTAACCCACGTCTTGTTTTTGACCCTGGGTTGTTATGTCCTTGCCGACGGATTCCTCCGATTGGATTTGGGACGGTAGGTAAGACTTGGAGAAGAAGAACACAGGAAGGAGAGAAGAAGGAGACGGGGAAGACAGATTCTTTTTCATTCAATTGATCGATAGTTTTACAGGCTTGCAACTCTGAGCTTATAACTGCGCTCCTTCACACACACGCACGGCACCGCATCCATGACTCAGCGTCACACGTTGACTCCAGCTTGGCTTGCCAGCTCAACCTGCTGCTTCTCCGACTCGAACACGTCTTCCTTCAGTTTACGCTTCCCAGGTTCAGCAGCCTTCATCTTCAGTCCTTCAGTCATGGCACAGCACCGCATAGCCGTGACAGTACCTCCCCTGCAGAACCAGCTTGCCCCCAAGCTGGTGCATCTAGAAACTTGTGGTGCACTGCTTCATAATCTTCCCAAGTTGCTGATGTTGCCGGCAAATCGGACCAACGGATCAATACCTGCAAGATAGCAGCATTACCCTTCTTCACAAGGCGCCGGTCCAGAATTTCGATGGTTGCAGTTCCTCAATATCCAAAGCCAGTGGATTAGGTAGAGATGTGTAAACCGGGGTGTGATCAGGCACATGCTGCTTCAACTGTGAAACATGAAACACAGGATGGATTAAACTCTGCGCAGGCAACTGGAGCTTGTAAGCAGAAAGTCCAATTTTCTCCAGGATGGAATAGGGTCCAAAGTACTTCATGGCGAGCTTTGGACAGGATCGGTTGACTACCGAGGATTGTGCATAGGGCTGCAGCTTGAGAAATACTGACTCACCCACTGAAAACTCCCGTGGAGACCTTTTCTTGTCAGCATCAAGTTTCATTCTCTGTTGGGCCTTTAACAGATGTTGTTTGAGAAAGTTTGATTGGTTTTCCCTTTCTTTCAGCCAGTTCTGCAAATCTGAATTTGTCACAGTGACTGCCTGAGCGAACTGTCCCAGCTGTGGTTCCTTTCCATACACAGCTTTGAATGGTGTGCAACCCAAGGATGTATGATGAGATGTGTTGTACCAAAATTCAGCCAGTGGTAACCATTTAGCCCATTGCTTAGGAGTATCTTGAACTGCACACGCAAATACATTTCCAAGCACTGGTTTACTCGCTCCGTCTGCCCATCAGTCTGCGGATGATAGGCTGTTGACATCTGTAGCTGAGTTCCCCATAGTTTAAACAGCTCTTTCCAGAAGTTGCTTGTGAAAATCTTGTCCCTATCTGACGTAATTGTCAAGGGCATACTGTGGAGTTTCACGACATTGTTGAGAAATGCTTCAGCAACAGTTGCTGCGGTGAATGGGTGCTTGAGTGGTATGAAATGACTGTATTTGGTAAATCTGTCAACTACCACTAGAATGACTGAATACCCTTGAGATGTGGGTAATCCCTCGATGAAGTCCATCGATATGTCTTCCCAAGGACCGTCTGGGACAGGTAAAGGACTTAGAAGTCCTGGGTACTTGCAGTGCTCGTGTTTTGCTTGCTGGCACACTTGGCATTGTTGAACATGATTTTCCACTGCTTTTTTAATGCCTGTCCAGTGGAACAGCTTGTGGAGACGTTGGTAACTTGCTTGGAAACCCGAGTGACCACCAATAGGAGAGTTGTGAAAAGCTTCAATGAGTTTAGTCTGAAGACCACTGTTTGCACCCACCCAGATCTTTCCTCTGTATCGAATTAACCCATTCACCAGTGAGTAATCAGGGACTTCTGTAGGTGTGATTGCTAGTTTCTGAAGCAACTCTTGTGCTGCAGTGTCGACAGCATAGGAATTGAGGATTTCCTGAATCCAGACCGGCTGAGCTGTGGATGTAGCTTGAAGAGCAAACATGTGGCCCACACGAGACAAGGCATCAGCTGCTTGATTGTCCACTCCCTTCTTGAACTGGAATTTAAACTGCAGTCCGACAAGCTTGGTCATAGCTTTCTTCTGAAGATCAGAACCAAGCACTTGATCTTCTAAATGACATAAGCTTTTGTGGTCAGTCTTGATCACAAAGGGTCCCCGAGAAATATACGGTCTCCACCTGTCGACTGCCATCATGATGGCCAGAAATTCTTTCTCGTATATTGATAACTTCTTGTTTGTTTGGCCCAAAGCTTTGCTGTAATAGGCTATTGGATGTCCATTCTGGCTGAGCACTGCTCCAATTCCCGAGTGGCACGCATCTGTCTCAATACAGAATGGCTGAGTAAAATCTGGCAGGGCCAGTACAGGTGTAGTAGTCATAGCTTGCTTCAAAGTATCAAAAGCTATTTGTGCTTCTGGAGTCCAATGGAAGGCTCCCTTTTTTAGCAAGTCGGTGAGAGCCTTGGCCAATATCCCATAATTCTTCACGAATTTGCGGTAGTACCCAGTTAATCCCAGAAAAGCCCTTAGTTCTGTCAGAGATGTTGGAATAGGCCAATTTGCCATAACTGCTGTTTTGTTCGGGTCAGTTGCCACGCCCTGATCTGATATGATATGTCCCAAGTACTCCAATTGAGGCTGAGCAAACGAACACTTGCTTAACTTGGCATATAGCTTATGTTCTCTCAAGATCTCTAACACTTCCTGCAGATGTTTAGCATGAGAGGCCAAATCTTTGTTGTAGACAAGTATGTCGTCCATGAAGACCAACACATACTTCCTAATGCACTTTGCAAATACAGAGTTCATAAGACACTGAAAGGTGGCAGGGGCATTGGTCAAGCCGAATGGCATGACTCTGAACTGGAATTGCCCATGATGGGTTTTGAAAGCAGTTTTAGCTTCATCTCCTTCTACCATTCTTATCTGATGGTATCCAGCCCTCAGATCCAGCTTGGAAAACCACCGAGTTCCTGCCAATTCATCCAAAAGTTCATCTACTATTGGCAACGGAAATTTGCTCTTGACAGTTATGGTGTTTAGCCTTCGGTAGTCGACACAAAACCTCCATGTTCCATCCTTCTTCTTTACCAAAAGGACAGGAGAAGCAAATGGAGACATACTGTGTGTTATAAGTCCAGCCGCAATCATCTCATTCACTTGTTTCTCAATCTCGTCCTTCTGTTGGGGAGAATACCTGTATGGTCTCGAATTTACTGGAGCAGTGTCAGGCAGTAAAGATATTGCATGGTCGAATGCTCTGTGAGGAGGTAAAGTTTGTGGATCTTGGAATACATCACTGTACTTGTCTACAGTCGCCTGAATGAGCTGGGGTAACTGACTGTTAGTTCCTTCTGCTGCGAAGGACACTACTGCTGTGGCCCAGATGTCATTACCCTTGAAAGATTTCTCCACTTGTTCTACTGAAATCTCCTGCAGTTGTTGTCCTGACTTGTCCGTCAGCCCTTGCAATGTTACAGTTTGGCCCTGCTTCTGGAACCGAATCCATTTGTCTTGCCAATGGCATGTCATTTCACCCCATTCTGACAACCAATCCATACCCAAAATGGCATCGTAACCTCCCAGCGGCACCACTTTCATATCATTTTTAAACGTGTGTCCCTGTATCCACCATTCCAGTCCAGGTACTTCGTGAGTACACGACATTTGTTGCCCATTAGCTACCTTCACCCTCAACGGTTTTGCCAATGAACTGGTGTTACACTGCAGTTTGTCCACCAACTGCTGATCAATGAAAGTGTGGGAGCTGCCCGAATCGACAAGGAGTAACATCACTTGGTTTCCTACCAATGCCCGAAGCTTGATTGATTTTGCATGAGTAGTACCAGCAATGGCATTTGCAGTCAAATATGCTGCAGCATCTTCTACAGTCTCCTCTATTGCGATGGCATCCAATATTGCATCACTCAGAATAACTCCATCGACTTCAGTTTCAATTGCCTTGACCTGTGCTCCTTGTTTGTTTGCACATACATGTCCAGGAGCATACTTCTCACCGCAGCCATAACAGAGACCATTGGCTCGCCGGTATTCCTTCAGCTGCTTGGCTTTCCAGACTTCTCCAGCCGAAAACTGAGATTTCCCTTGATATTCTCCCCGGTTTGCTTGTCCTCTGGTGGTGTTGTACTTCTGAGTTTGTCCCCCATGTTGTTTGCCTCGGAGTAACAATGCTTCCTGCACCAACGCATACTCTGTTGCCGCTTGAACTGTCTGAGGTAACTGAATTTCTACCGCTGACCTGATCTCATCCTTCAGACCCAGCACAAACTGTGTTACCAGCAGTGTCTCACTCACACTTCCCTCATACAACCGTACCTGATAGACCAATTGGTTAAACAGCACTCTGTACTCCTGAACTGTTCCTGTTTGCTTGAGCACTAACAAGTCTCGCATGCACGTTCGGTGGACATTCATATCGAATTCCCCTAGCACTGCTATACTGAATGCGTTCCAGTTTGCACAAGCATCTGTGAATTTTACTGACTGATACCAATTGGCATCATTCCCATGAAGATGCAGAGATGCAGACATCATTTTAAAATTTTCAGGTATCTGGTACAACAGGAAATATGCCTCGCAATTGTCAAGCCAGATGCGGACTCCTTCACCATCAAATCGAGGAAACTCCATTTTGGGCATCCACGGTCTCTTACTGCTGCTGCCACTATCCTCTACTACGGTGGATTGTTGTGATACCTTGGGAACGTCTGGCGGTCGAGGTTGATGTCTCCAGTGAGACGGTGGTGGTGGTGGTGGAGTTGGTGGCGCCCCTGGTACCCGGTTCGCGGAGGTTCCCCCCACGATGATGGAGACGACGCGAGACATCCCTGTCCTTGCCGCCGATCTGCTCCGGGTGCGGTGATCGCGACCGATTCCTTCAAAGCCCGGGCCGCTTGGACTTGTTCCTGGTGGATCTGTCCAGCGAGCTCGCGGAGAGGTTCACCTTCGCCTGGACTTGATCCAAGCGCGTCACCTGGTCGCCGAACTTGGCGTCCAAATCATCCAGCCTTGCCTGGATCGTGGAGATCCCTTCCATCTGCGCCTGGAGTGTGCGCAGGGACTCCAGCTCCTTCAACACCCTCTCCTCAAAAGTTGCCATCAGATCCACAATATGACGCGTCTGGGCACTCGCCTTGAACGGCGCCGTCGCGGCTCGCTCTCTGAATCCCCCCAACGCCGATCACGGATTTACAGCGAATTACTCAGCGAGCAACTCACAACCGATCGGTCGATGTTACGGGTTGATCTCGAGGTTTGCGGAGCGCGGATCGGACCGACGAAGCTCTGATACCAGGTTGTTATGTCCTTGCCGACGGATTCCTCCGATCGGATTTGGGACGGTAGGTAAGACTTGGAGAAGAAGAACACAGGAAGGAGAGAAGAAGGAGACGGGGAAGACAGATTCTTTTTCATTCAATTGATCGATAGTTTTACAGGCTTGCAACTCTGAGCTTATAACTGCGCTCCTTCACACACACGCACGGCACCGCATCCATGACTCAGCGTCACACGTTGACTCCAGCTTGGCTTGCCAGCTCAACCTGCTGCTTCTCCGACTCGAACACGTCTTCCTTCAGTTTACGCTTCCCCGGTTCAGCAGCCTTCATCTTCAGTCCTTCAGTCATGGCACAGCACCGCATAGCCGTGACAGAGGTGTTCCTCGTTCCGCGACAGCGTGAAATTGAGAGCAAAGGCGATTATGAGGACTCATGTGAATTCATGGAATGGCCGCCATCCTTATGAACATTAAATGTATTCTCGTCCCGCACAAGACAATGGCACTTGAGGTCGTTTGTCCGTGAAGGTGAGGCTGCAGGGACAATAGCTACTGTAAGACTAGATCCACTGAAGCCTATATGTCTGGCATGGTCGGGGCCGAGAAGGCGATACAGTGTGTATTGGCAAGGATCACTCTACGCGCATTGTCGTGGTGCGTTTGTTGTGAGGTATACACCTGGAACATCTTTGCAAAATTACATTTTCAATTATTGCACTAGTGTCCAAGCAAAAGAAATATTGCATTAGTAGTATTTCTCTTGTATCTGAATATTTCTACAAGGCATTGCATCACAATAACATTGACATTGATGACATCCTTTGTTTCGGTGAATTAACATTCGTTGTGCAGATTGTCTCTGTCAGATGGCAAATACCAAGTAATAAAAGCACCCACGGATATTGAGAAAACCAAACATGCACAATTTCTTGGGAAATCAGAAAAAGGGGTGTACCTTGCAACGCTACATAGTAATCATCAACTCCTGGTTTGGACCATCACCGAATCAAGCAAACGTATACATTGGTTGTTGAAGCACCATGTTGATTTGAAGCCATGGACTCTAATAGGATTACGCGGCCTGGAAAATTTTGAGAAAACATGGACCATAGTTGATGATGGTTATGTACATTGTCATTATTATTATGATGATGGTGATGGTGATGGTGATGGTGATGGTGATGGTGATGGTGGAGAAGAAGAAGAAGAAGAAGAAGTGGCAAGAAACGAGGATCGTGAGTGGAACTCTGACGATGACAATGTTTTGAATATTGATGATTATGATACTGGTTATCTCAACCAGATCAACTTCCTTGGATTTCATCCCTACAAAGAGGTTGTATTCTTGGGATTACCATCATTGATGGGAGTGGCTTATCACTTGAAAAGCTCGAAAGTTCAATATCTAGGTAAAATGCGTCCAAAGGATTACGGCTACTCACCTACAAATGGCATATATGAAGCATTCCCGTACACCCCTTGCATGATTGGGGAGCTTCTTAAGCCTGCTTCAGAGAATCCTCACAGACATTAGAGCAACAGCTTACGAAACGGCACCCTCATGTTTTGGCCCTCGTTTTATTTTTATTTTAGCTATCGTCTCTTCGAAATTGTTCCTAGTTTATTACGTGGATATCATGTGCCGTGCAATATTCGATTATTTCTTCTTTCTGAGTTTCTACATGAGTGGCAGGGCAGCAAGTGCATCCATGCATGTTCTGCTTGGCCGCTTAATTATATTCCTCTTGTTATTCCTCCATAAAGGAAAAACATACCTCGATCTTATTTATTCTTTTTTTAAATGAGATCTTATTTATTCACTAACCCGGCCTTGTGGTACTTGCGGACATATTTGGAAGTTGTTTTCCAGTTCCGAACAATCCTTTCATTACCTACTATGCAATTTAAACAACTAGTTCTTTTCCCAAGCATAACACGAGTGTCCTGTTAGCAAAGATTAGCTGCTGATTGTTGGTACAAGCTAGTTCTCGCAGATCAAGCATCCTAGCTATAGATGTAACTAAGGCAATAGAAATACATATGTCAGCAGCTGACAATTTAGCTCGGCCACTAATCTACAATGCGATGTTCAATATTTTTACATCTCGTGTCCAAAGATGAGCACTGCAGGCTCGAGCCGAAAAGCTGAAAATCTCTGCTAAACCTCGACTAGATCGAGCCGACTGATTAATTGGCATAACACAAAACATGTGGTCTGCATGTACATCAGTGAGCAATCCGTTCTGCCTTTTCTAATACTAGTTGACATGTACGTGCAACGCACGTTTTCATAATTAAAACGGAGAATTTACAAGTAAGAAAAAACTATACCAAAGACCAGGGTGAATATGGATTACTTCTTTTGGTGCAAGTCAATAGCAGCACAAATATCTCAGCAGTGTGATAAACAAATATCTCAATAGTGTGATGTTATAACTCATCATCTGCAGGAATAATCCACAAAAAAATCATAGTTCATATCATTGCTGAATGCAAAAGTAACATCAGTAGTTAATAGTTGGCTTGATCATCTACACATCAATATTGTTCATATTTCTAAGCGAAGGGAATGAAAAATTATGCATCATAATTGTCCATATTTTAAGGTGATGACAGTGAAAAGCTATTTTTTGTTGAAGGAAAATGTAGACTCTGAAATGCTGCTGGCTTGATCAAGGGTTTCGTACTTGTACCAAGGGACCAAACAAAAAAACATGATTGCTAGTACATGGTAGAGTATTTGTACATTGCATGATTACCCAGTATATAATATGCATGATTACATTGTACAATGAAATGTTAACCAGCGAGGATCGAGAATGGCACTCCGACGATGACAATGTTTTGAGTATTGACAACGGTTACCATACTTGCTGCGAAAATATTTCCTTCCTTGGGTTTCACCCCTATAAAGAGGTTGTTTTTCTAGGATTACCATCATTTGTAGGAGTGGCTTATCATCTGGAAAACTCAAAAGTTCAATATCTCGGTGAAATGCGCCCAAAGGATTACTTGAACTCACCTATAAGTGGCATAGACGAATCATTCCCATATACCCCTTGCATGATTGGGGAGCTTCTTAAGCATGCTTCAGAGGGTCCTACGGACATAAGAGTATTTTGGCAATAGTTTAAGGAATGACACCCTGATGTTTGGGTACTTGTTTTTTATTTTTATGTTTGGCGATCATCTCTTTGAAACTTCTCATGATTTGTTATGTGGACGTCATATATGTGCCCTGCATTATCAGAGTTGTTTGTTCTTTGTGAGTTTCTACTAAAGTGCCAACAAGTGCATCCATATTTATAAATATGTTCTGCTTGGCCGCTTTTCTTGTTTCTTCAGTATTTTTATCACTTGTCGACAAGTGCACATTAGGTGTTAGGTGATCAACACGATGATGTGCATGTAGTGGAGTAAGGTCGAGCCAGGGCTGAAGCCATACCAGCTAGTGGGAACCAATTTTCTTGTTTTGTTGCATGGGAAAAGCATTAGAAAATGAGATTTTGTACCTGGACATGCTTATTGCTCCCGGTCACCCGTAGAGTAGCCTATATTCCCTTCATCTTTATTTCAAGAAACACCTAGCAGCTGTCAAGGTATCAAAATGCACGACGGATAGAGTTGACCCCCCTGTTTAATTTGTGATGGTTTGCTTTTAGCTGGCTAAGCAGCAAAGCATCCTATTATTTCTGCAGCTTTTATACATCTTGAGAATCAAGCAGTTGGTAGTTTATATTGTAGATCAATACATTTACATTCCTGTGAAATTATGCACGCGCCTTCTGTATTAGGATCTTGGATCTTCTCTGTTTCTTCCGTTTTGAAAACAACATGGGCGTGTCCATGCGATGCCTCCTGATGCCTAGGTGTTTCCTCCTCTTGTACTAACAGTTTTTGTGCTTTAGGAGTAGGGTTTAGGCTCTGTTTGGCAGCGAAGTGTTTATCTAGGGGGAAAAGGAGCTTTATAAATCATTGGGAAACCTGGATTACAAGCTATCTAATTCACTCTAGATAGTTGTTGCAGCACACAATGTCGCACCATGCCCTAGCATGTCTAGCAAGTGCGTCAGCAGCACCATTGTTTTGACGAGCTAACCACTCATGTAATTATTAGTGTATATATTATATCATTCTTGCATAGCCATCACGCTATGTACCGTGAATCCGTGATGGTGTGAGAGTATTCATAGAGCTGTAAACAACAATTTTCAGTACGTGTCATTTATTTTTATCTTTTAAAGGCATTGCAATATCAGAATTATACTGAAGTTCGTTTAAGAGTTTGTGAGTTCTCTACTGGACCACTTGCATGTGAAGTGCACTGACCATCCTTGACAGTTCAAAATTCCTATGTGATGACCGACGAACCAGTGAACCAGTCGCCGGTCCTGTTTTTTGTCTGATGCCTACAATCACATCCACGACCCATCGCATAACTCCTGTTGATTGAATCTCAGATAGGTCATAAGTGTAAAAATGTGTAATCCAAACTCAAAATCTCAGATAGGTCAAGTTTGTTTTTTGAGAACTCAGATAGGTCAAGTGGAGACATGCTGAAGAGTAGACGCAAAAAATAGTTTTTTGTTTTGAAAATTACGCAAAAAAGAGTAGACGAGCTGCAGAGGAGGCCAGTAAAAATTGGCCCAATGCATGGCCCGTTACACATTCTTGCCCACCAAGCCCATTTGGGCAGCAAACTATCACTCGGCTCTCTCACTCTCCAACTCCAGCAGCACACAGCCAGCCTCTCCTCTCCGGCTCTCCCCATCTCGCCGACGGATTAGCTAGGGTTCCCGGCGGCCGCCTCTTCTGCCGACCGGCCGGGAAATGGCCGCGCCTCTAACGGCGATCCCCGACCACCTCCTGGCGGAGATCCTCCTCCTGCTGCCCGCCCCAGAGGACCTCACATGCGCCTCCGCAGCTTGCGTCTCCTTCCGCCGAGTCGTCACCGACGCCTCCTTCCTCCGACGATTCAGCCGCCTCCACTTCTCGGCTTCCTGGACCACGACGGGTTCCACTCAACCCAGCCTCCGCACCCCTCCGCGCCCGGCGCTCGACCACGCCGCAGATTTCTCGTTCACCTTCCTCCCCTCCCAGGCTCCCACTGCTGCTGGACAGTCCAGGACACGCGCAACGGCCGCGTCCTCCTCAATGGCACCCCCGAGGGTGAGGAGAGACCAGTCTTCACGGAGCTCGTGGTCTGCGACCCCTTGCACCGCCGGTACATCCTGCTCCCCCCAGTACCTGACGACCTAACCGCTTTGCTGGAGAACGTGCTTCCCATGATGCGCCAGTATCGGTGCAAGGCTTTCCCCGTTCCCCTCGACAAGAAGGAAACTGTGGCGTTGGAAGATACACCATTCAGAGTGATCTGGATGGCACAAAACTAAGTTGTCCGCCTTCGTCTTCTCTTCTAGCATCGGACAATGGGAGCCGCCGCATCCACGGCCTGGAGTGATATGGTCCTTGGAATGGGCGAGTCGAACAGGATATCACAGGTCCAACCTATTTTTCTCAGGCGCTATTATGCCTATGGCTGCTTCTACTGGGACTGGTTGGTCATCAATAGCAAAAAGTTGCTTGTGCTTGACACCAGGAGGATGGAGTTCTCCATGGCTGACCTCCCACCTGGAGATTGGAGTACACGAGGTTTAGCCATTGTGGAGGCTTGGGAGGGCAGGCTTGGGATGTTTGGTTTCCATGGTGGAACTGCATCTGCGCTATACGATTGTGCGAAACAAAGGCGAGAATCCCAGCCAGTGTCAGGTGGAGAAGACAATATCTCTACATTATGGATACATGTATTTTATCACAGATGCAACAGAGAGGTATTTGCTCTTGGGAAGGACATAAGCCGCATATCTAGATAATCCACTCACTGAATATTTCTCAATGGACATCAAGACACTGAAGTTTCAGAGGGTTTGCGCGAGACAAGGCACGCATATGCGACTTATGTATTGGACACTGTGAAACAATGTGTTTAGGGTTTTAGGTCTCGACACCAATTGGGTCGGCCTGTGTGATATATTTATAGGAGTACATCAAGTGTACAATACAAAGGGTACAAATACACGAAGCCTACAATATACAGAGATATATATATAGTCTAACACCCTCCCTCAATCTTAACCATTCTCTGAAAGATTCAGAAGATTAAGATTGCGTCTACAACCCTCAAACTGAGGTTGTGGCAACGGCTTCATGAATATATCAGCAAGTTAATCCTTAGACGAAATAAACTTGATCTGTAGCTGCTTCTGCGTGACACGTTCTCTGACAAAGTGATAGTCAACCTCGATGTGTTTCGTTCGGGCATGGAAAACAGGATTTGAGGACAAATACGTAGCACCGATGTTGTCACACCAAAGAACAGGTGACTGATCCTGAGAGACTCTCAACTCTCGAAGCAAGGACTGAACCCAAATGAGCTCAGCTGTGGCATTGGCAACTGCTTTGTATTCAGCTTCAGTACTACTGCGGGATACTGTAGCCTGTTTACGAGCACTCCAGGCGATCAGATTAGGACCATAAAACACTGCATATCCCCCCGTGGATCGCCTGTCATCCGGACTACCCGCCCAGTCGGCATCAGAAAACGCTGAGAGGACACCAGAGGGAGCAGGCCGAACGTGCATGCCAAAAGAGACAGTCATCTGAATGTAACGCAAGATGCGTTTAACCGCAGTCCGGTGCGAATCCCGAGGAGCATGAAGATACTGACAGACACGGTTGACAGCATACGAAATGTCAGGACGAGTGATCGTCAGATACTGCAACCCACCAACAATACTGCGGTACTCAGTGGCATCATCAGCGGAGAGAAGAACACCATCAAGCGCAGATAGTTTGTCAGTGGCAGACATGGGAGTAGCGGTAGGTTTACACTTGAACATACCAGCGCGGCGAAGCAAATCCTGGGAATACTTCCTCTGAGAGAGAGTCAAGCCAGCATCCGAGTGAGAGACCTCCAGACCAAGAAAGAAATGGAGGCGACCAAGATCTTTGACAACGAAATCAGCACTCAGAGCAGAGACCAACCGATCCGCAGCAGGAACAGAGGAGCTAACCAGGATGATGTCATTCACATACACCAGCAGGTACATAGTGACAGTAGGACGCTGCAGCATAAACAACGACGTATCAGCCGTCGAGGGAACAAAGCCATGTGCACGGAGAGCCATACCAAGACGTGCATGCCACGCACGGGGTGCCTGTTTAAGACCATAAAGAGCCTTGACCAGACGACACAGATGCTGAGGATGGGCAGGATCAACAAAACCAGGAGGCTGGCGCATATTGACCTCTTCCTCAAGAACACCATGAAGAAAGGCATTCTGAACATCCAGCTGACGAAGAGACCATCCTTTAGTAACAGCAAGCGAGAGCAACAACAGGATGGTGGTGGGCTTGACCACAGGACTGAAAGTGTCCTCATAATCAAGACCATGACGCTGTTTAAAACCGCGGGCAACTAGACGAGCCTTGTACCTTTCAATGGAGCCATCGGCATGTCGCTTGACCTTAAAAACCCACTTGGAGTCTATAACATTAACACCGGACTTTGGAGGAACAAGGCGCCACGTATCATTTTTCAGCAATGCCTGATACTCCTGTTCCATCGCAGAACGCCAGTGTGGAATGCCCATAGCAGCCTGAAAGTGACGAGGTTCAGCAGTAGGATCCGCCGCAGAATGAGCCATACATGCCGCAAGCCACGCAACAGTGCCATCAGTGCGTACACACGGCTTGTGAATACCACTTTTGCTGCGCGTATGAGGACGCAGCACAGCGGGAGCAGATGTTGATGACGGCGCTGGAACCTGCGTCTGCACAGCAGGCAGGGACACAGGAGAAGGCGACGTCGCAGAAGCAGTCGGCCCACTGGAATCCAGCAGGCGGGGAGACAGAGGCCCAGTAGCAGGAGGCGATGATGCACGCACGGGCGACAACGTCGGTGAGCGGACGGGAGTTGACAGCCGCTCAGGCGACCGAGGCGATGACGGGCCGCAAGACGGAGGCCCAGCTGGTGAGGCCGTCTCCGAGCCAGGCGAAGGAGAAGCGGCCCGAACTGGAGTGGGCTGGAGTGCAGCCGAAGCAGACGAGGCTGGCGCAGTCACACATGCAGGCAGCCCTGCATGGGCCATGCAGGGGGCGATCGCCGCATGATCGACGTCCGGGGAAACTGCAACGTGACCAGCATCTGACGACGCAGCAGCGGCTTCGATAGGTGTGTCATCCAGGAGATGTAGCCGAGCTCCTCTACCAGTTCCTGCACCATGGTTAGACAACAAAAACGGCGAATGTGCAGCATCTACAAATTGATCAGGCAACAAAGGAGATGAATGCAATGGTGGTGTAGATGCGGGAGCAGGAGATGGTAAAGCGGAAAAAGGGAAAACGTGCTCATCAAAAATAACATCACGTGAGATGTACACACGATTTGTCGGAACATGTAGACACTTATACCCTTTGTGTATGGAACTATACCCGAGGAAGACACATTTTTTGGAACGATACTCAAGCTTACGACTGTTATAGGGACGAAGATGCGGCCAGCACGCACAACCGAACACTTTAAGAAAAGTGTAGTCCGGGGTCTCATGAAGCAAGAGTTCTAAGGGGGTTTTCATGCGAAGGAGTCGCGAGGGTAGCCTATTAATAAGAAAACAGGCGGTGGTGAAAGCGTCACTCCAAAAACGAAATGGAACAGAAGCATGAGCTAGCAAGGTTAATCCGGTTTCGACAATGTGACGATGCTTACGTTCGGCAGAACCATTTTGCTGATGTGTATGTGGGCAAGACACACACGATGCGAAATCCCAAATTTCTCAAAAAAAGAACTCAGATTGCGGTACTCACCCCCCCAATCCGACTGAACATGAATAATTTTATGATTGAGAAGACGCTCAACATGTGTTTGAAATTTTAAAAACACATCGAACACATCAGACTTGCGTTTAAGAAGATAAATCCAGGTAAAACGACTGTAAGCATCGATAAAACTGACATAATATTCATGACCACTAGTAGATATTTGAGCCGGACCCCAAACATCAGAAAACACAAGCTCAAGTGGAGTTTTGACTACA
Organism: Poa pratensis; assembly: GCA_947311845.1. NCBI lineage: Eukaryota > Viridiplantae > Streptophyta > Magnoliopsida > Poales > Poaceae > Poa > Poa pratensis. Next base: position 7,655,458 of record CAMZMU010000089.1, on the reverse strand, counting down.
TGATTGGAAACAGAAAAAGGTAACTGATGGCTCTTGCCTTGCTGACAAGCATCACAAACTGCAGTATCATTATTACTAGACACAGAAGGAAGCTCATGGCGATGAAGAACATGACGAACAATAGGTAACGCCGGATGACCAAGGCGAGCGTGCCACTGTGACGGAGACACACGAACACCACTGAAAACTTGAGGCACAGCTGGAGAGACAGGAGACGACACATCAAGCGCATAGAGACCATTGCAGCACCGACCTCTAAACAGCACGTCCCGTGTGGCTCGGTCCTTAATAAAGAAATGAAAACGGTGAAATTCACAGAACACGTTATTGTCTCGAGTAAGCCTAGGAACAGAGAGCAAATTACGTGTAACAGAAGGGACACACAGAATATTTCTAAGATGCAACTGTGTAGAAAAATGATTTGAGAGGAGAGATGCCTGACCAACATGAGAGATGTGCATACCTGCCCCGTTTGCTGTATGAACCTTGTCGTGGCCCTGATATGCCTCTCGGACGGAAAGCTTGTTCAGCTCATTCGTCACATGATCCGTAGCACCAGTGTCCATGTACCAGGTGGGATCAACAGTATAGGACTGAGTATGTCCTTGCTGTGCCATATGAACTTGGCGATCATTGCCTTTGCCGTTGTTGCCGAGACCCAGGAAATCGGTCTTGAAACGGCGGTGGCAGCGAGAAGAGACGTGGCCAGGAAGACCACAGAGCTGGCAGGGCTGCGCAGCACCGCACGCAACACAGCACGCACGCGGGCGACCGTCTTGGACAACCACAGATGGGCGCGGCTGTTGCTGTGAGCCGGACACAGCGGCAGGTTTGCCCCCCCCAGTCGATGAAGCAGGGGGAGAGGCACGAGGAGCACCTTTGCCGCGGTATGCGGCGTTGGCGGAGAAGCCGTCCGGCAGCACGTCAGGGCGGCGAGCGGAGAGCCGCTGTTCCGTCCCAAGAAGACGGGAGTAGAGCTCCTGGGGGCGAATGGGAACCTCCCGTTCCTTGATCACCTCCACAAGAGAGTCGTAATCCCCGTCAAGGCCGTTAAGGATGTAGCCCGTGAACTCAGCGTCACGAAGCGGCTCACCAATGGCAGCAAGCGTGTCAGCCAACCCTTTGACCGTGTTGAAGTAGGCAGTGATGGTCTTGTTCCCCTTCTTGGTCTCACCGAGCTTGGAGCGAATCGCCATGGACTGAGCCGTGGATTGCGAAGAAAAACTCGATGCCAAGATGTCCCATGCTTCGCGCGACGTGGCCGCGAAGAGCACCAGACCAGCGACACCATCTCCAAGGGATGACTGAATCGCGGAGAGAATAGCCTGGTCTTGCGCCACCCATGGACGATACTGAGGGTGATACGGTGGTGGACACGGGAGCGAGCCATCGACAAGCCCCTCGATGTAGTGACTACGGAGGAGGGGGAGGATTTGCGCACGCCAATAGAGGTAGTTGTCCGGTTTCAACTGGATCGGGAGCTGGTGGGCAAAGTAGAACGGCGGCGACGGGATCATGTCGAGCGCGGAGGGCGACGGTGGATACGCCGCAGCATGGCCCGCGTCCTGGTACGCGGCATAGGCCGCATCCGGATAAGCGGAGGTGGGAGGAGCGCGGAAGGCCGTCGAGGGAGCCGGAGGAGGCGCGTGGAACGGCAGTGGCGGCGCACCATATGGCGACGGCGCATCATGGGAGGCATAGCCGTGAGCTGCGCCGTAGGACGGCAGCACCGCGGGCACCCGCGGGGCACCGTACGGAGGATAGCCCGAGGCGGCATAAGCAGCATACGCAGGATCAACAGGAGGTGCGGCCGGTGGCGGGCGATAGTGCGCCAGGGCATGGACCGGCGACGCACCAGGAGCTCCATACGGCGGCGGCGGATGAATCTGAGCAACGCCCGAGATGGGGCCACCGGCGGCGGCGGGGCCATAGATGGGCATTGATGAAGGAGAGCCGGACGACGGCCCCGTGGAGAGAAGCGAACCGGAGAACATGGCTCCGGCCGATCGGGTAAGTAGGGGGCCGAACGCGGCGTCCGGCGCCGGGAACGGCGCGGTCCCTCCGTTGAGGAGATGCGCGAGGAACGGCGAGACGGACGGATTCCAGGGCGCGCCGTAGGATGCCGAGGGAGACGCGGCAGGGGCCGCCGTGGTGGAGTTGAATGACGCGGCGGCGGTGGCGGCCAGCGTCGAGGCAGAGCACTAGTGGAAACAAGAGCTTTAGACCAAGGCCGATTTTGCCTCTAGTCCCGGGTGGCTTAAGACCCGAGACTAGAGGGGTGCACTTGTCCCGGGTCAAAAAATTGGCACTAGTCCCGGGTGGGGAGGGAGCTTTTGTCCCGGGTGGTGCCACGACCCGGGACAAGAGGTGCGTTGGCAGGGCGCCCAGGGCGTGGACCTCTTGGCCCGGGTCGTGGCACAACCCGGGACAAGAGGTGGGAGCTTTTGTCCCGGGTCGTGTTATCTCCCGAGACCATTTCCCTCCCTGCATCACCTTCCACCCCAAGAGCAGCCCCTCCATTTTTCAGCTCGAGTTCATCTTCATTTGCTCCATTGTTTCCTCTCTCTAGCTCAAGTTTATCTCCATTTATTTCTCACTATTGTCAAGATTAGCGGCAGCCATCTATCCAAGGGTTAGCAACTTGATTCTTTCATCCGTCATTGTCCATTTTAGCTCATTTCTTTAATAGCTTAGCTCATTTCATTTTTTGGTGCTTGGTAGGTGTTTGATGAAATGCCTAAGTTAGGAAGTTCATTTGATTCATATGCAATTTAAGCTTAATTAGAATATTATGTGTGTGTTCCAGTGTCGTGCGCACCGCCGTTGATCGCCCCGGTTGTCCCGTCACCGGCACCACCTCGGTAAGCATATTTCTTGAAACTTTTATTTTTTAAAATCTTAGTTGTAGATTTAGATGCATAATTATTATTTGTATTTTTTATATGTATTTTGAGCTCAAATTAATTTATGATTTGTGGATTTTAGTGTCGTCCCGGTCCTCACCGCCGTGGATAGCCCCCGCCGTCCCGTGACCGGCACCACCTCGGTGAGCCTCTTTTTTATCTTTTATTTTAAAAAATTACTTGTATGATTTAAATGCATAATTATTTCATTTGGTCACTACTCTACTATCCCTATTATGTTCGTTTACCGTAATGGGTTTTAGCGGTGATTTGCAGATGAGTCATCCGTGGATGTATAATGACCGGCGCTCGAAAGGGTACATGGAAGGCGTGCAATCTTTTCTCAAAGTGGCTGAGGATAACAAGGGGCCGAATGGTTTTATGTGTTGTCCATGCAGGAAATGTCGGAATGAGAAGGATTACTCTGACACAGACAGAATTCACCTCCACCTGATAACTGAAGGTTTCATGCCCGGCTATAATTGTTGGACCAAGCACGGAGAAAAAGGGGTTATGATGGAAGACAACGAAGAAGAAGAGAACGATGACAACTACATGTACCCTGAATACGCTGGTAACCCAACAGGGGAAGCTGATGATGAAGAGGTACCAGATGATCCCATTATACATGATGATTTACGTGGGGTCATCGTTGATGCACAGAACGAAGTAGAAAGTGCACTTGAGAAGTTGAAGTTGGAGCGCATGTTAGATGATCACAAAAAAAAGTTATATCCAAATTGCGACGATGGCAACACAAAGCTCGGTACCACACTGGAATTGCTGCAATGGAAGGCGGAGAATGGCTTATCTGACAAGGGATTTGGGAATTTACTGAAGATAATGAAGCAAAAGCTTCCAAAGGATAACGAATTGCCTGACAGTACGTATGAAGCAAAGAAGGTTATCTGCCCTCTAGGATTAGATGTGCAGAAGATACATGCATGCATTAATGACTGCATCCTCTACCGCGGTAAGAAGTACGAGAATTTGAATGAATGTCCGGTATGCGGTGCATTGCGGTATAAGATCAGAGCAGATGACCCTGGTGATGTTGAGGGCCAGCCCGCCAGGAAGAAGGTTCCTGCCAAGGTGATGTGGTACGCTCCTATAATACCACGGTTGAAACGTTTGTTCAGAAACAAAGAGCATGCCAAGTTGTTGCGATGGCACAAAGAAGACCGCAAGAGCGACGAGATGAACAGACATCCAGCTGATGGTTCGCAGTGGAGAAAAATCGATACAGAGTACGAGAATTTTGCAGGTGACGCAAGAAACTTAAGGTTTGGTCTAAGTACAGATGGCTTTAATCCTTTTGGGGAGCAGAGCAGCAGTCATAGCACCTGGCCTGTGACTCTATGTATCTATAATCTTCCTCCTTGGTTGTGCATGAAGCGGAAGTTCATTATGATGCCAGTGCTCATCCAAGGCCCGAAGCAACCCGGCAACGACATTGATGTGTACTTGAGGCCATTAGTTGATGAACTTTTACAGTTGTGGGCCGTCGAAGGTGTACGTGTGTGGGATGAGTACAAACAGGAGGAATTTCCCCTACGAGCGTTGCTGTTTGTAACAATCAATGATTGGCCTGCTCTTAGTAACATTTCAGGACAGTCAAACAAGGGATACAATGCATGCACGCACTGTTTAGATAAGACTGAAAGTATATATGTATGTAAGAAGAATGTGTACCCGGGGCATCGTCGATTTCTTACAAAGCAGCATCCCCTAAGAAAGAGAGGCACACAACATTTCAAAGGTGAACCAGATAATCGGGTGAAGCCACCCCTCCGTAGTGGTGAAGATATATATGATATGGTAAAGGATTTAGATCATGTAATCTTTGGAAAGGGTCCTGGCGCTCTGTCTGTTCCGAAGGACGCAAACAACCACGTACCCATGTGGAAGAAGAAGTCTATATTTTGGGAACTACCCTATTGGAAAATTCTAATGGTCCGCTCTGCAATCGACGTGATGCACGTGACGAAGAATGTTTGCGTGAACCTGCTAGGCTTCCTGGGCGTGTATGGGAAGAAGTCAAAAGATACTCTGGAAGCACGACAGGACCAACAGCTTCGGAAAGACCCCAACAACCTGCATCCAATGAAAACGGATAAAGGACGTCTAATTCCTTCAAGCTACGCTCTTACAAAAGAAGAGAAGGAGATATTTTTTGAAGTCCTGAGCACTATGAAGGTCCCGTCTGGCTTCTCGTCAAATATAAAGGGAATAATAAATATGGCAGAGAAAAAGTTCCAGAACCTAAAGTCTCATGACTGCCACGTGCTTATGACCCAATTGCTTCCGGTTGCATTGCGGGGGCTTCTACCAGAAAATGTTCGACTACCCATTGTTCAGCTATGTGCGTTCCTCAATGCAATTTCGCAGAAGGCAATCAGTCCAGCCACACTTGGAAGGTTACGGAAGGATGTGGCTCAATGTCTCGTTAGTTTTGAGCTGGTGTTCCCACCATCCTTCTTCACTATTATGACACATCTCCTAGTACACCTGGTCGACGAGATTATCATTCTGGGTCCTGTATTTCTACACAATATGTTCCCCTTTGAGAGGTTCATGGGAGTCTTGAAGAAGTATGTTCATAACCGTGCTAGGCCAGATGGAAGCATCTCCAAAGGCTATGGAACAGAGGAGGTCATTGAGTTTTGTGTTGACTTTATTCCCGGCATTAAGTCGATTGGTCTTCCTGAATCGCGACATGAGGGGAGACTCAGTGGACAAGGCACTTTAGGAAAGAAATCATACATATGCAGGGACGGGCATTCATTCACAAAAGCACACTACACAGTTCTGCATAATTCCACTTTGGTGGCTCCGTATATCCAGATACACAAGGATATTGTACGCTCCAACAACCCGGGGATGGATCAGTATATGATTACAAAAGAACACGTGGATAAATTTGGCGGTTGGTTGGAAATGCATCTGAACAATAACAACACAGTCTCAGATGCGATGTACTTGTTGTCTAAGGGGCCATCGTCGACTATTTTGACTTTCCAAGGGTACGAGATAAATGGGAATACATTTTACACGAACGCCCAAGATAAAAAGAGCACCAACCAAAACAGTGGTGTCCGCTTTGATGATTCAACAAACGTCAATGGTCGAAAGGTCACGGTCACATATTATGGTTACATAGAGCAGATATGGGAACTTGACTATGGACCTTCTTTGAAGGTCCCTTTGTTCTGGTGCAAATGGTTCAACCTGAAAGGCAACGGGGTAAATGTAGACGAACTGTATGGAATGACTACAGTGGATCTCAAGAATCTTGCGTATGACACCGAACCATTCGTTCTAGCCAAAGATGTGGCTCAGGTTTTCTATGTGAAGGACATGTCTACCAAACCTAAAAAAAGAAAAGATAAGCAAGCAGACACATCAGCCGATGAGCCAAAGCGTCACATAGTTCTTTCAGGGAAAAGAATCATCGTTGGAGTGGAGGACAAGACAGACATGTCAGAAGATTACGATAAGTTTCATGAAATTCCGCCCTTCAAAGTGAGCATTGACCCAAGCCTGAAGTTAATGGATGAACCTTGTCCATGGTTACGGCGCAATCAGAAGAAAGGAACTCACACGAAGAAAAAGTGAAGACTAGATAGGGATGTTGTTGGTGATGTGTAACAATTAATGTATTAAACTTTTATGTATAACTGTGTTCTAAAAAAGGAAATGTAAGAAACACACCGCTTCTTCCTTATTCGTCCTGTTAGGCTGTCGTCGATCGATTTCGACAGTTTTTCATGTTTAAACAATATTAGTTAATGCATTTTAAATTGAGTGAAAGAACACTCAAAAAGAGTGAAAAAACACTCAAAAAGATATATCCTACAAAGATATATCAAATTTAAACAATATTAGTTAATGCATTTTAAATTGAAAATGGCAAAATGGTTAATAGTTTGAATAGTTAGAATAATTATTTCCCTCCGTGTATCACCTTCCACCCCAAAAGCAGCCCCTCCATTTTTCAGCTCGAGTTCATCTTCATTTGCTCCATTGTTTCCTCTCTCTAGCTCAAGTTTATCTCCATTTATTTCACGGGGAGGCGCGAGAGGACCTCCACGAGGGCGTCGTTGGGGCGTTCTGGGCCGCCGGCGGGAAGAGAGAGCAGGTTGCAAAAACCGTCAGAGATGTGAGGATGCGCGCGCCGGCGCCGTGGGCAAGAGAGGAATGCGGACAGGGGAGACGGCAGGGTATGCTTACCGGCCGCTGGGGAAAGCCCGAGTCGACGGGCGACGGCCGCGCCGGCGCGGCTGCGGCGGCGACAGACTCCATGTGATGTGAAATGGATCGGAAGGAAAGACCGGATAAGACCGAGCAGGGGAGAAGAACAAGCACTTTATTTGGAACTGTCAGACCATGTGTTCCCGCGTTCCCAATTTGGAATTTCAGATGGTTCGCGCGCGCGGGGGGTGTGTTCCCATTTGCATTACCGAGGGCATGGTCATCTGTTGAAAATGGCAAAATGGTTAATAGTTTGAATAGTTAGAATAATTATTTTAGAAAACAGAAAATTGCATTGGATTAGTTTTGCAAATTAAAAATCTTTTCATGTTGAATTTTTTTTCAGATTCAAAAGTATGCAGAATCTATTCAAATTCATATTTAGGAGCTTTTCAAAAATTCGCGCGCGAAAATTTGAATTTTCACCGCTTTGAACGAAAAAAGAGAGCTCTAGTACCGGGTGGTGCCACCACCCGGTACTAGAGCTAATTTTGCGCGTGCTGGGGGACACATGTGCAAAAATACCTCTTGTCCCGGGCCGTGGCCTCGCCCGGGACTAGAGCTGCTCTGCTATATAAGCAAGCAATGGCTGCACCGGGTCGAGCCACGACCCGGGAGCACTTCGGCGCCGCCAGGCTGCCGCGCACGCCGCCGTCCGCCGCGTCGCCCCCGTCCGCCGCCTCCTCCTCCTCTCGTCGCCGTCGCCGCCCCTGCCCCGCCGCCGGCCGCGTCGCCCCCGTCCGCCGCCTCCTCCTCCTCTCGTCGCCGTCGCCGCCCCCTGCCCCGCCGCCGGCCGCATCGCCCCCGTCCGCCGCCGGCCGCGCCTCCTCCTCCTCTCGTCGCCGTCGCCGCCACCTGCCTCGCCGCCGGCCGCGCCTCCCTCCGCGCCGACGTCCGCCCGACCCCGCCGCCCTCCGACCCGCCTCCGCGCGGCCGCCTCCGCGCCGCCCTCCGCGCGGCCGCCTCCGCGCCGCACTCCTCCGCCCCAACTCCGGCCGCCTCCGCGCCGCCCTCCTCTGCCCCAACTCCGGCCGCCGCCACCTCGCCCCTCGACGCCGCCCAACTCCGGCCGGTGAGCTTTTTTTCTAAGTTTTTTTCCTAATTTTTTCTAAGTTTTTAGTGTACTGTTTTTCCTAATAATAGCTAATTTGCTTAGTGTACTGTTTTCCTTAATTAGTATACTAGGTTAGTGTTGATAGCTAGGTTAGTTTTGAGTTTAGTTTTTAGTTTCATATTTTAATTAGCTAGGTTAGTTTTTTGTTGTTAAGTGTAGTATATTTTCTTAAGTGTTGTTAAGTGTATAGTATGCTTAAGTAAGTGTATTATTTTGCTAAGTTAGTGTACTATTTTTTGTTGTTAAGTGTAGTAGATTTTGCTAAGTGTAGAAATATTTTAGTGTAGTCGGAAATTCGTTGAGTTAATAAGTCGTTGAGTCGGGAAGTCGGTGAGTCGTTGATTTTTGCTAAGTGTAGATTTTTGCTAAGTTTAGATTTTTGCTAAGTGTAGTAGATTTTTGCTAAGTCGGGAAGTCGGGAAGTAGTGTAGTCGGTGAGTCGTGTAGTCGGTGAGTCGTGTAGTCGGGTAGTCGTTCAGCCGGTGAGTCGTGTAGTCGGGTAGTCGGGAAACCGGGTAGTCGTGTAGCCGGGAAGTCGTGTAGTCGGGTAGTCGGGAAGTCGTGTAGTCGGGAAGTCGGGAAGTCGGGTAGTCGTGTAGTCGGGAAGTCGGGTAGTCGGGAAGTCGGGAAGTCGGGTAGTCGGAAAGTCGTGTAGTCGGGTAGTCGGGAAGTCGTGTAGTCGGAAAACCGGGAAGTCGTGTAGTCGGGAAGTCGGGAAGTCGGGTAGTCGTGTAGTCGGGAAAACCGGGAAGTCGGGAAGTCGGGTAGTCGGAAAGTCGTGTAGTCGGGAAGTCGGGAAGTCGTGTAGTCGGAAAACCGGTAAGTCGGGTAGTCGTGTAGTCGGGTAGTCGTGTACTCGGGAAGTCGTGTAGTCGGGAAGTCGTGTAGTCGGGTAGTCGGGAAACCGGGTAGTCGTGTAGCCGGGAAGTCGTGTAGTCGGGTAGTCGGGAAGTCGTGTAGTCGGGAAGTCGGGAAGTCGGGTAGTCGTGTAGTCGGGAAGTCGGGTAGTCGGGAAGTCGGGAAGTCGGGTAGTCGGAAAGTCGTGTAGTCGGGTAGTCGGGAAGTCGTGTAGTCGGAAAACCGGGAAGTCGTGTAGTCGGGAAGTCGGGAAGTCGGGTAGTCGTGTAGTCGGGAAAACCGGGAAGTCGGGAAGTCGGGTAGTCGGAAAGTCGTGTAGTCGGGAAGTCGGGAAGTCGTGTAGTCGGAAAACCGGTAAGTCGGGTAGTCGTGTAGTCGGGTAGTCGTGTACTCGGGAAGTCGTGTAGTCGGGAAGTCGGGAAGTCGTGTAGTCGGGAAAACCGGGAAGTCGGGAAGTCGGAAAGTTCCCTACGATGAATTATTGTGCTAATGCTATCATTTGTTTTATTTTCTTTTGTAATAGTTAATCAATGGACGATGGAGATGTTCCTCTCTTCCAATTCAGAGAAGGGGAAGATGCGATAATGGACTTTATCCGGCAACCCGGTGATGAACACATTGGAGGAGATTTAGATGGCTCCGAGTTCTTGAACGATTCCGGTGAGGGAGTGGAGGTGGAACGAAGCGACCAAGGGCAAACTAGAATAGTTGGTGAACCCCCGCAGTCCGGCGTGGTATATTAATTAAGTCTCTATTTGATCAGATGTAAAAATTTATTTGTATATATATTAACAAAAGTTTCTTCTTTTTAGACCTCCTCCACATCGAAAGAAGAAACTACTAAACGAGGCCATGCCAAAGGGTTGGTATACGGGAAAGATCATTTCAGAATTGAGTTTGTCGATGCAGAAGGCCAACCGATTGGGAACGTCCGCAATAAGTTTGTGCATCAATGCGGAGTTGTTGTTAGGGACAATGTCCCGATCAGCCTTTCGGAATGGAATCAGATAAAAGGCATAGACGGCAATTATTATGTCACCGACAGAAACAAAGATGTATGTTGGGCCAAGCTCATGAGATTTTTCAGTCTGCCGGAGCTGGATACTCCCGAAAGGACAACAGCCATGAGGGACAAAGTCAAGCATTGGGCTCTGAAGAAGATGGCTTCAGCATTCAATAAATGGAAGAACAGAATATACCTTGAGTGGGTCGACAATAAGAAAATTCCAGATTTCACTGGAACACTAGAGAGGCAGCGGGCTCACTGGGAGGCATTTCTGGATTACAAGGAGACACAACTAGCCAAGAAAAGATCGGCACAGAACAACATTATAAAGGGCAGATATTGTTTCCTTACCATTTCAGGTAAGAGTATTACTGTCTTGTACACATTGGTTAATTTTTGCTTACTTGATGTTAAGTGTAACTGATTAGTTACTGACATATATAAACGTGCGCAGCGACCATTACATTCTGTTAGTAATTCGAGTCGATACAGCAGAAATTGATATTATGGACTCATTGAACTGGCCCAAAGAGAGGCACGAATTTATCCAAGGAGTGCTCGCACGGTAATTTCAATCTTTATCTTATTACATCGGTCTCTTTCCTGAGATATGAAGTAACTAATTAATAACTCATTTATTCAATTGTTTGCTGGGCAGGGTTTGGGAACTTTTCCGAAAGACTACAAAAGGTGACTTTCCGGAGAACCTTACTTATAAATACCCCAGAGTAAGTAGTATGAGCTAGGTGTTCGCGCATCCCTTTCAATTAAAATTTCAATACCATCGTGATGCTTGATTATTATTTGATTGAAATCTATTCTCGTGTAGTGGTTGGATAGGCAGCCACAAGGAACCAATTTGTGTGGATACTACGTCTGCGAGTGGATTCGCAAGATAGTCTCTGAGCGGAACCGAGACACATTTATCGAAGTAAGTGAACAAATAAATTCACAATTTCATTTTATAACCATCATTTGTGTTGAGTGTCATTCATAATTTCTGTTATGATGATTGATATTCATATTAATCTCCCTTCTTTTATAGATGGATCGAAAACGGAGGAACGTGAAACTAAAGGACCGCTTTCGAGCAATTAGCGAGGAAATTGCGGGCTTTTTGATGAACTATGTCTTAGATCAGAAGGGAAAATACAATGGCGCCGAATCAAGATAGATGACGGGCTCTAGTAGTGGCTAGCTTGGTGATCTCCATGTAATCGAATAGTTGACGGTTCTAGTCTCTCTTATATATGGGATCTTTATTTGTAATCGAATAATCGAATACTTTCCCGTCTTCACGACTTTCCGTTCTGACTTCCGATTTCCCGACTATCTCATAAAGCTTGCTCTTACGAACATTTTGATATGTTATATGTTTTTTTTCTGATTTACAGATAATTAACCGTATTTTTTGCAAATTATTCGTAATATACAACAATCGGAACGAAAAAAGTCACAGGCCGCCACGTGGAAGCATCTCTAGTCCCGGGTGGTATTACAACCCGGGACTAGAGCTCCTCTCACATGCGCATGCGCTGCCCCCGCGTGGAGGGCTCTTGTCCCGGGTGGTATTACAACCCGGGACTAGAGCTCCTCTCACATGCGCACGCGCTGCCCCCACGTGGAGGGCTCTTGTCCCGGGTCGTAACCCACCCCGGACAAGAGGGGGAAGGCTCTAGTCCCGGTTGCCATGTACCGGATGGCAATCCGGTACATTAGGGGTTCCCAACCCGGGACAAGAGGGGGGGTTTCCACTAGTGGAGGGAGAAGCGTCGGTTGCGGCGGCGGCGGCTGAGGTAGCCGGCGGCTGCGGCGGCGACGCAAGGGATGCGGAAGCCATTAGGGTTTAGATCGCTAGGCGTCTGATACCATGTGAAACAATGTGTTTAGGGTTTTAGGTCTCGACACCAATTGGGTCGGCCTGTGTGATATATTTATAGGAGTACATCAAGTGTACAATACAAAGGGTACAAATACACGAAGCCTACAATATACAGAGATATATATACAGTCTAACAGACACACATATATATACCAACTTCCCACCATCGTTGTTGTCTTCACCGACAATATGAAATGGTAAAATTTCTATTACGGCGTAGTTATCTCCTTCCCGTCATAATTATCACACAACTTGTCTAATGCTTGATTGTTTGTTGCTGCATCTGATAATTCTTTTGTACATGACCTGTTAGTGTTTATTTTCTTGCCCGTGGGTAAGCTAACTAAGCTCGGGAACATGATCCTGGTCCGTTGTCTTGTTTGTTCAAATTGCCATTTTAAGGGAGATTAGTAAGAATACAAATGCAGATCCCATTTACATTGCATACACTTTTCTTTTCATAGATATGATTTTTTTTTATTTTAGTTGTCTTCATATGTATAACTTTATCACACGATGTTGTTTGAAATAAACCCGCTTAAATTGTACGGTCACAAATAAGATCCAAAGTCACTGCTCTAAATAAGTACAGATTGTGCTCACAGGCAACTCAAATTTTCTCTTGCAATGTTGTTTTATCTGCAATCAACCTATTAAAATTTGTTGTTCTGCTCTCAAAGCAATTTCTATTGGTTGAGATGATTGACTGAAACTTGAGTTTTCAGGTGATCGTGTATTACCAATTCTGTAAGATTGAATTAGAGGGGGTACCCAGTTTTGTATGTCTTCCCTTTTTGTGACTCATTTTTGTACTGGGCAGACAGCACCTATGGTGTTTGTTCTCACTACCAATGCCCCAGTTTCTTTCATTTAGTTAGGAGTTTGTTAATCGTTATGCTGGTAGGTGCCTGGGTAGCATATGAACTGCAACACAAATGTACCAATTTTCTAAGATTTCAGAACTAGTTCCTTTACACGTGCCTCTGTCCGGCTATCTATTCCAATTTGCATCGCAGATTACAGTGATAAACGCAGTAAAGCAAGTGTTTGCGAGTGCTATGTTCGATCCCTCGCCCCAACCCGCCATTTGAGTAGAATCGGCGCTGCCCCCTCCCATCCCGACTCCCAAGCGGTGGCACTCCCAGCTGCTTAAAAATACATATAAGTTTGCACTGGGAGCAATATCTTAGAGAGCTGAGCACTTTGTAGCCTTAAGTTTGCAATGGTCCTGACAATACCCTGTGCTTTACTAACCTTCTAATTTTCTATACAACTTATAGTGAGAAATTGAAGTTTTCTTACTCGATTTTGTACTTGCACAAATGGCTGGACTAGAGCTTACTGATAAACTTCGGATTTTGCCTCTGCAAGAAATCTTCTTCAAAGTTAATGCTCTTCTGTTTTTCTTACCAAACATGTTTGTGTGGCCAGACCTAATGCATTTAATATTTGCCAGCTCATGACCATGTAAATTTTCTTGGCCACCATTTGCATGTAAAAGTTTTTCCATCTTTCATAAAAGTTAAATATTTAGACTCTGTAGTCTGAATATTTTCTTGGTCACCATTTGGATATATTAGTTTTTGCCTCATGAAACAACTAATATAAGTACATTTCTGGCCCTGGCGCATATAATTAACTCCACATCAATGATGGGTGTTCGGCTTGAGCTCCTTGTTTTTTGACTGAAAATACATAGGTGGTCTGTCACAGTCACAAATGTATAACTAATGCTTATTGTTTCGTAATGAATGTGTTCTTTCCGTTCAGCTAGAGATTTGATAGGTCTTGCTTGGTTCATGCTTATACATGTATGGTGTATGTTGTATTGAGCTGAAGGTTCTTTTTGTTTACTGTTTTGGATGAAATCCTGCAGATTCATGGTGCACTAGGAGCGAGGAGGGACGGCTGATGACCTTTCCAGATCAACTAGACAGTGGATTCCGCATAAGGCGCAACATCGTTGCCAGGTAACTCAGCAATATGACGACAAAAGTCGAAACTGGGGGCGCAATGGATGAACAAGAAGTCGTACCCGAAGAACTGCCCTCTGTGAAGACCAAGTTCTCCTTCACTGACGATACGCATCAGTAGTTCATCTGTATCGGAAGTTGCACACGTGTTCAAGGAGGGGGAGCAAGCCAATGAATGGTGTATGGATGACATTTTACTAATAGGATCGGTAAAAAACGTATTCCTTTAGTATTCTGTGTATCCAGACAAATTGGGCATGGAATCCAATTTTCACGAGGTGTCAAGTTATTGTCTCCTTAACGATGAATACACGTTGAATGCAATCACTACAGCATTAGCATTGTATCGAAGATTAATGAGAACCTCAAGGTCAGGATGCTTACCCACCCATTTTGGTAACATCACAACCCCCTAATTCTTAGGAATCAAATAACTAATCGTTCATCATTCGACAATGTTACAAAGGAGATACAATTTTCATCCCTCAATAGTGTTACAAACGATAGTAATCAAACAATCTGAGGTTCATCATGCATTCGACAATGTCACAAGTCATAGGAAACAAATAAATCAAGTGGTCATCATTCCACATTATTATTACATATGCAGCCATGACATTGTGCATTCGTCCAAATACGCCAGAATCAACAAACCAACTAACCAAGTGTCTAAACCCAACGAAGAAGCTTACTACAGTACGTACTATCTTCTTCAGCCCCGGAAATAATTACTGAGTAGATTGAGATAACCGCGCCAGCGGTCCTAATTCTTTTCCCGCGCCTTCACTTTGGTCCCTAATCTATTAAATCGCACAAGTAAGTCCTAATTGTTTCAAAGTTGTGTCACGCGCGGTCCTAAACTGGTCAGACCCGCGTTGACCGTCGCCACGTCGGCTGTTGGGCGTTTGGCGGGAGATTTCCCGCGGCTGGTGGTTTGGATATATGCAACTGAACCCTTATAAGTAGGTGCATTCTATTTCCCTAGCCCCTAGTTCATCTTCTCACCTCTCTGCTCTCTTCTCACCTCTCTGCTCTCTCCTTCGACCCCGATCCATCGCCATGAGCACCTCCGCGAGCTCGACTGCTGAGAAGCGTGCGTGGAGGAAGCCAGCTTCGCCCTCCCAGTCTCTCCACCCGTCGGGGACCCTGCCGTTGGTGCCATGCCCTTGCTGCCGAGTTCGCAGCACCATTCGCCAAGTGTCGCAGTCAAGTGCAAATCCCGGGCGTGTCTACTACAAATGCCCTAACCATCGTGTAAGTTGCAACCTGTATGTTAGTGGATTCAGTTCTTCCACTTTGTTTCTTATTTCTCTTTGATTTTTGCCACAGATTTCACCGAGCCCTTGCAACCACTACTACTGGGAAAATGGGGAAGACAACTATGTGGAATTCCTTGTTAGAAATGGGTACCTAGGAGCTGCAGTTGCTGAAGAAACAGAGCAGGAAATTGAAGAACCTGGACTGCACAAGATGGAAGACGTGGTGAAGAGGGTTGATCTTGTAGTGAAGAAGATGGATGAGCTAATTGAGATCTGCAGGAATGTGTTCGGTGCAATCTTGTTTCTGATTGTAGTAATGCTCTTCGTAGCTGTAGCTAAGTAATGTTTGCTTGATGTATTTTCTGTGATGTAATGGAGTTGAGAAGATGAACAAATGTATGCATGAACAAACATGTAATGTCTACCAAGTTGTAATGGAGCTGAGAAGAGATAATCATATGTTTGTTTCAAATAAACATAGGTAGCGCATCAGGTTGCATTACAAAGGCAGCCAAAAGTAGTGACTGATTTAAAGTGCACTTGACAAGTTTGCACTTACATGGTTTGTGTGAAACCGGAGCTACATGTCAGCTTCAGGTTTCAGTACAAACCTAGCCAAAATATGAACCTATTCTTCTAGTTCTGTCCAAAATATGCTAACATTCCCATCATGTAAATATGCTAGCAGTTCTACTTCTTCTGAGCCACATTCCTCTTCCTCTTTAAACCAAGGGTTGCAGTAGCTGATCTTGGAGGTGGTAGTGCATCTCTGCAGCTAGCAATGAACTGGCTTTCAGGTAGAGGACTAGGTGGTGCGGTCTGAGATTGTTGAGAGGCTATGGCCTGCAAAAGAATCAGGTTTTGGTCAGGTCATGACTAATTGGCCAAATTGTATAGCAAAAGAATCAGGTTTTGTTCTCACTTGGTCCTGTAGAACTTGTATGACACTAGATGCTGTGATATCGTAGTTCATACTTTCTTGAACTACACTTGCAGTTGCACTTGTAGAATGCTGTGGCAATGTCTTTTTCTGAAAGTTCAAACAAATGCGCTTATGTCGACATGAATTAGTGTAGTCAAAGAAGTACAAAAGTTTCTACAAGTTTCAGCAAATTACCTTGGATGTATTTCTTTTCACAGGAATTTTCTTTGGCGGTTGTGCTTGAAATTCAGGTTGATTGTCAGGAACTATAATCTGAATAGGCACAGGGTCTGTTTGTGCTTGCTCAGCTTCGGCCGGTTGTGCTTGCTCTGCTTCGGCTCTTTCTCTAGCGAGTTCTGGACACTTTCTTCTATTGTGTCCAGCAACATTGCATACACCACAGCGGCTAACAATGCCATGTCTGCTCAGTCTGGAGCCGCCATCCTCTTCTAGTGGGCTTTTCCTTCTCTTCTTGGTAGGCCTGCCAATTTTTTTGTCATATTTGGGTGGAGTCATTGAAGGACCATTCATTTTCTTCCACACTTTAGGATCACTACAAGGCATAATGGCATGACAGTAAGCAGCTTTGAATGCATCTATGCTGTAGCATTTGTGGACAGCTGTTTCTGGCTTGATCCATTCATGCCTCAGAGCAGCGCAAGCATGTCTACATGGAATTCCAGTGAGCTGCCACTGCCTACATGAGCATTCTTGCCGATCAATTCGTACCTCATACTCACCATGTACACCAGCAATCTTGAAAAGATTTTCTGCAGAAGGAATTGCGGTGTAGTTGTTGGCAAAGTCGATGTTCTTGTCCAGCTTTTTCCTTATTTTTGGGCAAATATTCCCATACATTTCTGCAGTTTCTTTCCTCTTGCTGAAAAACCTGATCATTAGCTGGTCCTTTATTTTCTTCAAACTAGTCACTATAGGAAGCTCTCTAGCATCAAGTATGTACCTACAACAATAGACCAAATTAGCAACAACACAACATGTCAATCAAGTAAGTACTTCAAACAAACCAAAGTAGGCTTACTCACTTGTTGAAAACTTCACATATGTTGTTCAGAAGCAAATCACATTTTGGAAGATCTTCAAAATATGCCTTGCACCATTGCCGTGGATCAATTGCGTCCAAATACTCGAAAGCTCCCTGGTCTAGTGCCTTCATCTCATCCATGTACTGCTGCCAGTCTGCCTGCCTGGTTGCTCGTGCAATTTGCCACAACTTGTTCTTGTAAATGTCGCCTCTCCACCCATGGGAAGCAAAGTTCTGATGTAAATGTCTTACACAGAACCTGTGAGAAGCATCAGGCCACAATGCATTGACAGCATTGATCAATCCCTTTTGCCTATCACTCATAAATGTCCATGGACGCGTGTTCTCTACTCCTAGATCATCTTTCAATGTGCCTAGGAACCACTTCCATGTGTTTGTATCTTCCACTTCTACTATAGCAATTGAAATAGGGAAAATACAGTCATTTGGATCTACTCTTACAGCAGCTAGCATCACTCCACCAAACCTGTTCTTTATATGGCACCCATCAATGCAAATGATGGGCCTACAACCTGCCAAAAACCCCCTCTTGCATGCATCTAAAGACATGTAACAATTCTGAAACACTTCATTGCTGGCATTAACAAACATGGTACTCCCAGGATTTGATCTTCTTATTTCAGCTGCAAAATCCCAGAGTAAGTTGTATTGTGCCAATTCGTCACCATTTATTTGCTTCAGTGCTATTCTTCTTGCCCTCTCTAGCTTGCTTCGGCTTGCAGACATGTTGAAGTCTTGTTCAATGATCCTAGCAAAGTTCTTTAGTGACATCTTGTCGTCAGCTCTGAATTTTTCCAAGTAGCATGCAGCTAGGTATTTTGCTGTGAACTGCTTGATCTTGACTGACCTCTCACATTTGTGTTTTGCCACATATTTCTTCACTGTCCATGCGTTGGACCTAGTGCAAAGTGCAGCAAAAAGATACCATGTACATTTGTCCTCACAGCATGCCCTAACCCTCTGCAGATCATTTTTCAGGTAGTGAACTCCCACTCTTTGTTGCACAATGTACTCTTGTATAGCAGCTCTGAGCTCAACAACTGACAGAAAAACCATGCCAATATGAAATTCCACTTGCTTCATGTTCTCGGGTCTCCACCTCCTCAGCTTCACTTTCTTCTTCTTTTTCTTCCTTCCATCCTTGTCCACTACTTCTACTTCTTCTGCTGAATCAGCAGGTTCAACATCTGAATCTTCCAGATCCTCAAAGTCATTGTCAGTATCGTAGTCACTATCATCCTTGCTTGCAATGTTCCTCCTTTCTGTCCCAAATTTGTCATCCACCCATTCTTCATACAAATCATCATCATCAGCTTCTAACTCATTGTCAGAGTCAACATAGTCAGCATCCAACTCACTGTCATCACTCTCATTGTCTGTGCAATGCTTAGCTTCATCTTCCACTACCACCTGCCTCCTACTTCTTCTCAGCTCATGCCCTAAGTTCTGCTGCTGCCTAGGTGGAACCCTGCTACTGCTGCTGCCTGCATTATACTTGCCAGCTGCTGCTTTATAATTCTTCTTCACAGGGCTCAACACCGGAGGCAGTTTAGGGGAACCACAGATGACAACATCATCCATTGACACACCATCATACTGCATATCTTTGTGGTCAACAAAAAGCTGAAAATACTGAAATTTTGGAACTACAGCAATCATGCTCAAGGTATCAGTATCACGATCAACTATCCTTAGCCCTGTGTCTAAACTGAATCCAGGCAGCAGCCAATATATAGCATACTTGTCAGGTTCTAAGTACCCTAACTGTTGCATGAAATCAGTGAGCCACAACGGAGACCATGTATCTGCTTCGCAACCATCAAACTTAGCTGTCTTGCCATCCACATAGCTCTTCGACGGCCCAAATCCGCAAAAAAATCCTCCATAATTTATTTCTACGGTGAACAACTCATCGAATTGACCTAAGTGGAATGCAATGCATCAATTCGGGTCTACAAATCATCCGCCAGAAGGAGACAGAAATTGGGATTTAGGGTTAGGTTAGCTTACCGTAGCGCGCGGGGGCATCTCCGGGTCGCCGCAGCTTCGGTCCCTTCGTCGCGGGCTCCGTCCTGCACTGCTCCGTCCTTCCGGCGTCCACCGCCGCTGGATCTCCTCCTCCGGCCATCACCGGAGCAGCACCTCCGTCGCCGCCACCGTCGCCGCCAGCTCGCCTCCAATGTCGCGGGAGGATAAGGTGAAGAGGAACGGGATCGAGTTATGAGAGGAAATGAACATGAAGGGGCTATTTACAAAATTACACCTCCGTCTGTTAACCCTATGGAACCCACCAGCCGACGTGGCGACGGTCAACGCGGGTCTGACCAGTTTAGGACCGCGCGTGACACAACTTTGAAACAATTAGGACTTACTTGTGCGATTTTATAGATTAGGGACCAAAGTGAAGGCGCGGAAAAAGAATTAGGACCGCTGGCGCGGTTATCTCGAGTAGAATCAGCGGCCTCCAATCGTCGTCTTCCCGAACAACAGTCACGGTCTATTCGCCGCCGCCGAGCCTCCCAAAACGTCCAGGGTGAGCTCCTGGTTTTTCCTGTACCTTTCCCTTGCCCTGATCTCTCCCCTCCCCTGCCTTTTTCCAGCTCCTCCAGCTCGCAGCTCTAATTAATTGCAGCACCACCCGCCATTTCGTAGAGCTTTAGAAGCACCAGCACGTGGGTCTGCAGTTTCCCATTTCTCTCCTCCAACGCCGTCCACCACCTCCGCCACCGTCGTCCTAGATCCGAGAAGCCGAGCCCCGGGTTCCACGCCCGGAGAGCAGCAGCAGCAGCGCGTGGAAGCTCTCGCGCCGGGCGGCAGGGACGCGGGCCGTGGGTCCTCCAGTTCTCGGCCGGTCGGAGGGGGAGCAGAGCTCGCACACAGCTTGCTCGCCGACGGTTTAGGTTTCCCGGCGGCCGCCCCTTCTGCCGACCGGCCGGGAAATGCCCACGCCGCTGACGGCGATCCCCGGCCACCTCCTGGCGGAGATTCTCCTCCGGCTGCCCACCCCGGACGACCTCGCCCGTGCCTCCGCCGCCTGCGTCTCCTTCCGACGGCTCGTCACCGACGGCTCATTCCTCCGCCGATTTCGCCGCCTCCACGGCCCGCCACTCCTCGGCTTCCTCGACCACCACGACTTCAACCCCGCCATCCCGCCCCACCCCTCCGCGTCCGGCGCCCGGGCGCTGGCCCTCGCCGCCGACTTCTCCTTCTCCTTCCTCCCCTCCCACTGCCGCTGGACCGTCCAGGACACGCGCGACGGCCGCGTCCTCCTCGATGGCATCCCCGAGGGTCAGGCGAGACCAGTCTTCACGGAGCTCGTGGTCTGCGACCCCTTGCACCGCCGGTACATCCTGCTCCCCCCAGTACCTGACAACCTAGCTGCTTCCCTGGAGCACCCCGTCCCCATGATACGCAAGCCCCGGTGCATGCCTTTCTTCGTTCACCTCGGCCAGGAGGAGACATCGGCGGTAGAAGATACGAAATTCAGAGTGATCTGGATGGCACATTGCAAGATTAAGCTGTCCGCCCTCGTCTTCTCTTCGAGCACGGGACAATGGCGATCCGCTGCATCCAAGCCCTGGACTGATTTGGTCGTTGGCAATGGCGAGTTGGACATCATGTCACAAGTCCACCCTTTTCTTCTCAGGCGCCATTATGCTTATGGCTGCTTCTACTGGGACTGGTTGATTATAAATAGCAAAAAGTTGCTCGTGCTTGACACCAGGAGGATGGAGTTCTCCATGGCTAATCTCCCACCCGGAGAATGGAGTGCGCGAGGTTTAGCCATTGCGGAGGCTGGGGAGGGCAAGCTTGGAGTATTCGGTTTCCATGGTGGAAGTGCATCTGATCTCAGCTATACCATTGCGCGAAACGAAGGCGAGAGTTACAGCCAGTTTCACATGGAGAAGACAATCTCGCTAGATAATGAGTACAAATATTGTATCACAAGTGCAACAGAGAGGTACTTGCTATTGAGAGGGACACATGCCTCATATCTGGAGAATCGACTCATTGAATATTTCTCAATGGACATCAAGACGTTGAAGCTTCAGAGGGTTTGTGCGGAACAAGACACGCATATGCGACGTGCGTATTTGACCCGCATATATACCAACTTCCCACCATCGTTGTTGTCTTCACCAACAATATGAATTGGTAAAATTTCTATTACGGCCTAGTTATCTCCTTCCCTTCATAATTATCACACTACTGTCTAATGCTTAATTGTTTGCTACTGCATCTGATAATTCTTTTGTACATGATCTGGTAGTGTTTAATGCTTGATTGTTTGTTACTGCATCTGATGATTCTTTTGTACATGATCTGGTAGTGTTTATTTTCTTGTGCCCGTGGGTTAGCTAACTAAGCTCGGGAACATGATCCTGATCTGTTATCCTGTTTGTTCAAATTGCCATTTTAAGGGACATTAGTAAGAATACAAATGCAGATCCCATTTACATTGCATACACTTTTCTTTCCATAGATATGATTTTTTTATTTTAGTTGTCTTCATATGTATAATTTTATCACGCGATGTTGTTTGAAATGAATCCGCCTAAATTGTACAGTCACAAATAAGATCCAGAGTCACTGCTCTAAATAAGTACAGCTTGTGCTCACAGGCAACTCAAATTTTCTCTTGCAATGTTGTTTTATCTGCAATCAGCCTCATAAAATTCGTTGTTCTACTCTCAAAGCAATTCATATTGCTTGAGATGATTGACTGAAACTTAAGGAGTTTTCAGGTGATTGTGTATTATCAATTCTGTAAGATTGAATTAGAGGGGGCGCCCAGTTTTGTATGTCTTCCCTTTTTGTGACTCATTTTTGTACTGGGATGGCAGACAGCACCTACGGTGTTTGTTCTCGCTACCAATGCCCCAGTTTCTTTCATTTTTTAGTTAGGAGTTCGTTAATCGTTATGCTGGTAGGTGCCTGGGTAGCATATGAACTGCAACACTAAGGTACCAATTTTGTAGATTTCAGGACTGGTTCCTTTAGGTTCACGTGCCTCTGTCCGGCTATCTATTCCAACTTGCATCGCAGATTACAGTGTTAAACGCACTAAAGAAAGTGTTTGCGAGTGCTATGTTGGAACCCTCGCCCCAACCCGTCATTTGAGTCGAATCGGCGCTGCCCCCTCCCATCCCGACTCCCAAGCGGTGGCGCTCCCAGCTGCTTAAAAATAAGTATAAGTTTGCACCGGGAGTAATATCTTAGAGAGCTGAGCACTTTATAGCCTTAAGTTTGCAATGGTCCTGACAATACCCTGTACTTACTAACCTTCTAGTCGTCTATACAACTTATAATGAGAGATTGAAGTTTACTTACTCGATTTTGTACTTGCACAAATGGCTGGACAAGTGCTTACTGAATATAAACTTCGGAACTTGCCTCTGCAAGAAATGTTCTTCAAAGCTAATGCTCTTCTTTTTTTCTTACCGAACATAACTTTTGTCTGGCCAGAGCTAATGCATCAAATAATTGCCAGCTGATGACCATGCAAATTTTCTTGGTCACTATTTGCATGTATATACGTATTTTCTATCTTCCATAGAAGTTAAATATTCAGACCCTGTAGTCTGATTATATTTTTGGTCACCATTTGCATATGTTAGTTTTTCCCTCATGGAAGCAACTAAGTACAGTTCTGACCCTGATGCATTTAAGTATCTCCACATCAGGGCTGCTTGTTCTTTGAGTGAGAATATACGGGTGCTCCGTCAGATAGTCACATGCATAAGTCATGCTTGTTGTTTCGTGATGAATGTGTGTTCTTTCCATTCAGCTAGAGATCTGATAGGTCTTGCTGAGTTGATGCTTATACATGTATGATGTATGTCGCATCAAGCTAAAGATTCTTTCTCGTTTACTGGGGTCGACGAAAACCTGCAGATCTGTAGCGCGCTAGGAGCAAGGAGGGATGGCTGATGACCTCTTTCAGATGAACAAGAAGACAGTGGATTTCGCATAAGGCGCCATCGTTGGTGGGTACCTCGGCAATATGCCGTCGGAACTCGGAAGTGGTGGCGCAATGGAAAAACAGGGTTCAAGAAGTCATACATGCAGTGGTGGAAGAAGTGAAGATCAACAAGTGCTCCTTCGCTGACAATAAGCAGCAGGTCTGCTCGGAAGTCGTGAACGTGTTCAAGGAGGAACAGCAGGCCAACGAATGGTATATAGACAACGTTTTACTAGAATTAATCATCGATGTAAATCTTGTAATTATTGATGTCTCCGTGTAATTATTGATGGACCCTGATGACTGCAACTTATGAGTCAAGGAAAAAAACGTATTCCTGTACTGTTCTGTGTAACATCCAGACAAAAATTGGGCATTGGATCCAATTTTCACTAATTCCAGTTCTAGTGTAAATGGTATTCAAGATCAAATGCGAGGTGTTAAGTATTGGGCTCCTTGAATGCAATCATCACAGCCTTAGCATTCAGTATATGCCTACTGTCAGCCTTAGGGACAGAATTGAGCTCGCTAGGGTTCAAGCTTCAGTATAACTAGTGGAATTTGGCGCGGCGGCACGCCGCGCCCTGGCTTTCTATTAAACTTGAGCATCATCATCAGATGAGCACGAAAAGAGAACAGGTGTAATTTACATGCTCAATTAAATATCAGTTCGAACTGAATCATTCATATTCTCCTGAATCATGCATTTCCATGCTCACATAATTAGCACACAGAGCACATGGTCACTTGCACAACAACAAAAAAATGCAAGAAAATTCATGTTGTCAAAGAAGGAAAAAAGAAGAGTGTCTCGTGTTCCATATCCCTGGGCAAAGGGTATCCTATGCAAAAGAACATGTATCTGAAGGCCTAAATCATAGAGTTGAATGGGGCCTTGCTAAAGCTCGTACTTCAATTTGTACATCTTGCTGAACTAACAGCTTCAAATTTGCAGTGGAGTGAATAAACTCAGCAGCATACACATAGTTTCATACTTCTGATTCACTTGCTTGAGATTTGTACTGAAATGGTCAAGTTAACAAAGAAAATATAAGCAATCTATGTCATTATCAATATCTACAACATACAGTTTAGTATCATGTAATCAGTCAGTACTTACAAAATAATTGGAAGTTTCTTTATGTTACCGTATCACATATTAAATACATAGGAGCTCTTAGCATGCCCCAGCTATATATATATATATATATATATATATATATCACAATAGATAGCTGTACAAATATCAACACACATATGTTCTTATTATTAGGACACTAATTAAATAAAGTAAGGCCATTAAAACTAACCAAGTAGCACAAAAATACTGAAAAAGTACAAACAGAACTTTACCATCATTTTGGATCTCCTTGTTGATTGAAATTAATATTTCTAAGAGGCCATCTTCTTGTCCTCCTCAATGCATATATAGTCGATCCCTCCAAAGAGCACCATATAAAGAAATTCCATCAGAGCATAGCAAGGTTATGCTTCTAAGATACACATATCCTATTGCACTTGGTGAGTGTGAGATTGAAAGAACAGATAAAAGTAAACAAATCCTTAGTTTTTGCTTATTACAGTAGAGAGAAGTGGACTGAACTCATAGACATGTAATGCTCGAAAACGTCTTATCCACTTACAAATGATTTTTGTTCTTCACACAACGAAATTAGAAGAGGTTCTCGAGTTCACTTTGCATAAATACGTCAACCTGATCGATGAACTAAATCCCCTAACTGGATTATACAGCACACCTATAGATCTTATTGCATCCTAGTAATACGTATTTAAACAGGTCTGAAACTAAGGGATTGATACCATTAAAAATCCCCAAAACAAAACTGTAGTCTATCTTGCTCGTTAGGGACCAAGTCTGAAACTGCAGGACACTGGACACACAAAAAATTCCCTATAAAAAAATTAAACCTAATCTACTCTTGCCCATGCGTAACTTATGGGTTTTCAGTACACTTCCTCCTATAGCTGCAACAGCCATCATGGGATACTGCTAAGCTGCAGCGTCTGATCATAACTTGGAAGCAGATGAGATTTAATTGGTAAGAAAGGAAGATGATTTGGGGGAAGCCAAATTAAAACCTAATCTACTCTAAACAGTGGAGTGCTAAGAGCCTGTTGATCAAGAAGATACAATGGTGGAACTATAGATTCGAAATCTAGACAGTTTGTTTACCATTTTTGCATGCATAGAAATAAGAAAGACGGCTTTCTAGCAGCACCAATTCAACAACACTTTGTGACACGACACAAATTAGAAACTCCATTAACAAATAAGAATACAGGGATAAACCTGCTAACTTACAACATGCATAAAATCCACATCCTACCCATTAAGAGATCTAACAATTGCTTTATGCAGGAAATTAAGAAGAAACAAACATCCTACCCATTAAGAGAGTTAACAATCGCTTTATGCAGGAAATTAAGAAGAAACAAACAACAGCAGGGCAAAACACTTTGGTTGCTGATCTATGACCTGCAAAAATAAGTACTGAAGCTGGTTTAGATGCGATTTTTTCGCGTGAAAATACTCAATATAAAACAGGGCAGGTTTAGATGTAAAATTCAGAATACTGCAGGGAAAACACAGCATGCTGAATTACTTCCATGAAAAAATTACAGGTGGAAATAGCATGGTACTTCCACGAAACAGGACATGGAGCTGTATTCTACATCTGGTCATATCACCACGATATTTTGGTGTTTGTTTGCAAGTTCATAAACATGATGATTACTACTGGTGTACATGATAGAAGTCCATACTAATTTAAATCTAATGGTGACATGGTGTACAACATATGTGAACTACTGGATTTTATTCTGGAAACTTTTTCCTCTTAGCATGATAACTAATGGAACTACTGGAGCTGCTTAACTGTGATTTTTTTCTGTGAGTTTCTGAATATAAAATGGGACATGACAGTTTATATGGATGGAGAAAAATTGATGGATGTTAAATAAGGGAACAACCTTTGCATATTAATTTTACTACTGGACTGTTGACACGCAAGTAGTTTACATCGTATTTGAAAAACATGTCAAAATAGAAATCTATTTTACATCTGGTCATCCATGTTGAAGACGCTGAACATGACAAAACAGGGTTCATTTCTAATAAATTGACATCAAGTGCCTAATTAGCACAGAAATTGTATTCACATGCACCCATATTTCCCTGTAAAATGGCTTAGTTAAATCTTCCTGTAAAAATCTGATGGGATCCTAAGCTCGAAAATGGCTTAGTTAAATCTCCCTGTAAAAATCTGATAGGATCCTAAGCTCGAAAATCACATCTAGAAAATTGGGTAGACAGAGATGATTATTAAGAAAAGCATGTACCTTATGCATAGAGGAGTAAGAAAGAATGCCATCTATCAATATTTGCCCGGTACACGGATCAACAATGCGAAATAGTGCTTGTATCAAGGTTTGACTTTCCTCCACCTGTTCTTCCAACAATAGCAGGCTTCATACCTCCTCATAAGGTGCAGGTCACGCCTTTGAAAACTAAAGGCAGGTTTAGCGCATATTGTACCTGCATGACATTCAAGCATTTAGGGGCAAAAGGCAACTGACGGCGGCACTCCATTTGTTTTGACTTCATGAAAACAGATCAAATTTTCTAGTAATATCCTCAGCGTACTAAGAAGCATAACTGCTACATAACGTTAGGAGCAGGCAGAACATCAGATCTGCCATTACTAATCGCTAAAAAATCCTATAGGAATACCTTGATACTGAAGGTAAAAATATATCAAGCAATATTATCTCCATGCATTAATAATAAACAGCAACAATCGCTAAGCAGTGCAACAATCTCGCTCTCTGCTCGCTTTGCGCTTGATACTGACAATGACCACTGCACCAGATTGGGATTTGGAGATATACCTTTTTCTGTAGAAGTCGTGCTCCTTCGGAAAGCAGCAGCGCACGACCCACCTGCTGCCGTCAGATTGGCCTACTAAACTGCGGCGACCGCCGCCGCCGCTGCTCTGGGCAGTGAAATGGTAGGGACGGGTGGGCTAGAGCTATCACAGAACTCGACGACTGCCCTCCAACTGACACTAAGGTTTGGAGTCGCCATGGGCGGGAGAGAAGGAGCGCGAGCGTGAGAGGAGAAGAGGTGGCGCGCTGGGCTGGGTCTCGGGGTGGGGAGCGACGCAGCCATGGTGGAGGGAGAGCGGGGGCAGCGCAGCTGCTGGTGAGGGAGAGGAAAAGGAGGAGTAAGAAGCGCGGGGCGGCGCTTGAGGTCGGGGGTGGCCGGCGCGGGGCGACGCTGGAGGTCGGGGGCGGCGCCGGAGAGGGTGAGGGCCCGGCGCAGGGCGACGCCGGAGTGGGTGGCGGCCCGGCGCGGCGGAGTGTGCGGCGGCCGGCACGGAGAGGCGCTGGAGGTCGCGGCCGGCCGACGCGGGGCGGCGCCGTGGACGGACGCGAGGAGGGCGCCGGAGGACGGGTGGAGGCAGACGCGGAGGGTTGGCGCCGTCGCCGAACCCTAACCCTCGGGGTTGGGTTGTGCACGGCCGCATCAGGTGAGGAGGAGCGAATCGCCGGAGTAGGAATGGAGAGGACGGCGAGGCGCGTGGTTTGCGCCACAGGAAGGCGGCGGAGGTGCCCGGACCTCGCCGTAATCAAGGGGCGACGGCGGCGGCGACCAGCGGCGTGGGAGCGAGAGCAAGAGGAGAAGAGGAGTGCGTGCGGGAGAGTGTGGGGGGTGGTTTTGCAATTTAGACCTGTGGCTTTTCTTAATTCTTGAATTGGTCCATCGCCGCACGGTTTAGTGGACTGCGGGTTGATATCTGTTTTTTGGAGGGTTTTTTTTGCAAAACCGTCACGGACGTCTTCTGCTGACCGTCCGATCGCCGACCGACGGCTCGGATCGAAACACCGTAGAACACTGTTTCAATTCTACAGTGCGTACTTTAGCTGCTGCAGTAGAGGAGCGCGGTGAGGCCGCCGTTTTGCCCAACTTTAATATAGTGAGTAATAATATCATATTGTCTACAATATTGTATATTCGCAAATGGCAGAAATGAGAGATAATTCGTTCAACCCAGCTCTCTTATAGGCACGCAAATGGCAGAAATGAGATATTCGAGTTGGGTACAACCCAGCTCTCTTATAGGCACGCAACAGGCCTCACGGTTAACCTACCCAATTTGGTAACCCTAATTGATAGGAATCAAATAATTAATCCTTCATCGTTCAACAATGTTTTTTTTTACTGTAACCGGCAGGAGCTCTGCCATTGCATTATTAGAAGAAAGAATTGATCCAGTTTAGAAGGGGAAACCGGACCCAAACCCATACAATGCACGGTTAATTACGGGAACAGGCGAAACCGTTCAACAATGTTACAAAGGACAAGAAACAAAAACATACAATTTTCATCATTCAATAGTGTTACAAACGATAGGGATCAAACAATCTGGGTTCGTAAATCCAGTGGTCATCATTCCAAATTATCACAAACCATAGTCCCACTCGGGCGGCACCGGAGGACAAATCCCTAGACACCGCCGGACGGCCCCCCTTCCCATCCCTCCCCTCCGCCTCCGCCGGAGGATGCGGCCAGGCGAAGCTCGCGCCGCCGCCAACGGAGGTGGGAGCTCTCTCTCGCCCGCGGCGCCTCGTCATGAGGGTCTTCGGCCTGGGTGGAGGCGGTGGTCCAGGACGGCGCGGCGGCGTGTGGCGGCACAGGGAGGACGCATGGTGGTGGTGTGCAGGGCCGCGGTGGAGGCTGCTTCGAGAAGGTGTGCGTCCTGCTACACGTGGTTGCGCATGGTGGCTGGGCCAGATCTGGGCCTAAGCGGGCCACGACTGTGGGGTGCGGTGTCGGCACGCGGGAGCTCCAGTCTCGACGTGTTGCGGTCGGCGCGACATCACTGATGGTCGGCCAGCATGGGGGTTCCTCCCCCGAGCCCATACTGGCTGACGGTTAAGCCAGCGCGCGGGAATCGACGGCCTTCTTCTTCGTTGCACTGTTGTTGTATTTGTATATCAGGTGCAACGAAAAAATCAACACCATTGTGTTTGTTTTCAATGGCATTAACGTAAATGTTAAGAAAATCAATTTTACTGTGGGGCCGTGGGTATAATGGGCCTTTTCCTCTCTTTTTTGGTTCCACTTGGTAATGGTATTTGATTACATTATAGTGTTTGGTTAAGAACTTTCTTCCTCATAGTATAACACAAAGCTGGGAGTTAGGAAACTTTGAAGAGCATAAAAACATCCAAAAATTTAGAATTTAGAATTTTAAAATTTAGAATTTTGAAGAGATTTACAACCATCAAATAGAAATCCGAACATTCAGAATTCAAAGTGCATTAACCACGTGGAACAAAAATATCAAAGTTCAGAATTGGAGCAGCCTGCAAGAGATCTCAATGTGCATTCAAGAAATAATCACTTATGCAAAGGGGCCACACGATGAACAAGAATTCAGTGTGGAAACGTATACCTAGCATATCATTGTCAGCAGCTCTGACGCTACCAGCAGGCCGCAACGAGAGAACAGGCCCAACCCACGCTACACGGGCCCGAGCTGGGTTGGCCCAAGACCAGCGCGACGCCAGCAGTAGACTGGACTCTACTTGAAGGAGAAGAAACGGAGATGACGGTATCCTGTTGGATCACGAACAAGGCGGCTCTCTCCTCTATCCCCAGCTCTTCTCTCCCGATCCCCAATTCCTCTGCTTGTAATTCGAGAATAGAGTGCTGAATTCTTGTATCCGGACCTCGATCTGTAAGCTAAACCCCAAGAGTAGTAGAGAGACCCTATCAAGTTGGTATCAGAGCCAACCCTCCACCCTTCCCTTCCAATTTCCACCACCGAATCTGGCCCCTCCGCCTAAATCCATCATCCAGACCCGATCGGACAAGAGGAAGGAGGCGATGGACGAGGAGACGAAGACGTTCATGAGGTCCCTCATGAGCGAGGTGGCGGGCGACATCACCAAGTCCGTCGCGGCGATCGGCGAGAAGGTGGACAACCTTGCGTCCTGGAAGCCGGAGTTAGAAGCTCGCGTCAACGAGCTCCAAACGGCGGTCGTCGAGCTCCAGAAGGCGGCGCTCGCGAAGCAGCCACACGTCGCCATCGACATACCGCAGGCGCCGGGTACCGCACCCCCTGGCGTGGCGCGACCTTCAATTCTGGGTGCGGCGCAGTTGGGGGCGACCCCTGGGCAAGGCCACGGCGAGTCACCACTCAACCGGGGCACATCGTCTGGGTTTTTCGGATCCACGTCGGTGGCCCCGGTATCAGGTCCGACTCAGTCTCCTCTCGCTTCTGCCTTCACTTTTCCTCTGAAGCATCAGTTAGCCTCTCAGACGTCTGGTGCTCTTAGTCAGCAGATTCCGACCATGAGTTTCCCAATTTTCGATGGTCTGAACCCTAGGTTGTGGAGAATTTTGTGCGAGCAATACTTTCATATGTATTCAGTTGATAGGTCTTTTTGGTTACACATGGCTACGCTCAATTTTAGCAGTGACATGGCGGTGTGGCTTCAATCTGTGCAAAAGAAGCTTGTAGGTTTAGATTGGGAAGGATTTTGTGAATTTCTTTGTTCCAAGTTTGGTAGAGATCAACACCAGCAATTGATTAGGCAGTTTTACCATGCTACACAAATTTCTACAGTAGCTGAATATGTGGAGAGATTTAATTCTTTAATGAACCATTTACTGTCATACTCTGAAGCAATACACCCTTTGTATTTTCTCACGAGGTTTGTCGAGGGCTTGCGCGAGGATATTCGAGCAGTGGTCATCATTCAGCAGCCTGTGGACTTGGAGGCGGCATGCTCTCTTGCGCTGCTGCAGGAGGAGGTTTCTGAAGGACTCAAAAATGAGAAGTTTTGTCGTTTTGACAACTTTCAAGGCCGAGCAAATCCGAAGCCGGGAGTACCATTACTCTTCCAGCTCCACCAGGCCATGGGGGATTTCGTGTTGCTGACAACAGAAGAGGAACAGAGGCAGCCAGGGCTCGTTCTGATCCTGATAAGTTGTCGGCACTGAAGGCTTATCGCAGGGCCAAAGGCCTCTGTTTCACTTGTGGTGAACGTTTTGGGCGGGACCACAAATGTCCTACATCAGTGTCTTTACATGTAGTAGAGGAACTGCTACAGATGCTAGAATGTGAGGATTCTGAATCGGTCGATGAACAACAGAATTTGGCAGCAGCTACTGAATTGGTAGCAGCATTATCTTGTCAAGCAGTGAATGGCAAGGAATCATCCAAGGCTTTGAAGCTATTAGGCTTGTGGGAAGGACAGGAGGTCAAGTTGCTGATCGATTCTGGCAGTTCTTCGTCTTTCATCAACAAAAGCTTGGTGTCCGACAGGAAAATCACTAGGCAGTTACCTCAGAAGCTGAAGGTAAAAGTTGCAGACGTGGCGAGCTAGCTTGCACTCACTCAGTTCCTAACTATCAATGGGTATCTCAAGGGTATCAATTTTGTGGCGATTTGAAGATTATCCCTCTGGGCAGCTATGATATCATATTGGGCATGGATTGGCTCGAATTTTACAGTCCAATGAAGGTCGACTGGGTGAAGAAGTACCTGGAATTTGAACAGGATGATGTGGTGATCAAGCTCCAAGGAATGTTACCAGCAACAGTTCCTACAAACAAGAAGAAGTTGTTGCACAGTTCACTGGATAATGATATAGTACTTGAAGGCAATTGGGTGCAAGTCTGTCAAGTGGAAGTAGCACAAGAACAAAATTCGTCTGAAATCACAAAGGCCTTACTGGATCAGTATAAAGAGGTGTTTGCGGAACCAAAAGGAATGCCACCTGAACGCTCTTGTGATCATCAGATTCCACTCATACCCGGCGCTCAGCCCTTCTCTATACGTCCTTATAGGCATGCTCCGGCCATGAAGGATGAGATTGAGCGGCAGGTGCAAGAACTGCTGGATTCAGGCGTAATTCAACCAAGCAAGAGCCCATTTTCGTCATCTGTTATTTTAGTAAAAAAAGGGATAACACATGGAGGCTATGCATTGATTACAGGCATCTTAATGCGCTCACTTGTAAAACCAAGTTTCCTCTTCCTGTCATAGATGAGCTATTGGACGAGCTCTCCGGAGCAGCATGGTTCTCTAAATTGGATTTACGAGCTGGATATCACCAGATCAGGTTAGCAGAGGAGAAGCTTACAAAACAGCATTTCAGACACACCAAGGACACTTCGAGTACAAGGTGATGTCGTTTGGGTTATCAGGTGCCCCGGCTACCTTCCAGAAGGCTATGAATACAACTCTTGCTCCCCTGTTGAGAAAATGTGCTTTAGTATTCTTCGATGACATCTTGGTGTACAGTCCAACACTGGAACAACATTTAGAAGATCTAGAAGCAGTGCTGAAACTTTTACAGCAGGACAAATGGCAAGTCAAGGAGTCAAAGTGTTCTTTTGCACAACAAAAACTGTTATATCTCGGTCATGTGATCAGTAAGGAAGGAGTGGCAACTGAAGAAGAGAAGATCAGCTGTGTTCTGGCTTGGCCTACTCACAGAACATCAAAGAGTTGCGCAGCTTTTTGGGTTTGGTTGGCTACTATAGAAAGTTTGTGCAGTTCTTTGGAATCATTTGTCGACCTTTGACGACGTTGTTAAAGAAGGGAACACTCTTTCTGTGGACACAGGAGTGTGAAGAAGCTTTCATCCGAATGAAACATGCGTTGGTGACTGCACCAGTTCTAGCGCTGCCGGATTTCAACAAAACCTTCGTCATGAAACTGATGCTTGTGACAAGGGTATTGGTGCTGTTTTGCAACAAGATGGACACCCCATTGCTTACCTTAGCAAGGCTCTTGGACCAAGGACAAGTGGTCTGTCGACATACGAGAAGGAGTGCATGGCGATCCTAGTTGCTGTCGACCACTGGCGTCCGTACTTACAGTTGAGTGAATTTATTATCCGCACAGCGCAGTCTAGTTCCCTTTGGCAACACAAGGCCTTTACAAAACTTTTGGGACTTCAGTACAAGATCTGTTACAAGAAGGGACCTGACAATAGGGCAGCAGACGCTCTGTCTAGAAGATCGCATGAACCAGGAGTTGATTTGTGTGCTCTCTCTGAATGTCAGCCAGCTTGGCTGGATGATGTGTTGGCTAGTTACACCAATGATCCACAGGCTCAGAAACTGCTGGCTGAATTGGCTGTACAGCCTGGTAATGGAACCTTCACTCTACACAAGGGAATCATCAGATGCAAGAATAAATCTGGCTAGGCAACAACCCTGTTTTGCATCAGAAAATTATCAACTCTCTGCATGATAGCCCGGTCGGTGGTCATTCTGGGTTCCCTGTCACCTATGCACGAATCATGCAACATTTCATGTGGCCAAGAATGAGGGCAACAATCAAGCAATATGTGCAAGGTTGCTCTGTCTGCTAGCAAGCCAAACCGGACAGAGCTCGCTACCCAGGACTGCTTCAATCGTTGCCCACTCCTGACGCTGCCTGGGACGTCGTCTCCCTGGACTTCATCGAAGGGCTACCGAAATCATCTCATTTTGATTGTATTCTGGTTGTGGTCGACAAGCTGACGTGGTATGCTCATTTCATTCCTCTCTCACACGCTTTTACTGCACAATCAGTTGCTCAGGCATACATTGATCATGTTTTCAAACTACATGGAATGCCACAAGCATTGGTCTCGGACCGGGATAAGGTTTTCACCAGTCAGTTTTGGCAACAATTGTTCAAATTATCTGGAACTAAGCTGAGAATGAGCACAGCTTATCATCCGCAGACGGATGGTCAAACGGAGCAGGTCAATCAATGCTTAGAGACTTACTTGCGCTGTTTTTCTCACGCCTATCCCAAGCAATGGTCCAGATGGCTCTCTCTTGCAGAGTATTGGTACAATACCAGCACACATTCTTCTCTGGGAAAATCGCCTTTCGAAGCTCTCTATGCCCGTGAGCCTCGGCAATTAATTGGGTCTTACTCCATTGGAGGTCACTCCTATAACTGATGTGCAAACTTGGATCGATGATAGACAAGTCATGCTGGACCTTCTTAAACAACATTTGAACAGGGCCAGTTGAGAATGAAGAAGCAAGCGGACAAGAAAAGATCTGACCGCAGTTTCGCTGTGGGAGACAAGGTGTATCTTAAGCTGCAACCTTATGTGCAGTCTTCAGTGGCCAGAAGGGCGAATCACAAACTTTCATTCAAGTTCTATGGTCCTTATGAAGTTGTTTCTCGCATCGGAGCTATGGCTTATAAACTGAAGCTGCCGGATGAATCAAGGATTCACCCTGTCTTCCATGTCTCCCAACTCAAGCCAGCCAAGCAACACCTCAAGCAGGTGTCCTCTTCACTTCCCGAGGCTACTGACGTGTTTCAAGTTCCTCTTAGCGTGCAGGATTATCGCTGGAGTAAACAGGCTAATGGTATGGTGAAACAAGGCTTGGTGGTGTGGTCTCATTCTACTTTTCCCACAATCTTTCTCCTCTCTTCATTCAATCTGCGCAAACCTTGCTTGACGGGTTTTGCACCCGGGTTAACATGTAATCTGTGCTCAGCGAGTTCGGCAGGTATGCCAGGCATGTCACTAGGTGTCCATGCAAAAAAGTCCCTATTCTCACGGATGAACTCGATGAGCGCGCTTTCCTATTTGTCAGATAAATTGGACCCCACGGCGAACTGCTTAGAAGAATCGCCAGGTGTGAAATCAACCATCTTGGTATCTTGGGCGGGTTTGAACTTTTCTTTCTCTTCAGCCGTGGTTCTCTGTAACACGGTTCTATCAGCCGGGTCTACCTGAGACTTGTAGTACCGCAGCTCCTCCTCTGCACATGCCCGTTCTGCCAAAGCTGCATCGCCGCTGTCACACTGAGCCGCCATCTCCCGGCTTCCATGAATAGTAATAACTCCGTTGGAACTTGGGATTTTCAATTGTAGATACACGTAACACAACCTGGCCATGAATTTGGCAAAGGCGGGTCTTCCAAAGAGAGCATGATACGGGCTCTCCAACTTCACAACTTCGAAAGTAATTTTCTCCATGAGAAACTTGTGCTTGGACTCACCAAACGCAACATCAAGTGTTATTTTTTCCTCCGGGCTATGTGATTTCCCAGGTACTATTCCATGAAATATGGTGTTGGTCGGCTGCAACTGTGATTTTTTAAGATTCATACGCAAGAACGTCTCGTAGTACAAGATGTTGATAGCACTGCCTCCATCCATCAAAACTTTGTTCAGGACATAACCCGCCACCTGAGGTGCAACCACCAAAGCGAGAAGACCCGGTGTTTCAACGATGGGCGGGTGATCCTCTCTACTCCACGTGATCGAAATTTCCGAGTACTTCAAATATTTCAGTACTGCCGCTGAAACCGTGTTAACTGCGCGCTGGACTAACTTTTTCTCTTTCTTTGATGTATTAAGCGTATGAACGTGATACCCGCCAAGTCGCTTCGGGTTTTCCTGATAACCCCCTTGATTTTCTCTGTTCTGATTGTTGTTAGGGTTGCCGGCTTCTGGATTAGCATTGGGTGGGGGACCATTAGCCGGGTTACCTCCGTGGCCGGGTCCTCCACCGTTTCCTGCTGCGCATTACCCTCTGGATTTCCATATTCTTCCATCTCTACAGATCCACGCACTGCTCCAAGGAGTGATTGGCGGGTCTGCCATCGCGACTGTGACGCGGGCACGGCATCTTCATCGAATCAAAGTGACCCGGGGGACGCGGTGGCCCACGGTTGTTGTTACCCCCATTGTAGTTGTTTCCTCTGAAATTTCCATCTGTTCTGGGTCTTGCTGACCCGGTATTCGCGTTTGCAACTAAATCTGAGTTGTCCTCTGCGTGTGGCCTCTTGTGATAGTTGTTGTTGTTGTTGTTGTTGTTGTTGTTGTTGTTGTTGTTGTTGTTGTTGTTGTTGTTGTTGTTGTTGTTTCTTCCTCCGTTGTTCACATTACCCTTTCCTTTGTCTTCCTCAGTTTCATCCTTGGTTTTATCTGTGTAAGCATGCTTGTTAGCTGCGTCCAACACCTCTCCCATGGTTATATTATTTGCTCCTGGGCTATTCCTCATGTGACTCATTTTCTGAACAACTGGGTCATATCTGCAATTCTTCTCCAATGTTGACATCGCACTGGTTGGTAAAATATTGGTAGATGAGTGGAGGATCTCTGTAATCCGGCGCATCCAATTGCGTGCTGACTCGCCCTTTCTGTGTACACACCGATCCAGGTCCTCAATTGTGTATAACCTCTTGCACGTCCCATGGAAGTTCTTGATGAAAGCCGCCCTCAGCTGGCTCCAGGAACTGATGGATTTCTCTGGTATAGTGTTGAACCACAACTTCGCTGCACCTTCACTCATCATTAGATACATAAACTTTGCACAAATATTTTCAGATGCATTACGAATACTCATAGCCATCTCATAACTATTTATCCATGTCTCGGGATCTATGCTAGGATCATAATTTGAAATTTTACTGGTTTCCTTGAACTTATCTGGATATGGCTCTGATCTGATTTAATCGATGAGGCACTTGGGACCCGCCACTGATGATGCTACTTCAATATGGCCTACCCTTGCTACTTGCTGATTAGATACTGAACCCGCCCGTGGGATTTCTCCGGCTCCTCCGGCAGGTGCCACGGCGGGTTGTAAATTCGCTGCGCGCCTCGCCCTGGAGCTGTCAACTATGGCCTGAGCTCTTGATGCCGCTGGAGCCAGTTGTCTCGGTTGTTGCTGTGGTGCTTGATTTTGCTGACCCGCCGGAGCCTGCTGCCCTGCGGCTGCTAACCCGGCTGGCCTTGGTGACTCGCCGTGACGACTCCTGGTACGATGGTTGTGGAAAGATGTTGAATGTAACGCGCTTTTCCGATGCGGATAATTTGCTTGCTGGGCTACGGCCGTTCATAGCATGTCAATGGCATGTCTTGCTTCTATGTCTGTAGGTGAATCGCCCAATGGAATACGATCTAGTGCCACTATAGCCGCGTATACGTTGTCAGCCGGGTTACTATAATGACCCGCTGGCGTGTGAAATCTGGGTTGTGGTGGTGGCATAGCTCCAGTTAGGGGTGGGCGTTCGGTCTTTTCGGTTAGTTCGGTTAGGTTTTTCCGGTCTTTAACAATTTCGGTCATCCAGAAATGATACCCGTAATAAATTCGGTCTTTTCGGTTTTGTGTTCTTCGGTCTTCGGTCTATTCGGTCCGGTCTTCGGTCATGACCAAATAGATCAAAATATAGGGCGCAAGAAGGGGAATCGGCGCCCGGACTGGGAAAGTGGAAAACAATCGACTGGTCTCTCATGCACGAGAGAATCTACAGTACGCTGGGCTGGGATACCCAGTTGTTGAGCCTAGAGACTAGATGGTATGCTTGGTTTAGTAGTTTGGCCCATAGACTATATGTACACATAAGCTGGGTTGGCACACAAATTCGGCTGCTTCCGTACATAATTCACTCAAAATAAAATAAAATCGGTCTTTCGGTCTATTCGGGTTATGTATAAGTGATACCTGAATTTCTGATTTAATTTCGGTCTTTTCTAATTTGCTACCCAAATTTCTAACGGTCTTTTCGGTCTCGGTCATTTCGGTTTCGGTCTCGGTCTTTTCGGTTTCGGTTTTCGGTCTTCGGTTTTTATGCCCACCCCTAGCTCCAGTATCTCTGCCAGCTCCTCCGGTTGGTACAACTGGTGACCCGGCTTGCGCTGGGGCCGGCGGGTTAGCCGCCACCTGTCCTGTAGCTTGAACTGCAGGTGCTCCTCCAATCAACTGATCCTGCGGCGTCTGGAATAGATTAGTCGAGTTAATGTACACACCACGGCCAATCAAACTCTATTGTCTCTGTTGCTGTTCTCTGGATCGATTTTCTAGTGTCGTTGCCGCTTGCCGTAAAAACTCGTCATGTTGGTCCAACTGCCGCTGCAGCGCCGCTTGCTGATCAAAACGCCGTTGTAATGACGCCATCTGGTGCTCGTAAGTGATGCGAGCTGGGTCTGTCGCCCTGACTTGCGCTGCTGCCGCTGCTGGGGTCACATGATTTGCTGTTGCTGCTGGAGCAATTGGCAGGTTACTAAGGAATCGCGGCGGGGGCGGGTTAGGTAAAGCTGATGTTTCTTGACCCGTTGCCCTGTTCTCCAAAAATCCAAACGTGTTTCTGTATGCCGATGTAGCTTCTGACTCGGTACTAACTGATGCATGTTCTCCATCTACTCCGACCCACTGTTGCTCCTGGATAACTGGTTGGTTAACTTGTTGTTGAATAACTGGCTCTCTGATCGCCAAACCCGGCGTCGCTTGACCCGGCTGGGTTACTACCGCCAAAGTTGTTATTGGAACTGGTTCTGTGTTGATTGCTGGGGCGGTGTAGACTGCAGCCCGGCGCACCGGACCCGGCTCTGATTCGTACTCTTCCTCCTCTATCCCGTATCCATAGCGATCCTCAAACAATTCCAAGATCGACTCTGTATCATCATTGATCTGGCCACGTGGAGCCCAAGCCGGCTCTTCTGACCCGGCTCCCTGCACGGTGTTTCCTGACTCGATCTCCGTCGTCCCAACTGACTCCTCTCCATCCGAGTGAACGATGGTTCCTGGTTCAGATACAGAATCAGAAAATTGCAGGGCGGGTTTCGATATACCTGTCA
The DNA here is from genome assembly GCA_947311845.1 of Poa pratensis. Taxonomy (NCBI): domain Eukaryota; kingdom Viridiplantae; phylum Streptophyta; class Magnoliopsida; order Poales; family Poaceae; genus Poa; species Poa pratensis. The sequence goes on along the minus strand of CAMZMU010000089.1, from coordinate 7,616,621 downwards.
TCCCCACGAAGACGTTGATCCGCCCGATCGGGACGACTGAGCCGGTGTCCAGTGAATCTGACTCCAGGCTCCACCCGAAATCGTCCACGATGTGTTCTCCTTGTAGATTGATCATGACCCGGCCGATGGCCAGGTTCTGCATGACTCGCAGAGCTTCTTCCGTGATGATAACGCCTTTTGACGCTTGCTCCACGGTGGGCGCCAACTGTCGTGGTATTGTCACAGCAGATGTTACCGGGTGGTAACTTGAGATTTGAGGCAAGGCTGTCGTAGCGTTTAGGAGATTGTTTAGCTCACTAGAGAAAAAGGATGTATCCTGGTTTAGCCTCTCCATTGGAGATAAAGACCTACTTCCAGCCTGGTGTTTCTTTACTCTGATATCGATCTTGATCACCCGGCGGATAACAACACCGGCGGGTTCCGAGTCTAGGTTACAAGGGTTCTCTCTCGCTGTAAAGCTTGTACGTCTAAAGTCTGTCCCGTTCTATGACCCAGGAGCCGGTTTATATAGATACCCGGGTCTCCTGGTCGATTACAAGGTAAGGCCGGGTCACGCCCGAACTCGGAGTCATAACCAAAGTCCAGCTCATCTATCTTGGCCTCCAAGTCTCGCATACCGCCTCCGGATCTTCTAGAACCTCCCTTGTTTACACCGGGTTATCGACAAACTCCTCGGTCCATCAATGTAGCCCGACCCATGATGATCTGGTGGGCCTCGCCAGTCTTTCCTCCTGGCGGGTTGTAGTTTCCCCGTCCTTGGGCCTACCGGGTTATCTTTCCCCCAACAGGAGGCGACCTGGGAAGATCTGGAGGATCTCCATCGACGTTTCCCGGATGCTGCAGCATGGTTCCCTGACAAGATCCTCGATCATCGATCCTCTTCATCAAGCACTGGTCTTCCTCGACAACAAGCTCTCGTCACCTGGAACTACGGTTCCACTACTCAAGCAACTTGGGAGGACGTCGACAAGCTCCGTCGTAGGTTCCTGGCGGCACCAGCTTGGGACAAGCTGGAACTCAAGGAGGGGGATTGTCAGCAGCTCTGACGCTACCAGCAGGCCGCAATGAGAGAACAGGCCCAACCCACGCTACACGAGCCCGAGCTGGGTTGGCCCAAGACCAGCGCGACGTCAGCAGTAGACGGGACTCTAATTGAAGGAGAAGAAACGGAGATGTCGGTATCCTGTTGGATCACGAACAAGGCGGCTCTCTCCTCGATCCCCAGCTCTTCTCTCCCGATCCCCAATTCCTCTACTTGTAATTCGAGAATAGAGTGCTGAATTCTTGTATCCGGACCTCGATCTGTAAGCTAAACCCCAAGAGTAGTAGAGAGACCCTATCAATCATCCAGAGGGAAAGTGGTGGACGGCTGGAGAGAGGAACAGAGCAACTGTGTGGGATCCCGAAAAGAAGCGCTACCCCAACTCCTCAAGCACTAAGGCCCCGTTTGTTTCTAGAGTTTTTTCAGGGTTGGTGGGGATAATCCTGGCCCAATCCCGAATCCCACATATCCCCAAAAGGCCATTTGTTTCTACAGTATTTGGGTCGGTGTCGTGTCTCGATGCACGGACACCGGGAGTAGAGGATACCCCCTTGTAGGTTCGGCACGGGGCGCGAAGGAGGCTGAGAATCGTCTTCGTGGGCGGAGTCGGGATCAAGCTCTCCTCTCCACGATCAAGGCATGCAACCAAAGGGACACAAGGAGCTATCCAGGTTCAGGCCGCCTGGAGGCTAAAAGCCCTACTCCTGCATGTCTGGATTGATGGGTTCTTCATAGTGTGGCTTACAATGGAGCCTCCCGGACGAGGTACCCGGAAGGGTTTTGGCTGGAGGTAGAAGAAGGACAGATCCTGACCCGGAGGAGATCACCTTCCTCTCTACCTTGGCAGCCCTAGTCTAGTCTTGCTCTGGTTCCACTTGTGTTCTGTCCCTCCCCTCACCGTACCTTGGTCCTCCTTTTATAGGCCAAGGGGTTGCCACAGGGCACGTGAGGGGCATGAGGGGCCTTCGGGGTGAAGGACCCTCCCGGCTGGTTTAGGGGAGACGTGGCCTCTCCTCAGCCTAGCGTCTCCTTTGGGTTAGGTGGGAGCGTCCGCCTTGGAGTGAACAATGGCTGACACAGCCACGGGCTATGCTCCCTGCCCGCGCCACCTTCGCCTTGCTTCCCAAGTCTTCTGAGGTCTTCCAGCATGAGGTGGAGTGCTTATCCACAACGGTGTAGGGAGGAAACCGAGAGGGAAGCCCAGCCTCCTGCCGGGAGCTCGGACCCTCGGGGTCTTCCGCGCCTTCTAGCTTGATTCGGGGACCCGGCAGGCCCCCAGGACCGGAGCGCTCTGTCGGTGTAGGCCTTGCTTGGCCTTCGCGGGGTCGAAAGGTGAACCCGCCAGCTTGACTTGGTTCTTGGCCTTGTCCATCTTCATTGTGGGCCCACAGGGAGCGGACCCACTTTGGCAGCACTAGGGGAATCCCATGTTCCACTGCTGCGACAGTAGCCCCCGGGCATGGTCCCGGCGGCTCTTGCTCCAGCTGCCGGGGCTATGGCCTAAAGATAGGTCAAAGTGGGTCCCGGGCAACTGGTCTTCTTGGTTTGCTTCATTGATGGCCTTGACGGTTTTGGAGCTACTCCACCCGGGGGAGTAACTGCAACGGCCTCCTCGATTCCCAGAAACGGAGAACGCGAGGAGACGCCTGACGGAGACGCCGCCGAGGCTATAAAAGCAGGGCGCGCCCCTTGCATTCTCATCCAATTCCTTCCCATCCCAGCTCCGGGCCTCCTCACAAGTCACCAGCTCCAATGGCGAGAGTGAAAAGGGGAGTTGGGCGTCCTCGTTCGTCTTCAGCTGCTGCAGAGGATGGCCCTTCCGCTCGTGGACGGGCCGCTCTGCGAGGTCGTGGCGGCCGTGGGGGCCGCGGCTCCGCTGCTCCTCCTCCTAGGAGCATGGTTCATACCGGCTTCGCGCCGTTCGAGTTCATCGTGGATCTGAACCACAGGCCTCGCAGCCGGCTTCTCCTCCCGGATTCCTTTGCGACGGCGACGGAGGACATCCGTCCCACCGGCTTCTGGTTGCAGGTGGAAGGATGCCCCAATGGCCCCTCCTGGGCCTTCACGGAGCACACTGCCACTGGTGCCATGCTCCTGGGTCAAGGGTGGAAGTCGTTCTCCCGCGCCCGCCGCCTGTCTCGGGGGCAATGCTTGGCGTTCCGGTTTGACGGGGACGCGACGCTCTCCGTGAAGATCTTCGGTGTCGACGGCGGACGCGTGGAGTGCTGCGCGGAGAGCAGCAGCGGCAGCTCGAGCTCCTACGACGAGGATGAAGATCAGGAAAGCTCATCTGACATCAAGGTCGAGGGGAGCTCGTCTTCTTGAAGGCGAAGAGCTTCGGATGGGTGCCATGGAGATCTCGTTGACCTCCTCCTCGGTGACCTTGACGACGTACTTCTGGAAGTAGCGCCTTCCATTGTACGGCGGTGCTCCTTTCTCGATAGGAGCCAACATTTTTGTTGTAAAAAGATCGCCCCTTGTAGTCCTTGTAAATGAAGAAGATCTTGTTCCCTCTTTGTCTCCATGTCGCGCTCGTGTGAATGAGAACGGGTTTTTCGCAAAACGCGCTCCCATTACTGTGGCAGTCGAACCGCCTGGGGGTAGGTGGGGGATGAGAGGCCTATAAAAAACCCTCAGACCCCAGCCTGCTCGCCACATCTTCTCGCCTGGCTCCGCTCCTCTTCTTCCTTTGCCTCTCCGCGTACCGCAGCGCCATGTCCGGCGACGCAGAGATGGCCTTGTCCGACGTGTCCATGACAGAGTCCGTATTTCGAGGTGCGGCGGAGGCGCCCAACGAGGTTGGAGCTTGAGCCGCTGACGAGAGGGAGGCCGCTCCTCGTCCTCGCTCTTCCTTAGTTTTTCCGGCGGTGGGGAACATTGCAGGCTCCGCCGCCATGGAAGCTGCGGTGTGATGCAAGGCGTGCCTGCTCGTTGGGAAACCCCAAGAGGAAGGTTTGATGTAGTCCAGCAGCAAGTTTTCCCTCAGTATGAAACCAAGGTTTATCGAACCAGTAGGAGAGCAACAACTCTTCAAAGGTTGTTGGTGGCTCGCACGGCGCAACACGATCACCAACGTGGAATCTGCACACAACACAATCAAACTACTTTGCCCCAACGAAACAGTGAGGTTGTCAATCTCACCGGCTTGCTGAAAACAAAGGATTAAACGTGTGGTGTGGAAAATGATGTTAAATTGCAGAGAATGAAAAAGGAACAGTTTGCAGTTTGTGGTTGTTTAATCAGTGTAAAAGAATGGACCGGGGTCCACAGTTCACTAGTGGTGTCTCTCCATAAAAGATAACTAACATGTTGGGTGAACAAATTACAGCTGGGCAATTGACAAATAGTGAGCGCATGACAATGCATATACATGACATGATGATTACTATGATATTTAATTGGGCATTACGACATATACATAGACCGTTATCCAACAGCATCTATGACTAATAATCCACCGCCGGGTTGTCATCCGAGTCCCCCGTTGGTATTAAGTTGCAAGCAACGGATAATTGCATTAAGTAAAGCGCGTAATGTAAACAAACACATATGCCCGTGGACATAGCATCGTTAGGTTATCCCTAGTGGCAACAGCACATCCACAACCTTAGAACTTTCTGTCACTGTCCCAGATTAAACGGAGGCATGAACCCACTATCTAGCATAAATACTCTCTCTTGGAGTTACAAGCATCTACTTGGCCAAAGCATCTACGAGTAACGGAAAGCATGCAAGATCTTAAATAACATAGATAGATTGATAATCAACTTGACATAATATTCAATATTCATCGGATCCCAGCAAACACAACATGTAGCATTACAATAATATGATCTTGATCATGTAGGGCAGCTCACAAGATCTAAACATGATGGCACAAAGTGGAGAGACAACCATCTAGCTACTGCTATGGACCCGTAGTCCAAGGATGAACTACTCACGCATCACTCCGGAGGCAGGCATGGCGATGTAGAAGCCTCCGGTGACGATTCCCCTCTCCGGCAGGGTGCCGGGAAGAGGTTCTGACCCTCCCGAGCTAGGGTTGACGGCGGCGGCGTCTCTGGAACTTTTCGTGGATATTTGCTCAGGCACTTAGGGTTTTCGCGTCGGGGGGAATAAGTAGGCGAAAGGGCGGCGGCTGAGACCCCCGAGGGGCCCACACCACCAGGGCGCGGCAAGGGGCCCCGCGCCCTAGTGGCGTGTGGGCCCCTGGTGGCTCCTCTGTTGCTCTTCGCTCCAGGTGTTCTGGAAAAATAGGGACCCGTGAAGTTTCGTCCAATTCCGAGAATATTTCCAGACTAGCTTTTCTGGAATACAAAAACAGCAGAAAACAGGAACTGGCACTTCGGCATCTTGTTAATAGGTTAGTCCCAAAAAATGTATAAAAGTGATATAAAGTAGATGCAAAACATGTAGCAATTGGTATAAAACAAGCATGGAACATCAAAAATTATAGATACGTTTGAGACGTATCAGCATCCCCAAGCTTAGTTCCTACTCGTCCTCGAGTAGGTAAACGATAAAAACAAAATAATTTTTGAGGTGACATGCTACCATCATAATCTTGATCATATAATATTGCAAGGCACATGTAAATGAATGAAGTGATCCAAGTCAATGGTCTATAATTTGCTACCAAATAGATAATGAGTAAACAATGAATCACACAAGCTAAACGTTTTCATGAATAGTACTTTCGAGACAAGCATCAAACAGTTTTGCATAAGTGTTAACTCATAAAGCAATAGTTTCTAATAAAAGGTATTCAATCAACACAAAGGAAGAATTAGTTTCAGCATTTGCTTCAACTTTCAACATATTTATCTCATGGATATTGTCAACACAAAGTAGTATAACAAGTCCAATACATTGCATATAACGCATGTTGTAACAAAGTTGACACTAGTGTTTGCTTGTGGAAGACAGAAAGAATAGGAAAACTGACTCAACATAAAAGTAAAAGAAAGGCCCTTCGCAGAGGGAAGCAGGGATTAAGTCATGTGCTAGAGCTTTTAGGTTTTTGAAAGCATATAGAGATTGCATAAAATATTTGATACTCCTCCCAACCTTGCTAACACAAGCCATGGCTAACCGAATCCTCGGGTGCCTTCCATCAATCACATACCATGGAGGAGTATCTATTTTTGAGAGGTGTTTGTTAATTGTCAACGAATGGTAGCGGGTGAGAACAGTATTCTACCTGTCAAACGGACTTTTAAGAGCGGCTCCCATGAAGGACGTTATTTCTACCAGCAAGGCAGATCATCCCTCTTTCTCTTTGGTTTACACACATTCAGGTATTTCACTGTTTGTCATTGCTTACTGATGAATCAGGGCAAAAGTGTGAAGAGAATTAATTGGTTAAAGTTGTAATTAATTGGGACTGGGCACCCCGTTGCCAGCTCTTTTTGCAAAATTAGGATAAGCGGATGTATATGCCACTAGTCCAGGTGTAAAAGTCCATTGACAATAGAATAAAGAATAACCACACTAATTCCTCATGAGCTAGTAAACATTGACACAAAAAGGGAATAATAACATTTTGAATAATTTAAAGGTAGCACATGAAAAATTTACTTGGAGTGGCAAGGAAATACCACATATAGGTAGTTATGGTGGACACAAATGGCATGGATTTTGGCTCAAGGATTTGGATGCACGAGAAGCATTCCCTCTCAGTACAGAGTTTAGGCTAGCAAGGTTATGTAAGCAAACAAGAATATCAACCCGTACACCAAGTTTTATATGACAAACATATTGCAAACGTTATAAGACTTCATACCGTCTTCCTTGTTAACCAAACCCTGTTATTAGAAAATATCTAGACCTTAGAGATACCACCGATGCAAACCAAATTTTCAACAAGCTTTACGGTAGTTCTTCACTAATAGGCTTAACTCATGTGATGCACAATTTAATCATGATCTACTTGTTAACTCAAAACAATTGACAAGCATCAAGTTATCCAAATTAGTGATCTACAAGATTAAGCAAGTTTTTCCTTATACCAATTACCACATGCAACATTTTCTGAACCAACCAAACACCAATCAATTTATTTCATCAACTCTCCAAACAAATATAAGTGAAGCAAGAGAGTACTTTCTACAAAAGAAAGCTAATAGCTCTGACAAGAGATACATGAAAACAAGAGCTAAAAGCTGAACAGCGCTAGATATGAATACTCAACAAATATAAGTGAAGAATAGGAGTATTCTCATGAAAAAGCGGAGCGTGTCTCTCTCCCAATCAAGAATGCTAGGGTCCAGTCAAGCTTTATTGAAAATAAAAGTGCAATACTGAAAATAAAAGCACACAGACGCTCCAAGAAAAGCACATATGATGTGAAAGAATTAAAATATAGTTTCACTAGAGATGACCTGATAATTTTGACGATGAAGAAGGGGATGCCTTGGGCATCCCCAAGCTTAGACGCTTGAGTCTTCTTGAAATATGCTGGGGAGATCCATGGGAGCCTCCCCAAGCTTAAGCTCTTCACTCTTCTTGATCCTATTATATCATCCTTCTCTCTTGACCCTTGAAAACTTCCGTCACACCAAACTCAAAGTAGATCTCATTAGAGGGTTAGTGCATAATCAAAAATCACATGTTCTATAAAGACGCAATATGATTTGTTACTTTAAACATTAGCTACAGCCACTGATGTTATGTGAAGCTCTTCCACCCAAAAAAGAATTTCACTCAACACTAGTAAAAGAGAGAATGCAAAATAAAAAGGCATAATCTGTCTAAAACAGAACAGTCCGCAAAGACGAATTTTTTCGAGGCACTTACGACGCTCAGATCGAAAAACTTTGAACTAATGAAAGATTCAGACATTCATAAAGATTACGCACAAAAATTTCAGATTTTTAACAATCTGGTGATTTTAGGAATTTCGTACAGTGAACAGCAAAAATCTGTTTCTGCGCAGCAATCAAAATTAAGCATCACTTAACATTAGAGGCTACTCTTGGCACAACAATGCGAGAAAATAAAGATACAAAGGAGTTGCTACAGAAGTAAACAACTCCTTGACTAATACTGAAAATAAAAGATAATGGGTTGCCTCCCAAAAGCGCTTTCTTTAATGCCTTTTAGCTAGGCTAGAAGATTTTAATGATGCTCTCATAAGAATAAGAGTTGAAAAACAAAAGAGAGCATCAAGAGGCAAATATCAAACACATTTAAGTCTAACCCACTTCCTATGCAAAGGAATCTTGTAACAAAATAAATTATTGAAGCATAAAGCAACTAGCATAGAAAGATGAAACAAATAGCTTCAAAACTTTCAACATAAAGAGAGGTGTTTTAGTAACTTGAAAACTTTTACAACCATATTTTCCTCTCTCATAATAACTTTCAGTAGCATCATGAACAAACTCAACAATATAACTATCACATAAAGCATGCTTTTCATGATCTACAAACACATAATTTTTATTAAGCTAAAAAACAGTGGGTTATCAAACCCACTTTTGACAATAGTAGTATAATTAATATCATTAGGCAATATAGGACCATCATCAAGAGCATTATCATATATAACATTAGGGAGCACATTTTTACTTTCTGCAATTTCTCTTTTACTTGAGTCAAAGGATGTTACTTCAAATTTATCAAAAAGATATTTCAATAGAATCATGACATTCAACAATATAGCATTCTTCCTCCTTAGGTAGGCATGGAGGGTAATATATAATGTAAGAGTTAAAGAGTTACTATCATTAGAAGGTAGATCCTCCTTTTGTTCATCACTCTCTTCCTCTTTTTCATCAAATGAGCTTTCAGCTTCAGCAATTTCTTCTTCCACATTTTCCTGCAAGGCATTAGTCTCTTCTTTATGAGGAAAAATCCTCTTGACATGTTCAGTAATATAAGAATTTTCATCCTTATAGTTATCAAAACAATATTTAAGTATAGCAAGACTTTCAGATTTATAAGGGGCATCAATTTTATGCTCAAGATAAGAACTAATTTCAAGTGCACCCTTAAAGACAATAAATTCTTCCATCCTTTCTACCTCATAAGCATTATAGTAACCTTTAACATAAGAAGCTAAGGTTTCATTTTCATTACAAGCACATTGGAAAGGAAAGTGTTTAGACTTCCTATGACAATCAGATTCATTAAAGCAAAAAGATTTGCCAAATATATAGCATAAATTTCTAGCATATTCCTCTAGTTGATTTAACAATTTCCATAAGTACATCCCTTTTTGTGACAAGCGGTAATTCCTATAATATCTTCGTTCATCTTCCGTGGACCCACCTTGCCAACAAGATCTAGTTTCATAGAGATAAGCCATTGATAGCAAATAAACAACTAGACATAATAACAAACCGAAATAAACTAAATGCAAGAAACTAATTTTTTTGTGTTTTTGATAATTGAAAGCAAACAAGATAAAATAAAATAAACTAAGCAAGACAAAAACAAAGTAAAGAGATTGGAAGCGTGAAACTCCCCTTGCAGAAGACTGCTGTCTCCCCGGCAACGGCGCCAGAAAAAGCTTGATGGGCGTGCACGCTCGTTGGGAGACCCCAAGAGGAAGGTATGATGTAGTCAGCAGCAAGTTTTCCCTCAGAAAGAAACCAAGGTTATCGAACCAGTAGGAGCAGCAACTCTTCAGAAGGTTGTTGTGGCTCGCACGGCGCAACACGATCACCAACGTGGAATCTGCACACAACACAATCAAACTACTTTGCCCCAACGAAACAGTGAGGTTGTCAATCTCACCGGCTTGCTGAAAACAAAGGATTAAACGTATGGTGTGGAAAATGAGTATTAAATTGCAGAGAATGAAAAAGGAACAGTTTGCAGTTTGTGGTTGTTTAATCAGTGTAAAAGAATGGACCGGGGTCCACAGTTCACTAGTGGTGTCTCTCCATAAAAGATAACTAACATGTTGGGTGAACAAATTACAGCTGGGCAATTGACAAATAGTGAGCGCATGACAATGCATATACATGACATGATGATACTATGATATTTAATTGGGCATTACGACATGATACATAGACCGTTATCCAACAGCATCTATGACTAATAATCCACCGCCGGGTTGTCATCCGAGTCCCCCGTTGGTATTAAGTTGCAAGCAACGGATAATGCATTAAGTAAAGCGCGTAATGTAAACAAACACATATGCCCGTGGACATAGCATCGTTAGGTTATCCCTAGTGGCAACAGCACATCCACAACCTTAGAACTTTCTGTCACTGTCCCAGATTAAATGGAGGCATGAACCCACTATCTAGCATAAATACTCTCTCTTGGAGTTACAAGCATCTACTTGGCCAAAGCATCTACGAGTAACGGAAAGCATGCAAGATCTTAAATAACATAGATAGATTGATAATCAACTTGACATAATATTCAATATTCATCGGATCCCAGCAAACACAACATGTAGCATTACAATAATATGATCTTGATCATGTAGGGCAGCTCACAAGATCTAAACATGATGGCACAAATAGGAGAGACAACCATCTAGCTACTGCTATGGACCCGTAGTCCAAGGATGAACTACTCACGCATCACTCCGGAGGCAGGCATGGCGATGTAGAAGCCTCCGGTGACGATTCCCCTCTCCGGCAGGGTGCCGGGAAGAGGTTCTGGACCCTCCCGAGCTAGGGTTGACGGCGGCGGCGTCTCTGGAACTTTTCGTGGATAATGGCTCAGGCACTTAGGGTTATTTTCTCGGGGGGAATAAGTAGGCGAAAGGGCGGCGGCTGACGACCCCCGTGGGGCCCACACCATACCAGGGCGCGGCCAAGGGGCCCCGCGCCCTAGTGGCGTGTGGGCCCCTGTGGCTCCTCTCCATTGCTTCTTCGCTCCATCTGGTGTCTTCTGGAAAAATAGGGATGTCCGTGAAGTTTCGTCCAATTCCGAGAATATTTCCAGACTAGCTTTTCTGGAATACAAAAACAGCAGAAAACAGGAACTGGCACTTCGGCATCTTGTTAATAGGTTAGTCCCAAAAAATGTATAAAAGTGCCATAAAGTAGATGCAAAACATATAGCAATTGGTATAAAACAAGCATGGAACATCAAAAATTATAGATACGTTGGAGACGTATCACGGTGGCACTAGCCACCCGGAAGGATTCCATCAGGGAGGAGTTGTGGAGAGAAGCCGTGGGCAACCCGAGATTGTCCCAGCTTCTCCGCGAGCTTGACGATGTGTTCAAGGCAAGGCCTACTCCAAACTGGGTGAGTAGATCTTGAAGTGCTCCGGTCTTGACTTGCTCTCTCCTTCCCATGTAGGAGGAAGAAGACGACATGGATAGATTTGTGGACCATGTGTACTTCGTCTGTGACCAGCACGTCACGGGGTTCGCCAGGAAGTTTCCTGGCCCGTGGGGTCCCTGAAGATCCTGCATAAATGCCCTCCCTCCCTCCAGGCGTCCCCGGAAGAAAAGAGCGCACCCGGCAGGCAGTAAAACAGAAGACAGATCTGCGCAGCCAGGAGCCCTGAGCTAGCCTTAGTAGCATAGGCTAGATATATACTCAGGGAAAGCTCAACTGAATGTAGTTCAGAATTATAAATTCAGAATGTAAATTCAGATGAATGCAATCCTAGTACTCAACTCCCAGGGTCATCTCCCAAACCTTCCTTTACACTAACGCGCCGTCAAGTTATCAGAGGAGATCTCTTAGGTGACAAGTACTCTGACCGCCCGCACCGGTAGCAGTACCCCTAAGAGCACTATACCCTCCGGGAGTCCACTCCACAGCCACGGGTACTAGGTCCGAAGGGAAATCGAACCGTTCGCCGGGAAGGACGCATTACCCCCGCAAAGGCTCTCATCAACTATCAAGCATGCGCAGGTTGGTGGTATATTGACTCCGAGCGAGATATTATGCCTAGAATGCAAGATGCATATGCAAAGACTTAGCTGTTTTTGCCGCATCGTCGAACTGCTTCGTCCTTCCCGGGTATCAAGCTCCTTAGTCGCCCTTCAGCGTCCATTCCTATCCCGGGAGAGGCGCTACACACAACAAACTTTCAGTAGGAAAAGAATGGACCCTCCCTTATGTGTCGTGAAAGTGTTTCATCCGAAGCAACCCGCAAGCAAAGTTGAATGTGCATCTCTGTGTTTAGTTCTTTAAAACACAGCACTGCCCGTTCCACTTCTTACCGCGGCAGTACGGCACGATCAGGTGGCAGCGCCTACTGATAGGCCACTCGCGCTCGACCTGTCAGCCACCGGCACCATGTCAGCCCCCTGCTTGGGGGTTGTTACGGATAACACACTTCACGACAACAAGAGAGGCTCACGGAATTGAAAAACTTATCTTTTATTCCTTGGCGACGATTCTTACACCCTTATACAGAACACTAGCCCCTGGGCGTGCTTAGTTGATCTTAACTATCTGCGATTCATGTTCGTATTCAGGGGTAGAATTTCGGAGATTCTCGATGTTCCAGGCGTTGCCTTCCGGCCTGCCTTTCTCGTCCTCCAGTAAACAGCTCCGGGTCTCAGGGTATGCGTCACCCGATAAGGTCCTTCCCACTTGGACGACAGCTTGTTCATGTTATCAAGCTTCTGCTTCTTGCGGAGAACCAGGTCTCCGGGTTCCAGTACCCGTGAACGGATATGGCGATCATGATAGCGGCGGAGCCCTTGCTGGTATCGAGCAGATCGTAAGATGCTCGGCACCGCACCTCTTCCAGGAAGTTGATGTCATCAATCCTCCTCTCAGCTTGTGTCTTCATCATAGGCAAGTACCCGGGGGATCCATGCCTGAGCTCTGTTGGCAAGACGGCTTCGCTCCATAGACAAGGAAGAAAGGTGTTTCTGAGTGGCTCTGCTGGTGTGGTTCTGAGGGACCACAAGAACTTGGAGATGCTCAATCCAGTTCTTGCCCTTGTCTTCACTTGTCAAAGGCCTTGGTCTTCAAACCCTTTAGGACCTCCGCATTGGCTCGCTCTACTTGCCCATTGCACCTTGGGTAGGACACCGAGGCAAAACACACCTTGATGCCCAGCTCTTCACAGAAGTTGAGGAAGGATCGCTTGTGAACTGAGAGCCATTGTCCGTTATGATTCTGTTGGGTACTCCAAAGCGGTACACAATCCCTTCAATAAACTTGATGGCTGCTTGAGCTGTTTGCCTTGGACTGGCATCACTTCCACCCACTTTGTGAACTTGTCGATGGCCACGAACAGGTACTCATGTCCCCGACAGACTTCGGTATCTTCCCCACGATGTCCAGCCCCCAGACCGCGAACGGCCAGGAGATTGGAATTGGCTGCAGAGCTTGCGCCGGCTGATGTATGTTCTTCGCATAGTACTGGCAGGCTTCACAGGTCTTGACTAGCTGCTCGGCATCACTGAGGACTGTTGGCCAGTAGAACCCGTGACGAAAAACTTTCCCCGCCAGAGATCTTGATGCCACATGACTTGAACACGTGCCCTCGTGGATGTCCCTTAGCAGTACTTGGCCTTGTTCTTGAGGGATGCAGCGGAGCTTGACTCCGTTGTCCCGTCGCCGGTAGAGCTCGCCGTCGATCATGACGTAGAGCTTGGCTTGACGAGCCACCCGCTCGGCGTCGTGGTCATCCTCCGGGAGGGCGTGCTCCATCATGTACTTGACGATGTCCCGGGCCCAGGGTGGGTGAGTTCCTTCCACCGGTAGCACCATCCGACGGAAAGAAAGCATAGCTTCCTCGCCAGAGGAGCTGCCGGGTCTTGAGCTTCTGGGCTGGCTACCCGTGTTGTCGAGGTAGAAGGGTCGCCAGCCCCCGGCGCAGATCTTGCCGCGAGCCTCTCGGGGGAATCGAAGGTGCCTGAGGACCTCGATGTAGATCCCGGAGGCACTGGTTCTTGCTTGGACGCCACTGCGATAGCTCATCCGCGGCCGTGTTTTCTCCCCGTGGGATACACAGCCGGAAGTTGTCGAAGCGCCGCTGTAGCTTCCAGACCTCCTCGACGTACGGTGCCATCTGAGGCACGCGTACTCCTTGTTCACTTGCTTGATGACTAGCTGAGAGTCACCCTTGACGACGATCTTGTTGATGCCGAGGCCGATGGCAGCACGAAGTCCTGCGAGCAGGCCCTCGTACTCCGCCGTGTTGTTGGAGATGTTCCCTTGGTAGTGCATCTGGACGACGTACTTGAGCCGGTCCCAGTTGGTGAGGTAGGACAACCCCTGCACCTCCTTTCCCCTTGGTGTAGGAGCCGTCGAAGTGCATGGTCCAGGCGCTAGGATCTTCCTTCCCGGGGAGGCAGGTTTCCTCTTCCGGGTCGTCGAACGCCGTCTCGGTCCACTCAGCAGTGAAGTCCGCCAGCGCCTGGCTCTTGATGTTGTCCGTGTGCTCGAACTTGAGGCCGAAACCTTGAAGCTCCATGGCCCACCATGATATGCGCCAGTGGCAAGTGGGTTCTCCAGGGGGCTTCTGAGGGTACTTGGATACCACCGTGATGGGATGGCTTTGGAAGTACGGCCTCATCTTGCGGGAGGCAATGAGGATTGCCAGCAGCAGCTTCTGCATCATGGGGTACCGCTCCCGGGCGTCGCGCAGCACTGCGCTGACGAAGTAGACCGGGTGCTGCACCTTGCGGGTCGCCGAGTCCTGAGTGGGCTCGGCTTCCTCCATGTCGACGTCTTGGGGTGGGGACGAGGTAGCCCCCGGCGGAAGTTTCGTCGGAGGGAGGTTCACCGGGCTCCGCGCCGTCTGGTAAGGTTGCAGTGACGTCAGGATCGCTAGACCCCTGGTCACCCGGCAGCCTTTTCTTGCATGGTTGCCCGGGAGAGAGTTCCCGGGTCGCTTGCCCTTGATCTTGCTTGACTTCTTCGGAGGAGCGTCACGCTCTACCACAAGCACAGCGCTGATCACCTGGTTGGTGGCAGCAATGTACAGTAGTAGGGGCTCCTTTTCTTCTGGTGCCACGAGGATTGGTGGCGAGGCGAGGTAGCGCTTGAGGGACTGCAGGGCTTCCTCGGCCTCGGTGTCCACTCCACGGGGCCTGACTTCTTGAGCAGCCTGAAGAACGGTAAGGCCCGCTCCCCAAGCCTTGAGATGAAGCGCCCGAGTGCAGTGATGCACCCGTTGAGGCGCTGTACGTCCTTGACCCGCCGGGGCGCCTCCATGCGCTCGATTGCCTTGATTTTGTCCGGATTCGCCTCGATCCCTCGGTGAGAGACCAGGAAACCCAGCAGCTTGCCGGAGGGGACCCCGAACACGCACTTGTCGGGGTTGAGCTTGAAGTTGACCCGGCGGAGGTTCTCGAAGGTCTCGTGCAGGTCTTGGATGAGGGAGTCCTTGTACCGGGTCTTGACCACGATGTCGTCGATGTACGCTTCAACGTTGCGGCCCAGCTGTGGCCCAAGGCATGCTTGCATTGCGCGCTGGAAGGTAGCGCCGGCGTTCCGGAGGCCAAAAGGCATCCGGGTGTAGCAGTAGCAGCCCTTGGGGTGATGAAGGCCGTCTTCTCTTGGTCCTCGAGCGCCATCATGATCTGGTGGTACCCGGAGAAGGCGTCCAAGAACACAGCAGCTCGCACCCGGCCGTGGAGTCCACGATCATGTCGATCCGCGGCAGGGGGAATGGGTCCTTGGGACAGGCCTTATTCAGGTCTGTGAAGTCGATGCAGAGTCTCCACTTGAAGGTCATGGGCTTCGGTACCACCACGGGGTTGGCCACCCAGGTGGGTGGGAACCGACCGGATGACACCAGCTTCTATCAACTTGTCCACCTCGGCGATGATGAACTCCAGCTTTTCCTTTCTTTGGTTCCGGAGAACCTGCTTCACGGGGCGAGCCCCCGGAGACCGCCAGTTTGTGCTCGATCACCTCCCTTGGAACACCGGGTAAACCTGACGCCTCCCACGCGAAGACGTCAGAGTTTTCCCGAAGGAAGGCGACGAGCGCGCTTTCCTATTTGTCGGTGAGGCGGGCGCCGATGGTGATGGAGCGAACGCCGTCACTGGTTAGCGCCACCTTCTTGGTCAGCTGCGGATCGCCATGGAATGGCGCCTTCTTGGGGGAGTAGATGTGGAGCCCCCAGGGTGCCCTTCGCCCCCGGGAGTGCTCATCATCCTCCTGTACACCTTGAGGGACATCCGCCATGATTGCCACCGTCTGGTTCAATTGGTGAACGCAGTAGATGGCGTCGTCGATGTCGGCCTTGACCTTGATGACGCCCCACGGCGCCCGGATCTTCAGCATGTTGTAGGCGAAGTGGGAGAAGGCCATGAACTTGGCCAGGGCAGGCCGGCCAAGTATGCCGTTGTACGGGAGGGGTGTCGGCGATGTCGAAGACGATGTCCTCAGTGCGGAAGTTACACGAATCGCCGAAAGTGACCGGAAGCGTGATCTTCCCGAGGGGTCGAGTAACACTTCCGTTCACGCCTTGGAACACGCCAGTGTCTTGCAGGCGAGACTGAGGGATCTGAAGGATAGCCAGGACCTTCGCCGTCAGCAAGTTGAGGCTGGAGCCTCCGTCGACCAGCATCTTGGTGACCTTGTAGTTGTGGATGACGGGTGAAACGATCAACGGCAGGGTCCCGACCCCGCAGTGTTGGCAGGGTGATCTTCTGGGTCGAAGGTGATGACTTGGCTGGACCAGTCCAGGGGCCTGGACGGAGCAGAAGCAACCGCGTTCAGCTCCCGGCAAGTCTCTTGCAGGCGCCGTTGGAAGGAGGCAGAGAAGACCCTCCGTGGATGCACCCGATGACCCGGTGACCTCTTGATACTTCCCGCCGTTGCCTCCTTGGGGAGCCGGAGCTTCCCCATTGCCATCATGTGCGACTTCTGGATTGTTGTACCCGCGACCGCCTTGACCGCCGCGCCCTCCTCCACGGCCTCCGCGGCCACCGCCTCGGTTCCATCAACGGCCGCCCCGCCTTGGCGACCCGTGGGACAGTCGCGAGCGATGTGCCCGGCAGTGCCACAGTTGTAGCAGCCGTCTTGACTGGCCCCGTCAGCTCGACGCTGCTCCCGGATGGCGAGGTTCTTGAGCATGCGACAGTCCTTGAGCAGGTGGTTGCCTTCTGGATGAATGTGACACCAGGGGTCACCTTCGCCTTCTTCCTCGGAGGTCGGTGCAGGCTTGGCCTTCTTCAGAAGAGGCTCGGTGACGAAGATCCGCTTGTCGTGTCCAGGGTCCCGCTTCTTGTTCTTGGTTGGAGCGGCCTTGTCCTCGGGTTCATCCTCCCCGGGGACCTTGACTCCTTCTTCACACTAGTACAGAACGACACATCGGATACCCCTCTATGGAAACGGCACGAGTTAGGCGACAGAGAATCGCGATTTTAGCGTTGCGGACGAGGCCTGGCAGAGGCTTGTCCGTCAACATTGGTTACGGAGAATTTTATATCTCCGTTGCCAAAATATTGGCAACGGACATAAATTTGTCTCCGTTTCCAATATGCATCTCTATGGCTACGGTTGTTTATGGATATCCGTTTGCGATGTGCTTGGGAAATTGCAGTTGCAATCTGGAAGCGCGCCTGTTCAATGCGGCTTAATTCACGAGGGATTGGAACCGCCTGATCGAAGCTAATAAAATGTGACTGGAACCGCGCGAAGCCAGGCAGGTCCCGCATTCTCCCTTCGTTCTCTCCCACATTATCTACCACACTAGCACAACCGCCATGGAGGAACCCTGGTGGCAGAACGAGGAAGTCCCGAGCGACGACGCGAGCGCGGAAGACCGCGGTGAAGTTCCATGGTGGGATCAAGACAGGCCGCCGGACTCGGACCCCGACGACTCGGACCCGCCATCTTCACGCTCTGTAGAAGACGACTCCGACGACTCGGACCCGCCGTCTTCACGCGAAGGAGAAGACGACTCCGAAGAGGACGAGTCGCCGGAGGAAGAGGAGACGGAGGACCCGCCGGAGCCGTATTATTCTAGCCAGGAAGAATACGACGCCGACGACGACGACGACGACGAGGAGGCGCCGGAGGAGGAGGCATGGAGGAGGCGCCGGAGGAGGACGCGCCGGAGAAGGAGGATCACGCTCCGGAGAGGAGGCGCGAGAGGAGGATTCGCCGGAGAAGGACGCACGGCCGGAGAAAGAGGAGCACGAGCTGGAGGAGGAGGAGGAGCACGCGCCTGAGGAGAAGGCAACCGGCAAGAAGCGACGCCGCGCCGCGGATGACAATGGCGCGGAGGCAGGGCGTAAGCAGAACAAGTAGAGTAGATAGTTAGTTCAATTACTCTTATCGATCCTTTGTAAGTAGGCCAGTGTGTCAGTGAAGAAATTAGAGGAAACGGTTGTTTATCGCCTCCGTTTGCGATGTTATATGCTATAAATGTGCCACTGCGGCAACCCTAACGCTCTCGCTCTCACTCTCACTCTCACTCTCACTCCACAGTCATAGTGTGGCGGCGGCTCCAGACCTAACCCTTATCTCGCAGATCTGCGCGGCGCGTCCGGCCGGCATCGCCGCCGTGCATCTTCCCCAGCGGCGCGTCGGCGCATCTTCCCCCAGCGGCGCGTCGTGAGCCGCCGCGCATCCCCCCAGCGGCACGTCGTGAGCCGCCGCGCATCCCCCCCCAGCGGCTCGTCGGCGAGCCGCCGCGCATCTTCTCCGAGTATGTCGCCGACGCGGATCTACTGGTCTATTGCCGTGCATCTTCCCCGGGTATGTACCCGACTAGATCTTACATTTTGTTTAAAGTAGCACAGAAAAGTTGTCTAGTATTTGAAGTCTAGTATTGTGTTCTGTCTAGTGCCGATGATGAATACACCCCTCGACACTAGATCTTACATTTTATTTAAAGTAGCATCTACCGATCTAGTATTGTAGTACTGTCTAGTATTGTAGTATTGTGTTCTGTCTAGTATTGTAGTACTGCCGATGATGAATACACCCCTCAACACTAGATCTTACATTTTTTTTAAAGTAGCATAGAAAACTTGTCTAGTATTTGAAGTCTAGTATTGTGTTGTGTTTGTTTTTAGTACTGCCGATGATGAATACATTACCTTCAACTTGTCTAGTATTTGAAGTCTATTATTGTGTTGTGTTTGTTTTTAGTATTTTAAGTCTATACATTACCTTTGTCAATGTGCTAATCCTCGTTATGGTTTTGTGTAGCTAGTGTATGAAGTAATAGTATATTTCGGCGACAATGCATAAAAATGGTGAGGCAAGTGAAGGTAACATCACTTTCAAGTTCTGCCTCCAAATCGTTTCGATCGGATAGCAAGCACACGGATATAGGCGCTTAAGGTGTAAACTGTTTTCATCTTAAATTGTATTTATGTCATGTAGCATCATATTTGGCTCTTTTCTAACTAGACATCCATGTATTTTATATGCAGATGCGCCATGCAGATCCAAACAAGCTTTAAAAGAGCTAAATACAAAGTGGGATCATATCCGTGAACCGTCGCTGTTGTGACGTTTCGCTGCACTGTTCAAAACACTTTTTTAATTAAGAGTGTCTTGGACAGTGTGGCCGAAATGTCACAGCGGTGACGTTATTATATTTCGGCGACACCGTCCAAAATGGAGCAAGCCTCACTACGAAGAATTTGGCAAGATTAATTTGCTAAGGAGGCTTGCGAGCTCGGTGTGGTTTCTTGTTTTTAGTTTCTCCATCTATTTTGTGTATGTGTGTAGCAATTTGGCTGCAGATGTGATTTGGAGAAGCATGAAACCGCTACTCGAGTCTTTTGCTAGGTCGAATTCCATTTTTGGCGCTTCGGAAACTGAGGAAGAAGGTGGAGCTGGAGAAGAGTGGAGTGTCATAAAAGTTAAGTTTAGGGAGGCATGAGAATGATAGATTAGCGAGGCATGTGTAACTCATCTTTTGATGCTATGTAATGATGACAATTCTTATATACGTTATGAATGGATTTGGTAGCAACTTTGTGCTTCTGCTGTGAGATTTTGAATGTAATTTGGCAACCGAATTGCTCCTTAGGCTTCTGAAGGAACCTCAATGCAAACGGTGCAAAATAGAATCTCCGTTACTGATGCACCGATACATCGGAAACGGAGATGGGTCCGCAACCGTAGCCAACTTATGCCTCATCGGTGACGGTTTTTTGCCTCCGTTACCGATGAAGGCCTTCACATCAGTGACAGGGTCGGGGACACGGACCCTTTCTCCGTTGCGGCAGGGGTTTTTGGCCCGTTTTTTATGTGTCGTTCTGTACTAGTGTCAGCTCGAGCGCACCGATCTGCAAGCTCCCAGAGCTTACGAGCAGACTCGACGCGATGAATGCTTAGCTCGGGATGGTGTTCATCTTCTGGGTGAAGCGCTGGATGAACTTGCGAAGAGTTTCACCCGGAAGCTGCTTGAAGTCGTGGAGGTCGCTGGGAGCCCCCGGGCGCTCGTACCCGCCTTGGAAAGCCCCCAGGAACTGTTCCTTCAGCGCCCGCCAGGATCGGATGGAGCACTCTGGAAGGTTGAGAAGCTAAGTTTGGGCATCTCCTTCAGGGCCAAAGGGAACCAGTTGGCCATCATGACTTCGTCGGCCCCGGCAACCATTGCAGCAGAGAGTAGATCTGCAGAAAGTCCCGGGGGTTCGTGGTGCCGTCGTAGCGAAGCACGTCGATCTTGAACTTCTTGGGCCAGTCGAAGTGGCGGAACTCAGGGGCGAGGGCGACGCAGCCCTCGGTGAGGTCGATGTCGCGATCCGCCCGGCGATGACGCTCCCGGCGACGCTCGATGCGGGTGCGCATATCCTCGTTCTGACGGCGTTGAGCTCGTCACGAAGATCTGGGTTGCGCGAGGTAGAAGACCCGATGGAAATGGTGGGGCCGCGGTCGCGGTGTAGCCGATCAGCCATCGGTGGTGCAGTGCGAGCAGGTGCCGCCTTGGCTTGACGTTCACCGCGAGGCTGGCCTCGCGGTTCACGTGTCTTGTCTTGGGCTGCTTCGGGATCGTCGACGGTGGGAGCTTGAGTGGGTTCAACCCATGGACCACCATCGGCGAAGTCGAGGAGCCTCTCCACTCGAGTCCTCCATTCTTGGTAGATCTTGGGATCACCGTTAGTTGGAGGGAACTACATCAGGGCCTTGGCAACGACCAGAGCGTCATGGCGAGCTTGCGCATCCGTAGGCGGGTGTGCGGAGGACTTGCTCTTGGATGCTCGTGGATCTCCGCTGGGGCGAGCACTGCGGTCCCCTCCTCCAGCAGCAGGATCCTTGCTAGCGCCGTTGCAGACGCTCTTCTCCCCCGAGCGAGGAGGAGGAGGCACGGTGGTGCCCTTTGGAGCCGCTGCTCCGCCAGGGCCGTCGTTCTTGCTGAGGCCTTCCGCATCGTCCGGCGCCACCCTCTCCGGGGGAGGCAGGGACGGAGAAGCACCCCTCCGCGCATTAGCAGCGCGACGATCGGATGAAGCTTGAGTGCGTGAGGGAGAGACGGGCTTGGACGCCGCAGGGTCCACCTTCCTCTTCGGTGCCATGCTTGACGAAGAACTTGCCGATGAACTTGATCAAGAAGAAACCAGCGCTTGCGCCCCTACCTGGCGCGCCAGATGTCGTGTCTCGATGCACGGACACCGGGAGTAGAGGATACCCCCTTTTGGGTTCGGCACGGGGCGCGAAGGAGGCTGAGAATCGTCTTCGTGGGCGGAGTCGGGATCAAGCTCTCCTCTCCACGATCAAGGCATGCAACAAAAGGGACACAAGGAGCTATCCAGGTTCAGGCCGCCCGAGGCTAAAAGCCCTACTCCTGCATGTCTGGATTGATGGGTTCTTCATAGTGTGGCTTACAATGGAGCCTCCCGGACGAGGTACCGGAAGGGTTTTGGCTGGAGGTAGAAGAAGGACAGATCCTGACCCGGAGGAGATCACGCCTTCCTCTCTACCTTGGCAGCCCTAGTCTAGTCTTGCTCTGGTTCCACTTGTGTTTTGTCCCTCCCCTCACCGTGCCTTGGTCCTCCTTTTATAGGCCAAGGGGTTGCCACAGGGCACGTGAGGGGCATGAGGGGCCTTCGGGGTGAAGGACCCTCCGGCTGGTTTAGGGGAAACGTGGCCTCTCCTCAGCCTAGCGTCTCCTTTGGGTTAGGTGGGAGCGTCCGCCTTGGAGTGAACAGTGGCTGACACAGCCACGGGCTATGCTCCCTGCCCGCGCCACCTTCGCCTTGCTTCCCAAGTCTTCTGAGGTCTTCCAGCATGAGGTGGAGTGCTTATCCACAGCGGTGTAGGGAGGAAACCGAGAGGGAAGCCCAGCCTCCTGCCGGGAGCTCGGACCCTCGGGGTCTTCCGCGCCTTCTAGCTTGATTCGGGGACCCGGCAGGCCCCAGGACCGGAGCCCTCTGTCGGTGTAGGCCTTGCTTGGCCTTCGCGGGGTCGAAAGGTGAACCCGCCAGCTTGACTTGGTTCTTGGCCTTGTCCATCTTCATTGTGGGCCCACAGGGAGCGGACCCACTTTGGCAGCACTAGGGGAACCCCATGTTCCACTGTTGCGACAGTCGGTATTATCCCCACTTTTCACGAGAATTCCCTAAACTCTAGTGTATTTTATCCAATACCCAATACGGTACCCTACCTAGTGGATTTGGCATAAATGGGGATTTGATGGCATTGGGTGAAGGTTGGGGTTTCACCCAATCCCTGTGGGGATTATCCCTACTAATCCCCTATAACCTACTAGAAACAAACGGGGCCTAAAGGGGATTGACGCCCACCACTACTCCTCACGCAACACGCTGCTCCTCGTCGCTTAGCACATTGCTCGTGATAGAGGAAGACCTAGGGGAGATAGTGTGCCACCATCGTTGGCTAGTGAAGGAGATCGGTGGCCGCCAGTGCTCTTCCCATGACACCCCTACTGCTCCTCTAGCTAGTGGCGGAACTATGTACAAGAAGAAGGCCCTGCCCCCCATCCCAACCATTTTCTTGGCTTAATTACTATATGATCTTTGTTTAGATAGGAAAAATGGCAATTGACGCCTGCAGCTATCCCATCTTCACATGAACACAAGGAGCAACCCCCTAGCATTATGTTGTAGCTCTACCACCTCGAGCGGCGCGTTTCTCGTGTCACAGAGAAAGTTGAGGGGGAGATCAGGGACCTCCGCGGCTGAAAGTGCATGGTGCCCCCATATGTGGTTTTGGTAATTAATGTCAATCCTCATGGACTAATGTTTACATTGAGATATTCTTGTAGATCTTGTCCATAGGAAATACTTGGAGTTCATGTGTTGGACTGTCGTGGTGGGATCACGGCAGATGCCATAGGTATGGCTAAGATGGGGCCGAATGGTCGTTGGGGGAATCCGGGGAGGGTTTATGCACTCAAGAAGTGCACACGCAAGAACACGCAAGAACACGAACGAAGAACCAAGAAAGCAAGAACACAAAGCACACCACGATGTACCCTGCTTCGGGGCCCTCTTGTGGAGGTAACACCCCTACTGCAGCACTATCCTAGCCAGTGTATAGCTCAGAGTGAAGTGTACAAGCTGCTCCTCGAGCTGTATGACGCTACAAAGGTGAGAACTCGAGGTAGAAGATGGAGCTAGACGGGAGGAAGAAGGCACTCCGAGCTGAGTCCGAGGTGTTTCCGGGGTGTTCCGAGCTTCTCTCTCTCTCTCTCTCTTTTCTCTCTTGATCAACTAGTTCCAGCGCGGGGGGGGGGGGTCTCTTTTGATCTTGGATCCTCTCTAGTAGGAGGGGGTGAAGCCCACTATATAGGCCAGCCGGGTTACCATGTGCCCCTCGCAGAACACTGTTGCCATGCCTCTGCAACGGTCACCACCGTACCACCGTACCTCGGTCAGGGACAAGACGTGGCTTGCCCATCTCCTGTAGCCTAACGGCAGAACTAGCATGTCCCCTCTGACCGAGACAGGACATGGCCTGGCAGAGCTACCTCGTAGCCTTTTCCCAGACCTCGCGTAGTCAGCGATCAGAGACGTGCAGGCCCGCCGAACCCGGAGCACGCCTCTGCCATGCTCCTTGACAGACGCTCCCGTGTCAGGCGCTCTTGTACCCGGCTGGAAGTGACAGGAGCATTGACTCCTGCCCGACCTACAGCCATCACCTCGGTTAGCTCGGCACGGATGTGACGGGCTCCGTACCTCGGGTCTTGCGCTTATATCTTTTACCAGGTCGGATCTTACTTCCTCCCCACAGCTTCTCCTGCACTCTCAACACAAACCACTGCACTGAGGTGGTTAGGTCGGCTGAACATAGCTCGGACAGTGAACCTCGGCCCTGGCCAACAGTATACCTCGGACCCCTCTGGGCCAAAATAGGTCGGCCTGTACTCTCCAGGTAAGATGAAGCTCGGAACTTCCCAGGCCCAAACAGGTCGGCCCTTTCCGTACCTCGGCACAACTTCGAACACCACCTTATGCCAAGCCTTGACCCTACCCGGGGATACTCCCCCGACATTAGTCCCCGAAGCTGGTGCGGTCCTACGACCTCGGAAGGAGGGCCGTAGCAGGTTCAAAACAAGCATCACACCCCTCCTAAACCGACCCCAACATAGTCACGCCGAGGTACCTCCCACACACCACCATCCAATCCGAGGTAGATATGCGAACTGAACTCTCCGAGCTATCTGACTTAGCACCATCTTGCCTCAAGATTTTCCGAGGCACGTGGCGAAGAATCTCTGCCCGGGCTTCGGAATCCGGACCTCTGAAAACCAGGTTCTGACCACACGCCGCCCTCGTCAGCCGGACCCACCGAACAGCGCACCTGCGCACTCAAGTACTTGACCGCCCCCGACCCCTCGATTCTCGCGCTGACCAGCGCAGGAAATCCGGGGTAGGCGGTTGCCACCCTGCGGCCCACGATGTGGCCGATCGTGCGGCCACAAACCGCGTAACCGTGCGCCCACCCGCACACGATCCCGCGCCTTCCCGATAACCGCGCGGTAGTGGCGCAGTTAATGCGTGCAGTTACCGCACGCGGCTATAAGTAGGGCCCCACGGGCAACTTCGCCATCTTCTTCCTCCTTCAGTCGCCGTCTCGCCTCCATCGCAACCAGTGCTGCTGCTTCCAGTCGAGAAAAAACGTGTTCCCGCCGTCGCCGACGAGCAGTTCCTTCGTCGCCGCTGCGACCGCGTCACCGGCGCCGCCCTTCAGCACCTCGTTTTCACGGTATGCACTCCCTTTCTTGATACCCTAGGCATTGCCCTAGGTTTCTTCCTCTTCGCGCTTTGGTTCTTCATATGTTCTTGAATAAAATTCTATTTACCTCCTCCGGTAGATCTTACTCGCATACTTTTTTGGGTAGAAACGAGTTTCATACCTCGGACTGGCGTTCGCCTAGCATATATGTGCCTCTAGGTACATTAGATAGCCGTCCAACTCCTCCTGAGTTAGCCAGATATAGCCTTAGATTCCAGATTTACTTTTTCCTTTGCTAAACTTCTGTGCATTCTCTGCAGATTGATTCTGCCGAGATGTCTCCTCCTGAGACTTCGGAACAAACCGAGGTTCCAGACCTCGAACTGGAGGTCGGAGAACGAGCCGGCTGGGAAGGTTCGGATGTAACTCCGGACGAAATCCAGTGGCTCAGGGCGACTCGGCGGATTCCCGCCGGGGTAGAGTGTCGCCTGCCAGAGGGCGAACTCGAGCCTCAAGTCAAGGAAGGGGAACGGGTGGTCTTCGTCGCGCACTTCCAGCGCGGCTTCGGACTGCCCGTTAGTGATTTCTTCCGGAGCTTCCTCGACAAGTTCGGACTCCAGGTTCATCACCTCCCCGCCAACGCCATCACCACTCTCTCCTGCATCGTTTCCTTCTCTGAGGGATACCTCGGCCTCAAAGCCACGGTAGACCTCTTTTCTCGCTACTTCCAACTCAAGCGGCAAGTGATCCCGGATCCAAGAACAAGGATCTGCCCAAGCAATTAACCGCCTGCGGAGCTGCCACCGTAGCTCCTCGCCGAAACTCCATCTTCCCACGTATCACTACTCCGGACACCGTTCGCAAGTGGCTCCGGACGTGGTTTTACGTGAAGAACTCCGGCGAAGAGGACCTCCTCAACCTGCCGGCGTTTAACCTCAGCCCTCCTACAGAACAGCTCAACTGGGATTACACTCCCCCTCACAGCGGCGAACTCAAGTCCATCCATGAGTACATTGCGAAATGGCAGAACCCAGAGGCCCTGGAAACGACGGGAAAGTCCTGACGGCTGATGACCTGGCCTGCACATTCGTGAAGCGCAGGGTCTCCCCTCTCCAGGCGAGGTCTCACAAGATCTGCCACATGAGCGGTCTTTATGATCCCACCCGCCATACGCACGTTGCGCTGGACAACGCCGCGGTACTCGGCGAGTCCGAGCTATCACCAAGTCCAAGATCCTGACGCTTGGACATGGGGAAGGGAACCCCACTACCGGACCAAGCCCGCGAAACAGGTACGATATTCCGACGTTTTCTTCGGTACTCCTTTACCACCGAGGTCTTGCTACCGACGTTCATCTTGACCATTTTCTTCCTAACTCCTTTTCATATGTCTGCCATATAGCTGTTCTCCCGCCAGACCGCCGAGGATGGAGTCCATCCTGCGGACCACTTCGGCAAGGATCTCCCTGTCGAGGACCCACCATCCAACGTGGATCCTGACAACGAGGATTACATGCCCATTGCCTCGGCCCGCGTCACCACCGCGGGTAAGCCTCAAGCACAAGCTTCAGTTCAAGAGATTTCGGATGACGAGGAGGGATTTCTCGTCATGGAACCAATAAACGCGGTACCTATCTCCTGCCTTCCTCACCTTCCGAACTTTACTCCAGCAACCAGCCGGAAACGCGCTGGTGCCGCAACTTCGGCCGCCGAACCATCCGCCACTGGAGCCTCCGGACCCACTGAGGCTCCGGTCAAGAGACGTCGGCTGAAGAAGTCCGGAAATCCTCCTCATGCCCGAGGGGGCAAGAGGTTTCCTACCTCGGATGGGTAATGCTTTGCCTCTATAGCCAACCATGTTTGTTGCTTAAACATATTACCTCGGTATTAACACTTAACCATCTTCCCTTCGTTGCAGTGACCCCATAGACGTGGATCAGGAGGTATCCTCCATGACTGCACCCGTTGGTGCCTCTGAAGCCACGCCCACCCCGACGAACTCTCGCCCCGGATCTACTCCACCGAGGTCTGGCCCGGCCTTGGAGAAATCTGCCCCTACCCGAGGTCAGACTTCTCCGCGTCCTCAAACGGATGCGGGGACCAATCGCGCCAGAACTCCGGCTACCGCCTTGCCGGAGCCTCGACTCTCCCCCCGCAGCCAGACTGCCCGCAACCAACAGCAGCAACAACAAAAGCATCAGCAGAAGCAACAGCAGAAGCAAGAGCCCAAGCAGCAGCCCAAGCAACAGCCCCAAAAACCAGTCCGCCAAACTACCTTGCCGTTGGAGAAGGGCAAGGAGAAAGAGAAAGACACGGTGAAGTCCAAGGTCACCCCCAAACCAACATCTGGGTCTGGCACCCTGACTATCTCTTCTCCTTCAAGGATGCAACCGAGGTCTCCTCCCCCGGTGACACGCCGAATTCCTCCATTCGCCGCACCCGTTGATGAGACTGCCCCTCCGGCCGAAGAATATGCTCGGAGGGCATCTCTTATATTGGATAACCGGCCTGCTTCAAGCTCCGAGGCTGCCTTGGCCTTGGAGGCCTCGGTTAGGGGCATCGAGCAGGGCGGACCGTGGGGATTTCCTCCTCTGCGCACTGACAGTGACCAGAGCCTCGGCTCCTTGGAACACTACAATGCAGACTGGAATTCTGCAGACGAGGTCTCCTCGGCCTCCCTAGCTGCTCCGGTGGCTGAGCACCCTGCGGGAAACAGCGCCTGCGGCCGAAGCGTATACGATCTACAAACTGCTGCCCTGCGTGCTGCTCAAAACATCGACGTAAGTCCTATTCTCTTTACTTCATGCAGTATCTCATCTAATATCCACCATTCCCAGTCCCCGAGATTCGAGGTAAACTATTGACGCTCCGCCGGAGTTAAAATTGTTTGGCTTGAATCTCAACTTTCAATTTTCATCCGACGTATCCAAACCATTTTACCTTACTCTAGCATGCACCTCGGGTACGAGTCCCCGAGACTCCTGTCGAGGCATACCCCGGCAACATTTTCCCAATGATTTGACTCCGAGTCCCCGAGACTCTTGTCGAGGTATAGCCTTTCTAACCGAGCTATGTTTTTCTTCCTTGCAGAATACTATGAACGTCCGCACGGACATCTTCCATACCCTCCTGTTTGACCACAAGAAACTCCATGACGAGCACAAGGCCGTCCTTGCAGCGAAGAAAACTTCGGATGACAGCTAGCGCAAGAAAAAGCCGAGGTAGCTCGTCTGGTAAAGGAACTGAAGCGCATCACTGAGCTGCGGACGTCTGAAAAAGAGCAGCTGCAGGCGGAAAAGGCCAGTGTTGTTGAAACAGAGAAGAAACTTCGGGAGGATGCCGCCAAGGAACATGAGAATGCGCTCCAGTTAGCCGAGGCCCGCGCCACCTCGGCCACCGAGGCTTATGAAGCCCTTCAAGCTTCGGTTAACCAGCTCCTCCCGACACTGGAACGCATCAACCAAGAAATGGACGGTAAGCTTCTTGCCCCCCTTATCCTTGCTTTGTCCTCAACAGTACTGGCTCTTTGCCGAACTGTTTCTTTCATTATTAACAGGCTATCCTTCTGCAGAGCACTTCACCTACACCCAAATCTCGGCCGCAATATCACTGCTCAGCACAGGAAGAGGCGTAACGAGACGAACCCCGTTTGGACCATTGAGGACCACATCGTGGCCATCAACGCTCGGATCCATCCCTTGAAAACCATTGGGTCCGAACTCCTCGACGCAGGTGTGTCTGCTTTCCGAGCCTTGTGGCCTCTTGCCGATGCTCCCAATACTACGCCTGAGCTCGCCGCCAAGCTTCGTGAAGCCGAAAAAAGATTGCGAGAGTGGCGCTCATCTTCAGCTCGCGCTGGAGCTGATGCCGCTCTCAGGTTTATCATGACTTGGTGCGAGAAGATCGACCTCGAGAAGATGAACACTCCGGCGAGGCTCACCTTGGTCGTCCGACCCGATCCTTGTCGCGCGCCGCCAAAAAAAGGCCAACTACTTTGCTGGATATGCCACCACGAAGAACTTGAGCGAAGGAGACACCTACTCCGACGCCGAGGATTACGAGCCAGAAGACGATGAATACGAAACAGAATCCGACGTCGAAGCCGAGCAAGGTGACGATGGTGACACCCGCGAAGCAGAAACCGAGGCTTCTCCACAACCTGGTGCCGAGGTTACTGCCGACGTTGCCAGCACCTCCCAGGCTACCTCGGCTCCGGACAAAATCCCTGCTGCATCGGCTGCATTCCTGATGCCTCGACCTGAACTTATGCTTGGCCAAAAAACTTCATTAAATCCCCGGTATGCCGGGACGCAGATGTAATCAAACTTAAGTAGTTCCTTTTGCTACCTCTGTTACTATCATGCTTATTCGAACCATGCTTTTCTAAGCTTTACGTCGAATCCTTTTGAATGATTGCTCGAGTTTACTTTCGTGTTTATATTTGGCATTCTTTGCTCTTGTCTGCCATTCTGGCGTTCGACAGTCGAGTCACAAGATTGTTGTTCATAGCATACAGTACTTGGTAAATTCCGAGGTATGTTTCAAAGTCATCCGACATAAACGAAAGGTAAAGACAGGGGTTAGTAAACGACACATGCCGAACTATATTTTTGGACCGAGTCCCCGAGTTCATTTTCATGTCTCCCACGTTTTTTCCTCTTTGCTCTTGACTACCTTTTAGGCAGATGCCAGTCGAGTCACAAGATTAGTTTCATAGCACACATTACTTGAAGTTTGAGACGAGGTTCAAAATAATTCGGCATATGAACGAAAATTGCGCCTTTCATGAGTAGAAAGGTCGGAGTAGAGCTACGTTCCATGGTCGCCTGACCTCTGACCGGGGTTGTCCAGCCCATCTTCCCTTGGTTCCTGCGCATCTATAAGATAGTAGGAATCATTGAGCAGAGCTCGGCTCACAACGAACGGTCCCTCCCATGGAGGTGACAACTTGTGCCGCCTTTCTTGCGCTGCACCAACCTCAGCACCAAATCTCCCTCGTGAAACACACGAGGGTTGATACTCCGGCTATGATAACGTCGGAGACCTTGCTGGTAAATTGCTGACCGAGATGAGGCCAATTCTCTCGCTTCCTCAAGCAGATCTACTGCATCCTCCCGAGCCTCTTTTGCCTCGGCTTCAGTGTACATTGCCACTCTGGGCGCATCATATTCGATGTCAGTGGGTAGCATAGCTTCTGCCCCATAGACCATAAAAAATGGCGTATAGCCAGTTGATCGATTTGGCGTGGTCCTTAGACCCCACAGTACTGCTGGTATCTCATCTATCCAACACCCCGGCGTTTTCAGCAGTGGTTCAATGAGCCGAGCCTTGATGCCGGCCAACACTAGAGCATTTGATCTTTCCACTTGTCCATTAGACTCCGGGTGTGCCACCGAGGCTATGTCCAGCCGGATTCCCTTGTTCATGCAAAACCGAGCGAACTCTCCAACAGCAAAGTTAGTGCCGTTGTCCGAGATAATGCTATGGGGGTAGCCATATCGCAGAATAATCTCCTTCAAGAAAGTCACTGCTGAATGACCATCCAACTTCCGGATTGGTTTCACCTCGATCCACTTGGTGAACTTGTCCACCATCACCAATATGTGTGTCATGTTACCTCGGGCTGGTTTGAACTCTCCCACCATATCCAAACACCATACCGCAAACGGCCAAGTGATAGGAATTGTTTTGAGCGCCGAGGCTGGCATATGCGTTTGCTTGGCAAACCTTTGGCATCCTTCACATCTCCGGACTATGGCCTCTGCATCAGCAAGAGCAGTGGGCCAATAGAACCCATGCCTGAACACCTTGGCCACCAGAGCTCTTGTGCTGCAATGATGACCACACTCTCCTTGGTGGATCTCCAAAAGCATCTCCTTGCCTTCAGCTGGCTCAACACACCGTTGCAACACCTCGGTTACGCTTCTTTTATAGAGCTCCTTGTTGATGATGGTGTACGCCTTGGCCCTCCTTTGAATCTCCTAGCCTCGGTTGTGTCACTTGGCGTGCTTCCCTCCGTTATGAACTTCATGATTTGCTCCGCCCACTCCGGCACCGGGTGCAAAGGAAAAAGTTCCTCATCCACCTCCATTGGCTCGGCCACCATAATCTCCTCCATTATTTCCTCCACCATCCTGCGACCAGTCCCCGAGTCTGGATGAGCAGTCCCCGAGGTTTGGTGTGCAGTCCCCGAGCTCTGCCACGCAGTCCCCGGGTCCGACCAAACGCATCCGACGTCTACCTCCATTGGAACAGGTCCGGGCTCTTGCTCCGCCGGGATGAAAATAGATTCGGATTCAGGAGAAGGTTTGATTGAAGGAGTTCTCAAGTGATTCAGGGCTACCCCTGGTGGTACTGCCTCTTTGATGAACCGAGCTTTGACAACACGTCGGCAGCATCATTTTCTGCCCGAGGTATATGCCTGTACTCACACCCTTCAAAGAACCCGGATATCTTTTGCACATGGAACCGATATAACGCCATGTTGGCATCCAGAGCATCCCAAGTTCCAGAAGATTGTTGCACCACCAGGTCGGAATCGCCGAAGCACTCTACACGCCGGATACCGATCTCCTTTGCCACCTTGAGGCCATGGATTAAGGCCTCATACTCCGCCACATTGTTTGATGCTGAGAAATGAATCTGCAGCACGTACTTCAGCTGATCTTGCTTTGGCGAGGTGAGGACTATTCCAGCCCCCAGCCCGATCTTTGTTTTGGACCCATCAAAATGCATTTTCCAATAATTATAGTCCGGCCTGGGTGGCTCATACTGCATCTCGGCCCAATCACAAAAGAAGTCCGGCAACGCCTGGGATTTAATTGCGTCTCTTCTCTCATAATGTGGTGCATATGGAGACACCTCAATCGCCCATTTGGCAACTCGGCCAGTTGCATCTTTGCACCCGATGATCTCCGAGATTGGAGCTTCGCACACCACCGTCATGGGATGCTCCTGGAAATAATGCTTCAACTTCTTGACCGCCAGGTAACACCATACGTCATCTTCTGGTAGTGAGGATAGTTCTGCTTCGAGGTAGAGATCACCTCGCTCAAGTAATACACCGGTCTCTGCACCGACCTGCCACCTTCTTCGCGCTCCACCACCACTGCCACACTTACAACTCGGTTTGTGGCCGCAATGTAAAGTAACATCGGCTCATTGTGCAATGGTGACGCAACACCGGGGCAGTGGACAACATCTTTTTCAGCTCACCAAACGCCACGTCGGCCTGCGGGGTCCATGTAAACCCGGTACTTTTCTTCATGAGCTGGTACAAAGGCAAGGCTTTTTCTCCTAGCCGAGCTACAAATCGGCTCAACGAGGCTAGGCACCCTGTGAACTTCTGCACATCTTTCAAACACTTCGGTAACTTCATGCTCTCAATAGCTCGGATTTTGGCCGGGTTAACCTCGATACCTCGGCTAGACACCAGGAATCCGAGCAACTTTCCAGCCGGGACACCAAAGGTGCACTTGTCCGGGTTAAGCTTCAACCGATACTTTCTCAAATTCACAAATGTCTCCTCGAGATCCTCGAGGAGAGTATGTTTCTCCTTAGTTTTGATGACAATATCGTCGACATACACTTGCACATTTTTGCCCATCTGAGAGTGCAGGCATTTCTGCATACACCTCTGATAAGTTGCCCCGGCATTTCTCAGACCAAAACACATGACACGATAGCAATACGCCCCATACGGGGTAATAAAAGCAGTCTTTATTTGATCCTTTGGGTTCAGTGGTATCTGGTGAAAACCAGAGTACGCATCGATAAAAGATAACAGTTCACAACCAGCAGTGGAATCGATCACTTGATCAATCCGAGGTAATGGAAATGGATCTTTTGGGCACGCCTTGTTGAGGTTAGTGAAGTCAATGCACATGCGCCACACCTTGACCACGGCTGGCTCGTCTTTCTTCTTTTCCACCAAGACCGGATTGGATATCCAGTCCGGATGCAGTACCTCCATTATGAACCCGGCTGCAAGCAACTTAGCCAGCTCGTCCAGCACCACTTGTCTCCGGTCGTCTGAGAGACGACGGGTCGGTTGCCTCACCGGTTTCACCTCTGGCCTAACAAATAAAGAGTGCTCTGCCAACTCCCTCGGAACACCTGGCAGGTCCTTAGCCGACCATGCAAAGATATCCCGATTCTCACGGAGGAAGTGACAGAGCTCGCCTTCCTATTTCTCGCCTAGCCCGGTCCCAATGATGGCCACATGCTCTGGGTGCTCCGGGTCAATGGGGATCTTCTTGGTCTCCTTGGGTACCTCGAACGCCGCAGTTGAGTCCGGGCTCATCAGTCCGGACAGGCCGAGCTGTGTTGACTGCGCCATTGCCACCACTTGATGCAGCTTCTTCTTCTCGCTGCGATCACCAAAGACTCGGCCAGGTTAGACCCGCCGAGGCACACTGAATGGCTCGCTTGTAGTCACCCGAGATGGATATGATCCCATTAGGCCCTGGCATTTTCATCTTCAGGTATGCAACATGGGTGGAAATCATGAACTTGGCCAAGCCGGCCTTCCAAGCAGTGCATGGTATGCACTCTCCAAGTCCACCACCTCGAACTCGATACTCTCAACTCGGCAATTTTCCTTGGTTCCAAATGCTACATCCACCCATATCTTGCCCATGGGTGCACAGGAAACGCCGGGCACAATCCCATGAAAAGTACAACTGCTTGGCATCAACTGATTAGGCGAGATGCCCAATTTCACCATTGTGTCTCGGTACATGATGTTGATGGCACTGCCATTGTCCACCAGAACTCGGGTGAACCTCACATTGTTGGTAGGCCCACACAACGTTGGATCTACCACCAGGGCATACTTTCCAGGGCTCGGCATGATCCGAGGTGTGTCCTTTCTGCTCCAAGTGATCTCCTGCTCAGACCAGTTCATATAGGTCGGCACCACCGGCATTACTGCATTCACCTCCATGGCACGCCTCTGCACGCTCTTCTTGTCAGTTGGCTCGGTCACAAAGACCACATAGCTCGCATGAACCTCTCTATAGTCATTTCCGGGGTATTCATACTGCTGACTTGGTCCGGCACCATTGTTGTTGTTATTACCTCGGACATTCACAACATTCACGGGTCTTGCTGCTGCAGGCCTCGGAAGAGGTGCAGTGGTTATCGGGGTAACATTTGCTCCGGACAGATTAGGGTGGGACCTCGGCTGAAATCTCTGAGGTGGTGGTCCTGTTCTGATTCCTCCGGCCCTTGCCCCTCTTCTCTGATTCTGCGGTTCCAGCTGCACTGCCGGGTTGAATGGTTGGCTGGCTTGCGCGGGTCAGTCGTATGGTAACAGCACGGACCATCTATCATTGATTCATAGGTCATGGGTGGCTCCGGGTTCGGACTAAATGCCGGACCATTGATTTTTGGCCTCTGGACACCTCCAGCTCCGGGCTGATCCGGGTTCACCGCTGCAACTTGGTTGAGGTGTATGGATAGTCCGGCTCCCTCCTCTTCTGTCCGAACTCCTGACGGTCATTACACCTTGGTCCGAGCCGGTTGTTTATTGGCTCCCTCCTTCTGTTACGTGCTCCTGCCTCTGCTGCTGGCTGCATCGGATCACCCAGGGCATAAGAATCTGCAACCCGGATTGTTTCTGCTAGGGATCTCGGCATATCTCTCTGGAGCCTCTGCCACAGCATGCTGCCATGTCGACAACCATCTGCAAACCAGGAAATGGCCTGTGCCTCTACCACTCCTTCACAGGAATTCCGAACATTGCTCCACCGAGTTAAGAATTCTCGGTCAGTTTCATGATCATCTTGCTTACATGCCGCCAGGAGCTGAGGTCGGTTTGGCCTCTTGTATGTACTAGCAAAGTTGCTGTTAAACGCCAGCTCCAAGTCTATCCAGGAGTTGATACTATACTCCGGCAAATTATTCAGCCAGATCCGAGCTGGACCTTCCAACATGTGCGGGAGATACCGGACCGCCCATCGGCGATTGCCCCCCGCAATGTGCACCGAGGATACATAATCTGTCAGCCAATCTTGTGGCTTGGTGCTCCCATTGTATGGCTTGGTGTTCCGACCTAACTGGAACTGAGATACTGGTGGTGGTGGCTCCTTCATGATCCGAGGTCCAAAACACGCCGGACCAGGAGGGCCTTCCTCCTCCAGTTGCTCAGACAAGTAGATTCTATCCAGCTTGTTACGGACATCGCCTGGAGCTAACATCCGACCTCCTATCCGAGGTCCCAACGCCCCATCCACTCTGTGGTATCCAGCTCGTGCCATGGCCGAGTCTCCATCATCATATCGGTCATCGCCTTGACCGACGTTCTGAGGTTGCTGAACATACTCCGGCTCTCGCTGATATTGCCCCTGCTGCCGAGGTTGTTGCTGATACCTCGGGGGCGGAGGTGGTTTACCTCGGCCAGCCGATGCTGCTTGACCGCCGTTCTGATTTCCCTGACCGGAGTTACCCTTAGCTCGGCTCGCATTGCCTGGGCCGGGGTTTCCCTTAGCTCGGCTAGCATTGCCCTGGCCCACCTTCTGCTTTGCTGCTAGGACTGGATCATACATCTGCAGCTGCTGTTCTGACCCGAGGTGACACTCCGGGCTCGATCGGCTCCTCCGACGAGTGGAGACGAGGCTTGCCCCTTGGACACCTGACTGACTGGCCTAGCTGAATAAACCATCTCTGAATCACCAGCCCCGGCATATGCTCTGCGGAGAGCCTCATTCTGCTGGTTAGCCACATATACTAACTCATTGACTCGCTTCTGCTGCGCACGCCATGCATCTCCAGATAATCCGGATAGCTCGGCCCTGCCTGCCTCGGCAGCTCTGAGGTTCTTAGCAGGGGAACTATACACCGGCCTTCCAGTTGACACGCGACTCCCACTCCTAGCCGAGGTGGTAGGTCGAGCCTCCCTGTTTATCTCATCGTTGAGCCCCTTGCCTCTCTGCCGCACCTCGGCTCCCCTATGTGTATCAACCGCTACCGGGGTGAAGCCATTCGCTGCATTGTACTCGCGCAGATCTCTATTGAACTCATCTCTAGCTGTTATCATTGCTACAGCCTCCTTCTGCAACAGGACACGCTTTGCCTCTAGGTCGGCCACAGTCACTACTATGTCCACTCCTGGATTTACTGGGTCTGCCAGTGTATCCACTATCTCTACCAGGGTCGCACCTCGGCCCTGCAGCTCTGGGGTGCCAGGCAAGTCCTTCTCTAGCCTGGGCTTTGCAGATCTCACCTTAGCAACCTCGGCTGCCTTGGACTGGCTGGCATCTACTTTGCCAGCGGCGTCAACCGGACCTGTCATCATCACCTCTACGCAGCTCTCGGGGCGAGTGATACGCCGACCTAAAGCCGCGAGGAGAGGAGTTTCGTCGTCCACGAGCACCTGCTCCGGGTACCCGCGAACAACCTCGACAGCAACGTACGTGACGAAGCTGCCGAGCATCATGGTGAAGCCGTCTCGGGGAAAGGCTTGCCGGCGAAACACCCCGCGTTGTCGCTGATGAAGGTGAACTCTCCGATCTTGGCGACAAGCCCGGAAAGAACACGCTCGCCTGAGCCCGTCCGGATGAAAACTCCCTCCAACGCCTCAATCTGCCCCACGGTGGGCGCCAACTGTCGTGGTGGGATCACGGCAGATGCCATAGGTATGGCTAAGATGGGGCCGAATGGTCGTTGGGGGAATCCGGGGAGGGTTTATGCACTCAAGAAGTGCACACGCAAGAACACGAACGAAGAACCAAGAAAGCAAGAACACAAAGCACACCACGATGTACCCTGCTTCGGGGCCCTCTTGTGGAGGTAACACCCCTACTGCAGCACTATCCTAGCCAGTGTATAGCTCAGAGTGACAAGTACAAGCTGCTCCTCGAGCTGTATGATGCTACAATGGTGAGAACTTGAGGTAAAGATGGAGCTAGACGGGAGGAAGAAGGCACTCCGAGCTGATCCGAGGTGTTTCCGGGGTGTTCCGAGCTTCCTCTCTCTCTCTCTCTTTTCTCTCTTGATCAACTAGTTCCAGCGCGGGGGGGGGGTCTCGATCTTGGATCCTCTCTAGCAGGAGGGGGTGAAGCCCACTATATAGGCCAGCCGGGTT
This sequence comes from Poa pratensis, assembly GCA_947311845.1. Classification (NCBI taxonomy): domain Eukaryota; kingdom Viridiplantae; phylum Streptophyta; class Magnoliopsida; order Poales; family Poaceae; genus Poa; species Poa pratensis. The sequence goes on along the minus strand of CAMZMU010000089.1, from coordinate 7,579,492 downwards.
ACCATTGTGCCCCTCGCAGAACACTGTTGCCATGCCTCTGCAACGGTCACCACCGTACCACCGTACCTCGGTCAGGGACAAGACGTGGCTTGCCCATCTCCTGTAGCCTAACGGCAGAACTAGCATGTCCCCTCTGACCGAGACAGGACGTGGCCTGGCAGAGCTACCTCGTAGCCTTTTCCCAGACCTCGCGTAGTCAGCGATCAGAGACGTGCAGGCCCGCCGAACCCGGAGCACGCCTCTGCCATGCTCCTTGACAGACGCTCCCGTGTCAGGCGCTCTTGTACCCGGCTGGAAGTGACAGGAGCATTGACTCCTGCCCGACCTACAGCCCATCACCTCGGTTAGCTCGGCACGGATGTGACGGGCTCCGTACCTCGGGTCTTGCGCTTAATATCTTTTACCAGGTCGGATCTTACTTCCTCCCCACAGCTTCTCCTGCACTCTCAACACAAACCACTGCACTGAGGTAGTTAGGTCGGCTGAACATAGCTCGGCAGTGAACCTCGGCCCTGGCCAACAGTATACCTCGGACCCCTCTGGGCCAAAATAGGTCGGCCTGTACTCTCCAGGTCAAGATGAAGCTCGGACTTCCCAGGCCCAAACAGGTCGGCCCTTTCCGTACCTCGGCACAACTTCGAACACCACCTTATGCCAAGCCTTGACCCTACCCGGGGATACTCCCCCGACATGGACTCAAGAAGATTATATGATGACCAATGTTCTATTCAAGGATTTATATGAAGAATGGTCATATGTAGAGTTGAGCATATTGTAAGTATGTCTTGAAGCATAAAATGGCTTGGATATTCATGTTTGATCAGTGGCATTTGTATCTATATTGCAAGCATGTTTATGTGCACAATTCACTTGCATTTGAAGCTTTCTTGATTAATTATGCCACTCAAATTGTAACTAAGAAACCATATTATTTACTTGACTTATTTTACAACCTTGCTGCCATATTTGCAGGAATGGTGCGAAAAGGCACCAAACTTCTACACCAAGGTTGAACATGGATTTGCTTCACTCCAAGGACCTGCTAGCAACATCCATTAAACGAGTGAGGACCTAGACAGAAAATTGCAAGGATTTTCTTGGGCAGAAATCAAGAAAGAAGAGGGAGTAAGTTGAAAAAGGTGCAGATCAGATCGAGGAGAAATAGTGGCCACAACCTCCATCGCACCTTCAGGCCTGGCACTTCTATCCCCAACCACATCTTCTCTGTCTTCGGCAGCCACGTGGCCAGGCAGGCGCGACGGCGTGCCACCGTGCCACCACTACTCCAGCACCACCACCACGAGCTGCTTCACCACCACCGCTCACCATCTGCTCGTCGCCAAGGTTGCCGGGACGCCAAGGACATCGATGACCTGAAGCTGCCCTTCCTCAACGTGCTGCTGCCGCTCTGCCTCAGGGCAGAACGACCTGAAGACATGCTCCTCTCCACCAACACGTGCTGCTCTTCATCAGCCTGAAGCACGATTGGTTGACTCCACTTCTTTCTCTCTCTCTCTTGTTCTCTGAATTTCGTTCAAAGACATGTGCTGTGACGTGTGTGGAACCAAATCTTGTGTTGAACTTGTGGTTGTTTGGTAGTGATTTGCTCAGATTAAATACATGTGTGTGTAATTTTTGCTAAATTCAGTTGTTACAGTAAGTTGAGTGACACAACTCATTGTTGATCCTGAGATTTTGCTTGTTATGCTCATGTGTAGTTTGATCTGTGGCGTGTATGGCTAGTCCCTGCACGTCGGATTGTTGCAACATCTTTCCTTTGCCCCCACTTGCTAGTATTTTTGCTGACAAGCAAAAAGCCCCTTTCTTTTTGTGTTTAAATGTGGATCTCACCTGTCTGAACACTGCTTAAACCCTGTCGTCAGTTAAAACTTGCTGCTTTGAACTCCCATCTAGCTTTAGCCGAAACTTGACTGTTGATTGCCTAGTCTCTGTGGGGAACACGACACTCGCAGTTTTGGGTGAAATACCTACTGCTATATTTGCTTCGATCAAATTGGCGCCGTTGCCGGGGACTAGCGTCGAACAATTGAGTTAGGCTATAGACTAGGTCTTTGTTTGCTTTTTGTGCATATTTTTAACCTCTAACCCTTGTTCTAGTCATTTTCTGTGTTTCTCTTTGTTTCTCCTTTGTTTTGCCCAGGTTGTGATAGAACCAGTTTCACCTTGGATATGGCTTACCATTCAGATCATCATGGACAGGTGAATGGTTGCTCCATTACTATGGAAAAAATTCAAGAACATGAAAGTAAGCTTTCTCAAAGATTGCATCAGTTAGCGCTGGAGTGAGGTATAGTTTTAGATGATGGGCCTATGCATTCAGATCATTATTCCTATGGTTATCCTCATGCTGCTCCTATATGTCACATTTGTGGTATTCACGGCCATACACCCGCTGATTGTCAGTGTGGTGGTTATTCACCCACTCCAGATTGTTTTGGCATGAACTTTGCTCAACAGCATGGTTCATACCACAACAATTATTCCCCTGGATGGCTTGAAAACCCAAGTATGACATATAGGAACAACAGCCCACCTATCTCATCATTTTCTCCTAGTTATCCAGTGCAGGAATTTAGGTGTGCAGATGAGAATCAGTACAATCATCATCAATATTATGCAGCTCCCACTTATGCTCCAGAATTTCATCAAGAACATCATCAGTCCAGTGCTCAGTCCACTCCTCTAGAAGAGCATTTATCTTGGGTAGCAGAATTCAAGAAGAAACAACAAGAGTTGATGGACCAGATAGATTCACAAATGAAGAAGCTGAATGAGAGTGTTTCACAAACAACAACACCTGAGCCCAAGGCAGGAGAGATTAAAGAAGCTGCTGCAGTAGAAGATGAAGATAAAGAAGAGCTTCAAGTGGACAAAGATGTTGTCATACAAGAGGGTGACAAAACAGGTTTATCTAACCCTCTTGATGATATGTTTCCTTGTGAACCTTCTGCCATTACCTTGCACTACATGATACCATTGCTAAAGGAAGAACTGAAAAATGACTTGCTTGATTTTGATCATAAAAATCTTGATTGTGACATTGTGTATGATGCTTATGATGGCACAAATAATTCAAAGCCTAGATTTCTGCCTAAGGATGCATGCTTTAATATTGCTCATACCATACATCTGAATGCTTATCATTATCACCATGTGCTTTATTGCTATACTTACATTATTGGCTACTCGATTGATGATCTAGTGGGTGTAAACCCTATCACTTGTGCAAGTTTTGCTTTGTGTGAGTGTAATTTCAGGATTTCTCTTGTGCCCTACTCATTGAGGCCAAACATGGTTCGATTTGATATCCCATGGGATCCTGGTGGATTCATGGTATGGTGTTGAGGAGAATAGTTGGAGTGGACCAAGGAGAAGAGTGAAGAGAGCATGAGGAGAAGGATGCAGAAGGTTGTGAGCTGCTACAATTTGTGCCCGGTGAGCTGTTTCTTACCCCAAATATTTGTCACTACTTGTGTAAATTCTAAGTGTGGGGGGAGATTCATTTGATTGCATGTTCCTAGTCCTATTAAATTAAAAATGTTGAAAATCGATTACTACATCATTTGAAAATTTTCAGTGATTGATCTTCTGTATATAAGCTTTCATGTACTTATGAATCTTTCTTAGGATTGGCTTATGAGTAATGAGAGACATGTATTTAGAATAAAATAATCAGTCACCAATTTCTTCTGCTCCTCTGCTTAAAATATTTGAATTTCTAGGATGCTCAATTCTGTTTTAAAGCTGAATACCATGATCCTCTTAGTAGCCTTCCTACTTAACAATTTTGCGTTAGCATGTCATGATCTCGGGATCGGTGACATGTGAAGCACTAACTCATGAAAGTACATTTCAAGTTCCATGATTACAAATTAACAGTTTTGCATTAGCTACCATTATCTCGGGATTGTGGTAAGTGAAGCACTAGCCTAAACCAAGTTTTGCAGAAATCCTCTAAAAAGGATGAAGCACTCAAATTTTGAGCATTAGCATATTATGGCCTCGGGGTCTGTAGTATGTGACGCACTAACTAAACTAACTAAAAATCATTTGCATACTAACATTTGCATTAGCATTAGCATGCGATGGTCTAGGGATCGGTGGCATGTGACGCTCTAACTCAGCATTTACATCTTTGCATTCTGGCTATTGTTTGGATCATGTTATTTAACTTTATTGCTTGTAGAGTATCCTAGTAGTTCAATGTCTTTAAACTTTGAAGCACTTGAAAGTTCTACTGAAATCTCATTCTGAATTTGTCATGCGCAATTCATAAGTTTAAACCTAGAAATGAGTCATAACCACATGGATCCATATATCTTCAAGAAAGGTCACTGTTCATTTTCAGTTGTTGTAATTTGATTTTCCATTATCTTTACTTGAGGACAAGCAAAGTGTTGGGGTTATACCAACTAGGGGTATCACCAACATGGCAAATCCGGCTAGTCCAGGGTGGCCCGCAGTGGTGGTTAAGGCTTTGCCTGCCGGGCGGCCCAGATAGCCGGCAACTCAAGGTTGGCGGATGCCGGCAAGATGGAGGCCCAAGACCGAAGCCCAAGAAGCCAACAAGACATAGGCGGTAGGCGGCATACTTGCCGGATAGGTTTAGGACTCTGTATACTTGCCGGATACGTTACAACCTTGTACCCCTGCGTCTGGCTGCCTATATAAGCCGGACCAGGGACGCCTTTAGGGCAAGATACACGATACCTTTGTACTCATTGTAACCTGATCAAGGCGATTGCCATTATAGTGAGTTATAGCAGCACGTAGGGTTTCGCCACCGTTGCGAGATCCGAAGCTGGGTAAACTGCCTTGTTCAATCCCGACCTCGACGACGCTCCCTTTCACCCCCTCGGTTAACCAGCGGCTAGAGGACCCCCATCTCCAATCTACGATGCCGATACGACGACAGTTGGCGCCCACCGTGGGGCTAAAGGCGTCAGGCGTCACGTTCCAGGCGGGAACGATTGGCGGCATCGGCGACACCATCGCCGTTGGCTGCACTGCGCGAGTCGGATCTACCGGCTACGTGCAAGATGACGGAACTTGGGTGCCGGCAAAAGATGGCCTCATCGCCTACACCCTGGTTCCAATTGGTGGCTTCGAGTTCTTCATGGGGTTCACCCCGGAGGCGTTGGGATTCCCCGGGAATCACACCGTTTTCGGGGCCAACCACCACCCGGAGTTCGACTACTCGCAAGACGGATCTGAATCTGCCTCTTCCGCGGAGTCCGCGGATTCAGATCTCCACTTCTGTGGAGTTGCCGGCATGGGATCCGACTCCAGCCAAACAGCAACGATCCTGAATCCATCCTTCCTGCTCTGCAGGACGATGCGATGTCAGATGCCGGATCCAGAGATACCGTTCAAGTCAACGTAGACTCTGATTCCGATGGAGAATCTGTTAGCATGTTCGAACAAAAGGTTCAAAAGTGCTTCCACGCACCAGAATCACAGCCATCTGGGGTGGCAAGTTCAACCATGCAGCAGGCTTTCGTGGCTGGTGCTACCAAAGTGGATCCGGCAAAAACAGCAGATCCTGTTGTTGACGGCACTCCGACTGCCACCTTGCCGGACCAAGAACCCCCGCCGGCTCCCATGAAGAGGACACATCTGGAGAGAGGCGGATGCAGCAAAGATGCCCTTGACGATGCAGAAAAGGCAACCTTGGCGGAAGTATTGCTCACGTCAATCAACGAGCAAACATCGTTGGCGGACCTGGAAAAACTCCGTTCGGTTCTCGTCAACCAAACAAAGAATCTCTAGGGGCAACACGACGAGGTCTTGAATTTGCTGAACGAGGCCAAGGCGGAGGAAGCCAAGCTTACCGCCAAGAGGAACCTCTTCACCACTACACCAGTGGCTAAGGTCAAGCCGCCAAAGAAAGGCACCCTGCAGAATCGGGATCCGCCTCCCAAGGAGTTCAAGTCCCCTGCTCAGAGACTTGGTTTCGAGTGGGCATCAGCCCCGCAGCGAAAGGACAAAAACGGCGATATTGTTCTAATCACACCTGTCCTTAACACTGCGGCCGCTTTGGACATCCTCAACAACGACGACTACGACAAGGACGAGAAGATCTACTATGCCTCTACTCTAGCCTACAAGGCTTTGGAGCAGCAGCCACGGGCTGATTCTCACGCCAGTCAGGCGGACGCACGAGGTGGACGGCTGGAGTCAAAGTCTAATGCCTGCATAGCCGCTGCTGGTGGCAACCCCAACGACCCATCCGGCTCCAGTAGCCATGGTAAGGGGAAGGGCAAGGACAAAGACAAGGATAAGGAGCCTCGCAAATCGCCGCCTCCCAGGAGACACCGCGATGAGGCCTCCCACACCGGCAAAAGGCAACAGGACCCCCCACCTCCGCCGCCTAGAAGGGAAGGCGGGAGCAGAGACAACCAGCAGCCGCCAAGGAGTGGCGGCAACCGTGACGATCTCCCTCCGCCAAGGAGGAGCAGGGACCGCACAAGATCCCCACCGCCACCGCCTAGGCGCGAAGGCGGGAGTCAGGGACACAACGATGAGCCTCGACATAACCGGGCCGCGCAGGACGAGCCTCATGGTGACAGAACCAACAGACAGCTCGCTCCAGAAGACGCACGACATCGTCTAAATGACATTCAGGCTGGAAAGGAGGAATCATACCTTGGCCCCGCGTGCTTCGGCAACGCCATCCGCAATATCCGCATACCACGTGACATGACATCAGTGTCAAAAAGTTGCCAAAGGTATAACGGAGCTGACAAACCCAATTCTTGGTTGTCGGATTATGCGTTGGCTGTCGAAATTGCCGGGGCAATGGCTTAGTTGCCGCACGTTTTCTGCCCCTCATGCTGGAGGGCACAGCCAGAAGCTGGATTGAAAACTTGCCGGAAAAATCTGTTCATAGTTGGTTGGATATGGAGCGGGTTTTCACCCAACACTTCCAGGGCATATTATTTGCTTGAGTTATTTTACAGCCTTGCTGCCATATTTGCAGGAATGGTGCGAAAAGGCACCAAACTTCTACACCAAGGTTGAACATGGATTTGCTTCACTCCAAGGACCTGCTAGTAACATCCATTAAACGAGTGAGGACCTGGACAGAAAATTGCAAGGATCTTCTTGGGCAGAAATCAAGAAAGAAGAGGGAGTAAGTTGAAAAAGGTGCAGATCAGATCGAGGAGAAATAGAGGCCACAGCCTCCATCGCACCTTCAGGCCTGGCACTTCTATCCCCAACCCCATCTTCTCTGTCTTCGGCAGCCGCCGCGGCCAGGCAGGCGCGACGGCGCGCCACCGCGCCACCACTACTCCAGCACCGCCACCACGAGCTGCTTCACCACCACCGCTCACCATCTGCTCGTCGCCAAGGTCGCCGGGACGCCAAGGACATCGACGACCTGAAGCTGCCCTTCCTCAACGTGCTGCTGCCGCTCTGCCTCAGGGCAGAACGACCTGAAGACCTGCTCCTCTCCACCAACACGTGCTGCTCTTCATCAGCCTGAAGCACGATTGGTTGACGCCACTTCTTTCTCTCTCTCTCTCTTGTTCTCTGAATTTCGTTCAAAGACATGTGTTGTGACGTGTGTGGAACCAAATCTTGTGTTGAACTTGTGGTTGTTTGGTAGTGATTTGCTCAGATTAAATACATGTGTGTGTAATTCTTGCTAAATTCAGTTGTTACAGTAAGTTGAGTGACACAACTCATTGTTGATCCTGAGATTTTGCTTGTTATGCTCATGTGTAGTTTGATCTGTGGCGTGTATGGCTAGTCCCTGCATGTCGGATTGTTGCAACATCTTTCCTTTGCCCCCACTTGCTAGTATTTTTGCCTGACAAGCAAAAAGCCCCTTTCTTTTTGTGTTAAAATGTGGATCTCACCTGTCTGAACACTGCTTAAACCCTGTCGTCAGTTAAAACTTGTTGCTTTGAACTCCCATCTAGCTTTAGCCGAAACTTGACTGTTGATTGCCTAGTCTCTGTGGGGAACACGACACTCGCAGTTTTGGGTGAAATACCTACTGCTATATTTGCTTCGATCAATGTTCACCTTCAAGACATCATTGTTATGAAGAAAGAAGAAAAGATACAAGGTTGATCAAGGCTAAGTGGAAAGAGTGGATTCAAGTTGACCAACACACAAAGCTAAAAGATGTACCATGTATCTTTCCATGGGATTGCATCGAAAGGAAGATTTCTTATAACCCATGGAGTATGGCGTCATGTGGTGATCGTCATCAAGTGCAAGTTGTGCAAGTTCAAGATGAGGATCTAGAAGATATCATATGCTTGAATCTTGCCTCCCATGTGGAGAAATGGTCAAGTGAAGATGTGCCCAAGATGGGCTCTCCCATATTGTGTATGGGGGAGCAATTTGCAACTCTTCACCATGCAGAGTGCATTCAAGAAAGATGGCCCACTTGAAGAGATCAAGATCGTCCTCATCTAGCTCAAGTGGAATGCGCAAGGCAAAGGTATGATCTTGATATGGTTTCTATTTTACCGTTCTCATGATAGTTGGGAGACCGGGTTATAGGATAGATGCCGTACTATCAAGAGGCGCTCTCAATTGAGCTTTAGCGTATCTATTGGAGAGAGCTCAAACCTTTACATTCTTGGCATATCTTATTTCTTGTTTGTTATTTGGCTTTTATCCATGTGAGAATTTAGAGCTTGTGTTCGTCTCCATACCAAGTTCTAGTTCATCGAAAACGGATTTCATATGAATATCTTGTTGCGTTTTTGATGGTGGAGGTTTTACCGGTTTGTCTTTTCTAAGAGAGGTCAAACTCTCTACTTGTGGCTTCCTCCTCACATAATGGACTATGATGTTTCTCTGCATGATCTTGTGGAGCTCTTCGTTGCGATTCCAACGAGCCCAAGATCATCGAAAGCAGAGTCCGGATGAAAAACTTGTTGCGCTTTCGGTGGTGGAAATATTATCGGTTTATCCTCGAGGAAAGTTCCACACCTTCCCATGGGTGGTAACTTTACTCTATTTATGGTTCTTAATATTTCCTTTTGTATGGGTTGCTCTTGTCGTTACCTTTCCAACAAAATTGGTTTCATCTCATTTGGAGTTTGTATGCAAAAGTTATTGTTGTTTTATATTGTTTCTTCAGCCTGAAAACCGGATATTCCGGTCCCAGGTTGGGGCGGAATATCTGGTCCTCAGCTTGCCCTTTGTGTGTTTTTTTGGCTAAGGAAGAAACGAGGCAAGATGCGCGAGCCACTGGTATTGCCCGGATATTTTGGGCCGGATATTTTGGTTCAGGCCGGAATATCCGGTCCCCAAGTTTGCCCAAGTGGATTTTCTGCTAAGGAAAGTTGCGCCCGCGTTGCGCGACCCTCTGGAGTGCACCGGATATTTGGGCCAGAGATTCTGTTGGAGGCCGGATTATTCCGGGGATCCGGCCCCAACTTGAACCGGAATATCCGACCCCCGTTTTTTCTGCAGCGCCCCAACGGCTCTATTTTGGGAGGGGGTATAAATACCCCTCCCCTTCTTCTACCTTGAGGCAGCATGTTTTTCTCTCTCTCTCCCACCATTGTTGACCTTGGAAAGCTTGCCCATCTCTCAATTCCTCCCATGATTCTTGCATATCTTTGAGGGAAAAGTGAGAGGAGATCTAGATCTACATTTCCACCAATCCATCTCTCCTCTTAGTGAGGGGAACTTAGTGGATCTAGATCTTGGAGTTCTTTGTGATTCTCCTACTTTGTTCTTCCTCTCTTATTCCCCCATAAGCATTTGTTGCTTTGTTGGAATTTGAGAGTGAAGGATTTGATCACTCGTGCTCTTGCTATTTGCATTAGTTGCATCGGTTTGCTCTCTCCACGTGGATTTGTGGAAGTGAAAAGTTGTGAGCTTGTTTCTCTTGGGTCTTTGGACCCTAGACGGCCTTTGTGGTAATATTGGGAGCCTCCAATTAAGTTGTGGATGTGTGCCCCGGCCTTAGTGGTGTAAAGGCTTCGGATTCCGCCTTAAAGGATTCCAATAGTGGAAGTGAACTAGGCCTTTGTGGCGAAAGTTCACCGGAGAATAGGGTGAGGCCTTTGTGGCGTTGAGTAGGCCTTTGTGGTGAGCTCACACCCCTCCAACGAGACGTACTCCCCTCAAAAGGAGGAACTCGGGAATACATCATCGTCTCCGTGTGCCTCGGTTATTTCTATACCCGAGCTCTTTATTTATGCACTTTACATTGTGATAACCTTCGTCCTTGAAGTCTTTATCTTGCTATCACCTTGTTGCTTATCTTGCTTAGCATAAGTTGTTGGTGCACATAGTTGAGCCTAGTATATTTAGGTTGTGGGCTTGATAAATTAAACACTAGTTTTATTCCGCATTTATTCAAGGCTAAACCGGAAAAGTTTTAATCGCCTATTCACCCCCCTCTAGGCGACATCCTTGTCCTTTCAGCAGCCACCATCACCGGCGTTAGGGAGAAGACCGACGGCTGAAGCAGGAAGGGGTCAGGAGCGAATGGTTCGCTTGAGACATCGATGGGCTCGCTAGTTAGCCTTCTAGTAACAGGATCAATTTACGGTTGGGGGTTGGGCGGTATCAGACTTGAGCGGTGTTGTAATCTGTTTGAGAGGTATCCTACATGATAAATACATTTTCCTCAATTTAATAGAGTTATTATAAAGAATTACTACCCCGTTCCTAAAAACAAGCCGTATAAATTTTTTCAAAAGTAAAATGATATAAACTTTGACTAAGTTTTTAGAAAAAAAACTATCAAGAACTATAATACTTTATGGTATGATATGCAAATATATCTCTTTATGTATCTATTGATATTGATTTGGTATCATGGTTGTCCATATTTGTTTTGAAAATTTTGGTCAAATTTTACATCGTTTGACTTTAAAAAAAGATTATAGGCCATGATTTTAGAAACGGAGGTTGTAAGTGACTAGCCGGTCACATCGGAACTGATAACCACCGGCGGATCTAGCGCCCCTCCAACCCGGGCAGAATTGGATCTGCCACATTAGAATTGACAACCAAAGGTGTCTCCGCATCCAATCAACACGTAAGTCTCCTACCTAGGAAGGATAGGCTGGTTCACTTGAGGAGAATATTTTCTATGATCATACCCCAACCATGTCATTCATGAACAGGCTCCGTAAGATCCCATAGAGTAGAAATGGAATAAGTCATGTGACATGATCCAATATTACACTTACCCTTTTTTATTATAGTATGGCGCCGGCGACGCCCCTGCCTGCGTGTGTGTGATTGCTACAGTAATTATGCTCGAAAACTGGCATTTTAAGCATGTTTGCCCGGGCTTTGAGAAATTTCTGGGTCCGCCACTGCTGATAACTAACCTAAGATGAACACTAGGTAAGCAGCATGCAACTGGACTCGGTTGTTTGTTATTGCTCATCTACCTTTGCATGTCTGCTGCCTACACAGATCACATCCTGTGACTCCTCAGGATTGTATCTCAAATAATTCGCAAAAAAAAAGAAGAGTGGATTGAATCTCAAATAGATGCTAAAAACAAAAAACAAGAAAGTGGAGACGTTCTGATTTTTTTTTTTGAGCAAATGGAGACGTTCTGAATGATTTTTTTTTTTTCAGAATTAGACGTTCTGAATGAATAGACTCAAAAAGCTTCGTAGAGATGCACAGGAGGCCAGTAGAAATTGGCCCAGTGGACGGTCCGTTACACATTCTTGCCGATCCAGCCCATTTCGGCAGCAAAATGTCACCCGACTGAGGAGTTCTCCAGCTACATCAGCACGCAGCCACGCACTCGCACTGCAGCACACTCCTCCTCTCCCATCTCGCCGACGGGTTTAGCTAGGGTTCCCGGCGGCCGCCTCTTCTGCCGTCTGGCCGGGAAATGGCCGCGCCGCTGAAGGGGATCCCTGACCACCTCCTGGCGGAGATCTTCCTCCGGCTGCCCGCTCCGGAGGACCTCGCCCGAGCCTCCGCCGCCTGCGTCTCCTTCCGCCGAATCGTCACCGACCGGTCCTTCATCCGCCGATTTCGCCGCCTCCACGCCCCGCCACTCCTAGGCTTCCTCGGCCGCGGCGCTTTCAACCCCGCCATCCCGCCCCACCCATCCGCGTCAGGCGCCCGGGCGCTCGCCCTCGCCGCCGACTTCTCCTTCTCCTTCCTCCCCTCCTACTGCCGTTGGACCGTCCAGGACACGCGCGACGGACGCGTCCTCCTCAATGGCACCCCGAGGGCCAGGAGAGACCAATCTTCACGGAGCTCGTGGTCAGCGACCCCTTGCACCGGCGGTACATCCTGCTCCCCCCAGTACCTGACGACCTAACCTCTTTGCTGGAGAACCTGGTCCCCATTTCATGCAAGCATGGGCGCAAGCCTTTCCTCGTTCCCCTGGGCGAGGAGGAGACTGCGGCGGTGGAAGATACAGCATTCAGAGTGATCTGGATGGCACAATGCAAAACTAAACTGTCCGTCTTTGTCTTCTCTTCGAGCACCGGACAATGGCGAGCCGCATCCACGGCCTGGACTAATTTGGTCGTTGGCAAGGCCGAGTCAGATATCATGTCACAAATCCCCCTTTCTCTTCTCAGGCGCCATTATGCTTATGGCTGCTTCTACTGGGACTGGTTGCCTATCGAGAGCAAAAAGTTGCTCGTGCTTGACACCAGGAGGATGGAGTTCTCCATGGCTGACCTCCCACCCGGAGAATGGAGTACGCAAGGTTTAGCCATTGTTGAGGCTGGGGAGGGCAGGCTTGGGATTTTTGGTTTCCGTGGTGGAACTGCGTCTGATCTCATCTATACTATTGCGCGAAACAAAGGCGAGAGTCCCAACCAGTGTCAGATGGAGAAGACAATCTCACTAGAATCTAGGTACAAATACTATATCGAAGATGCAACAGAGGGGTACTTGCTCTTGACAAGGACAAAAGCCTCACCTCTGGAGAATTTACCCGCTGAATACTTCTCAATGGATATCAAGACATTGAAGCTTCAGAGGGTTTGTGCGGAACAAGACACATATATGTATGAGAAACGCATATATACCAACTTCCGACCATCGTTGTTGTCTTCACCGACCATATGAAGTGGTAAAATTTCTATTGCGTCCTAGTTATCTCCTTCCCTTCATAATTGTCACACAGCTTGATTAATGCTCGATTGTTTATTGGTACAACTGATAACTCTTATTTACATGGTTTAGTAGTGTTTATCTTCTTGTGTTTGTGGGAAAGCTAAGTGCCCGGAGACATTTATACCTGATATATTGTCTTGTTTGTTAAAGTTGCAATTTTTAAGGGAATGAGATTTTTAAGAGAAAAAATCTTGCACGCTATGCGCCGTTTATGCATCAGTCCTCATGGAATTGCGACAAACACTAGGTAAGACAATTAGTTTTGAGTAGTACTTTTGATATGTGGATCCTCATGGAATTGGGAAAACACCAGGTTAACGTAGAAGGAATACAAGTGTAGATCCCGTTTCCCTTGGATACTATTTTCTTTTCATAGATGTAAGGAGACATAAAAGTTTTTTTAGTCATCTTCACATGTGCAATTTTATCCTGCGATATTGTTTTGAAATAAACCCACACAACTGGTACAGTGACAAATGAAATCCTGCGCCACCGCTCTAAATAAGTACAGCTTGTGCTCACAGGGAACTCAAATTTTATCTCGTGATGTTGTTTTATCTGAAATCAACCTCATAAGATCCAAGGGAGTGCGTATCATTGACAGGCAACTCTTCTTTATTGCAGTCAATCTCAACTACTCTTAGATCCTCATATATTGTTCTCCTAATCTCAAAGCTCATCATATTGGTTGAGATGATTGACTGAAACTTAAGGAGTTTTCCGGTGTGCGTATATTACTAATTCTGTAAGATTGAATAAGAGGGGACCCAGTTTTGTGTGTGTTCCCTTTTTGGTGACTCGTTTTTGTACTGGGATGGCAGGCTGCACTTGCTGTGTTGGTTCTTGTTACCAACACACCCAGTTTCTTTCTTATTTTAGTTAGAAGTTTGTTATCCTGATAGGTGCGTAGGTAGCATATGAACTCCTGCAACAGAAAGGTACCTATTATCTATGATTCAGGACTGGTTACTTTGTGTTCCCATGGCCTCTGTCCGGCTATGTATTCTAACTTTTATCGCAAATTACAGTGCTAAACACACTAAACCGAGTGTTTGCAGTCACTTGTTTCAAATTCAGTTGCGATCATTAATTTGTTCCTCTTCCTGTGATACTACCTAAGTACCTATAATTTCTTCCTCTTAGCTCGTAAACCTTTTCAGTATCCAAATTATGCTGATGTATCCTACAGCTATGTTCGGTTCCTCTCCCAACCCGTCATTTGCGTCGAATCGGCGCCACCCCCTCCCATCCTGATTCCCAAGCGATGGCACCACCCTGACCCGTTGTGTTTCAGTGACATCTCTGATTCCCGTAAGCATCGTTCTCTACATGTGCTCTCTGCCTAAGCCTCCTGCTCTGCCTCTCCGCCTTTAGCCCTAACCTGCTAACCCCCATCGATTGGATTGCAGTAGGACGACGATGCCGCAACCGGGTCTGGCCGCCTCGGCAGCCATAGACGTCGTCCTGGCTGGTTCTGTCAGATCATCTAGCATCCTCGCCATCCATCTTGGCCCCTGACCTCGTTCATGGCAACTACTTTGTTGGGGCTTGCCGTCAGCCTCGTAGCTCAGAGCTCGTGAACTGTGACTAATTCTTGTTGTTGTGATGCTTGTAGTAATCCTTCTGCTGTACTGCTTGTAGTGTCAAAATACGACTGATAGTATCGAAACTAGTGTAATGCTTTATTTTTCAACTCTCTGATCCCAGCTTTCAGTGATGGTTCTGTCAGATCCAGCAAAACCATATGGCTCTGCTCCATGCACTGGAAAAGTATGCGATTCTTCCATTCCAACATTTTTATTCAGAACAAGCTAATCCTTTGATGTCAAGTTTAATTTCCAGTTTTATTTTAGGACAAATCTTTGTATAGCAAATCTTAACATGGACAGAATAAACTCCTTTTCGGATATGACATGAGCATAATAGCATAAAAACAAAGTACTGCTTAATTCTTCGTGTGAACTATTCAAGTAGTGACCTGCTTAAAAATAATTATAAGTTTGCACTGTGAGTAATATCTTAGAGAGCTGAGCACTTTATAGCCTTAAGCTCAGAATGGTCCTGACAATACCCTGTACTTACTAACCTTCTAGTCTTCTATAAACTTATAATGAGAGATTGAAGTTTTTCTACTCGACTCTGTACTTGCACAAATGACAGGAGTGGAGCTTACTGAATGGGAGATTGAAGACAATTAGTTTTGAGTAGTACTTTTGATATGTTGATCCTCATGGAATTGCGAAAACACCAGGTTAACGTAGAAGGAATACAAGTGTAGATCCCGTTTCCCTTGAATACTATTTTCTTTTCATAGATATAAGGGGGCATAAAAGTTTTTTTTAGTCATCTTCACATGTGCAATTTTATCCCGCGATATTGTTTTGAAATAAACCCGCATAACTGGTACAGTGACAAATAAAATCCTGCGCCACCGCTCTAAATAAGTACAGCTTGTGCTCACAGTGAACTCAAATTTTATCTCGTGATGTTGTTTTATCTGAAATCAACCTCATAAGATCCAAGGGAGTGCTTATCATTCAGAGGCAACTCTTCTTTATTGCAGTCAATCTCAACTACTCTTAGATCCTCATATATTGTTCTCCTAATCTCAAAGCTCATTATATTGGTTGAGATGATTGACTGAAACTTAAGGAGTTTTCCGGTGAGCATGTATTACTAATTCTGTAAGATTGAATAAGGGGGGCACCCAGTTTTGTGTGTGTTCTCTTTTTGGTGATTCGTTTTTGTACTGGGATGGCAGGCGGCACCTAAGAGTACTTGCTACCAACACACCCAGTTTCTTTCTTATTTCATTTAGAAGTTTGTTATCCTGATAGGTGCCTAGGTAGCATATGAACTCCTGCAACAGAAAGGTACCAATTCTGTATGAATCAGGACTGGTTCCTTTATGCTCCCATGGCCTCTGTCCGGCTTTGTATTCCAATTTTTATTGCAAATTACAGTGCTAAACACACTAAAGCGAGTGTTTGCTGTCATATGTTTCAAATTCAGTTGAGATCATTAATTTGTTTCTCTCCCTACGATACTATAAGTACCTATAATTTGTGCCTCTTAGCTTGTAAACCTCTCGAATATCCAAATTCTGCCGATGTATCCTACAACTATGTTCGATTCCTTTCCCCAACCCGTCATTTGCGTCGAATCGGCGCCGCCCCCCTCCCATGCTGATTCCCAAGCGATGGCGCTTCCACCACCCTGACCCATTGTGGTTCGGTGAAATATCTGATTCCTGTAAGCATTGTTCTCTACATGTGCTCTCTGCCTAAGCCTCCTGCTCTGCCTCTCCGCCTTCAGCCCTAACCGGTTAAGCCCCGATGACGATGCCGCAACCGGGTCTAGCGGCCTCGGCAGCTGAAGACGTCTCCTGGCCGGATATGTCAGATCATCTAGTGCCATCGCCATCTATCTTTGGCCCCTGACCTCATTCATGACAACTTCTTTGTTGGGCTTCGCCGCCAGCCTCATTGCTCAGGGTTCGTGAACTGTGAGTAATCCGTTTTGTTGTGATGCTTGTAGTAATCCTTCTGCCGCGGTGTTTTGTAGTGTCAAAATACGACTGATAGTTTCGAGACTAGTGTAATGTTTTTTTTTCAACTCTCGGTTCCCACTTCCCAGCCTGTGGAGGTGGTCCTGCCAGATCCACAAAACCGACATTATTATTCAGAACTAGTATGTGATTCTTCCAACATTCTTATTCAAAACAAGCTAATCTTTAGATGTTAAGTTTGATTTCCAGTTTTATCTTGGGTCAAGTCTTTGTGTAGCAAATTTTAACATGGACAGAACCTACTCCTTTTTCGGATATAACATGAATACAATAGCATAAAAACAAGGTACTGTTTAACTTTTCGTGTGAACTATTCAAGTTTGCACTGTGAGTAATATCTTAGAGAGTTGAGCACGTTATATCCTCAAGTTTGCAATGGTCCTGATAATACCCTGTACTTACTAACCTTCTAGTCTTCTACACAACTTATAATGAGAGATTGAAATTTTCTTACTCAATTTTGTACTTGCACAAATGACTGGACTGGAGCTTACTGAATATAAACTTCGGAACTTGCCTTTGCAAGAAATGTTCTTCAAAGTTAATGCTCTTCTAATCTGCTTACCAACATAACTTTTCTATGGCCAGAACTAATGCGTTAAAGTATTTGCCAGCTCATGACCATGTAAATTTTCTTGGTCACCATTTTCCTGTACGTTTTTCCATCTTTCATAGAAGTTATAAATATTCACACCCTGTATTCTGAATATTTTCTTGGTCTCCATTTGCATATATTAGTTTTTTCCTCATGGAAGCAACTAAGTACAGTTCTGACCCTGACGCATTTAAGTATCTCCACATTAGTGATCGGTGTTGGCTTTTTGCTACTTGTTTTTTGACTGAGAATACACGGGTGCTCTGTCAGATAGTCACATGTGACTGATTCCTTTGTGTTCACGTTCCTCTATCTGTCTATGTATTCCAACTTGTATCGCAAATTACAGTGCTAAACACACTAAAGCAAGTGTTTGCAGTCACATGTTCAAAATCAGTTGAGCTCAATATTAGCAATTTGGCAATGGTATCCTTCCTCTTCCTGTGGTACTACCTGACTACCTAAGCACTTGCAAAAATTGGGTGGAAAATCTTCTTAGTTCTGACCTTTTGTCTTGTTTGTTCAGGTTGGATGGATGGATTCGTAATCACATCGGCATTACGAGTTCACAGTGGTTACGATTTCAATGGCGTGGAGTTCTCAGCACCTGTGATCAACTAATCTACAAGATGACGGGATTACAATCTACAGAGCTTGACTTGGCAGCGGTCGTTTCTGTGTTGTTCTTCCTTTCATGGCACGTGTAGCTTCGAGCTAGTGTAAGCAGCACTATGACTGCTCCTTGTCGAAGAATGTGACTGGCACTACCGAAGTACCTATATGATTTGTTTCTTTTAGCCCGTAAACTTTTGAATGTGGACATATTTGGTGGGAAAGCTTGTTTGTTGTCTGAACTTTTGTCTTTGTTGTTCAGATTCAGTGGAGTTGTAATCCGAGCATCATTCTTGAATTCAACGTGGTTTCGATTTCAATAGCTTGGAGATCTCGCACCCGTGATTGCCTTGCTTACAAGATGCCTCATGGTAGTCTACGGAGCTTCACTTGGCAGTGCTCGTTTCTTTCCTTTCACGATATGGCTGCTAGTGTTCCTAGGGTAACTATTTTATGTTGGAGCTAAATCACTTAGCTTCCTTCTAATAAGGTTGTGCTTCAACCACACTAACACATATGCATATATGACAGACACATATATGCTTTATATTTCATAGATATGCTTGAGGCTACATCTTAGCTTACAAGCTTCCTCTTCTCCTTGTTCTGGTTGCTTTACAACGTTGGGTACATGGCCTATTTATAGGACTTCAAACCGACCTAGCTAGGAACAGCTCCTACCGACCTAGCTTCTAGTGCCTTCTACCAGATTATAACTCACATGTATTCTAGAGACTTCTTCTACCTACTAGCTTAGCTGCTAAGTCACAGCAGTGAATATGGTAGATATTTCTAGAGCTTACTACTAGCTACTAAGCTACAGCAACACTAGCTACTATGGTAGAACTTTCTAGTGTTGTGTAGAGGGTGACGCACAGGATTATTCCAACAATCACCCCCTAATCCTGATGCGTTCACTTGTGAAGCCTAGCGGCCACGAACTCGACCTGGCGCACACACGTCGGTCGCCACCGCCGCAGACACAACCTGGCGCTCACATACGCCGGTCGCCACCACCACGGACACAACCTGGCGCTCACATACGCCGGTCGCCACCGCCACGGACACAACCTGGCGCTCACATACGCCGGTCGCCACCGCCACGGACACAACCTGGCGCTAACATACGCCGGTCGCCACCACGACCACCACCAAGCTTGACGTGGACTCCATCTTCTTCTTTGGCGACAAACGCCAAGCTCCGGCGATACACGCCGCAGCTTCTCTTTTCGGCGCACTGACGCCTTTCTTTCACCCGAGCTCAACCTCGTGGTGCTTCAACGGAGTTACAGGGGGTGGGGATATATAGCCGTGGCTCACACATACGTCGCCAAGGCCACGACCACGACGCGCACTCACGCGTCAACGCACCCACTACGCCACGATCGGCATGCCCTCAGCTCACGCACATGCCGCGCACTGACGCAGGCAACGCGGCCGTCTCGAGCAGCTCGATCTGGTCCTCCCCCTAACTCGCTCGTCGCCATGCTCCACACGCCCCAGCTCGTGACCATGACCGCGTGCTAACGCGATCAACACGGCCGGCCCTGCATGCCCAGAACACGGTCTTCTTCCTCGGCGACACACGCCGAACTTCTTCTCCGCCGGTGACACACGGAACAACCGAAACGCACACACACGCCGGTCACCACCGTGCTCACGCTGGTCGCCGCTTCCATGGCCGTCGCATGGCGCCGCTACGGCCTCCGTGGCCGCGCAGCACCTCCACACCGCCGCCATGCCGCGCCACCGCGGCTCCTGCGCCACAACACAGGACCTCCGCGGCCTTCTCGCCGCGCCGCCGTGGCCGCTGCGCCACCACGCAGCACCTCCGCAGCCTCCGTCCGCCGCGCACCACGGCCCCGAACCTTGCGGCTCTGATACCAATTGTTGGAAGCTAAATCACTTAGCTCCCTTCTAATAAGGTTGTGCTTCAACCACACTAACACATATGCATATATGACAGACACATATATGCTCTATATTTCATAAATATGCTTGAGACTACATCTTGGCTTACAAGCTTCCTCTTCTCCTTGTTCTGGTTGCTTTACAACGTTGGGTACATGGCCTATTTATAGGACTTCAAACCGACCTAGCTAGGAACAGCTCCTACCGACCTAGCTTCTAGTGCCTTCTACCAGATTATAACTCACATGTATTCTAGAGACTTCTTCTACCTACTAGCTTAGCTGCTAAGTCACAGCAGTGAATATGGTAGATATTTCTAGAGCTTACTACTAGCTACTAAGCTACAGCAACACTAGCTACTATGGTAGAACTTTCTAGTGTTGTGTAGAGGGTGACGCACAGGATTATTCCAACAATCACCCCCTAATCCTGATGCGTTCACTTGTGAAGCCTAGCGGCCACGGACTCGACCTGGTGCACACACGTCGGTCGCCACCGCCGCGGACACAACCTGGCGCTCACATACGCCAGTCGCCACCGCCACAGACACAACCTGGCGCTCACATACGCCGGTCGCCACCACGACCACCACCAAGCTTGACGTGGACTCCATCTTCTTCTTTGGCGACAAACGCCAAGCTCCGGCGATACACGCCGCAGCTTCTCTTTTCGGCGCACTGACGCCTTTCTTTCACCCGAGCTCAACCTCGTGGTGCTTCAACGGAGTTACAGGGGGTGGGGATATATAGCCGTGGCTCGCACATACGTCGCCAAGGCCACGACCACGACGCGCACTCACGCGTCAACGCACCCACTACGCCACGATCGGCATGCCCTCAGCTCACGCACATGCCGCGCACTGACGCAGGCAACGCGGCCGTCTCGAGCAGCTCGATCTGGTCCTCCCCCTAACTCGCACGTCGCCATGCTCCACACGCCCCAGCTCGTGACCATGACCGCGTGCTAACGCGATCAACACGGCCGGCCCTGCGTGCCCAGGACACGGTCTTCTTCCTCGGCGACACACGCCGAGCTTCTTCTCCGCCGGTGACACACGGAACAACCGAAACGCACACACACGCCGGTCACCACCGTGCTCACGCTGGTCGCCGCTTCCATGGCCGTCGCATGGCGCCGCTACGGCCTCCGTGGCCGCGCAGCACCTCCACGCCGCCGCCATGCCGCGCCACCGCGGCTCCTGCGCCACAACACAGGACCTCCGTGGCCTTCTCGCCGCGCCGCCGTGGCCGCTGCGCCACCACGCAGCACCTCCGCAGCCTCCGTCCGCCGCGCACCACGGCCCCGAACCTTGCGGCTCTGATACCAATTGTTGGAAGCTAAATCACTTAGCTCCCTTCTAATAAGGTTGTGCTTCAACCACACTAACACGTATGCATATATGACAGACACATATATGCTCTATATTTCATAGATATGCTTGAGGCTACATCTTGGCTTACAAGCTTCCTCTTCTCCTTGTTCTGGTTGCTTTATAACGTTGGGTACATGGCCTATTTATAGGACTTCAAACCGACCTAGCTAGGAACAGCTCCTGCCGACCTAGCTTCTAGTGCCTTCTACCAGATTATAACTCACATGTATTCTAGAGACTTCTTCTACCTACTAGCTTAGCTGCTAAGTCACAGCAGTGAATATGGTAGATATTTCTAGAGCATACTACTAGCTACTAAGCTACAGCAACACTAGCTACTATGGTAGAACTTTCTAGTGTTGTGTAGAGGGTGACGCACAGGATTATTCCAACAATGGTTGTGCTTCAACCACACTAACACATATGCATATATGACAGACACATATATGCTCTATATTTCATAGATATGCTTGAGGCTACATCTTGGCTTACAAGCTTCCTCTTCTCCTTGTTCTGGTTGCTTTACAACGTTGGGTACATGGCCTATTTATAGGACTTCAAACCGACCTAGCTTCTAGTGCCTTCTACCAGATTATAACTCACATGTATTCTAGAGACTTCTTCTACCTACTAGCTTAGCTGCTAAGTCAAAGCAGTGAATATGGTAGATATTTCTAGAGCTTACTACTAGCTACTAAGCTACAGCAACACTAGCTACTATGGTAGAACTTTCTAGTATTGTGTAGAGGGTGACGCACAGGATTATTCCAACATTTTATAATAAAATTACAGTTTCAGTCAATCAACAACTGTTGTAACTAAAGCTAGCTGATGTATATTTACAAGCCACATTTCTTCTCTACTAAAATGTTATTGTCTCCTTGATGATGAATACTGAATACAGTACACGTATGGCATTGCAATCACTAAAGCCTTGGCATTCTATTGAAGACGAATTGAAACCTCAAGCTAGAACTTGGCTCCACTCAGTGAAGCTTACCCACAAAATTCCTAGAAACCGAATAATTTCATCATTACATAGTATTACAAACGATAGCAATAAGACAATCTGGGGTCTATCATGCATTCGGCAATATTACATATCGTAGGAAACAAATAATATCCACATTAGTACATCCCACAGTAAACAACTAACATCGATGCATGCAGCCATGACATTTTGCATTCGCCCCTAGTTTGAGCACATCACCGCGTCACTCTCAAACACGGCATAAGCCAAGTGTCTAAAACCTGACGAAGAGGCCTGATTATTTGGAACGACTCCATCTCCTTCATCTCCTGTCATCAGCAAACACTAGTAGGAAAAGGCCTACCGCTTGCGGACGGAAATGGCCTACCGCTGGCGGGCGGGCGCCCGCCAGCGATCATTACGCCAGTGGTAATAATTACCGCTGGCGGTAAGGCTGGTTACCGCTGGCGGGCACAATTTCCGCCCGCCAGCGTTATCTGCCACAGCGCTGGCTGGCAAGCGCCCGCCAGTGGTAAGCCACCACGGCCGCCAGCGGTACTAGTCGCTGGTTTGGGTTCTAGAAGCGCTGTCCGCCAGCGGTATGCCTCTGTGTCCGCCAGCGGTATTGTTTTGTGGTATTATTATTTTTTTTTACAGAAAATGTATTCCAGCAGTATATCGAATATAAATACAGTATATTCAGGTACAGGCGACCAAAATAACAATAATTCCACATACAAATGACCAAATTGTGATACACAAATACATTAGTTCATTATCACATGCATTACAAACCATAGTAGTACGAAAATAAGTTGTCATACACAAATACATCACATAAAAGATAGAGAACCACAATGTTTAAGAGAGGGCGCGATGAAGTTGGTTTCGATCATCCGGTTGTTGTTGTTGCTCTCTTTCAGTGGCTTCAAGTCTTTATCTCCGCCTCCTCGTGATACTCTCCCACTTCTTCATCTGTATACACAAAAGGCAAATAGAAATGTTAGCTAGGCAACTAAATTGTTCACATGTCGTGCAGAAATAAACAAAGTAGAGAAATAAACTAAGCCAACTCGAAAGAATGCCTCATATAATAGATTGGACACACAAATTCAGGGATGGTGTGAGTGAGCCAGTATGATGCAGAAGATATGTTTTCTTGCATATTACAGGTCTCACTCACAACACCCTGAATAACATATAGTGTCACCTCATTTTAATCATCGGCATTGTAAAAGAATGTATTATTGGAAGACTTAGAGAAAACAAGATTCAAAAAAATATTATGCCTCATACTTAGAATATTATTGGAACACACAAGAATCCTGATAACCTTGTTGAACCAAGTAGGAGGCACAACTTGTATGTGTGCATGATACAAGGTTCAACAAACTATCAGGATTCATATAGTGCGCCACATCATTTTAATCATCGGCATTGTAAAAGAATGAAGTATTATTGGAAGACTAGAGCTAGGCAATTTAAGAAAGATGGTGTAAACTAGAGCTAGGCAATTTAATTTAACAAGAGTACTAAATCGTCAACACACCTTCAGTTCTTGATCATCTTGGTCGGCTTTGACATTGGCTTCGGCGGGAACGGTTCAGAACCATTCAAAGAGTTGAATGGCCTGTAGTCACACTGTTGTGCTATGCGATTTTGTAGATCAACGTTAGATGGTGTTGCACCTTGGTAGTAGAACAACCCGGGTGGCGTGTCACGACAAACATCCCTGACGATTATTGCAGCAAACGACTTCTGGATTAGAGCAAACTCTTGCGTGATATCAGCATCAGTGGTTTTCGCCAGCTCCTTGCACCATTTATCCATAGCAACTGGAAATTCTAGTCTTCGGTGACTCCGTATGAACTGCTGCATTAGATAGATGACATACCAGGCGTCCGTCGGACTGCCATGCGCCTTCTTGATGCAGGTTAGATCCACTTTGTGGGTGAATGCCATCTTGCCTCTCTTATTATTAGTTCTTCTTAGGATGCCTTCATTTAGAAAGCAGTAACCGTTGAGAGCATCATCGAGAACACTACTGATGTGCCTGTAGTCTTTCTTCTCATCACTACCCGCGTCGAGATAGATGGCAAACGACTCTTTAGGGTACAGAACGATGAGTGTGCCGTCTTGGTTACTGCACAAAACAATGAAAAGAGACCATCATTCTCACTTATGCAAAGTTAACGATGAAAATGTACGAATAGATGTTATGGCGGCAAGGTAATGACTTACTTGGGAAAGTAAGGCATGAGAAAGATGTTCTTGGTACTATTCGCCACGAAGATATCTTCGATGAACTTTGTCACGCGTGTCCTACCCGTAGTGGTGTTCACGAAGCAGTCGGACATGTAGTAGGGGTCGATTATCATGATGTCCGAGTTTTTATCATTAATGAGCTGGCGCGCCATACTTAGCACAAACAGGCGGACCATGGATCGGCTGAGTGCTTTCATGTGGTACATGTCAAATATGTCATCAAATCTCACAAAGAGCATGTCTCCGGGAGTTTCATGGAAAAAACCCATAAGCTTTGGTACCTTTGCTATGTAAAGCGGGTATACGTTACGTGATTCTCTGAGAAGTTTGTTCTCAGAATAAAGAACACTTTCATGTAGTATCTTCATGTCCCCAGACAAACAACAGGACCACTTCGGCGGCAGGATCGGTTTAGCCATCACATGAGTAGCATGCCAATCGGGGATGGTTATCCTGTCTTGAACTCGGCGCGATTTCAACTTAGATCCCGGCACTGGCTGGCTCATGGACTCATCAAGAGCATGTTGCTTCCTTTTTTTCGACACCGCCTTCCTAGGCTGCTTAGCTATCGTCTGTTTGAGCACATCATTGAGTGTGCCCTGGCTGAGACCGTCAGATGGAGCTTCAGGCGTTGGTTGAGAACTGAATAGACGCTTTGTGCAATTATGTTTCTCAGGGAGAGTAGGCACAGGACTATTCACCATCAGATCACGGTCAGGTTGATCAAGAGGACTGACGTTGTCCAAAAAATTGAGGTAGTCAATGGGGTCTTCATTAACATTGTCCTCTATCGCGGGCTCAGCTGGTGGAGTGGCCTTTTCTTGGCTTGGCGTCGACCCGGAAGGGTCCAAACGAATTAGTGATTTTGGCCATAGCAGGGGCCAAATCAAGCATTGCTCTAGGCTTAACTCGCTTTCGGCTTCGAGGGGTTGAGTTGGAGGATCCAAAAAACCACAACCCTGGAACACCCGAGCCAATGAAACCTTATAAAATTCATCAGAAATAGGCTGGTTGTGATGGATGCGGTTAAGTGGTGTCTCGACGGTTGCTTGTGCCACTTCCTTCAGCTCACCGTCCACAATTAGGAGCAAAGTGCATCTTGTATGGTCGGCCTGTTCACCGTTCACAAGTAAGGCGTTAGATAGGGTGCCATGCAAGAATGAAGTAATATATAACATGGTTAATTAAATTACCGTGAGGGCGTTGAGCTCGTCTAATGGCGACGGACCGGGGACGGCCCCCGGCGTGCAAGAGATGGAAGGGCTGCTACGATCCGCGGTGCGATGTACGGATCTGTCAGGATTAGGGTTGGCGGGTGGCGTTTGTTCGTATCTGTCAGGATTAGGGTTGGCGGGTGGAACATTGATGGAGTTGTTGCTAGCTATTATGCTGTTTGGTAAGCTGAGATTAGGGTTGGCGGGTGGAACGGGCCTAGGTCCTTTTTCCCCCCTCAAGCCAACTCCCAAACGACTCATACATGGTGGCCTGCATGGTCGGAAGGAGGGCAGCGATGGCCTTTGTCACTGCGCTGTCGATGGTGGCCTGCATGGAAACCGCCTTCCTATCATGACGCTCCTCCTTGGACTCGGGGTAGTAATGTGACCGTTTGCGACCGACTCCGGCCCCGATCACCCGGCCACGATGCGGCGGAAGTGTCACCTCCAAATTCTTTCTCTTGTTCATCACCCTGTGAAAAGAGGTGTCCCACGGGGCCTTCGTCACAGACGATGAGTCGCTTTGAGATTGAGCAAGTTGTTCTTCTTCCAGAATTTCCTTCTCAAGTTCCTTGACTGTCGCGTTCAAGAGAAGTTCCCCTTTATTCTTGGGATCTTCCCTGTAATGGGATCTGATATATCGTTTCGCCAACGGGTCTTTGATCTTGGCATAGGGGTCTTCCCCTTTCCTTTCTCTGTCCTGCTTTGCCCAAACATCTTCCGCCCCCTCGTATCCACGACATCCGAGATTGTGGGGACCTAAATTCTTCCCATGCATCTTTTTCCCCCACAGGGATAGCGCCTTTGTTGAAGCTAGGCCTTGTTTATCCTTGAAAATGTTGTACTCTTCTTCAGAAATGGAGGGCCACTTGGCGTTGATCTTATCGTAATCATCACCATTAAGAATGGCCTTTCTCACTTCTGATCTCCAAGTTGAAAAGGCTTTGCTGAACTTGCCGAGGGCGTATGTGTTTACGATATTCTTCTTGATATCATTGTCGTCGTACTCTTTCGGGAAAGAGTACGATGCGTGCAACTTGGAAATAAGGAGTGTGGCCACATGTGAGTTCTCTTTATCCCTTATGTTCTCCTGGTTGATGTTGCCGAAGTCCCGCACAATGCATCCCAAGGCTAAGCCGTACCCTTTTGCATATTTTTTTGGCTGCGTAGGAATCCCATCTGAGTTCACCTCCGTAAATGTCAGTCGACCGCTAGGGAGCCTGTTTGGGCGCCTTGGCTTACGTTCACGCTGGGATCCGCCAGCAGATGTGGTCTCGTTGCCACCTTCTTCGCCAGCAGATGTGGTCTCGTGGCCACCTCCGCCGCAGCGTGGCCACCTCCGCCGCCAGCAGAGTGGTCTCGTGGCCACCTCCGCCGCCAGCAGATGTGGTCTCGTGGCCACCTCCGCCGCCAGCAGATGTGGTCTCGTGGCCACCTCCGCCGTCACCAGATGTGGTCTCGTCATCGTCGGCATCCAGCTCGGCATCGATTGACTTCCGAACCATCATCAAATAATTATCCTCCGGCTCCTTGTTGACTCCACCTCGAGAAGTCCCGGCCTCCATATTGTTAGCCATCTTCGCACACACAAAAAATCGTAGTTAGTAAAACAACACTATAAGAAAAAATTCACTTGGGTGGTGATGAAAAGTTTGCATATACCCATGAAACCATTTGAGACTTCAAATGACTTCAGTTACTCCATATGTCATAATTTTAGCAAGTCATGCCAAATTTCACGAAAAAATTCGGCATGACCTTTGCTAAAATTATGGCATATGGAGCACCCGAATTTGCCGGAATGGAAATTAATCAACATTCGGCAATCTCAAGGGTCTCTAGGGTACCTGCAAACATTTCATACATAGTCACAAGGCCGCAATCGCAGCCACCACCACAAGCACAACAAATTAATCACCATCACAAGACTGCGTTCACAGCCACCATCACCATTTTGAACTAAACAATCACCTAAAAACTAATTTTGAACTTCACAAATTGGGCTAGACATTTTCACAAACACCTTGTGGGTGCTAGATACAAGAAGGGGAGGGTGCGGCCGAACCATGGGGCGGCGGGCTGAGCTGCGATGTAGGAGGAAACGGCGGTGCAGGGGTCGACGTAGGAGGTCACGGTGGTGCAGGGGTCGACGCGGGGCGCTCGGGGACGTGCACGACGGCGGCGTACGTGGGCGCGCTCGGGGACGTGCATGGCGGCGGCGGCTTGGCGCTCGATGGTGGCGGCAGACAACGGAAGGAGGAGGTCCGGGGAGCGGCCGGCGCGAGTGGGGGTCGTCGGCGGCGGAAAGGAGGGCGGTGGCGGCGTGGGGAATGGGGCGGCGCGGGAGTTGGGGAGAGAGATTGGGGCGGCGCGGGGCGCTCGGGGACGTGCACGACGGCGGCGTACGTGGGCGCGCTCGGGACGTGCACGGCAGCGGCGGCTTGGCGCTCGATGGTGGCGGCAGACAACGGAAGGAGGAGGTCCGGGGAGCGGCCGGCGCGAGAGGGGGGTCGTTGGCGGCGGAAAGGAGGGCGGTGGCGGCGTGGGGAATGGGGCGGTGCGGGAGTTGGGGAGAGAGATTGGGGCGGCGCGGGTTGATTTGGGATTTGGGGGCCGCACGCGGTGAGAAGAGAGCGAAGGGGTGGGCCCGGGCATATAATTTTTGGGGCCACCTTACCGCTGGCGGACCGCAGCCTTGTCCGCCAGTGGTAAGGTTTTTTTTTTTCTGTTTTTCTATTTTTTCCTTTATCTTTTCAAAAACATTTTTCATTTCCAAACACATTTGAAACACATGTGTGTATTTCAATATAATTTTACAAATTATTTTTATAAATATCAGTTTTCTTTTTTTAATTGGCAAAAATGCAGCTGTCGGCATTAACAGGACGACAAGACTTAATCGGCTTTACCAAAGACGATAAGCCTCGTCTTTGACGAAGACGACTAGTGCATGGGTTTTTTTTTCGAGTAAAATTTGTTTCCCGGTCAATTGTTCCCGCCATTTTCCTCCCGCCCTTTTTTTCCCGCTGGCCTATATATATCTCCCGCCTGTTTCTCCCGCCAATTCTTCTCATCTCGGCCTATAAAAACCCCTGCGCACTGAGGTTGGTAAGCATTCTAATCCACTCTCACTCGAACATGTCGAGATTTCCTTCAGATGGTAGTTTCCCGGGAGGAATGTCGGCACTATTTTTGAGGTTTACGGCCGAGTTCAAGGTAGACAATAAGGAGATCCCATTCGAGGATATTGTTAGTCATCCACCTCATCTCCGTGAGCTATCAGCGAAGCTAGTTAGGCATGGGTAGCCATGTAGGAATTGGAAGGAAATAGAAAAAGAACTTCTGAGGCTGCATGCTAGGTGCCAGAAGAAGAAGGTAACATATAGGAGTGAAGCAGATATGTTGGATGCTATTCGTAAACCGATTTTATGGGTCGAGGAGAGCGATCGGGATGAAGATGATATCTTCATGCCGACTGAAGCGAGCAAGAAAGCTGCTGCAGCGGCGGCGGCGTCAAAGGGCAAGGGTGCGGCGTCGTCGAAGGACAAGGGTGAAGCATCGTCGAAGAGGAAGAGTGCATGATGCGGGAGGCTGTGTCGATGGCAGATGACTTTTCTTTTTCAATTTATATTGTGTTGTCGCTACTACCACTTTTCTTGTTGTCTGCGTAAGTTGCAATGTTTGTTTAATAATATGTCTCGCACAACTTATTTTCGAACCAAATGACCAAGTTGTGTCTCGTAAAACTTGATGTATAAACATCTATAAAGTTTTGAACCAAATGACCAAGTTATATATGTCAATTCCCAACACAGATAGTTTGTGATAAAGTTACCCCTGGCGGACGGTGTGGGGTGCCCGCCAGCGGTATTGCACTTTCTGCTGGCGGACGATTTAGGCGCCCGCCAGCGGTAATTTGCTAGTTTTTTTGGGCTCAGCCGAGGCAACTACCGCTGGCGGGCACTATATACTAAACGTACCACTGGCGGACATGTCCCACCTCCTCGTAAATTCCTGCTACTACCGCTGGCGGGCATAGTGGGCGTCCGCCAGCGGTAGTAGCAGGAATTTACGAGGAGGCGGGCATAGTGGGCGTCCGCCAGCGGTACGTGCAAAACCAGTGGCGGGCTCCGAAAAATGACGTCCGCCAGCGGTAGGCTGGTGGCTATAAGCTTTTTCCTACTAGTGAAAGGGGAACCCATGTAACGGGGAACCCATGTAACAGTTAAGCAAACTTATCAGAAACAGAGCAGCCATCTCAACGGCTAATAGCAACAAAAAAAAGAAGACATCAAAGGAACTACCTTTTGTTATATTTCGACGAAAGTTGGAAGTGGTGGCACAATGGGAAGACAGGGTTCAAGAAATCATACCTTCAGTGGCAGAAGAACTACCTTTTGTGAAGATCAAGACTTATGTTCATGGGGCGTGGTTGTCGTCGACTCGTCGTAGGTGATCAAGTCGGTACTAATGTCGGCAACATAGCGTCTAGACCGGTGCAAGGACCAGCAACACCGAGGAGTAGCAGTTTACGGAGGCATCAGACCAGTTGTTTTGACGAGCTATGTGATGACTAGCCTCGACAGTTCAAAATTCCTATGTGATGACCGACGAACCAGTGAACCAGTCGCCGGTCCTGTTGTTTGTCTGATGCCTACACAGATCACGTCCAGTATGGTGTGTCAAATCTCACGACCCAGCGCATAACTCCTGTTGATTGAATCTCAGAAAGGTCATAAGTGTAATCCAAAATCAAAATCTCGGATAGGTCAAGTGGAGACATGCTGAAGAGTAGAAATTGGCCTAATGCATGGCCCGTTACACATCCTTGCCGACCAAGCCCATTTCAGCAGCAAAAATATCACTCGGCTCGCTCACTCTCCAACTCCAGCAGCACACAGCCGGCCTCTCCCCATCTAGACGACGGTTTAGCTAGGGTTCCCGGCGGCCGCCTCTTCTGCCGACCGGCCGGGAAATGGCCACGCCTCTGACGGCGATCCCCGACCACCTCCTGGCGGAGATCCTCCTCCGGCTGCCCGCCCCGGAAGACCTCGCCCGCGCCTCCGCGGCCTGCGCCTCCTTCCGTCGACTCGTCACCGGCCGGTCCTTCGTCCGCCGCTTCCGCCGCCTCCACGCTCTTCCACTCCTCGGCTTCCTCGACTACAAAGGCTTCAACCCAGCCCTACCGCCCCACCCCTCCGCGTCCGGCGCCCGCGCGCTCGCGCTCGTCGCCGACTTCTCCTTTTCCTTCCTCCCCTCCCACTGCCGCTGGAACGTCCAGGACACGCGCGACGGCCGCGTCCTCCTAAATGCCATCACCGAGGGTCAGGAGCTCGTGGTCTGCGACCCCTTGCACCGGCGGTACATCCTGCTTCCCCCAGTGCCTGACGACCCCATGGTACCTAAGCATCGGTGCAAGCCTTTCCTCCTTCCCCTCGACGAGGAGACTGCGACGCCTGAAGATACAGCATTCAGAGTGATCTGGATGGCACATTACAAAACTAAGTTGTCCGCCTTCGTCTTCTCTTCCAGCACCGGACAATGGCGAGCCGCCGCATCCATGGCCTGGAGTCATTTGGACCTTGGAATGGGCGAGTCGGACAGGATGTCACAGTTCCAGCCTATTTTTCTCAGGCGCTATTATGCCTATGGCTGCTTCTACTGGGACTGGTTGGTCGTCGGGAGCAGAAAGTTGCTTGTGCTTGACACAAGGAGGATGGAGTTTTCCATTGCTGACCTCCCACCTGGAGATTGGATTACACGAGGTTTAGCCATTGTGGAGGCTGGGGAGGGAAGGCTTGGAATGTTTGGTTTCTGTCGTGAAACTGCAGCTGATCTCAGCTATACCATTGCACGAAACAATGGTGAGAGTCCCAGCCAGTGTCAGGTGGAGAAGACAATCTCACTAGATTCTAGGTACAAATACTGTATCGAAGGGGCAACAGAGAGGTACTTGCTCTTGACAAGGAAAGAGGCCTCATCTCTGCATAATCCACTCACTGAATATTTCTCAGTGGACATCAAGACGTTGAAGCTTGAGAGGGTTTGTGTGAAACAAGACACGTGTGTGCGAGATATGTATGGGACACAAATATATACCAACTTTCCACCATCATTGTTGCCTTCACCAACAATATGAAGTGGTAAAATTTCTATTTGTCCTAGCTATCTCCTTCCTTTCATAATTATCACACAGCTTGTCTAATGCTTGATTGTTTGTTACTGCATGATAATTCTTATTTGCATGATTTAGTAGTGTTTATTTTCTTTTGCTCGTTGTATACTGTGAGTAGCTTATGCATGAATCCTCATGGAATCGCAAAAAACAGTAGGTCAAGACAATTATTTTCGAGGACTAATATTCATGGTCAAGGTAATGGAGAAAAATATAAATATAGACCCCATTTGCATTGGATACACTTCGTTTCATAGATATAAGGAGGTGATTTTTCCCCCTCTTCACCTGTATAGTTTTATCTGGCATATTCTCACAGGCACTCAAATTTTATCTTGCAATGTTGTTTTATCTGATATCAACCTCATAACGTTCGTTGTTCTCCTAATCTCAAAGAAAATCATATGGGTTGAGATGATTGACTGAAACTTAAGGGGTTTTCAGGTTATTGTGTATTAGCAATTCTGTAAGAAGAACAAGAGGCGTTTGTACTGAGTGTGGTAGACCGTAGACGGCAGATCAATACCCTCAGTTTCTTTCTTTATAGTTGAAAGTTTGTTATACTGCCACGTGCCTAGGTACTATAGGAACTCTGCAATGATGAGGTACCAATTCTGTATGACTTGAGTTTTGCACGACTCATTTCTTTTTGTTCACATGCCTCTGACAGGCTATGTATTCCAACTTGTATCGTGTTGCGGTTATAAACACACTAAATCGAGTGTTTAAAGTCACATGTTTCATATTCAGTTTAGATAAATAATTTGTTCCTCTTCCTGTGATACTTCATATTCAGTTGAGATCATAACTTTTTCCTCTTCCTGTGATAGTACCTAAGTGCCTACAATTTGTTCCTCTTAGCTCGTAAACCTCGGCCTCCGAAGGCATCATCCTGACCGGATCTGTCAGATCATCTAGCGCCCCTGCGATCCATCGTGTCCCCTGACCTTGTTCATGACCAACAACCTCTTTGTTGGGCTCACCGTCCACCTCATCGCTCGAGTTTGTGAACCGTGAGTAATCCGTCTTGTTTTGATGCTTTGTAGTAATAGTGTAATAGTTCTGCTGTGGTGCTTCTAGTGTCGAAATACGACTGATAGTATCGAGACTAGCGTAATTCTTTTTTCAACTTTCCGATTCCAGCCTGCAGTGATGGTCCTGCCAGATCCAGCAAAACCATAGAGCTCCATTTACTGAGCAAGTATCTGATTCTTCTAACATTGTTATTCAGAACAAGCTAATCTTTACCTGTTAAGTTTGATATCCAGTTTTATCTTAGGAAAAATCTTTGTATAGCAAATTTTAACATGGACAGAACCAACTCATTTTCAAATATCAAAATAAGTGCGAACTATTCAGAACACAATAGCATACAAACAAAGCACTGTTTATTTCGTCGTGTGAACTATTCAAGCAGTGACCTTAAAAATAAGTGTAAGTTTCTACTGGGGGTAATATCTTGGAGAGCTGAGCACTTTATAGCCTTAAGTTTGCAATTGTCCTGACAATACCCTGTACTTACTAACCTTCTTGTCTTCCATACAACTTCAATGAGAAATTGAAGTTTTCTTACTTGATTATGTACTTGCAAAAATGACTGACTTGCAGTTTACTGTATAAACTTCGGAACTTGCAGCTTTAAACTTAATTCTCTTCTAATTTGCTTACCAACGTAACTTCCGTCTAGCCAGAGCTAATGCATCAAATACTTGTCAGCTCATGACCAGTAAATTTTCTTGGTCACCATTTGCATGTAGTATAAGTTTTTCTATCTTTCATTAAAGTTAAATATTCAGACCCCTGAATATTTTCTTGGTCGCTATTTACGTATATTAGTGTTTTGCCTCATGGAAGCAACCAAGTACAGTTCTGACACTGATGCATTCAAGCATCTCTACATAAATTACCGATGACCTATTCTTTGACTGAATATACGCATGCAGGTGCTCCGTCACACAGTTACATATGTATAACTCATGCCTATTGTTTCATAATGAATATATGTTCTTTCCATTCAGCTAGAGATTTGATAGGCTTCGTTGAGTTCATGCTTATACATGTATTGTAATACCCTGAATTTTCGAGTTATTAAATAATTATATTAAAATGTAATTAGCTTCTGATTGTTCTAATCTAGCTAATCTCCCGGTGTTTAATTTAGATGTTAATTTGTGCTTGCGATAAAAAAATAGAGGAGCCGATGGCTGCTTGCTTGTGCATGTTCACTAGCTAGTACGTAGCATTTTTTCCTGCATCCATCGATCAGCTAGCTAGTAGTAGCTTAGTGTACACGTTGTGGTTGAGTCACGCTTAGGTCAACTGGGATATTTTCAGTACGTGGGCCATCTACAAGCTTCGCTGGCAGCAGTCTTGGCAGGGATTGGCTGCATGGTGTCCACGCTGCCAGAGCTGACGCGGGAGCTGACCTCAAAAGGACGTCGGCAAGATATTTCAGTTCAGCTTAAGCGGCAAGCGGTTAGATTTTTAGTCACACGCTTCGCCGATGTTCTATAAATAGAGCAGCCAGTGGCGGATCCCGGGGGGGGGGGAGCAGGGGCCAGTGCTAATTCCGTAGGATTTGGCTAATCATAACGTAGATACATGCCTTAGTGGTGCATGGGCCAAGCCCGACACGCTCAGGAGAATTGCTGCCCAGCTGCCCGCACGATCTAAAATTTACCTATACAACTATGTACGTGATGCCTGGATTGGTCGAGCCCTCCACGCGATCAGTTTCCAAATTCCAATACTAACCTATCGCCGCCGCCGCCCGCCTGTGCTATGGCATCACCGTCTCATCCACCGCCGGAAAACCTTTGCCGCGGTAGTTGTTTCTTCTCCTCCGCCGTGTCTATACTCCGGCAATCAGCGATGCCTCCACGGCCGCGTTGCCGGCTTGCCGTCCGCTGCCCTGCCATACCATCGTCGAGGACTCATCACCAAATTATCTCTCAAGGTATACACACTACCAGTCTGATTTTGAAGCTATAATGCCTAACGCACTAGTTAGTACTAGTACATGTGCTTAGATGAGAGATCTATATCAAATCACCAGATTATCTCTCAAGGTATACATAATACCAGTCTGATTTCAAGCTATAATGCCTAACGCACTAGTTAGTACTGGTACATGCGCTTAGATGAGAGATCTATATCAATATTTTTTAGATAAAAATGAAGAGAAGAACGTTAACATATCAGGTGGGTGAAATCAGGAGGTGGGCCCCACTGAAATTCAGCGGGTACGTATGGACACGTCCGTCCGTAAATCTCTTCCGTAAGATGTTTGTCCGTAAGTCTAGCGTTATTGAATTAAATTGGTCAAACATGTGTCATTGGGTGGGTTTATATGTACAAACTTAAAAATAGTAATCATGTGTCTTCTGCGCAAAAAAATACATCTGATGGGAGACTTCATGTTTTATAGTAGAGGAGAATATATAATATTTGATCTACGATCTCGTTCCACCCAAATCCTGGATCTGCCCCTGAGCCAGCTGCAGCTCGCAGCACTGATCGATCGATCAGAGTGCAACCAGAGAGTGAGCTAGAGTGGAGAGGACCACAGCAAGGCGCTGCCGAAATACCGAGAGATGCTGCTGTGCTGCTCACACAACGCGACGCTCGTCGAGAGAGTGAGGATAAGCTGAGAGAGAAAGATCGAGTGAGGCCACCTCCTGAGAGAGTAATCAGAGAGCTAGAGATTAGAGAGAGTATGAGAGCGAGCCGTGTGTATTTCTCGGAGAAGCTGGAGCAGATTTTTTTAGATAAAGAGTGTATATTAATATCGCGGAGATACAAATTACACCCAGCCTCTGCAACAACGCAATAACCAAAGCTACTACGGATGCACACAGCTGAAAGACAATAAGAAGAAGAAATAAAAAGAAAAATCCCACTACAGAGTTACCGTCCTTGCAGCAGCCGCACAACCACCATCAAAACAACACCTGATGTCCAATTCTTCAAAAGCAACGCCTTCAAGAAGAACAGTGCCAGGCACAACCAATTAAGGCCAGACCTTGGGTTTTCACCCTGAAGATAGTCCTCGCTCTCAAAACAATGTATTCAACAAGACCACTTTCAGGCACAACCAATTAAGGCCAGACCTTGGATTTTCACCCTGAAAGGTAGGACTTCGGACTTCACTTATGTTGTCGCCCCCACTTACATGCCGCTGCTCCAAGTCGTGAAACACCAAGCCAATTCCTCATCGCCACCAGGAATCGAACCACCGTTACTAGTCTTCAAATCTAGGCCTTCATGTCCTTCTCCGCACTCTGACTTCACCGGGAAACAGAAAGGCATGTCCCCAGTGGCAACCGACTGCAGAGCTTCGCGACGCTTCCTCTGAAACCAAACGGTCAGAAAAAACATGGCTGCGCGCGACCGAATCCCACCCGATCCGACAATCTCCAGGCTTGATTGCCCAATGGAGTTTGCCGACGGAGCCTTCCGGAACTCGACAATCCGGCAAGATCGAATAAACAGGTGTCAGGCAGATCTTCTTCTTGGCGCATGCGGAACCCTAGGACCTCCGCCATTATTCAGCAAAACCAGCCAGCCCCCACGCCGCCAGTCAAAGCAACTGAGGGGAGAACGGCCGCATCTTCACCATCCCGCAGCACTCCAATCGGAGCAGTCCCGGCCAGCCCAGATCGCCCTGAGGAGATCGGACCCGCCACCTGCGCCACCAGAGGTCTCGCTGCAGAGGGCCTCAGCCGCGCGTGCACCACCTCAAAGTTGCTCTGCTAGGGGACGGCTACCCGGCGAGTACCGCGCCGCCCCAAACCCCTCCGAGCCGCCAGAAGACGGCGGGCCTAGGCGGGGACCCGAGACCCACAGATTGCCTCCGCCGCCCGCACCAGGTCCGAGGAAGAAGCAACCGCCGCCTGGCCGAGGTCGCCGCCCCGACCACCGCTCTCGACCGCCTCCGCCGGCGCCGCTCCAGCCGCATCTTCGGAGAAAGTCGCCGCGACCTCCACCCCTAGCACCTTAGGCACCAGGGGCCGCCACCACCGCGGCCTACGCCGGCGGCAGCGGCGTAAGGGATCCACTCGGGGATGGGAGTCAGGGCCCCCCGGCGGCGCCCTGGGGTGCGCCACGGGAGGGAGAAAGGGGGTTTTTTCCTCTGATGGCGTCGACCTCAAGCTGAAGCAGATGGAGGAAGAAGACACTGCTGAATCGTAGGGGAGAGGCGATCTGCTGGCGTCGTCCGTATATCATCGTCTTATGAAAAGAAGTCCACGAGAGGATATTGTTTGATGGAGGCGATGTTGACCTGTATAAATATTGCTGGCGGGGATTTAATCTATCGATCTGATGGTTGATGAAGTGATGAAGGATTATAATCTCAACCGAGGCAAGTAGATACTCTACTACTAATCTGTTGATTCGTGCAAGTGGTTACTTTGCTAATCCTTTGTTTTCCTTGCTAGTAGTAGTTTCACTACTAGTTCCTATCTTATTGATTCATCTCCGTTGAGGTGCTTGTACTTCTACATGCACTACTTTCGTTGAGTATCGTCGTCTTATGAAAAGAAGTCCACCGAGAGGATATTGTTTGATGGAGGCGATGTTGACCTGTATAAATATTGCTGGCGGGATTTAATCTATCGATCTGATGGTTGATGAAGTGATGAAGGATTATAATCTCAACCGAGGCAAGTAGATACTCTACTACTAATCTGTTGATTCGTGCAAGTGGTTACTTTGCTAATCCTTTGTTTCCTTGCTAGTAGTAGTTTCACTACTAGTTCCTATCTTATTGATTCATCTCCGTTGAGGTGCTTGTACTTCTACATGCACTACTTTCGTTGAGTTCCTTAGTGACCAGTGTGGTATTGGAGAGGCATGGTTCTCTCAATCTTTGAGTGAATCGGCATGAATTGCCAGGCTCCCGCGGAGGCACGAGCACATGTTATTAGCTGAGCTCACGCGGAGGCGTGATTCCTGATATTTTGGCTTGATCTCTTATTGTCTCCACAAGATAAATCCTTCTCCGTATTGGTGTCACGACGGCAAACATATTGTACCGGTCGCAGTTCTGGTATGGACAGTCTGAGTTCTCCGTGAGGGGCGGCCCTTGTTCGGGAAAGTGTCGGTGATGGATCCGTAGGAGCGACCGACATGAGTAGGTCAAGGTGTCCGGTGTCTGAGCGGGCGAAAGAGCTCTGCTCGACTGGTGCCTGGTGTGGTGCTGGTCGAGGCTGTTGACGTCGGAGGGGACCCTCTTAAGAGTGTAAAAGCGTGAACATTCACCCTGTGAGTCCTGGGTAGGGAACCTTGCTGTCATGTGTGATACCGATACAAGATCATTCATCCTCCTTAAAGTCCATTTCCTGGTGAATGATCCATTCTTTTAAATCTGGTCTTTCTGGTAATTTGATTATATGATTTAATACAATTCATCCTCGTATCTTAATTACTTTCTTTAAATACAGTTAGTCCATATGACTGTATTTAATCCTGCTTCCGTTGCATAGTCCGTTGCATAGTACAGTAATTACTTGCTGAGTACGATTTATTGTACTCATCCTTGCTCCTCTTTATTTTTTTTTGTATGTTATCAGAGTGCGCAGCAGAAGACGTGGTGATAGGAGGAGTAGGCTGGACCAGTTGGGTGGGACATGTAGAGAACTTTTCATTCCTGTACAATGTAAATAATCTTGTAGAATGAGTAAATGATCCACCGTGCTGGTTTATCTTGTTTCTCTACGCCTTGAGCGTGTATAGACTTTCGAGTCTATAGGCGCGCGGCGGCTGTCATTCTCGTGGGCCGGGTCTCGGGGCGTGACATGTATGTATGATGTATGTTGCATCGAGCTGAAGATTCCATTTGTTAATGGGGTGGATGAAAACCTGCAGGTTCATAGTGCAATAGGAGTGAGGAGGGATGGCTGATGGCCTTTCCAGATGAACGAGAGACACTGGAGTTCGCGTAAGGCGCAATCTTTGGCGGTGCCTCTGTAGTATGGCGACAAAAGTCAAAACTGGCGGCTCAATGGATGGAGAGGTTTCAGGAAGTTATACCTGCCCCTGTGAAGATCAAGTAGTGTTCCTCCACTGACAATAAGCAGCAGTTGGTCATCTGGCTGCAGATCAAGCGATGAGCCCTGGAAGTTCAAGGAGGAGCAGCAGGAAAATGAATGGTCTTGATGACATTTTACTAGAATTGATTACGGAGTACTATGTAAATCTTTGCCATGGACTGCAGAATCGATTTGGTAAATGTCTCTGTGTTAGACTCTGAATTTAAGCGTCAAAGTTAAAATCGTGCTCCTTTACTATTCTGTGTAAATCCGAACAGAAAAAATAAAAAATGGACATGGAATCCAATTTTTCACTAATTCCAGTTCTAGTATAAATCATATTCTGAGTCCAATTGATTTCCTCAAATTTAATCCCTGTCTCCTAAATGAGGGAGTACTAAAAGTTTCGGTCTCCTTGATGATGAAAACAAGTTGATTGCAATAACTATAGGCAATCTATCGAAAATGAATGAGAACCTCAAAATCAGGAGCAGGTCCATCCAATGAAGCTAAAGCATGCTCTAGACCGCTCAGTTTGGTAACCTACCCTCGTTGCCCCCAATTTCCCAGAAATCAAATAATTTGACCTTCTTCATTCGACAATGTAACATTCCGTATTGTTACAAATGATAGGACTATAGGAGTCAAACAATCTGCGGTTTATCATTCAAAATCTTATTACAAATCATAGGAAGCAAATAAATCCACTGGTCATTATTCCACATTATTACAAACCATATTAAACAAATGAATTCAGTGTTCATCACTGTATGCAGCCATTCTGCATTCATCCATATGAGGACATCACCACTTCACTCTCAAACCTGCCAGAATCATCAAACCAAAGTATATATTAAACCCAACGAAGAGGCTTAAGTAGCCCTGGAAATCAGTACCCAGTAAAGGCCTGAATATTTGGAACTTTTGAAGGACTCCATCGCCTTCATCTGGTTTTTTTTTGCTGGTACCTTCATCTGCTGTCCTCACCAAAAGGGCAACCATCTAAAACGATTATTAAGAAAACAAATCAGAAACATAGCAGCAATCTTAATGACTAATAGTTAAAATGACATTTATTGAACTGAATGGAAAAAAGAAGACATCAAAGAAATTTAAATATGGACCTTCAGCAATCTTTTTGCGATTCGGACCAGTAGTCCTTACACAATTGCTCGAACTCAGGATTGCAGTGCATCACCGTAAACTTCTCAAGAGACTTCGGCAGTGTTCCAAGCGACTTCATATGCTCGCACCTCCAAATATCCAGGTGCTTGAGCGATGTGAGGTGCTCCATGTCTGGTAAGCCCTCCCAGTTACAGAAATAAATAAATAGCGTATGAAGATGAATGAAAGCCCCAAGTTCACCACTAAGTCCCCGTTGGCTCCAACTGTTGAGTCCAAGTTTTTGTAGATTCTTGGGCCACCGTTATGCTCACCCATCATCCAATTTGGTAACGTCCCACCGTGGTACCCAGTTATATCTAGTATTTCAAGATACTTGGATGGGCAAAGAGCCTCAAGCACCTCTGCCTGAAATTTTGGATCAGGAATTGTAAAGCAATCAATGTCACGTTCATGATCACCCCACCTAAGGTCCAGTTCTCTGAGTTTTTTCTTGTCTGGAAGATTGATTTCAAGAGCCTCCTCCTTGCTCTGAATATTCTCGAGACCTGTGATGAGCAGCTTGTCTTGAAGCCTGTTTAGGTGTTTCAGCTGACGTGGCTCATAACCCTTTTCCTTCCTTATTGCGAAGTGCTGTAACACTTCGAGCAATGTCATCATGCCAATGTTTGGAAGATTATGATTTGACAGTTCGGTTACGTGGCGCAAGTTGACGAGGTTGACTGTATCTTCAGGAAACACTACAGGAGTGTACTTACCAAAATCTACCACCTGCAGGTGGTACAGCTTGGTGAAAGCGCCTGGTAAAGTTAATGGATTGCCAAACACCAGAAAGGCAAAATAACGCAGATGCTTCCACTCAGCAATAGAATCTGGGAATGAGAACGAGAATTCATCTCGATTATCTGATGAAGAGACAGATATCTTCAGTACCCGCAATTTCCGCAGCCTCGTCAACATAGTGAGCATACTAGCAAAGAGTTTGTACTCTGTTGCCTTGAGCCCTATTTTCTCACCGATGATGAGACTGCGTAAATTTTGCAATCTAGATATTTCCTCAATAAGCATCTCCCCATTATAAGACACAACAAAGAGATAGCGGACACCTTGAGGAATTTTTCCTGTGAAGTCTTTCTCTATCCTGAAGCAATCTCTTCCAGCAACCTCCTCTGCTAAATCACACAGCAGATCAGGAATTGTAAAGTAATCAACGAAATGTTCAGGACCATATACACTTTCTTTTCCTTCTAGTTGCAGAAATGAGGCCGACAACAATTCATTAAAATAATTGTTAGCAACATCTTCCATTTCCTCTTCAGGCTTACTAGTCTTTATAAATCCTTCTGCCACCCACAACTTAACTAACTCATCACGTTTCAAATGATATCCTCTGGGAAAAATACTGCAGTAAGCGAAGCATCGCCTGACCTGCTCATCAAGACACTGGTAGATCCGCCATAGATCTTCCATCATATCATTCATAAGGTCCCGATCTTTTACACTCTTCCAAAACTCAACATTTGGATTACCACGGAGCCTTTCTATGATCCTGTCACGATCCTGATCTCGACCAAATACTCGTAGCGGAGGAACTGCAGTAGTGAACGCACTTGGCAAGTTCAGTTGTTCCAAAACTTCACATGCATCACTTATAGCTTTTTCTATATTCTCTAGGCTCTTCTTAAGCTCCTCTTTTGACCTACCACTCTCCTGCAAAACCAAATGAAGGTATGATGAGGCTACAATAAACTAACTCTGATAGAAGAATACACGAATGTAGGTTCTTTCATTCGCAAAACAAATGTAGGCTTTATTTCGTATCCCAGTTCCCAATGCCGTGTAAGGGGCCTATTCTCTCTATCTAGAGAAAAATGCATGTTAATATCTAGAGAAAAATAAGCGTCCATGCGATGGAGGTGGGCAAGAACAGGAACGTCGCGGTTCCAATTGCTCTGATGAGGGCTCATGTAGACATTCTGGCTGGTACCATTCCCTAGGTGCTACCATGCTACGTTAAGAAAAAATAATTTAAATTTTAAAAAATTATAAGAAATTGTGTGAATATTCACAAGGAATGTGTCTCCACCCTCGGAACATTTCAGGTACAAAATCGAAAAGCACATATAAACACATTCCTTACGAACATTCACATTTCCAAAACAAAAAATAAAACATTTAAGCCGCGTCTCCCAGGCGGCGGCGGCGGAAAAGCTTTTTCCTGCTCCAATCTCCGGCGATTGTGCTGGGCCCCTCTCCTTCCGCTTGCCGCTCCGGCGGCAGGAGGGAGGGGGACCCCTTTTTTGCATGGTACTTAGGGCTAGGAGTTCTCTGGCCATGGCGCGCCGTTGGGGTGGTGGGAGCGGCGCCCGGGCAAATAAATCTGCATCAACTCTTCTCCCACACCGGCGCTGTCCTTCATGGCGCCGTCTCGGAGTTGGTGGCACTGTGTGCTTACCGATCTTTCAGATCGGTGGCTTTAGGGTTCATGGATGGTGTCGGCGAGGCGGCGGCGACGACTCCATCAGATGGTTTTTTCCTCCTGCTCTGTCCCCGTTGCTGCGGCGTTGTCTCCGGCGCCAAGGTGGAGCAGAGAGGATTCGTCTAGGAGTACGTGCAGACGGTGGTCTGCACTGGTGACAGCTGGAAGATGATGCACCTTGTGGTGGGTTCGTGGTTGAAGGCTGATGGTTTTGGTTCCCTACTCCGACATCGTCGTGCGTGGGTGCCATTGCTGAAATTCGATGGCGTGTCCGGGGACATGCTGCCCCGGTCTGATTCTTTCAACGGCAATGGTTTGTCCTATGGCAAACTACATTGGAGGTCCGAAAAGCTGATGATCAGCGATGGAGCCGCGTCGAGCTCGGGTGAAGAGGTGATCTGTCTATTTTCTCCTTGGTGGCTGCTACGGTGGTGCCGAAGAAGATGGATAGGCGTTGGTTTGTCACATAGGTTTATCCTATCTTTCCAGATCTGTAAGATCGGTGTATACGTACTTTGTATCTCGTCTTTTATTTATCAATGAGAATCGTATTACCATGCAAAAAAAACATTTAAAATCATTTTTTTAAATGGTAGAATGCTATTACCTAAGGCTGATCTCCGCCTTATGACCATTCATATTTCCAAAACAAAAATTAAAACATTTTAAATCAATTTTTAAAAATGGTAGAATGCTATCACCTAAGGCTGATCTCCTCTGTTGTGTGTGCTAGGGGCCATATGACT
This sequence comes from Poa pratensis, assembly GCA_947311845.1. Taxonomy (NCBI): domain Eukaryota; kingdom Viridiplantae; phylum Streptophyta; class Magnoliopsida; order Poales; family Poaceae; genus Poa; species Poa pratensis. The sequence goes on along the minus strand of CAMZMU010000089.1, from coordinate 7,536,325 downwards.
CAGACTCCCACGTATGGTGAGCCATGCACATATAGCGTGTATGTGCGTGTGGCATTTTACCTATCGGGAGCCTTTTTTTTGTTTTTGCGTAAAGCTCATGGCGAGAGGATATCTAGAGCTACACCTTTTAGTTGCTCCATGTGCTACCAATCAAAAAAATATTTCAAAAACTTCTACGAAAAAGTTGTGACTATTCATAAAATATGTTTCTACAATCCCCAAAATTTTCATATCCAAATTCGAAAAGGGCATTGAGAAAAAAAAAAGACAAACTTAGTATGAATAGTGTCATTAGTGTCACAAAACGACAACAACAAAAAATGATATTATTCAAGCTAAATTTGTATTTTTGTGTCTCAATGGTCCTTTTTAAATTTAGACGTAAATTTTTGGAGTTGTAGATACGTATCTTGTAAACACTCACATTTTTAGTAGAATTTTTTGGAACGTTTAATTAGTTTTTTTAATGGTAGCACATGAAGCACCTAAAGGGCGGTAGCGCTAGATATTCCTGATGGCCATATATTGAATAGAGCAAAGGACGTGGACCAATGCCACATGTAAACAAGCACACCTGATATACGGAACAAAATTTTGAAATTTCAAAAGTGGTCGAAAAATTCCGAAATTTTTACCCTCAAAGATTTCTACTCGTGTGAAACATTTGGACACAAAATATTTTCGTTGGCGTCTGGGAAAAAGACAAATCTATGACAAATATAGCGTGTATACAACGTTTTCGGCAAATCTTTGACCAAAGTTGCAATTAATGTTGTTTGCTGACACAATTTTTTGTATGGGTATAATACTTGATTATATTTGCTCGACTGCAAGTTTCGATATTTTTTTAACTCTTTTGAATCATTAATGTTTTCTAATATCGGGTGCGCGGGTACCTGGAGTCACAACGTATTTTCGGTAAAACAAACCCTTAAAAAGACCCTTATAGAAAGGCGACTCGAGAACCCGCTCCAGTGCCGCTTCAAAGGCGCCACCAAGTTGTCCCTCACCCTACTTTCTCACAAACACCCTCGCTGACACTATCGCTAGCAACCACCGAGAAGGCAGCGCCCCCTGTCCCGGAAGAGGTGGAGGCATTCTGGCTGCCCACGACCTCTTGCTGACGCGCATGTTGGCTAGCTGCTTAGAGAATCTCCATCTGCACCCTCCCAAAGGCCCAATGGGGAGTCAGACACCAAACTTTGCCACATCGGCACCCACCAAGTCCTACCCGACCCAAATTTTGTCTGGCGCCCCCGAGAGCGCCTCCAAACTTGGGGCCTGCTCGGGGGTGCCGGACAGTGGCCGAACAAGCCTTCCTACATGCGGACCCACCTGCCATAGACACATAACGACATAGGGCGATAGTCATTTACACCCCCATGCCATCCTCTAGTTTCCCTGACCGACGATTCGCGATACTGCCGCCGCCCCTTGTCATCACCATTTCCCAACCACCTTCCCGTCGAAGTCACTCCCCGCCCCAGCCGACTCCCCGCCGGTCGGCACCGCCACAGCTCTACCTGCCGGTGCCAATCCCTCTTGCCTGCCCGCAAGGTGTTTGGCTGTTTGCCCAAGTCATTTCAGTGGCTTACATTTCTTGCGTAGCTCGATTGTTCATTTAGTATTGTTCAATAGGCTATGGATAGCGGCAATGATATACTATTTCACCAAATGATGGAAGAGGATACTTTTTTTGATAATGAAGAGAACAACGTGTTCTCGCTGTTCTTCAGGCTGCAAAGGTTGTGCTTGAGGCGCCTCTCAATTCCCAAATGCATAGAGTCAAAGAAAGGGAAGAGGGTCAACAAGAACCGATTCAGAAATATTGGTCATGTGCAGCTTTACAATGACTATTTTGCTTTCAAACCGGCACACAATGAATATGACTTTCGGTCGATGCTATAGAATGAAACGGAAAGTATTCATGAACATTGTGCATGGTGTTCGAGAATTTTATGACTATTTCGAGCTGAAAAAATATTTCCACTGGTCTCCTTGGATTCTCATACATTCAGAAATGCACTGCTGCTATATTGTGTCTTGCATACGGATGTTCCGCAGATTCTTTGCATGACTACCTTCGTTTGTCCGAATCCACGGCTACAGGTTTTGCAAGGCGGTGAATGCAGTGTTCGGAGAGAAATGAGAGAATCAAATGCAGAAGACACGGCTCGGCTGATTTGATTTAGAACGCTTAAGTAATGGGAAAGAAATTTTAGCATCTATCCTTCCAATGTTGTTGCTATTGCAGGCGCTTAATTAATACTCGCTCCGTTCTAAATTAGATGACTTCCTATCCACCACATGTCATCTAATTTAGAACGGAGATAGTAGCTGATTTTGCCTAACTAAAGCGTCCGCTTTTCATGCTGCTGGCCAAAGAATTAAGAAGCGTCGGACGCACGTGGATACCACACTTTAGACCGGGATTTAAGTTTGTTACTACCAATCGGCTGGGAAGAAAATCCCAGCACCTCTAAATAAGAGTAGCATTGTGGATGCTCTTAGGGGTTAAAAAAATCAAAACAATCTTCGCTAACGTCGTGGTTGCATCTAGACCGTGCACAATGCTACAAAAGACCTGGTGCGAAGAACAACTTTTTATGTTATATTCTCTCTGGAATCTGTTATAGTACAAGAACTAGATGCTAAAGCTAACAAAATCATTTTTGAAGCCGTTGGCTTCTCTCTCTTATATTCCACCAACGTTATATGCTACAAACGTTGTACATGGAGAAATTCTTTCAAATACGAATCCAATGGTACACTTTTGTTGTCATATAACTTATATTTATTCGTTATAATTGTGGTTAAAGTTTGGCTCAAAATTCGGAAACTTATAACCCAAACTGAAATAATATAATTTTTTCGTGTTCTCTAATTAATATGGTATATACGTAAGAAAAATGTTTTATCAAGAGCATTACATGGCCTTATATAGTAGGATAACTTTTTGCTCCAACAGAACTAATTCTACCATTCCTAACAACCGCTATAGTAACTCTTTTATTTCATTTCAGGATATTATCATCTAGTTATGAGACGATTATGCCAAACAAGTGAGGTTGCCTTCTGATTTGTAGCTATAATTCCCTAGTTTCTCTCATTAAGATATCTACATGGCACAAAAGTGGGAGAACACGTCATAAAACAGTACAAGGGCAGGGAAATACCTCATCTTGTAGGGAGAAGCTTGGCATGGCAGATATGCTGGCATCTGACTTGGCATCTTGGATCTGCTTTTTGAGACTCTCATACTCGACAGCGTCCAATATGTCTTCGGCTTCGTATAGAGCAGATTTAAGCGTGTTTAACAGTGGCTCCAAGCGGACCCTGTAAGTAATCTCATCGACTACTTCCATTGCCCGTTTCAGTTGTAAAACTTGTATATCAAGTGTCTTCAGCCTCTTCGTTGCGTTGCAGTTGAGATATGTGAAACCTTTGTTGAGGACTATAGAAATGATGGGCGAGACGAGCCAACCTAATGCAGATATGGCCCATCCTACAGAAGCACTAGTGGTACTTGGACCCGCCATTTGCAACCTTTCACAGAGGGAAGAGAAGTTAGCTAGGATGCAAAATTTACATGTACGTAGAGCCTGCAGGGTAATGCACTCACTGATCTGGTGACAGCTAAGATACATAAACAAGCACCAATTTGGACAGATGCCTGAAATGATATGTTGTTTCACATGGTTCCATAACAAAGGGACATGGATATCAACATGCATATATGTACTTGAATGTAATGTATATGTTCTTGATATTTATATATCTTTTTTGAAGGAAAAAAATGACTACTCAACAAAGTTTTAAATAGCCAGCTATAGCTGTATATGTTCTTGATGATATTTATATATTTTTTTTGTCAGAAAAAAAAATGACTACTCATACTCAACTAAGTTGAATAAGTGTTGGTTCTACTGCATTCCGAAAAAAAGTCTCCGTTCAATTTCAGAATGGACGATTCATGCCTCCTGTAACCATCCTCACCACTGCACGTCCTTTTTTTATTTGAAGTTGTAGAGTGTTTTTCCTGTTACGTATATTAAGCGTTATGTACAAAGATAGAATATACAACAACGCTACTACAAGGCTCTAGGCCAACTAAGGGCTAACTACTATGCACCAATTACTTGGAGTCACTCCAACTCTTGAATTCTGAATATTGCTTTCTATTAGCCCTGTAAACCAGGAGCATAATCTACTCCTTGATTTTCTTTCTGCATCTGTATTGGCTGGAACGAATGACTTTGAAAAATAAATAATTTCTTGCTGTCCAGACTACCCAAGTGACTAGGATAATAATTTCCATAAAAAGGCAGATCGATAAGGTATTTCTGGCTAGAGATGTGTTCTTGGACAGTAGGAGACTAGAATTCCAAGGTGGCCAAGGTGTAGATCCAGCATGACGTTGGCAAAGAGCAACGGGAAATAAGTTGAGTTCTTGTTTCCAAGACCATTAAGTCATATATGACCCAACATATCGATGTAGGCAAAAAAATCCTTTGCAAAAGTTCCGTAGTGTTGAGCCTGTTATGGGGCAGATGCTAGGAAAAAAACTTATGCTTTTTCTGACAACAAGATTTCAGCATCCAAGTAAAAGCTTATGGAATAATGATATTCCCCATGACAGCTTTGCACGCCTTCCCTAGTTGGAATTTGGTTGCACTAGACCTGACATTCCAAGTATCAATCGTTTCCTCTAGAGACAGGCTATCCAGGAATTCTTGTACGTAGTTTTAAATATTGAGAACTAGTACAGAATGACACATCGGATACCCCTCTATGGAAACGGCAGCAGTTAGGTGATGGAAAATCGAGCTTTCCGCGTGGCCGGTGCGTACAAGTCTGACCTGGGCCGCGGCTGGCCCATCAACATTGGTCACGGAGAAATTATTAACTCTGCCACCCATGTTGTTTGCAACGGTCATAAGTATGGCTCCGTTTATGATGTTTGACTCTATGGCAACATAAATTTGGCGGTGTCCGTTTGCAATGTGGACACGTTCCATCTTCTTAGAATTCGAAGCGAGGCATAGCTTAGTTAGAAATGACAAGGATAAGTTTAGTTAGGCATGACAATGATAGATTTAGTTAGGCATGACAAACATAGATTTAGCGATGCCCGACAATGATAGGTTTAGCGAGGCATGTGTAATTCGTTATCTTGTGATGCAATGTAATGGTGACATTTGATATACATTATGAATGAATTTCCTATCATTTTTGTGCTTATGCTGTGAGATTTAAATGACCAATGGCATATGTATTCCTGTTGTAGGCTTATGAAGAAACCTCATTGCAAACAAGTAGAACTACAAACTTTGTTACTGATGTGGCCGACAAATCTATAACGGAGATATGTGGGCATGTGGCTAACGTTGCCAAAAACGGTCCTCATCGATGACGGTTATTTCCTTTGTTACTAATGTGGCCCTTCACATCAGCAGCGCGGGGGGGAGGGGACATGGACTCTTTCTTTTTTCCGATAAGGGTTTTGACCCGTTTCCAATGTGTCATTCTGTACTAGTGAAACAACAACCTAGTGAAAAGAGAGGCACGTCAAGGAGAGGTGATTTCTAGAAGGATTGGTGATTCCCAATCGGTTGTCTTCAAGTTGGTGATAGGAGGCTCACATGTTTTGGTTTGGCTGCATATTTCGTGCGCTTTTAAAAAAAAATTGAGTGCTTTGATTTGGTTAACTATTTAAGTATTGGCCCACAAAAGTATTAGATTTGAGAGTGGTTTTGTTTGTTCGGATTATTTAGTTGTTTCAGCATAGAGCAGTTTTGCTATGCGAACAATTTTAGTATGCAAAGGGTGTCCGATTGACCTTACTTTTTCAGGGCATGGTGGTAACACATATGTCTTCTTGTATACTAAGTTTGGTGCTGATTGAACGGTTGTTTAAGAACGCTGACCTGATTAATTATTTAAAGGGACAAAAATAGTGATCTATCTCTACTTTCATGTTTCTTGCCTCTTGTGGTGTTGTTGTTATTTTTGGTTAGCAACATGTTGGGAGTGTGTTCTAATATCCATATTCTAGAGAAGATTTTGTACCTAGATTGATCATAGATGAAGTTTCACGGACTGGTCCGTGTTTTTTTACCCCTCAAGTTGAGGAGGTTTTTCCTTGTAAATAATTGTATGACTTGTGCATACAATTAGGTTATAGTTTCCGCTGCATACCTGTAGATTGAGTCTATATTCAAAGTTGCTACAGGAAATGGGCCTTTACATTTATCTCCCAACATTGTGCTCCACTTGGACTAGAATGAATCATCCCTGCTATCAAAGTGCTAGGGGCGTGTTTGGTTACTTGGAAGCCCCTCGACCTGGCTTCGCGAATACAAAAATGGGTTGTTTGCTTGCTTGGCCAGGTCCGCGTTGTTTGCCCGCACATAACTTAAAGCACGCCTTAATCAGGCCCGATAAAAACAACTGATTCGACCGTTTCCCCTCAGCCACCCTTTTCGCGTGCATTCTCGGGCAGTGGTGTGGAACACGGAGCAGAGATCGTGGGGGCATGGAGAGTGCGCGAGCTCGCACAAGTAGGCGAAAAATCGGCCGGAGATATTTCGTCACCGGCAACCATTTTCGCCCCTCTATTCACCCCCTCAGACTCTATCACCAAAACTCCCGTCACCATTTCCCCCCTTTCCAGCTCTTCACCATTTCCGCCACAATTAAGCACGTAAGCGGTGGCGCTCGCCCCGGATTCTTTCACATTCTTCGGAGGCTGGCAGTTGTAGTGCTGCAAAGCATAGCGTCACTCTCCGCTACCCCATTTTTGGACCTACTAGCAAACGCCTGAATGAAGAGCGGACACGACTCTTCTTTGTTTCAGCTGCTCCCACACATGAAGACCGAAAGGTCTCAGTTCTCTTGGACTGATAAGTACTCGTAGAGATGTATGAGGAACCTGCCGGAGAGGGAGTCGGTTTTCCATAAAAGTTTGTTTCATTCACATCCCCCTCTTGATGTGGATCCTGGTGTCAACGCCCTGCGCGTTGACCATGAGGTCAATTGGAGACAAGGAGGTGTCCTAGGGAAGGTGGAGGGCGATCTTGGAAAATAAGAAAGGGGATTCAGGTACCACAATAAAGGGGGTTGAGGAAGTGGCGAGATATGTTGGCATGCATTTTTTTTCGCTGGTGGATGCTGGCCCGAGGCAAAGCTAGAGCTCATCGACCAAGAGTTACTGATCTTTTGGGCCATAACCTGATGGAACCTGGCTTCTTGAGCAAGTTTTTTTTAAGTGCTTCTTGCGCAAGTAGGATCCGCTGCACGATATCCCTGATGTAGTTCGTCACAGATTTGGATCTCCGGACTGCACAGCCCAACTACGCTCTGGTTTAGGGTGTAATTACCCATCTAATTGACATTCATACAAATAACGCTGGACGCGAGTCAACTCGGTCAGCTCGGGCCAAGCCTGCAAAAAGATTGGGCCAGAGTTGCCGAGCCCGAGCTAGCTCGAGATTCCCGGAGAGCCCCGAAACAGAGTTCCACCAACTCGGTGCAGCTCGCGAGCCTGGTGATGGCAGGTCACGGACGGGTGTGGCAGTCTTTCCGGGCGTCAGCGGAGGCAACATCGGCGATGTGGGATGGCGAGGCAGAGCTTGCCGGACAGAAACCAGACGATGATGGGTTGTAGGTCGCGAGTTCTTGGGAGGCTAGGCGGCTACGGAACGCGTTGTGGGAGACCACTTACATATCATCGAACATGTTATGTGGACGGATTAGGAGTAGATCTTGACATTTCTAACTTGATAATTTGTTTCATATAACCCTTTAGGAGTAGATGTTAACATTTCTAACTTGATAATTTGTTGGAACATTTCTAACTTGATATAACCCTTTCACGTAGCATAGTATAGTTAGGAACGCTTTGTGGCGTAACACATTGCCACCTGGGCAGTGGGTTCTCGGTAACGCTCGTGGCATGGCGTTTTCCATGGTCACCGCGTTCCAGGGCCCAACGAACTGGTCGATCCTGGATCGTCCCGAGATCGCGGCGGTCCAATAAAACGTCCAGCGTTAAACAGGTGCTTATGCAGGCCGAGACTCGCCTAGCTCACACCAAACGTCCAGCGTTACATACGAAGTACTACTTTTAAATAACTAGCTTAATACTCGTGCGTTCCTACAAGTTACCACATATATACATAAATAGTTTAATACTCGTGCTAAGTGGATATGTGTAGAGTAATATGCTTGTGTGGCGTTTGACCACGTATAGCAAAAGCACCTGTTTAATTCTGTATTTCTCTAGATGGCAAGAAACGGGAACAAGATAAAATTGTGCAATTTTGGACATAAAAAGGTTCAAACTTGGGGAAATCGCTAGGAGAACAATCTCCCACCATTAATTTGTTTCGTTGTTTATAAAACATTTTTATTTTGCACCATTTATATAGTTTAAATTTTCCATCTATCGACTCAATTGACACTTGAGCAAGTTTTGAGGAAAAACCGACACACCATAATTGTTAGAGCCTACACGGTGATATGTAGAGTTCAAGCAAAAAAGAAGACAAAAATATAAACAAAAACATACATTAATTAGGATGAATGCATCTTTTCTTTTTTCTACGTGGAATAATATGAAACTAAAGTGACATTTATTAGCATTAGCGACTTTCTTTTGTATCCATGTGAGAATAAGAGGAAATTGAAAGTAACATTTCTTTGCGAATTAAATGGAAATTAAAAGTGACATTAATTAGCATGCCTGCAACTTTATTTGTAAACATGTGAGAGTAATAATAAAGTAGAACTGATACTCCCTCCATCCCAGAATGTAAATCGCTCTTAATTTTCGCTGTTCAACAACTTGCCATACATGAGAGCTATGGGGAAATACGTGTGACACCACCCCACTTACTAGTAACTCCCTTCTAAAATACGAGAGTTTGAAGGGGTGTGAGAAAACAAGTCTCATACGAAAATTAATCTCTTTTCCCAAAATCAATGTAGGAGATATTTTGGGAGATTAAGTCTAACGAGTCGAGCTCCTTTCATGAACTTTTCTATCTTCTTCAAGGGAAGTAAAAGCATGAAAAACTTTAAGCATGTTAAGAATCTAAATTGTGAGAGCTGACTAACTTGTATAGTGGGTTGTCTGGAGCCCAAGCCGCAGGTTGCAAGGGACTGCTTGTTGATGTTGCTTCAGGCGATGTTGCAGTGTTGATTTCTTCTTGTTTGGAGGTGACTAACTTGTCTGGAGAAGGTTCGATGTCCTCCGAGGTGATCGTCACTTGAACCGCCACACCAGGGCTTTCGATCTCCTTTGTAATCGTATGCTGCTGAAGGCAGGTAAATACGGTTCTACCTTCCAGGAAGATGATATTCTCATGGTCGGGAGGAAACCCCATATGCAGCTTGACATCTATCACGAGACATGCGTCGAGCGGTGCCGCAATGACAGACCTTGCCAGTGGAACTGGAATGATGAAGCCATCGGACGAGGGGAGCAACTCCACGAGTTGTTCCTCCTCCTTATTACGTCCGAACAGAAGTACGCTCTTGCCATCAAAGCGCTTGCTGTTCGCCAAAACTGTTATTTGACCATGCAAGCGGGCGCGCGGTGTTGGTCGATTGAACTTCAGGTGGACCTGCACAGTAGCCTCTACGGCGTTGCTCAGAACCGCATAGGTCACCTCTGCGTTCTGGCCGGTGCCTATGGTTATGCTCTGTGTTAAGACCTTGTCGTACACAGGGTCGTCGGCGTAGCCGTCGAATAGCTTGGCACGATACACATGGTCTGAGTCATCCGTGGAGGGGATGCCACTAAATTTAATGGCGACGCGCCCATCTGCTGAGATGGCTTTATATGGTCCAGTTAGTGCCAAATTACCCTCCTGCATGCATTTCCACGCGCGAACATAAAAAATTAGGTTGTTTCAGAAGTATATAGGAGTAAAAAAATTGTAATACTCCCTCCGTTCATTTTTATAAGGCACATTAGATATCCTTTCCATTTTGGCCACATACATACCAAAATGAGTGAATTTAGACTTATTTTGTACATAAATTCACTCATTTTAATATGTATGTGTGGTCAAAATAAAAAGTATAAATAGTGTGCCTCATAAAAGTGAACGGAGGGAGTAGCTAGGACGCGTGCAACACTTTCATCATACCTGAAACTGAGAGTGGAGGAGAGCATCTCCTTGTCCATCGTGGCTGTAGATGATCTGGCCGCGTTTCCCATCAAAGATGGAGATGGTGCCGACCACACCTGAGCTGGCACAGACGGAAAACACCTCCACCAGTAACCGACCAAGGTCTGCACCATCATCATCGTCATCATCATCGTCATAATAGTCCTCATCATTGTCATCCTCATCGTCATAATGGTCGTCATCATCGTATTCGTCCTCCTCCTGATCATCCTCCTCCAGCGGTTGTGCTGGAACGTCTTCAGTTGGGATGAGCAGCGGCTCCTCCTCGTCCTGGTGCCGAGTTGGGCCTTGTCCTTCAGGAGTCGGTTGTGACTCTTCCTCCTCCTGCTGCTTTGTTGCGCCTTGTTCTGCGGACATCAACGGCGGCTGCTCCTTGTCCTGGTGCCCCGGTGAGCCTTGTTTTGCAGGTGTCGCCAGTGGTTCCGTCTTGTCTTGTTGCTGCGACAAGCCACGCTTTGCCGACGTTGGGCCTTTGTCGGCCTTGGGCTCTTCCTGCTGCTGGTGGTGGTGCTGTGGTGGGCCTTGTCTTGCATACATCAACACCGTCTCCTCCTTGTACTGGTTCAGCGGTGAGCCTTGTTTTGCAGGCGTCGGCGGTGCTTCCTTCTTGTCCTGTTGCTGCGACAAGCCTCGCTTTGTCGGCGGCGTTGCCATTTTCTTCTTCGGACGGCCATCACCCCTCTGGCCACGGCCACGGCCAGCTTCACCTCCACCTCCACCTCCACCTCCACGGCCACCGCCACCGCCACCTCCACCTCCACCTTCACCTTCACCTTCACCTCCACCTCCACCTCCATCTCCACCTCGACGGCCAGGGCCACCTCCACGGCCACCTCCACCTCCACGGCCACCTTCACGGCCACGGCCACCTCCACCTCCGTGGCCACCTCCCCGGCCAGCTAACCGCCTCTTCGCTGGTGAGTTTTTCAGCAGACAGACTACACGTTGTGCGCTCCTCAGGTCCGTGATCCCCATACTTTGCACAGAGTTGCAGAACAGGATCTCCCGCCCTATCATCACTCTTGACATGTGCTCCCAGTTATGCAATAAGTCAGCCAGTTTATCGCCGAGTTGTGGTGATGGGTCTCTAAGCCAACCACCATTCACTTTGTAGTAGTGCGGAAACATTCTGGCAGACTCGCTGACCATAACAATCAGGCACGCCAAATGCCGTTTTGTTTCTGGGAGAGCTATGCCATTTTGATTGTAGGACGACAGATGAATCACGGCGTCTCTCAACCATCTCTTCCCCAGTTTCATATCCGTCAGGCTCGTGCCGCCAAGCATGGATGCATACCCGACGTCGCACCCTAAAAAGGTGGACGTATTTATGAAGGGAGAGTTTCTTCCTCTGGTGCCGAACTCGAACCACTTCCCGTCCTGGTTACTGAAACCCACGACGTACACGTCGTAATCCCGTATGGCCAGGGTTATCTTCCTTGTTTCCGCCAATATAGTAACGTACATCCACCTGTTCGGCTGGTCTGCTTGTTTCTCGGCGAGCAAAGGGTGGTTCCTGATCCACGGACCGTAATCCCTGACGTATTGTTCGTGTTGTGGGTGGTCGGCGAGCGCCCGACGAAGGTCGCCGATACATCTCTCGTAACCATCACGGTCCTCGAGTTTCCAATTCACTTCCACAATTGTAGGCTCTTGCTGATTCATCCCCTCCTCAACCTGCCATCATACAGCGCGTGTTCAGCTCGTCAATATTTTGCACGAATTCTCCCGCAAAAAAACATTTTACATGCAATAATATATTGTCTACACGAGAAGAACGAGGCGTTAGCTTTTTCAGGACTGAATAAGTCATAATATGTTTTTTTTTAAAGGAGGACGCGTATATATACGTTTCGTTGTGTCCGGATTTGTCTTTTTTGCACAGGTTGCAAAAAAACTTTTTTCTTCACGTAACTTTTTGTGTCATCATGAAATGTCATGAACTGTATGCAAAAAATTTATTTGGAATTTTTTGACATTTGAAAAAATGTTTTCTGGGTAGTGGGTGCATCTACACCCACTACCCGTTATGAATATCCGCTATCCATAGGAATACATTGTTAAGAAAAGATGCGATCACGCCAAGGACTCTTATTCTTGCACCAATAATTCAAGCCTATCGACAAAACAACGAAACTTGAGCTTTCAAATGTCACAAAGTCAATTTTATACACGATGCATGATTCGGGGCTGACACCGGCCATGTGCAACTTGGGTTCGCATCTTTTTTCCTAAATGGCATTTAAGCAAACTTTCAGCTACTAATGGCTCTCAAAAACATTTTCAGCCAGATCTGGCCTCTCTAAAAAAAACCATATTAAAAAGCGTTATGAAAATCTTAGACGTCCTTAAAATGACAGAAACATAATTTATTTTGGCTTGTCTGAGATTACAAAAAGGAAATATTTCTAAGTCATTTGATATGTCGTCTTTCAGTCTTAGAGAATACGAGAATCTCAGAGTATGCCATATCAGTTGACGGACTCTGAAATTTTCAGTATCTATCGGATTTAGAATTCTTTTGTTTGGCAGTCTTAGACAAACCAAAGTGAATGACGTTTTCTGAGATTTTTTAGAAAACGTCTTATTATGACGTATTTGGGGCAGGGTCGGATCTACTGAATTTTTTTGACGCGTAATTAGTAGATGAAAGTTGGTTTAAGGGCCATTTTGCGAAAAAGAACTATGGGCTACAGCTATTTAGCCCCAGTCCAAAGATTCCTCTAGAATACTTCCCAAAAAATTGCAAAGGTTACATCAACATATATAGCGGTTGGGTACTTCGGCTATGCTAGACCTGGTTTGGCCCAGCTTTGGCTTGGTCGCCGCCACGTGGAGATCGAGAAACCTAGCTGCCGGCACAACAATCAAGTCCTTCCTCTATTTCCGTATCAGCTCAGTTTTACGCGCTGTTGGTGAGTGGTGACAACGATGTGAAGGTGATGCCGGCGTCACCTGAAACATAACTTCCACGGCTCTATCCCCGAACTTGTGTGACCAAGATGCTTTCACACCGAAATATTTGTGGTTTATTGCCTATCACTTCGCGTTGTCCAAGCGGCGGTGGTGACGATGGTGTTGTCAAATTTGGTTAGCCCACTGTTTCTCATATATTATTCGGTTTTGAGCATCTCAACCAATTCATCAGCTTTGGGAGATGCTATCCCATGTCACTCTCACCCCTCCGACATCACCGATATCATCCGTTGGAAAGTTCACTAATAATGTATGAAAACTACTACTCCGCTTTCTCGGCCTACAAGATAAAATTTGAGAGATTAATTGCCACCAACATGCATCAAGTTGTATGAAAAACTTGGCCGCCTCCGAAGTACAAGATCTTTGCTTGGCTTGTTTTACAAGATAGGATTTGGATATCCGATATATTTACTAGAAGAGGGTGGACAAATTGTGCAAATTGCCCTCTCTGCAACCAGATAGATTTACTAGAAGAGGGTGCACAAATTGTGCAAATTGCCCTCTCTGCAACCAGATAGATTTACTAGAATAGGGTGGACAAATTGTGCAAATTGCCCTCTCTTGCAACCAGACCCAAGAATCGACGGCGCACCTGCTTTTCAAATGCCGCTTTGCCCAAATTATTTGGTCCTCCATTCTTAGTTGGTGCGTTTTATTGATATCACCCCTAACTCTTGGACTATATATGCAAACTTCAAGAATTGGTGGACTAACTTGGCATCCTACAAGGGGAATCCCAGCCGCTAACCATGCTTGTTTGCTAGGAGATTTGGAAGAAAAGAAACGCTAGAATTTTTCGTCATCATGCCTTCCCCACCTTTCTTGTTGTCACGAGAATAAAAGAGGGGGCAAACATGTGGGGAAGGGCCGAGGCGTCTTCTTTAAGCAATGTAATGTCGCGAGAGTGGGATTTTGTGCAAAGTCCTAGGGCGTGCGTCCTAGTCACCAAGACACTATAAACCCTTAAAACTTCTTCTCTATTAATGAAAATGACAAATAATTTGACTCGTTAAAAAAATTACGATTCTAAAGGACATCCATGACAATACGCAAGCCTATCAGGGATGCGAACTCGGCTTTGTTCTTGCCTGTTTGGTTGGACGGCTACTCAAGCGGCTCTTTGTAGTATTTGAGATTAATCTAGCGTGTGCAGTTGTAGAGCTTTTATCATTGTTCTGTAGGATCGTCAAGATGCAAGAGATAGCTAGAGCTAGAGATGGCAACTTTAGAAGTCTTTGATTTAAATTTAAATTTTATTGAGGAAGTTTATTGTTCCTAAAAAGAATGTTCAATCTTTTCTGTATTTCAATTTATTTGATATTATATACTAATAAAAGTCTGATCATTTTCAAAATAAATCATGACAATCGACTTCCCACTAAGAAAGTCTCCCTTTCTACTAGGTGTCAGAAAGTTTATGTGTGGCTGTTCCCTGGCTAAGTATGTGACATTGAAATACGGAGATCATCCATCGACAACTGTAGTACTAGGTGTCTGATGTATATTTTCAAGTCACATCTTGTCTTTATTTTAAAGTTATTACAACAAGTAATATCTGACAAGTGACAAAATGGTCGTGACTGGAACAGATAACCAACCCAAGACAAGGACTAGTGTAAGTAGCATGCAGCTAAGAGGGTTCAGTTCTCTGTCATGGCTGACAATGATTTGTTACTTGGGAGATGCAGAAAGAAACTAACTGCATAAAGTCATTGCAAGTTTCAGGGCAACAGTATTAGTGTCGTGTGCTCATGTTTTTCTTTTTCTTTCTGTGTTCACAATGCTGAAGAAATTAGCAAAATGCAAGCTCGTTGTTTCTGTTGTTTCTGCGAGCTTAGGTTAAATTTTGAGTTCTTCCCGGTTAATTTTGCTCAGCGCCCGGCCAATAAAGCGCCACACACCTGCAGACGTCATGCTTGTCGCCCGGGTGTCTCACAGGTTAAGGTCGCTGGTGCTCCTTTGATTTCTTAAAGAAGAATCTTAGAAATGATGCTTGTAACCATGATGATACATTGTTAATAAAGCTCGTAAATTCTCCTAAAAAGGGCTCCACTGTTTCTTGATCACCATCTCCATATATTTTGATCTTGTTGGAGCTTTTTATCCGACCACTTTGTGGATTTGTATTGCACTGTTCATCTGATGAACATACTCCATAGCGTATGACGAGCTGAAGCAGAGTGTAGGCCCAGTGAGATGTAGGCATGAGTGCTGGAACTTTTTTTATTTGGCTGACCATGTTTGTATACGCATGGCGTAACATGATGGAGTGTATATACAAAAAAGTAATAAAGATTTGTTTGGGAATATATGGTTTATGGAATGGAAAACCCGAACTAGGTGTGGCCCTTAATTATGCATGCAAATGAAATGAGCATGTAAATTGCATTTTTAGTTTCAGTTTGCAAAATTTGGACTAGTGTAGTAAAAGTTATGCATTTTACAAATTTACATAATTATTAAAGTATTTAAAAGTTTGTCACATTTTTTTAAAATATTTCCAACACCAGAAACAAAGTCTAAATTTAGATGGGTGACATTTTTCTGATAGGAAAACATATTTAAATTATTTGAATTTGAATTACCGTTTAAAAGTTATGGAGGTTTGAAAGCTTAGGGGTGTTTCTGAAAATTCCAAGGACCTGTATGTGATGGTCCGAAAGTTTTGAGGGATCTTGATGCAAAAAGAGAAAAGACCAGGGGCTTGGGTGCAAAGATCCAGATCTGGATCTGGATCTGGGAAATTTTCACCAGGGCAGAAGCTAGCCTGAGTCACTGCCGCGCGGGCCCGAGGCCACGCTGGCGCTGACGCGGCGGATGGAAGGTGAGGTGGCCGCCAGGGTCACCGACCCGTGGGACCCGGCTGTCGGTTAGGAATAAAAAGGGCAGATCTGGATCTGGGGAATTTTCACCAGGGCAGAAGCTAGCCTGAGTCACTGCCGCGCGGGCCCGAGGCCGCGCTGGCGCTGACGCGGCGGATGGAAGGTGAGGTGGCCGCCAGGGTCACCGACCCGTGGGACCCGGCTGTCGGTTAGGAATAAAAAGGGAAAAAGGCTTTGCCTCCTAGGATTCGAACTCGGGTCTCCCAGAGCGCAGATCAGGGCGCAGACCACTGGGATGAATCGGTGCTAGTGATTTTGTACAGGCACAAAGTTTGAAGAAGTAAGGGAGCGCTGTTAACTGAACTTGACACCAAAATTCAGACTTCAGACACAGAGGGCGACGACGACGAACGGCAGCGGCGCTGCTGGTTCCTGGCGTGTGTGCGCGAGCTCAAGGATGGACGGGGGAGCTGGAGGGGCGGATGCGGTGCTCACCTAGGACACCCGTGTGTGCCTGGAGTCAAGTCGAAGGAGAGGTGCGGGGCGAAGCCATGTCCGTAGGGGAGGAAGGCGTGAGCAGCAACTCCGGCGTGGAGGACGGCGACCTTGTCGACGCAACGGGACGGCTCCGGCTCCAGTTCTTCAGCGCGGACGACCAGGGCGGGGCGGCGTTCCCATTCCCGGACTCGGACGCTATTCTTGGTGACCACGGCGTCGGCTTGGCGAGCTTCAAGCTCTGTTCATGGAGGCTCGGGTGGAGGTGGAGAAACAGGAAGGGGAGGAAACGAAACCTACCCGGCGGCGGCGGAAGAGGGAGAGAAGGGTTGGGGTTTGAGGAGGGCGCAGCCGCGCTGGCTTTAAAGAGGGGGAAAAGCGAGAGGAGCAGTGGCTGCGAGGTGGGCGTCATCACCGTGGCCATGTGCGTTCGCTCGTCTCCGTACAGGGAAGGGAAGAAGATAACCAGGTAAGGGAGTTGGGCTGGGCCGTAAGTGGGCTGGGCCACTACGGCCAGTCTGACTTTTATTTTTTCTTTTCCTTTTGTTTTTTCTGTTTTGTTTGTAAAAACTAAAAGAGAAAGAAATTTAGGTATTATTTTCACATGTTTACGTTTTTTACCTTGGATATTGTTGACGTGGAAAACAACTACGCGGAAACTTGTAGTTGTGGCTGTTTTCTAGCAAAGATTTATAATTTTGGCTTAAAATAAAGTGCAGTACGATCTTATTGAGCAAATTGACACAGAAAAGACAAAGATAAATGACAAAACGAAAATGATGTCGAGATTCTTTGAAGTTATTTTGCGTCTCGATGTTTTGCCACAATTCAGGCCAGCTCATAACAGTAAACATGCACGAGTTAAACTAAACTCAGATGTTTTGGTAAATCGCAAGGACACACAATAGACAAAGAACACTCCTTGGAACAGGCTTACAGGCAAGTTGCCAAACCGCTCCTATGAGGAAGATCGGAGAAACAACGATCGCCAGCTCGTCCCCTTCCTAGCTCGCCGCCGACCATTCCCGGCGGCCGCCCCCGGACGGCCGGCTCTCCTCGTCCCGGCTGTCCACCACTTCCTCTCCTCCCCTCCAATGGCAACCACCAAAAAGATCGCGTCGCATCTGACGGAGATCCCCGACCACCTCCTGGCGGAGATCTTCCTCCGCCTGCCCGCCGCCGACGACCTCGCCCGCACCTCCGCCGCCTGCGTCTCCTTCCGCCGACTCGTCACGGACCGCTCCTTCCTCCGCCGATTCCGCCGCCTCCACGTCCCGCCCTTCCTCGGCTTCCTCGACCGCGACGGGTTCCACCCAGCCCAACCGCCGCACCCCTCCGCACCCGCCGCCCGCGCGCTCGCCCTCGCCGCCGAATTCTCCTTCTCCTTCCTCCCCTCCCACTGCCGATGGCGCTTCGAGGATATCCGTGACGGACGTGTCCTCCTCCATCGTCGACCGGATGCTCCTGGTCTCCTGGGCTCCACAGAGCTCGTGGTGTGCGACCCCTTGCACCGCCTGTACGTCCTGCTTCCCCCACTACCTCACGACCTAGCCGCTTCAGTGGAGCAGCAAGGCCCGCGGCGAGGAGGAGGCAGCGGCGGAAGAAACAACATTCAGAGTGATATGTATTGTGCATTGCCAGATTAACCTGCCTGCCTTCGTCTTCTCTTCGAGCACGGGACAATGGCGAGTCGCTGCATCCAAGGCATCGAGTGATTTGTTCCTCAGCAGTGGTGAGTTCGACTTGATGTCACGGGTGTACTGGTACGCCAAGCGCCACTATGCTTATGGCTGCTTCTACTGGGACTGGTTGATTTTCAATGGAAAAAAGTTGCTCGTGCTTGACACTAGGAGGCTAGAGTTCTCCCTGGCTGACCTCCCACCCGGAGAATGGAGTAGGCAAGGTTTAGCCATTGTTGAGGCTGGGGAGGGAAGGCTTGGGATGTTTTGTTTCCGTGGTGGAACTGCTGCTGGTCTGAGATATATCATTGCGCGAAACAAAGGAGAGAGTCCCAGCCAGTGGCAGATGGAGAAGAGAATCTCACTAGATCCTGGGTACAGATATGATATCAAAGATGCAACGAAGAGGTACTTGCTCTTGAGGACACAAACCTCATCTCTAGAGAACCCACTCATTGAATATTTGTCAATGGACATTAAGACGTTGCAGCTTCAAAGGGTTTGTTCGAAAGAACGCAGGCCTATGCTGCCCGGGATTGGGACACTCATATATACCAACTTCCCACCATCGTTGTTGTCTTCAAGGGCAATATGAAGTGGTAAACTTTCTATCACATTCAGTTATCTCCTTCCCTCCATAATTATCACTTGACTTGTCTAATGCTTGGTTGCTAAGTAAGCTTGGAACACAATTGTGTTCAATTGTCTTGTTTCTTCCATTTGCTTTCAAGAGAATGAGGTCAGTAGGAAAAAATATCTTACACACAACTAGCTTATGCATGCGTGCTGATGGAATAACTAAACACCCTAGATCACATCAATTATTTTCGAGTAGTTTTGATTGTCAAGGTAACGTAGAAGGATGACAAGTGTTGATCCAGTTTACCTGGAGGAAATTTATTCAAGTTAAGGACAACTCATTTTGTGCGCTTCTCTTTTGATTGATATGTAGGCAAAAAAAATCTTTTAGCCATCTTCACATGTATAATTTATCTTGTGATGTAGTCTTGAAATCAATCTGCATAACTAGTATGGTTACTGTCAATAAAACTGAGAATGTCAAATCAATCTCTCTATTGCAACGATGGGGGAGATATACTCCAGATTACATGGGCCACATGGGCTTACTCTACTATGGGCCTAACTATACACATACAAGATATCTATATATTCTAACACCCCCCTTCAAACTCAAGGTGGATCAGACACATTGAGTTTGAGAATATGAAGATTATGTTGTTCTCTGGACTGAGCTTTTGTGAAGAAATCAGCGAGTTGAAGCTCTGAAGGAACATATTTGAGCTGAATAGTTGACTGTTGGCAGTGAGAGCGGGTGAAGAATGCATCCACTCCAATATGCTTCGTCAGTTCATGCTTGACTGGATCATTTGCAATTTGAATAGCGGCTGTGCTGTCACAGAGAATGGATGTGGGTGCATCACATGAGACACCAAGATCAGCCAATAACCAACGCAGCCAAACAATTTCTGATGTAGTAGTAGCAGTGCTCGAAGCTCAGCCTCAGCACTAGAACGAGACACGGCTGTTTGTTTCTTGGACTTCCATGCAATGAGAGAGCTGCCAAGAAAGAGGCAGTAGCCCGTGACGGAGCGACGGTCAAGAGGATCACTCGCCCAAGTAGAGTCAGAGTAAGCATGAAGCTGAAGCTGATTATTGCGAGCATAGAATAGACGTCGACAGTTGTCCCTCTCAAGTACCGAAGCACACGAAGCAAGTGACTATAATGGACTGAGGTAGGAGCACTAACAAACTGACTGAGGATGTGCACAGCATGAGCAATGTCAGGTCTTGTCACAGTAAGGTATACAAGGCTGCCTACAAGATGACGATAGCGAGAGGGTCCTCAAGGGGATACCATCAGTGGGGCGCAATTGCAGCTGCACCTCCATGGGTGTAGCAGCAGTACGTGTGTCAGTAAGACCCGAGCGCAAGATCAAATCCTGAGTATAGCGCTGTTGAGAGAGATAGTAACCATCATCAGTGATCAACCTCAATTCCTAGAAAGTAACTGAGAGACCCCAAATCTGACATCTTGAATTGCTCACTCAGCTTTTTCTTAACAAAGGCAATGTACTTTTGATCATCCCCGGTAATCAACATATCATCCACATAGAGCAAAAGCAAGGTGCGGCCACGATCAGATGTGTGAGTGAAAAGAGCAGGGTCATGTTCACTAGAAGAAAACCAGCAGCTTGAACCACAGAACGAAATCGCTCAAACCAAGCACGAGGGGCTTGTTTGAGTCCATAGAGAGCCTTTCGAAGACGACAAACATAGCCAGATGGGCCTCAACACCAAGGGTGGTTCCATATAGACTTCTCATGTAGATCACCATGAAGGAAAGCATTTTTCACATCCATTTGAGATATGTTCCATGATCGAGCTGCAGCACAGCAATCAGAGTGCGAACAGAGGTCATATGAGCAACAGGGGCAAAAGTCTCATCATAGTCTCTGCCATGAGCTTGCTGAAAACCTCGAGCAACAAGTCTAGCCTTATAGCGTTCCACAGAACCATCTGATTTGGATTTGACCTTGTATACCCATTTGCAGGTGATAGGGACTGTCGAGGAGGTAACGGTACAAGATCCCATGTACCAGTACCTTCTAGGGCTGCAAGCTCCTCAGACATGGCCAGCTGCCACTCAGGTAACACGACTGCCTCCTGATAATTAGTAGGCTCACTTACTGCTCCAACACAAAAATCATTTTTATATTTATTGGGATCTCAAGTTTGGAGCGATCACGGAGACCATACCTGCTTGTTTGAGAGGATTCTTCAGTGCAAGGATCAGTAGTACTGGCCGGAGGAGTAGAAGACAGAGGAATGGATGACTGAACATCAGATGATATTTTAGGACGACGACTGTATACAAAAGGGAACGAATCTAAACATGGAGGAGCTGATGGAGCGGTGAGGGAGGAGAGTGCAAAGGTGGGTCTCGTGGTGAAGGTGGGTCTGATTGATCCGACTCGTCTGAAGAAAAGATAGGTGGAAGAGAAAGAAAAGAGGTGGACTCTAAGGAAGTGGAGGATGATGATGTAGTGGAAGGCGAATAGAAAATGGTTGATCCTCAATAAAACTGACATCACGAGAAAAACGAATACGACGAGCTGAAGGATCATAACAACGATAACCCTTATGCTCAAGACTATATCCAAGAAAAACACATTGAACAGACTGCGCAGTTAACTTAGTACGCTCACGAGGGGCTAACAAACATAGCATGTGCAGCCAAAAACACGAAGATGGTCATATGTGGGAGGAGAACCAAACAAGACCTCACCAGGACATTTTCCCTGAAGACGAGATGAGGGCTGGATGTTTATGAGATACACAGCAGTAGAAATGGCTTCACCCCAAAAATGGGTAGGGACAAAAGAAGAAATCATAAGAGTACGAGCAGTCTCGATTATATGGCGATGTTTGCGCTCAGCAACACCATTTTGAGCATGAGCACCAGGACACGAGAGTTGAGGAAGGGTACCCTCAGAAGAAAGAAACTCACGAAAAGCTGTAGATAGATACTCCCCCCTGAATCAGAGCGAAAAACACGAATAGCACTGGAAAACTGAGTATGAACCATGCGCACAAAAGACTGATATATAGAAATCAACTGGGAACGATGTTTCATAAAATAAACCCAAGTATATCGAGAGTGATCATCAACAAAGATAACATAATGTTTGTGACCACCCTTTGAGGCAAAAGGGGAGGGACCCCATACATCAGAGTGCACTAAATCGAAAAGGCGACTAGAATAAGTAGTGCTGGAAGGATATGGAAGTTGTATCTGTTTCCCTAGCTTACAACCCTTACAATGAAATCCAGCATCGACAGAAACACGACCCAAAACACCCTGCTGGACAAGACTAGATAAACGAGAACCACATAGATGGCCTAAACGATGATGCCACTGGGCAAAGGAAAGCGACGAAGTTGATCTCGAGGTGAGCAGAAGAAAACGACGCGGAAGCTGAAGGAAGATGTAGGGTGTCAAGTTCGTAGAGAGACGTGGATCCTCTACGGCGACGGCCAGTTCCAATGATCCTCTTGCTCTGAAGATCCTGCACATAACAAGAGGTTTTGTCAAAACCGACAAAATAGTCCATATCAGCTATTTGACCAACAGACATGAGATTCATGGACAATTTTGGGGCAAAAGAAATGTCAGGAACTGAAAATTCAGATGTGACTAGAGCACCCTTATGAGTAACAGAACAAGGTGTACCATCAGCGGTATGAACAGAGGCACCATCCTTCACGGCTGGCATGACACAAGCTGCGAGCGATCAGAGGTCACGTGAAAGGAGGCTCCAGAATCAAGCACCCATGGCTGAGTTACACGGAATTAGACTGAGAGGCGGCAGAAACGGATGCACTCATAGCTGGATGTTGTGGTTCACTAATCATTCCAGCAGAGAATCCCTTAACAGGTGGACGGCGCTGCTGCTGCTGGACAGGATATTTTCTACGATATTCAGACAGCAATTCTGGATGAAGAGCAAAACAGCCATCAGCTGTATGTCCAGACTTCTTGCAGTGGGAACAAACCTTCAGAGAAAAACAGTTCTCAGCTCTATGTCCAGTCTTCTTGCAAATAGGACAAAATTCCCTGAAGAAGAAACTCGAGGTGCTGCAAGAACACTGGTGTGTGGAGTGGATGATGAGCCAAGGGAGCGAAGACGAGTCTCTTCCGCAATCAAGCTAGCAAGTGCCTCATCCATAGTAGGAGGCGAGATGCGACCAAGCAGTTGTGTGCGATTGTTTTCAAAATCCTGCCTCAGCCTCATCACAAACTGAAACATGAAGGACTGAGCTTCATAATTCTCCTTGGCCACACAACATTCACATCCAGAGCGACTCTTTGGAGTCATTGAGAGAAGTTGGCTAGAGATTCGAGTAAAGCTGCATAATAGTCCTCTATGGACATGTCCTGTTGTTGAAGGTTCTGAAGATTTTGCAACAAGGAATACTGAAGTGCACCACTGGGCTGAAGGTACCGTTGCTCCAAATACTTCCATATTTCTTTTGCAGTAGAGTGATGCTCAAGACTCATCCGTAGTGAGGGAGCAACATTGAGGATTAAAGCACCCATAACTTTTGGATCTGCCTTTTTCCAAGCTTTCTTGGTGGCTTCATCCTCCTTTTCACCAGGAGGATCATCAGTCAAATGCTCATAAAAACCAGCAGCCCTCACAGCTGTTCTAACTGAGAATGCCCATTCTCTGTAATTCGGACCATCCAACTTAATATCAATTGAGAAGATGGAATTGTCCTTAGCCATGACCAATATTTCCACAGCTAGCACTAGTTCAGAGCAGCCACGAACAGCAACACAAATCCAAATCAGAGGCAAGAACTAGTACCTGGTAGTCAAACAAACAGCAGCAGCTACAAGCAGGAGAAAGCAGCCACGACAGCAACCAACAGAGCAGCAGCTCAGCAACCAACAGACCTGCAGCTCATGAACAAGCTGAGAAGACAGGGCCTGCGCATCCGGCCGGACGACAGCTACCAGCAGGAAAGGGATGAGGAGAAATACAGGCACACGTGCGCTGGAAGGATGGCCGCCGGCAGCTCGCCGGCGGTGAGGTAGGTGGCGGCTAGGGTTAGGGATTTGGCAACCCTAGCTCTGATACCATGTCAATAAAACTGAGAAGGCCAAATCAATCTCTCTATTGCAACGATGGGGGAGATATACTCCAGATTACATGGGCCACATGGGCTTACTCTACTATGGGCCTAACTATACACATACAAGATATCTATATATTCTAACAGTTACAAACACGATTATGGTGACTGCTCTAAATCATAACAATATCTTGTGCTCACAAGCTGTTTTATCTGAAGTAAATTTCATAAGAATCAAGGAGTGCTTACCATTGCACAGGCTACTGAATTTTTTCTTTATTTCAAGTCACAACCTCCACCATTCTTAGATCCTCATATCATGGTTGTTCTCCTAATCTTAAAGCAAATCATAGACATGAGTAAATGAAAAATAAATAGTTTTCAGGTGGTTGTGTATTACCAGTTCTATAAGATGAATTAGACGGGGACACTCAGTTTTTGTATGTCTTTCCTTTTTGTGACTCATTTTTTGTACTGGGATTGCAGATGGCATCTAGTGTGTTGGTTCTCCTACCAATACCCCCAGTCTCTTACATATTAGTTAGAAGTTTGTTGTACTGCTAGGTGCCTAGGAAGTATATGAACTCCTGCAACACAAAGGTACCAGTTATGTATGATTTAAGTTTGTCACAACCCATTTCTTTGTGTTGACGTGTCTCTGTCCCGCTATCTACTCCAACTTGTATTGCAAATTCCAATGCTGCACCAAAACTAGTATTCCAGTCACATGTTTCAATTTCAGTTGCGATCAGTAAACTACCTAGGTACCTACAATTTGTTTCTTTTAGCTCGTAAACTCTTGAATATGCAGAAATTGGGCCCTGAAAAGGGCTCATTGTTTCTGGAGGACAATCTCTATATCTTTTCTTATTGAGCTTTTAACCAGACCACTTTGCAGGGTGGGTGGAGATTTGTAGTGCCCTGGTAATCTGATGAATATCAGTAGCATAGGAGGAGCTGAAGTAGAGTGCAGGCCTGCTGGGGAATGGTACGGGTGAGTGTTGAATCTGACTCCAGAACTTGGTAAAAGCAGCAGACAGCACGGAGCTGGAGTGCTGGACTTGGCGCCAGCCCAACGAGATGTAGGAGCGAGTGGTGGAACTTATTTTTATTTGTCTGACGGTGTTTTTATTTTGCAATTTTTTTAGAGTAACAAGATGCAGTGCGCGGAGACAAGAAATGAATAAAGTTTTTTTTTGGATATAAGGTTTATTTAGGTATTGTTTTCACCTTTTTACGTTTTTTACTTTGGATACTGACGTGGAAGACAACGATGTGAAAACTTGTAATTATACCCCCTTTTCAACAAAGTTAAGTAGAAATTTTGCTTAAAATAAAGTACATTTGATTGAGCATGCTGACACACACGACAAAGATAAATAACAAAACTTCATCGGAATTCTTTGAAGTTTATTTTGCGTCTTAACGTTTCGCCATAATTCAGGCGAGCTGTAGAACATCAAACCTGGCAACGGTTGAACTAACCTTGGAGGTTGTGGAACATCGCATGTCCCGCACACCCTATTATCCATGGGACACACAATGAATAGAGACACACTCCTTCAAAGGCAAGTTGTGCAACCGCTGCTTTAAGCAAGACCGAAGAAACAAAAACCGAAACTGAAGAACATCAGATCAAACACCATCGTCATGACCAACACTCAAAACCGCATGACGAGGATCCATTAATCCGCTGGATTGGACCACAAGCACATAGGCCACAACAGGACGGGAATAGAACCGTGGAAATTTTGTTCCATGGAATCCATCTTCACTTCTTCACCACGAGACATCATCGCCATGGACACATAAACTTGTCATGGTAAAGAAAAATGCGCTTCAATGTTAATACTACGTGGTTTCTCCTGTGTTTTGGTGCCAACAAGACAAACAAAGGCGAGAGGAAGTAGCGGAAATACGGAAATTGGAACTCCTCTCCTTTCCTAAGTTACCTTATGATGGAAAAACTCACGTCACATGGATTTTAAGCCCATTGTATATATCATTGTAGAGTTTAATGTTAGAGTCTCGAAAAAATATTGGTAAAAATCAAGTTTGTTTATTGGAATTTAAAAAAAAAATCAACATCCACATGCCTGCAAGTTTTTGCGGGGAATTTTTAAGGAGGACGAGGTTTTTCTTGTTGGTAGGCTGAACGCCTGAACCGGGCCTGAAATCTGGGCACGTTCTTACCAGCAAAGGCCACCAGCACCCTCACACAGCCGCCGGCTCCTCTTCTCCCATCCCTATCTCGTCGACGGTTCCGGCGGCCGGCTCTCCTGCCCCGACTGGCCTCCACTTTCTCTCCTCCCGCCAATGGCGACTAGCAAGAAAGTGGCGTCGCATCTGACGGACATCCCCGACCACCTCCTAGCGGAGATCTTCCTCCGGCTGCCCGCCGCCGACGACCTCGCCCGCACCTCCGCCACCTGCGTCTCCTTTCGCCGACTCGTCACCGACCGGTCCTTCCTCCGCTGCTTCCGCTGCCTCCACGCCCCGCCCTTCCTCGGATTCCTCGACCGCGACGGGTTCCACCCAGCCTAACCGACGCACCCCTCCGCGCCGGGCGCCCGCGCGGTCGCCCTCGCCGCCGACTTCTCCTTCTCCTTCCTCCCCTCCGACCGCCGATGGACCGTCCAGGACACCCGCGACGGCCGCGTCCTCCTCGTCGTCCGCGGCACCAGAGAGGCTAAGCGGACCCCGGTTTTCAGGGAGCTTGTGGTGTGCGACCCCTTGCACCAGCGGTACACCCTGCTTCCCTCGGTTCCCGACGCCCTAGCCGCTTCGGTGGAGATCCCGGCCACAGGGGTAGGAGTCAGAGGAGGCATTCAGAGTGATTTGTGTGGCACATTGCGAAACTAGGCTGGCAGCGTTTGTCTTTTCGTCGAACACTCGACAGTGGCAAGCCACTGCATCCAAGAGTTGGAGTGATTTGCTCCTTGGCAGGGGCGAGCCGACCAGGATGTCACATATGGACCCTATGTTTCTCAAGCGCCATTACGCTTATGGCTGTTTCTATTGGGACTCCTCCATGATTGACAGGAAAGAGCTGCTCGTGCTTGACACCCAGATGATGGAGTTCTCCATTACTGATCTTCCACCCGGAGAATGGAGAAGGCTAGGTCTAGCAATTGTGGGGGCAGGGGAAGGTAGGATTGGGATGTTTGGTTTCCATACTGATCATGCATGTGATCTCAGATATACCATTATGCGAAACAAAGGTGAGAATCCGAGGCAGTGGCAGATGGAAAAAACAATCTCACTAGATTCAGGGTACCTGTATTCTATCAGAGATGCAACAGACAGGCACTTGCTCTTGATAAGGGTGAATTCATCATCTCTAGAGAAGCCACTCTTTGAATATTTCTCAATGGACATCAAGACGTTGCAGATGTCCGGGATTGGGACACTCATATATACCAACTTCCCACCGTCGTTGTTGTCTTCATGGGAAATATGATCTGGTAAACTTTTTATCACATAGTAGTTATCTCCTTCTCTCCATAATTATCGCTCGACTTGACTCATGCTTGATTATTCAATGCTGCATTTTGTAATTCTTGTTTACTTGATTTAGTATATTTATTTTCTTGTGCTCGTGGGAAAGCTAAGTAAACTCGGGAACAAAATTTTGTTCAGTTGTCTTGTTTCTTCCAATTGACATGTTAAGAGAATGAGGTTAGTAAGAAAAAGATCTTGCACACACCTAGCTTATGCAAGGTAACCTAGAAGAAATAAAGTGTAGATCCAGTTTACGTTGGGTTGTCACCTTAGGAAATTCGTTCAAGTTGAGGACAACTCATTTTGTACACTTCTCTTTAGATAGATAAGGAGGCACAAAAGTTCTTTCAGGTTTCAGCCATCTTCACACGTATAATTCATCTTGTGATGTTGTGTTTATATAAATCTGCATAACTAGTACGGTTACGAAAAATATCCTGGTCACTGCTCTAAATAATAAGAACATCTTGTGCTCACAAGCTGTTTTATCTGAAATAAACTTCATAAGATCAATGGAATGCTTATCCTATTTTGGTGTAAGGGAGTGCTTACCATTGCAGAGGGTACTGAATTTTTTCTTTATTTCAGTCAATCTCCACATTCTTAGATCATCATATGATGGTTGTTCTCCTAATCTTAAAACTAGTATAGATGATTTGACTGAAATTAAGTTATCTGGTGATTGTTTATTACCAGTTCTATAAGAATTAGCAGGGGGGCAGTTTTGTATGTCTTTCCTTTTTGTTATTCATTTTTTTACTGGCATCGCAGCCAGCACCATCTGTTTTCTTTTGATAGACAAGGAGGCAGAACAGTTCTTCTAGCCATCTTCACATGTAATTTATCTCGTGATGTTGCGTTCAAATAAATCTGCTTAACTAGTATGATTACACACAAGATCCTAGTCCCTGCTTTAAATAATAAGAATATCTTTTACTCACAAGCTGTTTTATCTGAAATAAACCTCGTAAAATGTATGAAAAGCTTACCCTTTTTTGGTATAAGGGAGTGCTTACCGTTGCACAGGGTACTGATTTTTTTCTTTTTTCAGTCAATCTCCATATCCTTAGATCCTCATATGATTGTTGTTCTCCTAATCTTAAAGCTGGCTGAGATGATTTGTCTGAAATTAAGGAGTTCTCGGGTAATTGTGTGTTACCAGTTCTATAAGATGAATTAGCGGGGGCACCAGTTTTGTAGGTCTATTCTTTGAGCCAATGGCTTTTATACCATTGACGAGCGCTGCAATGGCTCATTTGCCATCAAACAAATCTGCAATGCTCATGTACCAAACACAAACAAGTTTTACTGCTTATATACCACCTGTCGTTAGTCTAGTGTTACCTCAGTGTGGTAAGAGACCAAAATGTCTGCTTTGCCCTCAATGGAAAATGAGCAACAATTGCAACACATGAGTAGAATAAAAAGATGGCAGCACGTTGCTTCTATTTTCAGATTTTGAGCAAATCAGAAACGTATGGGCTAGCGAACTTTAATATGTTTAATGCACACGGAAGTTTTTAAGCATAAGAAACATATGAAAAACTTAGAGGCTGATATTTTTTAGCAAGTAATATTAAACACATAACAACTTTCCATTTGGTTAGCTATAGGAAAAAGAGTAAAACTACCTGGTTCAATTTGAGAGTGGTGTTCTAGAGCCCGATCTACACATAGCTCGTTTTTAAAACAATTAAATTTGCATTTTCAAGCTTCAAAATATTCGGAAAAAATCCCAGATGTAGATTGTGATATGATACACAGGTGTGTAAATTTCCAATTCGAAATTCGTCTGCAAACAACAGTAGCGGTAGATTAATTACAGCAACGAAGAATCTTTTGAAGCTAAACCCTAAACCATGATGTCTCACAGGTTTGGGTGGCCGATGCTCCTTTGTTTTCTTAAAGAAGAATCTTAGAAATGATGCTTGTAACGATGATGATAGTTTTTAATAAAGCTCGTAAATTCCCCTAAAAAAGGCTCACTGTTTCTTGCGGACAATCTCCATATATTTTGGTCTTACCGTCTTACCGATTGCACTGGTCATCTGATGAATATCAATAGCGTAGGACGAGCTGAAGCAGAGTGTAGGCCTCCTCGGGGATGGTACGCCCAACAAGATGTAGGCGTGAGTGCTGGAACTTTTTTTTACTTGGCTGACCATGTATGTATTTTTTGCATTTTTTGTATTTTGAAGTGTATAGACAAGAAATTAATAAATATTTTGTTTGGGAATATATGGTTTATTTAGGTATTGTTCTCACATGCTTACGGTTTTTTTTACGTTGGATACTGTTGACGCGGAAGACAACCATGCGAAAACTTGTAAGTGTGGCTGTTCTCTACCAAAGATTAATATATTTTTTGCTCGAATAAAGTACGTCGTATTGAGCAAAGTGACACACAAGACAAAGATAAATGACAAAACTAAAATTCTGCCCGAGATTCTTCGAAGTCATTACATTATTGGGTTAATTAATTATATGCCACTCCAATTTATGCGAAATTGAAAAATTCCACTCCAGTTTATATTTTTTCAAAAATGTCACTCCAATTCTCTCATGCTTCTACAGATGGCACTATACTCATTTCTGCTCCATTTTGATAGAAAACTAGATATGTATTTTGTCTCGGACGATTTTGCCTCTGAAACAAACGACTAAAAATCAAGATCAGCATCTCAGCTCACCCTCGTCACCTCACTTCTCTTCTGCTCTCCCTGCACGAACCCTAGCAGGCCGCCGCTCTTCCTCGCCGGTGCGCAACCGCAGCCCCCAGCCGCCGCCCCTCCTCTCCCCTGCTCTGCACCAGGCCTTTTGTAAGCTGGTAGGCTGAACTGAGATACCGGGTTTGAAACCTTGCTCACACAACCGCCGGTTCCTCTCCCACCATCTCGTCGATGGTTCCCGGCGGCCGACCTCTGATGGCCGGCTCTCCCGTCCCGGCTGGCCTCCACTTTCTCTCCTAGTCTCGTCCCCTCCAATGGCGTCCAGCAAGAAAGTGGCATCGCATCTGACGGACATTCCCGACCACCTCCTGGCGGAGATCTTCCTCCGGCTGCCCGCCACCGACGACCTCGCCCGCGCCTCCGCGCCTGCGTCTCCTTCCGCCGGCTTGTCACCGACGCCTCCTTCCTTAGCACTCACTAATCAAAAACAAATTTTAAATGTTAAAAATTTCAAAATATAAATTTCGGATATACTTCCATACATTTTATGTTAGCAAAAAACTTTCGCGAATAAAAGACATTTTTGTGACCTGTGCAAAAAAAGACAAATCCGGACGCTCCAAAATGACTTTGTACGAGACATTTTTTTTGTCTTTTTGCACAGGTCACAAAAATGTCTTTTCCGCGAAACTTTTAGTGATAACACCAAATGTCCTGATGTATATCCGAATTTGTTTTTGAATTTTTTTGACATTTTGAAAAGTTTTTAAAAATGTTTTACACAAGGGGTGCATCTGCACCCGTGACCCGAAACACCGTGTCCGTTTATTTAGGCATGTTTACGTAACCTTGGATATTGTTGACGTGGAAAACAACATGCCGAATCTTGTAATTGTGCTTGTTTTCTAGCAAAGATTAATAATTTTGGCTTAAAATAAAATGCAGTACGTCTTATTGAGCAAACTGACACAGAAGAAAAAGATAAATGACAAAGAGAAAATGATGTCGAGATTCTTTGAAGTCACTTCACTATTTTGCGTCTCGACGTTTCGCCACAATTCAGGCCACCTGCAGAAATTAAACATGCAGAGGTTAAACTAAACTCGGAGGTTTTGGTAAATCGCATAGACAAAGAAACACCTTGGAACAGGCAAGTTGCCAAACCTTAGCCATGAGGAAGATCAGAGAAACAAAAATCGAAACCGGAGAACATCTGATCAAACCACAGTCGGCACCGTCGTCGCCACCAACACAGCCAAACCATGTTCACCACACGAGTTTTTTTTTGTAAGCTGGTAGTTTGAACTCTGAAGTGGAGTGATACCGGGCCTGAAACCTAATACCACACTAGTCGAGCAGCACCCACACACAGCCGCCAGCTTATTCCGTTCCTAGCTCGCCGACGATTCCCGGCGCCGGCGGCCGTCCCCCGACGGCCGCCTCTCCCCGTCCCGGCTGGCCTCCACTTCCTCTCCTCCTCTCCGATGGCGACCGGCAAAAAGATCGCGTTGCATCTGACGGAGATCCCCGACCACATCCTGGCGGAGATCTTCCTCCGCCTGCCCGCCGCCGACGACCTCGCCCGCACCTCCGCCGCCTGCGTCTCCTTCCGCCGACTCGTCACCGACCGGTCCTTCCGCCGCAGCTTCCGCCGCCTCCACGCCCCGCCCTTCCTCGGCTTCCTCGACCGCGACGGGTTCCACCCAGCCCAACCGCCGCACCCCTCCGCCCCCGCCGCCCGCGCGCTCGCCCTCGCGGTCGACTTCTCCTTCTCCTTCCTCCCCTCCCACTGCCGCTGGACCGTCCAGGACACGCGCGACGGCCGCGTCCTCCTCGCTGACACCCCCTTCGGTCGGGGGAGACCGGTCGTCTTCACGGAGCTCGTGGTCTGCGATCCCTTGCACCGCCGGTATGTCCTACTTCCGCCGGTACCTGACGACCTGCTCACCATGAAACCTTGCGAGCCTTTCCTCGTTCCCCTCAGCGAGGAGGAGACTGCGGCGGCCGCGGAAGATACAGCATTCAGAGTGATCTGGGTGGCACATTGCAAAACTAAGCTGTCCGCCTTCGTCTTCTCTTCGAGCACTGGAGAATGGAGAGCCGCCACATCCAAGGCCTGGGATGATTTGTTCCTAGGCCAGGCTGATTTGGACATCAATCGCATCATGTCAAAGATGTTCGGGTTTTTTCTCAGGCGCCATTATGCTTATGGCTGCTTCTACTGGGACGGGTTTCCTCTCTTAGTAACCAACAAATTGATCATGCTTGACACCAGGAGGATGGAGTTCTCCATGGCTGACCTCCCACCCGGAAAATGGGCATCATATTTAGCCATTGGGGAGGCTGGGGAGGGCAGGCTTGGCGTGTTTGGTTTATCTTGTGGACTTGCATCGGGTTTCAGCTATACCATTGCGCAAAATGAAGGCGAGAGTCCCAGCCAGTTTCAGATGAGGAAGACAATCTCGCTAGATTCTGGGTATAGATATTGTATCACAAATGCAACTGAGAGATACCTGCTCTTGCGTAGGACACAAGACCCACTTGTAAAGAATCAAATCACTGAATACTTCTCAATGGACATCAAGACCTTGAAGCTTCAGATGGTTCGTGCGAAACAAGGCAGGGATCCCATGTGGCCCATCGATCTACGCATATATACCAACTTTCCACCATCGTTGTTGTCTTCACCGACAATATGAAGTGGTAAAATTTCTATTCTATCCTAGTTATCTCCTTCCCTTCGTAATTATCACACACCTTACAACTGATAACTCTTAATTACATGATTTAGTAGTGTTTATTTTCTCGTGCTCATGGGAAAATTAAGTGCCCGGAAACATTTAATCCTGATACATTTTCTTGTCTGTTCAAATTGTAATTTTGAGTGGATGAGATTTGTAAGAGAAAAGATTTGCATACTATGCGTAGTTTATGCATCAGTCCTCATGGAATTGCGAAAAACACTAGGTCAAGACAAATATTTCTGAGGAGTAGTTTTGTTACGAGGATCCTTGTGGATTTGTGAAAAAAATTAGGTTGACGTAGAAGGAATGCAAGTGTAGATCCCGTTTCTCTCGGATACACTAGATATAAGGAGGCAGAAAAGTTTTCGTTTAGTCATCTTCACATCTGTATTTTTTCTCACGATGTTGTTTTGAAATAGACCTGCATACCTGGTACAGTCACATATATGATCCTGAGCCACCTTTCTAAACAAGTGCAGCTTGTGCTCACGGGCAACTCAAATTTTGTCTCGCGGTGTTGTTTTATCTGAAATCAACCTCATAAAATTTGTTGGTTTCCTAATCTCAAGGAAAATCATATAGGTTGAGATGATAGACTGAAATCTATCATGTATTATCTATTGTGTAAAGTTGAAATGGGGGGGCACCCAGTTTTGTATGTCTTTCCTTTTTAGCTCTTTTTTTGTACTGAGATGGCAGTCGACACCTACTGTGTTGGTTCTCGCTACAAATACCCCCAGTTCTATTCATTTTTTAGTTACAAGTTTGTTCTTCTGCAACATGGAGGTACCAATTATGTATGACTAAAGTTTTCAGGACTGATTTCTTTGTGTTCACGTTTCTCTGTCCAGCTATGTATTCCAACTTGTCTTGCAACTTACAATGCTACACACACTAAAGCAAGTGTTTGTAGTCACATGTTTTAAATTCAGTTGAGATCAATATTAGCAATTTGACAATGCTATTCTGCCACTTCCTATGATACTACCTGACTACCTTTTCAGCTGATTGTTTATTACCATTTCTACTAGATGAATTAGAGGGAGCACCCCGTTTTGTTGTCTTCCCTTTTTGCGACCCATTTTTGTATTGGGATGGCAAGACACACCTGGTGTGGTGGTTCTCGCTACCAATGCCACCAGTTTATTTCTTCTTTGTCGCTAGAAATTTGTTATACTGCTACATGCCTAGGTAGTATATGAACTCTTGCAACACAAAGGTACCAATTATGTAAGACTCAAGTTTTTCAGTTCCTCTACGTTCACTTGCCTCTGTCCGGCAACGTATTCCAGCCTCTATCACAGATTAGAGTGACAAACACACAAAAGAAACTGCTTGCAGTCACATGGTCAAATTTAGTTGAGATCAATATTAGGAGTTTGACAGTGTCATCCTGCATCTTCTTGTGACATTACCTGACTTTCTAAGCAGTTGCAGAAATTGGGTGGAATATCGAAAATCCTTAGCAGCACCCGAGCTCCAGTGCACTCGGTTTTTGAAAAATTTGAAAATCGAACTTTTTCGCTTCCAAAAATTCTGAAAAAATTTACACAAATACGTATACACATTCCGCAAGTACGCCAGAAATTTCGTAAAGAAATTCGTTATATTCTGGGCTAGGCAAAAAAGAGAAATTTCTGACAGATTCGTCACACTTTATACACTATACACTGACTAGAATTTTGTTATTTTTATACAGCTCGGAATACGATGTTTTTTGCACCGAAAAACGGCACGCACGTAAGAAACATGCATATGTATCATAGGAAATTTTTTCAGAATTTTTTGAAACACAAATTTAAAATTTTCAAATTTTCAAAATATAGAGAGCATTGGTGCTCGGGAGCTGCAAATCCACTCTCGTGGAATATCTTCTTTGTTCTGAAATTTTGTCTTGTTTGTTCAGGCTCGATGGAGTCGAAATCAGATCAGCATTGCGAGTTCAAAGTGGTTGGGATTTCAGTGACGTGGAGTTCTGGCACCTGTGATCGACTTATTTACAAAATAACGGAATGACAATCTACAGAGCTTCACTGGGCAGCGGCCATGTCTGTGTTGTTCTTCCTTTCATGTCACGTGTGGCGTCGGGTTAGTGTAAGTAGCGATGTGACTGCTCCTTGTCTAAGAATGTGACATGAAATTGAGAGTTTGTGTCAGTCAACAACTGTGGGTAAAGCTAGTTGATGTTTAGTTTCCAAGTCATATTGTTGAGATGATAAGGCACAAATTCGTGTTGTAGGAGCGACAATCTTTCCGGATTGGAGGGATTATTAGACTTATTACGGTGAGTGAATTGTGACAACCTCAGATAAAATAATAGTGCAGCATGCTCAGCTGGGCTAAAATTTCGAACTTGGCCGATGTTTTCAGAAGTAATGGTCGCCACTCTTTTGGGAAAGTGGATGTTTTCTGCCTCTTCCTGTGATACTTCGACATATATAATTTGTTTCTTTTACCTCGTAAACTCTTGAATATGAACAAATTGGGTGGAAAACCTTGTTTCCTATCTTAACTTTTGTCGTTATTATTGTTCAGATTCAGTTGAGTTCAGCGTGTCTTGGAGATCTCGCACAATAGTTTGCCTTGCGTACAAGATGCCTCACAATAGTCTATAGAGCTTCACTTGGCAGTGGTCATGTCTTTGTCGTTCCCAGGATAATAATGTGATAATGGAAATAAATGTTTCGATCAATCAACAACTGTAGTAATTAGATTTAGCTGATGCATATTTGCAAGCCATATTTCTTCTCAACTACTGAATACAGTACACGTTGATTGCAGTCACTAAAGCCTTGGCATTCTATTAAAGATGAATGAACACCTCAAGGTCAGGGGCAGGTTACAACGCTGGCTGCATTCAGTGAAGCTAATTTATTAGCAATCAAATAATTAGGCATTCATCATTCGAAAATGTTACAAAACAACCAGATTCAGTGTTCAACATTGCATAGTATTACAACCTGGGGTTCATCACTCGACAATGTAACAAATCATAGGAAGCAAACAAATACAGTGATCATCAATCCACATTATTACATACCATAGTAAAAAAACAGTGTCCATCACTGCATGCAACCATGACATTCGTATTGTCCGAGAGAATGAACACAACACCAAGCATGAACGCAACACCACTTCACTCTCAAACACGCAAGAATCAACAAACCAAGTGTCTAAAACCCAACGAAGCGGCATACGCAGACCCACAAATCAGTAATCAATAAAATCCTGAAGCAGGAACTTAACTATTTTTACTCCATCTCCTTCATCTCCTGTCAGACAAAGGACAGCACGTCTAATAGTTAGCGAAAGGATCAGAAACATAGAAGGATCTTAACAGCTAACATTTACAGTCACATCTACTAGACACAAAAAATGGAAAAAGAAGACATCAAAGAATTTGAATATTTACCTTTGGTCCCAGTTTTTAGTGCCAAAACATTTCTTCAGAATGTGCTCAATCTTTTGACAATTTTCATCAGCATTCATTATACAAGATCGCATAAACATGATATTGCAGCTCCCGAGTGTAAACTCCTCAAGAGACTTAGGCAGTGTTCCAATCGACAGCAGATTCATGCAATACTTAATTTCCAGTGCCTTGAGGGATGTGAGGTGATGTGGGTCCGTCTCAACGCTCTTGTCCACCGACGGCTATATAGCTACATCTCTCCTTATCTGGTGGCCATGGTGATGTGGGTCACTCCACCACCAAAGCCTACTCCCCTAGGAACATTGTACAGAACATCTCCGACCACACTGACACATGCGCCATTTGCCTCGAGAAAGAGTTGTACGGCCTCTCTCAGGAAGCATATCCTTGGGAGATTGCTGCCGCAAGCAGAAGGTGCTCCATAACGAGCTCGTCACCACTAGCACGCCTCTCACTGACAAGAGCCACGTGCATAACACCCTTCGATGTTCTGACTCTCATGCTCGAAGAGCTCACAACGATGTCCTCCAACTCCAGCCCGCCATCCACCCTCTACTCCACCGCCGGAAAAGGCAATGCCAGTGGTGGGGGGTTTTCTAGCAGCACCGGCAGGTCGTATGGTGGCACCGGTGCTCTCTCCGGTGGTGGCTCCTCCCACGCCACCTCATTCTCTGGCAACCACGACAGCTCCAACAACAACAACAATTGTCGTAATCATGCCAGAAACGGCAACATCGGCAGCGGTGTGAAGGACAACATCGGTGGTTGTCAGTACTCTAGAAAAAAACATCTGTGGCTGCCCTACTTCTGCTCTAAATTAAGAATATAATCATATTATTCCTAACAATCTGCATCATATATCTTACTGTATTTCACGAACTTACAAGCTAGTTTGGTAACTATGACAAATAATTGAGAATGCATTCTGATTGGCAACTATAGTTCCTAGTGTTTCTTATTTACATATATTTACGTGGCACAAAAAGATGGGAAGACCTGCGAGAAAGCAGAACACATTCAAGTATGAGGGCAGGGCAAAACCTCATCTTTTAGGGGGGAGCTTGGCATGTCAGACCAAAGTTTCTTCCTCAGCAAATCTATTTTCCGTGGAGACATGCTGCCATCTGACTTGGCACCTTGGATATGCTTCCTGAGACTTTGATAGTCGACACTATCCAAGATGTCTTCGGCTTCGTACAGTGCAGATTTAAGCTTGTTTATCAGTGGCTCCAAACGAACCCTGTAAGTGCTCTCATCAACTACTTCCATCACCCGCTGCAGATGCAAAACTTGTATATCAAGTATCTTCAGCTTCTCGCCTGCGTTGTAGTTGAGGTGGGCGAAGCTTTTTTTTTTGACAACTAATACCATATATTATTGCAGCGAATAGTACATGGTAGAGATACATGAGCTGACTACAGCGATTACAAAATAAAGTCTAAAAGAAAGGAGCAAATCTTCAAACTCTTTCTTCTTCCATGACACAATCTTGTACTTTTCTGAAGGCAGCCGTAGAACGACAAAGAGACCAATCCACAGACCTGCGAATACCAACGAGGGTTCTCCAATAATTTTGAGCCGCGAGCCTTGAAATGATTGGCGAGGCGAGCCAACCTACTGCCGATACACCCCATCCTACAGCACCAATGGTAATTGGATCCGGCATTGCAAAATCTTTCAGAGAGGGGGGGGGGGGGGGGGGGGGGGGGGGGGGGGGCAAGGCTTGGGTAGGCTGCAGGATCTATATGTCCATTGAACCTGCACGGTAACGCGCCCGGTGACCTTGAAGACAGCTAAGATACATAAACAAGTACCAGTCGAGAGAGATGATCTGAAAACTGATACATTTTCCCCATTGGTTTGCTTTATAATACGGGGGCAACTTGACAACAACATGCATATATACTACTAAGGCTAGCTATAATATACGCCTATCGATTGGTTTACAATCCATAGGTATAATACCTCAACAGATGTAATTTGATGAAATAGTTGGTGTACAATGGTACATGACTCGGTATAATACCTCGAAATAATGAGAAGCTGACCACACAACACGCATAATATATACTAGGATGCGAACTGAGCCTAGATCAGCTGGTTTGGTTCCTTGTGGTGGAACCGGCCCACTCAGGTTCAAGTCCTAGACTTGGCATGGGTGATCGCATTTTCCTGGATTTTTCAGGATTTAACCGGCGCTATGCTTTCAGTGGTAGGTGACGTGCCCGTCAACAGCGAAGCGCCCGTGGTGACTTCGTCAACCTCAAGATCCGCCGGACCAGTCTCTCGGAGGTGCTCATAGGGGTAGGGTTTGCGTGTGTGCGTTCATAGGGGTGTCTGTACGTGCGTGTTTGTGAGCGTCTGCGTCTACTGTGTTTCTCAAAAAAAATATATATATATACTAGGATGGTACTGCACATGGACGCGTCACAGCTGACCTTGAAGACAGGGAAATTTCCACCCAGGACAGGTCAGTTTTGTCATCCTATCATTTGTCTGAGAAGCGCAACACACATACGGAGTAGTACGTATATACTAGGATGGAAGCACATCGACGCGGCACAGTTGATCTTGAAGGCAGGAAAATTTCCAGTCAGGTTGTTCCAGGACTGGCCAGTTTTGTCAACCTATCATTGGTCTGAGAAGCGCAACACGGTTCAGTGTTGGTAAGACTGTATAGCTGTACTCTATTTCATTCAGTGTTGGTAAGACTGTACAGCGCAATTCGAAGGTCTCTCCGTGATATGGAAACAATTAATCCAGAAACAAATTAGCACAGGGCAATGAAAAAGGATTGTCCGAGCGCAAGAACTCGCTAGATTGCGCTGACCTGTCGGATACCTGTGTCGGCGCCATCGCCATAGATGGCTCGAGTTTCTGAAGGCGAGTCGCCTCCGGCCGCCGGATCGAAGCTCCGCCGCAGCAGCGTGGGAGACGTCGTCGGTGGGCTTCCATCGGCGCTGTAGACTGGAAGAAACAGAAGCTTGGAGGCTTGGACTCTCCTATTACGCCATTTGGGCCGGCCCGATTAGAGTATGAAGGGCCTCTTTTTAGATGTTTTTGTTGCTGTTTCTTGTTTGCTCTTTTTTCTTCATTTTTTCAGGTACTTTCTTTCCTTTTCTATTTCTATTACAACCTCCGATCCATATTAATGGACTCAACTTTATCTAGATACGGATGTATCTAGTTAAGTGTTTAGACTAGATGCATCCGTATCTAGACAATGTTGAGGCCATTAATATGGATCGGAGGGAGTAGGAAAAGTTGATAAAAAAGGAATGTCGGCGGTCTCTCTTGTCTTTGGCACGTTAAGTCACTTGGACTTCTAGAAATTTCCTAGTTTATTAAAAAAACAATACAACCACGTTGACCAAGTTTATAAGAAACATTGACCAAGTTTATAAGAAACATCGGGTCAGTTTATGAGGCAAACTGGGTAAAAAAACGTACAAGCAACAAAGTCTCATCACCCACATGATGCAAGACCACCGTCGCACTAGATCATAAATTCATCCTTATCTGGAGCCGCACCGGTTTGCCCCCTCGAACGAGAGTCACAACGCCACATGCATGGCCTGGGTGCCTTGTTTCCCAAGCAACATAAAACGACCACCCGCATGACCCGAACGCCGCGCCAAAGACAGGAATATATTTATCACCACGAGTTAACAAAGCACAAGTCTTAGTAGTTAATAAAAATAGAGTAAAGCACATTATTAGACGAAGAAGATCAAAATACACGTCGAACGAACCAAATACTACAAGTTGACGAAAATTAGATCAATGGGCCTGTGATGGAACAAGAAATTTTGTAAAGGAAGTATGATCAGGAAATGTGTAGATGATGTGCTACAATCTGATCGGTACTTTTAGCCATTGTCTACCCCACTGGCCCCACCCACTTAATCACGTCGTAGGCTCATACCAATTTTCTAATCAAAACACCTCAAGGTACTAATAAGAGGAAAGGCCCAAGTTAAGTAAAGAAAAAAAAGCCCACTAAATGATGCATGTAACGGTTCCTTTCGTCTCCCTGAAGACAGAATCGCACGGAATAAAAAGCTCCAGACATATCTCTAATGGCGCTCGAAGTTCTTCCTTATACGAACACCTAGCTGGGGCCCCTTGGGTTCAGGGGCCCGGGGCGGCCGCCTCCCTGACACACCCTCAGGGCCGGCCCTGGCAGCACACCGCTTCGTTTTCCTCTCTCTGCATCGAACTCCCGTTCATAGCTCTAATGGCGCCGCCGTGCTTGCCCTGGGCTTACCTACGCCGACGGTGGCCGTCGGTTCAGCGGGATCTACGCCGACAGCAAGTCTACGCCGAGGGTGGCCGTCGGCGCAGCCGTACTACGCCGAGGGCGTCTCCTATGCCGAGGGCCAATTTGAAGGGCTGGCTTCTTCGATGTCTACGCCGACGGCCCCGACAAAAGGCCGTCGACGTAGCCTCTGGCCGTCGGCGTTGAGAGCCATTCCTGTAGTGAGAGAATAGGCCCAAAGGGCCCTGCTTTTATAAAGCACCAACCGAACGCAGTTAGGTCGGGGAAACCAACCTACTGTTTAACAGTACTGAAACAACCGAAAAAACAAAGAGAACACCACCACAGATAAACGCGCAACGCGCCACCAACCCCTACCAAACCACCAACAACTTCGCCACCTGGGGGCACCAAGCACAAAGAAACGAAAGACTAACCCACAGGCGGGTGACACAAAAGCTCACGCAGGAGCGACATCAACCTAAGACAGGAAAAACTGCAACTACACGAAGGCTATCCAACTCCGCTCCGTCTTGCCACCATCAGCTGGAACCTCCTAGCCATCATCTTTATCTTCTCCAACGCCGCGTCCCACGCTCCTTTATGCTTTGCTGGCAAGAGAATTTTCTACTGCGATAACTGTGAAATTGTTTGGTAAATGTTAGCCAAAGGCGAAGCACACACTTTGCGATTAAAAACTAAGTCATTCCTGGTACACCAGATAGCCCACGCTATCGCACCCAGCAGCGCCCAACTAAATTTCTTCCTCGCTCCTATGTTGTGTCCCATTAAGCCCAAGAAATCCTGGCAGCTATTTGGGGGTCGATCCCAACCCAAAGCTTCTTTCAAACACCACCAACTAAAGTGAGATAACGGACGCCCAAAGAGCAAATGATTAGTCGACTCCATCTCGCCGCAAAGGCTACAACCAAGCTCCCCCGGCCAGCCCTTCGCTTTCAGATTAGTCGTAACCTGAATACGCCCCCGACAGCACATCCACAAGAAAATCTTTATCTTCAAAGGCATACTTGCTCTCCATAATTCTCTCATATCATTATCAACCACCCCGGGTCCAGCAACAGGTTGTACATCGATTTCGTCGTGTAATTACCTTTACTAGACAGAGCCCAGTAACCCACATCCTGACTCGAGGATAACCGAACCTCCCCAGCATAATCCTCAAATCGTCCCATTCTCTCACTTCATTTTGTCCAAAAGTTCTCCTAAACTCAAGATGGATACCATCCGGACGTATCACATCAGCAACAGACACAGTGTTATCCGAACTATGAGCAAAAATGGTAGGGAAAGAGATCCCCAACGGGACTTGACCCAACCAAACATCATTCCAAAAAAGCCATTCCTGTAGTGGTAGTGACATCCATGCGAAAGGACTGGTGGATAGATCATAATGCCTGGCATCTCTTGCCTGGCATACATACATATTAGAAGCAGTTTACGCGTTTTGCCACGCCGTCTCATAATGCCGATGTACAATTACACATATTTTTTTAATATCTATCATTTCGAGGACAGTGTCGAAATGTGTTGTTGCGGTTTGTTCTACTAAACATGATTTTACAAATTATGATGCATTCTGTATTTGTCACGTAAGTTCTCTCAAGCAAGTCAAAGTGTTAAAACATCATATAGCACCGACACTTATGGTTGAACGCATGGCGAATTGTGTTGGTAGTTCGTACACACAAAATATATATTTTGACGAAAACAACAGAACTCTGCTGTGTATTTTTTATCGGTTTTCTAATATATAGTACAAGAGTTTTCTACAGAAAAAGTCCAGGAAAGAAAATTTAAATGAAGCTGTCTACACCGGATATTCAAAACGGGTGGTGGGTGCAGATGCACCCACTACCCAAAAAACAATTTTCCAAATGTCAAAAAATTCAAAATGATTTTTTTGCATGTAGTCCAACACATTTCAAGTCAGCACAAAAAGTTACGCGGAGAAAAAACTTTTTTTGCAACCTGTGTAAAAAAGACAAATTCGGACATACCAAAATGTATATATATGTGTCAGAATTTTGTCTTTTTTGTACAGGTTGCTATCAAAGTTTTTTCACCATGCCAATTTTTGTACTACCTCATCAAGCTGTAATGTACATTCGGATTTTTTTCTGGAATTTTTTGACATTCTGAAAAAAAATCAAAAATAAATTACCTAATGGGTGCATCTAGACCCACTACCCAAATCGCCGCCTCCCTGTCTACACAAGCTGCAAAGAGCTCCGATTTTTCTTTTAGCTCTGTGGTTCAACCACTTCAGTTCTGTCTTCCAAACCGCTTTAGATCTGTATAAATCTGGCTGCAATCCTTTGAAAATGAAGTCATTCCAGTTCATCCAGATTGCCCAAGAGTTGAGAATAATTATTTTCATGAAGAATGGCTTGCTGATCTTCTCCATGAGATGTTCAATACATTCTATGTCGCTGGGATCACCACGGGTGGTACCCCTGGGCATTCTCGGTTTAACACGGTTTGAGCAGTTCCCTCAAACCACGCCGTTGGCCACGATGCTAGCTGGGTCGGTTTGGTTTAAACCGCGTCGAGCAAGTTGATATGGCGGTGTGGTCTGGGTCGGTTTCCCGGTTTGCACGGTTTGACACCGTGGACATGCACGCACTTGGTTTCCCGTTGGTCACGGTGTGCTAGACTGCTAGCTGGATCGCTGGCTGATGGCGTACGACAAGGATTCAGATATTCAGCTGATGGCGTCCATTGTATTCGTACGTACAACAAGGATTCAGCTGATGTCGTCCAAGCTTGGGAATATTTGATCGAAATGCAAAGTAAAACGAAATTTAGAACACAATAACAATCATGCACGACAGTCTACGAAACAGATCACTGAAGAAACACAACATACAACCAGGTCGGATGCTTGCCGCTGAAGAACTAGATTAACGAGAACAATTCAGAATTCCATAACTGACGGACAACAAGTCTGCAACATAATATGCCTCTCATTTCTCTCGGCTTATATCCATAAGCAAATGAAGCCTGCTACCCGCATGGGTAGCTACACACCATGCCATTATACGCCGATGTAAGTCGTATATACCTGTTTTGGCATGATATTGTAATAGCGTAGGGATTTTTGGTGTACAAAACTGGTTTCGGAATTTCAAAAAAAAAAAAAATTTGGTCCTCTTTTTTTAGCTTTTTTCGTTGACTAAAAAAAGAGGACCAAAAAATATTTTTTTTGAAATTCCGAAACCAGTTTTGTACACCAAAAATCCCTACTCTACTACAATATCATGCCAAAACAAGTATATACGGCTTACATCGGCGTATAATGACATGGTTCGTTGACTAAAAAAAGAGGACCAAAAAATATTTTTTTTGAAATTCCGAAACCAGTTTTGTACACCAAAAATCCCTACTCTACTACAATATCATGCCAAAACAGGTATATACGGCTTACATCGGCGTATAATGGCATGGTGTGTAGCTACGCATGGGGGTAGCAAATTGCCTCTCATATCCATAAGAACAGGGTCAAACAGTGGTGCAAATGGCATGGGGATCAAGCCATATCATACATCTCACCCTACACAAATATTGCAGCAAAAAGGAACACAAGACTTGTGACATCCTGTTTCTCACAGCCAACAACAGAGAGGGAGAGGCTCCGCAGCCAACAACTGGCAGTGCTCCCAGCTTATCTTTTGCGCATGCTTGTCATATTGCTACCTGAGAACAATTCATAGCAAGTTCGTAAGTGTAAAAGTCGGCAAGTTGGAACCATACATGAATAGCAATTCCTGGAACATACATGAATATATTCTTATCTATTAATGTAGCAAGTTCATAAGTGTAAAGTCAGCAGTACCTATGATGATACCTACTGCTGCCATAAAACAAATACTAGATAACAAGGCAGTAAATTTGGAGTGAAAAGTGTAGGCTTTTGCTACCTGATGCGTTGATATGCTTGCCGGCATCATGTATCTCCACACTCCAATGCCCCAAGCTCTAACAAATTCAAATAATAGGATATTCAGTATTCAAATAATAGGATATTCGGTATTACTAAGAGCTAGGATATTGTTTTGTACCTCGTGCAAGTTCCTCATAAGTCATCAATGGTTTGTCGTATATCGATTTTGTTTGGTGATGACCTTAACCAACTCTGTCCACAAATCAATGCTTCAACCATCTTTGGTGATAGTGAGCTCCTTTGTGGACTGATTACTCTTCCACATGTGCTAAAACTGGATTCAGAAGCTACGGTTGAAACGGGAACAGCTAGCACATCCTTTGCGACCTTGGATAAAGTTGGATACTTGTTCCTTTGCCGACTCCACCAATTTAGAATATCGAAGTCATGTCTATCCTTCTCACACGACTCT
Source organism: Poa pratensis (assembly GCA_947311845.1). Lineage (NCBI taxonomy): Eukaryota > Viridiplantae > Streptophyta > Magnoliopsida > Poales > Poaceae > Poa > Poa pratensis. The sequence goes on along the minus strand of CAMZMU010000089.1, from coordinate 7,491,518 downwards.
GACAAAAATCTAGACAACTCTGTATTTGCCGCCTTACTTTCTATGACTTGCAAATGTTCCTCAAAATTGGACGCCCACAACCTTCGAGGATCTTCAGCACACTCTTCAAGATCAACAAATAGTGGTGCTTGAGGAGGCTCACTACTATTTGCAGCTGAGTCTGCAGCAACATACCCACTGTTCCTTGGAAGAGCACTCTCCTTGGCTTGAATTTTTCAAGTTAAATCTGAACATTATATAATCCTGACATGAGTTTCAGGGAAGGTGATGTAGTTTCGGGTTTCCTACTCTGATGCCTGACAATAACTACGATTAAAAATGCATATACCAGATTTTACCACAAAAACTAGAGTACTCCAAGTTACAGTGCACAAAGATTTTACCAAATTTCAGCAAGAGGAGAACTACAGAGGATGTAGGGGAGACGAACCTGAGGCGTGCGAAATTGCCTTCGAAAATTTGGTGGACGGCGAGAAAGTGGTGTGGTCCAATTCGTTCTTGCCGCCGCCAGCTCGCTGTCATGGACCGCCGTGCCCTGGCTGTTGGCTCCCCCATCCTCCAGAAACCCCATCGGCGTCGAGGTCTTCCATGGCTGCCGCAACCTTGGCGCCGGCGTGCTCAGCCTCTGCCGGCCGCCGACCGCCGTGCCCTCGCCCCTCGCCTCCGCCGACCTCCGTGCCCTCGCCGTGCGGTCCACCGACCGACGTGCCCTCGCCCCTCGCCTCCGCTTACCGCCGTGCGGCCCGTGCCCTAGTGTGAGATGCCTATGTGATGCGGTATGGTAAGTTTCGACGGGTCAAACTCGTCTCAAACCATGTAAAGGTTGTTTTATCTCGGTTTGGTCGGTTTGCTTACTCGAACCTGTAACAAACCGCTGATGCGGTGCGGTGCGGGTTGGTTCGTCGGTTTAGACGGTTTGACTCCGAATTATGCCCAGAGTTAACGGGTGGTCAAAGGACTCGGAATAAGTCCACTGACTACTCTCGTGAGCCGGCTCCCAAAGGTCCACTGACAAGACACCAGCAAACAGACAAGCGGCTTAACGTAAAAAGAGTTTTGCCTAAAAAGACCGGCAGAAACAAAAAACCAGAACTCCTCTCATCGGCTATGTTATTTTACGGTCGAAAAAGTCGCTCATCAGATGGGATCTTAAAACTTTTGTCGTTATTATTGTTCAGATTCAGTTGAGTTCAGCGTGTCTTGGAGATTACGCACAATAGTTTGCCTTGCTTACAAGATGCCTCACAATAGTCTATAGAGCTTCACTTGGCAGTGGTCATGTCTTTGTCGTTCCCAGGATAATAATGTGATAATGGAAATAAATGTTTCGATCAATCAACAACTGTAGTAATTAGATTTAGCTGATGCATATTTGCAAGCCATATTTCTTCTCAACTACTGAATACAGTACACGTTGATTGCAGTCACTAAAGCCTTGGCATTCTATTGAAGATGAATGAACACCTCAAGGTCAGGGGCAGGTTACAACGCTGGCTGCATTCAGTGAAGCTAATTTATTAGCAATCAAATAATTAGGCATTCATCATTAAAAAATGTTACAAAACAACCAGATTCAGTGTTCAACATTGCATAGTATTACAACCTGGGGTTCATCACTCGACAATGTAACAAATCATAGGAAGCAAACAAATACAGTGATCATCAATCCACATTATTACATACCATAGTAAAAAAAGTAGTGTCCATCACTGCATGCAACCATGACATTCGTATTGTCCGAGAGAATGAACACAACACCAAGCATGAACGCAACACCACTTCACTCTCAAACACGCAAGAATCAACAAACCAAGTGTCTAAAACCCAGCGAAGCGGCACACGCAGACCCACAAATCAGTAATCAATAAAATCCTGAATATTCTGCAGGAACTTAACTGTTTTTACTCCATCTCCTTCATCTCCCGTCAGACAAAGGACAGCACGTCTAATAGTTAGCGAAAGGACCAGAAACATAGAAGGATCTTAACAGCTAATATTTACAGTCACATCTACTAGACACAAAAATGGAAAAAGAAAACATCAAAGAATTTGAATATTTACCTTTGGTCCCAGTTTTTAGTGCCAAAACATTTCTTCGGAATGTGCTCAATCTTTTGACAATTTTCTGTTAGCATTAATCTTGAGTTTAGTTTAATTAGGTTTTTCTAATTTGGTAAGCTTGCATGTAGTAGTACTACATGAGTTAGTTTCCAGCTAGCTTGGTGCGTCCTTGTACTAGTCAGCTTCTAGTACTAGTTTGGTTAGGATTTGTATGCCGGTATGTCAGCAAGTGCCTTGCCGTTTGGTACTAGAAGTTGGTGTCCGACTAGGTTTAGTGTTCGAGTAGATCTAGGACAAGTAGTCAGCCGGCCGTGTATATATACACGGTGGTGTGCGTGAGTTTTGGATCCAGATTGTACCGTGAGATTTGGAAGAAATAAAGAAAAAGAACGGGTGCGACAAGCACCCTTGGCGATAGAGTTTTGTGTGTGTTTGCTTGTCTAGTTTTGATGTGATTCGATCCTGTGGGCAAAACCCAACAATTGGTATCAGAGCGAGGTTCAAGATTTGAGTTCACGCTTGCCCGGGGAGGCGGCCCGGACTAGCGCCTCGGGGCGGGCGATCGTCGTTCGGCGGAGCGACTGGAGGAGGCGGCAAGTAGATGTCGTCCGAAAACCGGCGGAGGTCGATGATCGTTGATGCGAGCAGTGGTGCCGAGGTGCGGTGCCGGGAGTCTCGTCAAGATTGTCAACTGGGGTGTTAGATGAGTCAAAGTGTGTGCATGCTTGCACTTGTGGTCGTCAGTGTGTCCAAGTGCTCGTCTCTGTGAGGATCCGTTGCAGTGGAAGCGTGGACGTCTACGTGTCTCGCCGAGAGGATCAATGCCAAGTATGAAGGGGGCGGTAAACCAGAGAAGGTGAGTCTCTTCAATGAGGCCATGACTCTACATGAGGCTGGAGTGGATGGTGTAGTCCACGAGGTAGTCGGCATGTATCGCGCTAGGTGGATGGTATGATCCACGGGTATAGCGTGGCTGGGTAGTCCAGGTCATGTTTGAATTGGTCCGTAAAATTCGCCAAGTCAATATTGGGGAGAGCCAATAAGATTTGTCGTGGTGCGAGGCTCGGACAAGACGAAGATCTGCACGAGTCAACATCTGAGGAGCATGGAAGACGAAGTGTCAAGATTAGGGAGAGATTGTTAGCATTAATCTTGAGTTTAGTTTAATTAGGTTTTTCTAATTTGGTAAGCTTGCATGTAGTAGTACTACATGAGTTAGTTTCCAGCTAGCTTGGTGCGTCCTTGTACTAGTCAGCTTCTAGTACTAGTTTGGTTAGGATTTGTATGCCGGTATGTCAGCAAGTGCCTTGCCGTTTGGTACTAGAAGTTGGTGTCCGACTAGGTTTAGTGTTCGAGTAGATCTAGGACAAGTAGTCAGCCGGCCGTGTATATATACACGGTGGTGTGCGTGAGTTTTGGATCCAGATTGTACCGTGAGATTTGGAAGAAATAAAGAAAAAGAACGGGTGCGACAAGCACCCTTGGCGATAGAGTTTTGTGTGTGTTTGCTTGTCTAGTTTTGATGTGATTCGATCCTGTGGGCAAAACCCAACATTTTCATCAGCATTCATTATACAAGATCGCATAAACATGAGATTGCAGCTCCGGAGTGTAAACTCCTCAAGAGACTTAGGCAGTGTTCCAATCGACAGCAGATTCATGCAATACTTAATTTCCAGTGCTTTGAGGGATGTGAGGTGCTCCATGTTGCCTGCTAAGGCATCCCAGGTACATTTAGAAAGCTTTAGTGAATGAAGATGATTGAAAGCCCGAAGGTCAGGAGCAGGACCCGGTTGGCTCCATCTGTGGAGTACAAGTTCTTTTAGGTTCTTCGGGCCACCGTTATGCTTACTCATCATCCAATTCGGTAAATTCATACCGTGGTACTGCATGATAAATAGTCTTTCAAGATACTTGGATGGGCAAAGACCCTCAAGTACCTCTGCGTCAACTTCTGGACTGTGGAGCCTCCTCCTTGCTCTGAATATTCTCAACACCTTGGATATGCAGCTTGTCTTGAAGCTTGTTTAGGTGTTTCAGCTGATGTGGCTCATACCCCTGTTTCTTCCTTATTGTGAAGACTGGTAACATTTGGAGCCATGTCAGCCTGCCAACATTCCGAAAATCCAGATCTGCATAGCTGGTTATGCGGTGCAAGTTGACGAGGTTCATCATATCATGTAATACTTTATGTATGTGTTCGAACTATTTTGCATTGGAATCACACAACTTTGAGAAATATGTATTAATCTACATTGTCATGAATCAATTTGCTGTTTATATTGTCATTTGCCAACTTTTTGTGGAGTGTGCCCACCCTCCAATTTTATCCTGCGTCCGCCACTGGCAGCAGCCTTTCTCGATTCTGAAGCAATCTCTTCCGGCAACCTCCTCTGCTAAATCACACAGCAGATCATGAATTGTAAAATAATCAACACCACGTGCAGGATCATATGACACACGTGACCATTCTTTCCCTCCTAGTTGCAGAAATGAGGCCGATAACAATTCATCAAAATAGTTATTAGCAACATCTTCCATTTCCTCTTCAGGATTACTAGTCTTTATAAACCCTTCTGCCACCCACAACTTAACTAACTCATCATGTTTCAAACGATGACCTCTGGGAAAAATACTGCAGTAAGCGAAGCACCGCCTGACCTGCTCATCAAGATATAGGGGTGTAAACGGATCGGATCGGATCGGATTTTACCTCTACCATATCCTTTACCATATTTTTTTCTCGGATTCGGATCGGATCGGATAATGAACGGTTACGGATTCGGGGGCGGATAGATATAATCACGGATTCGGAACGGAAACGGAGCGGATTCGGGGCGGAAAGAAAATTAGTCGGATCGGTATGCGCAATGTATATCATCAAGCCACATAACCAAAAATAATAGCTCAACAACATAATAATCTAACAAAATTATACTCCATAGTATGTAGAATGACCATGCAAGGGAGTCGTTGTTCAACAAATGAGCTCCACAACTCACTAAATACAAATTGTGCTCTATTAGTTTAGACATTTCGGTAGAAAATCGGATTATTCGGATTATAACCATCGGATAATCCTAACTAATATTCGGATAATCCATATTCGGATGCTATTTTTCATACCATATCCTATACCGTATCCGGGTGTTCAGTTCGGAATCGGATATCCTTATCCGACAAATTCTTCGGAACCGGATATAGATTCTTTAAAACGGATTCGGCGACGGATTCGGTGCGGAAATTATCCTATCCGTTTACACCCCTATCAAGATACTGATTGCTCCACCACAGAGCTCCCATGGTATTGTTCAAAAGGTCCCGATTTTCCTCACTCCTCCAAAACTTAACATTCAGATTATCATGGAGCCGTGAACCCACTGTTCTTGCCGCTAGAGGTGATCTCTTTAGCTTTTTTTGCAATATCCTCTCCAATCATTTCAAGTATTCTTCGATCATGGTCACCTACCCTTGCATCTCGAAGTGCATAATGCATGAACATTTTTTTTTTTAGATAAGGGGGTGCGGATCCCCGGCCTCTGCATCAAAATGATGCACACAGCCATCCGCAATTATTCAACAAAGCTTACAAGTTACAACACTGATCAAACCGAAGTCCACCGCTCGGCAACAAAAAGTCGCTACAACTATGATGGAGGTGGACATGATCAAAGCCGCATGCCTTGACCTCCCACCTACGCGCATCATCTACAACCGGAGTACCGGTCCAGCAGACCCTCAACGCGCACCGCATGCGCGCGCTACAGAAGTCGCTTCCGCCATCTTCCTCTAACCCATCTTCAGGCAAAGATCAACGCCATGACCTTGCAAGGCCAGCCGGCGACGTCGCCATGACGCCAAACAGCACCACCGCCCTGCCCTCGTTCATTCGCACGCATCCACGCCGAGACCCCACTGCACCATGCTGCCGAGTCACCATTGTCGACGCGGAAAATGGCACGCCGCTCCACCATCAGACCTCTCCAGCCAGGATGTGCTCCAACACGATGCCCCCAAGGAGGAGAACGACACCGGAAGTGCCGCCATCGTGCGACCCGGGACACCCAGATCTGGAGTTTCCTCCGGAGCATCAGGGAGGGAGGCTAGAGCGTCGCAGCAACGACTCCTTCAACAAGGTAACAACGCCCGCGGGCGCCGCCGTCGTCGGCTCCGCCATCGGAGCCCAGCTCTCGCCGGCCGACACTCTTTCCTCCAAGATCCGCCGCAAAAGAACCAGAGAGGCAGGAGGACGCCAAGATCGGAACCCTCACTGCTCCTCACTCCTCGCGGAGATCTGATCCGCGCCGCCAACGCCTGAAATCCGCAGGCCGGCGAAGCCAGCCGCCGCATCCAGGGTGCCGACGCCGGCAGGATCCAACCCCACCTCCCAGCCGCCATCATGGAGGTCCCGGGTCGCCGCCGCCGCCGTGAAAGACAGAGGCGCCTCCCCTGCCGTCCGTCCACGCCCTAGCGACGGCCGCCGCCACGCGCTGCCGAGGAGGACGCCGTGGCACCCGGTAGCGCCACGCCTCCGCCAAGGACACCGGCCCGCGCCGGCCCCCTCGACTCGGGAGGACAAACGATCCTCGCCGCCGCCGGCCAGCCAGGCTGTGCCCGGCCGAGATCAATGGCGACGGCGAGGGGAGGGAGCGGAGAGGGACGGCCGAGGGGCTAGGTTTAGGGTTTCCCCTCCCGCCGCCACACGGGGGCGGACGAGAGGAGAGGAGAGGAGAGCTGATTCATGCATGAACATTTCAAGGAACAGTTCATCATCCAGGTCTGATATTGGTAGACATCTCTCTTTTACAGCACCCAGAGCTACTAATGCAGCTTCAGTTCGGCTAGTCACCAACATTCTGCTTCCTGCCTTACCAACATTCAACGGAGAAATTAACTTCTGTAGTTCTTCACGGTCTTCCAAATTATCAATTTTGAACCAGACATCATCCAGTACGTACCAACAAAATCCGTTTCCCACGCAGTTCCTTCTCCAGACTTTCCTTTAGGACGTTAAAGACTACGGAATTCCGGGGATTCTTTCTGCGTAACCCCTCTAACATTTGACTGAAAATGGAATCCAAATCAAATTTCTGAGAAACATGAATCCACATGAGAAGATCGAAATGGCCTTCCATTTTCTCTTGCTTGTACTTTTTCTCATGATCATAAACACATTGTGCAAGTGTTGATTTTCCAGACCCAGCAATGCCATGAATGCCAATTACAGAGTAGCATGTACCAGTGACGGTGTTTGCTTGACACTGGTCTTCCGTCTCATGAAGCATTGCTATGATCTTCTCACGATCCTGATCTCGACCAATTACTCGTAGCGGAGGACCTGCTGTAGTGACTGCACTACGTGAATTGGTAGCAACAGCTTGTCTCCTGTTATCATTATTTACACCTGGCAGGTTCAGTTGTTCCAAAACTGTACATGCGTCACTTATAGCCCTTCCTATCTTATTTAGGCTCTCCTCTAACTTAAATTTTGGTAAACCACTGTCCTGTAAAACCAAATAACAGGTAAGTTCAGGCTATCAAGAACTCCTCCATTTGAATATAGGCTTATTTCACATCCCAACTAAAGGTAAGAACAAACGCTAGCATATACTGTAAAACACACCATACTGTTAAAAAACCTGTTGTTTTACCGTAAGGGGGACAAAAAACCCATCCCACCTGTTAAAGCCCCCCATACCGTAATTTTTTCAGCACACTATAAGAGCATCTCCAATAGCTTACCCATGTTTTGGCTACCCAAAACCATTTTGGGTATAGGAGAGAGAAGGTTTGGGTATCCAGAAATTTTTCTACTTTTCCAGTTTACCCAAAATTGGATACCCAAATTGGCATCTGCACGTAGGACCCACATGGCAGTGGGGTTAGGTTTTTTTTTTCTTTTTTCTTTTTTTCCCCTCTCCTTCTTCAACCAGCCCGGCCACCCCCACCTCCCTGCCGTGCTCTGCCCGCCCCGGCCAGCCCCCACCTCCCTCCCTCCCGTGCTGACCTCGGCCGCCACCGCCCAGCTCTGCCCGCCCCACCTGCCGTCCTCACGGCTGAGCTAGGTCGTGCGCCGGCGGGCCGCGGCTTGGTCGAGCGCGGCCGGGGGACCGTTCGCGGCCGAATCGAGCGCGGCCGAGGGACCGTTCGTGGCCAAATCGAGCGTGGCCGGGGGGTCGAATCGCGGCCGAATCGAGGCCGGCGACGCCGCGATGGGAGCGGTGTCTCCCGCTCGATTCCGGCCGAGATGGATGGTGCGGGGCCCGAGAGGAGGGCGGCGGGGGTCGTGGAGGTGCGGGGCGACCTTCGGGCGGCGCGCCAGAGGCTCACCGGCGACCGGAGGCGGCGGGGGTCGCGACCAGAGACGGCGGGGTCACGGCAGTTGCCTTCCCGCCATGGTTTTGGCTGACGTGGCACATGATTTGGCCTTTTGGGAATCCGTTTGGGTCATTGGCTTGGAATACCCATATTTGTCAATTAAACACCAAAATTTGGGGCATGACCCAAAAATTTTGGGTCTGGTCCCACAGATGAGTAAGCTGTTGGAGCAAGTTTTTGCCCCAATACCCAAACAAGGGGCAAAGATATGGGTAAGCTGTTTGGGATGCTCTAAAAACACCGACTCTTACAGCAAATATACATAACGGAGGTTTTTTTTTGCAGTGTACTGTATGCCACGAAACTGTTGGCGGGAGGGAAGTTTCGGGTTGCGCCTATATATTCCCCACGCGGCCGTCGCCGCCAAATTATCTCCTCTGGAAGAGGATGATTGCTCCGCCGTTGCCAGCGAGCAGTGCTCGCGATTTGGTCTTGCAGAACGGCGCGGCGATTTGATCCCGATTTAAGCGGCACCGTGATTTGCTCGCAGTTTGGTCAGGGGCCGAACTGCGGTCGTGCTGGAGGGCGAGCGGGAGCTGTGCTCGCCGTGCTGCTGGCCCGCGTGCGAGCTAATGGCCGGAGGATGGTCCAGCTCCTGGCCCGCGTGCTACAACCAGCTTGGGAGCAGCAAGCGGCCGGCGGGGGAGCTTGCCGCGCTGGCCGGGTTCTCGGGACTGACTGCGGCCGTGCCCTGCAGCGCCGGTTCGTCTGAGGAAGGAAGGCGAAGAGAGAAGAAAGTAGAAAAACGAAAAAGAAAACAGTAGCCCAGTGACATGTGGGCCCCACGTGGCTGATTTGTTTTAGAGGATGGATTTCTACAGTATCTGATCTGGAAGGACACTCCTTGTACTGAAAATAATTTTACGGTATACTGTAAAACAGTTTTACAGTACGATTTTTTATGGCATCCACTAGCGTTGCTCTTAAGTTTTTTGCTCTCTATGCCTTTTAATATGAAGAGAAAAGTCCACTTCTGGAAGCAACTAGTAAGATCAGAGCCAGAGCCGCTAGGAAGGCAACAAAGATACGTCCGTGTATCGATGACTAAACAATAACAATAACAAAATCACATTACTATAATCAAACGGTTAGAATTCTTCTCGCACGACCGAAAAAATCAAAATCCTTGCATCAGCTTCTCCTATATCATTCCAACTAACCTGTACTTTCTCGCTATCTGATCTTTACCCAAAGCCTATTCCTCAACTACGACACCTCGATCAGCCCGACCAAGAAATCTTCGATGCCTTCTAAATATGAATCTATCTGCTATCCAGAACAAATTTTAGCACATTGTAAAATCTAAAGTTCTTACCAAGTACAATGACTAATATAATCTAACCGCCGACATTGACAGCCTCAATAGACTCCACATCGTTCTGCTCCCAAAAAACTCAGACGCTAGAACACTGAAACATCGAGGCAAAGCCACAAAGAAGACTGTCGTGGTATTTCGCACGGCATATGCCACGGGGTGCCTTATTTGAGTGGTTGCGACAGCGCAGCGACGGCGTTTCGGCGGGATTGGGCACGAGCACGGCAAACACCGAGACGTACCCAGGCTCAGGTCCCTCGTGAGGAGGTAAAACCCCTACATCCTGCATCTGTGATGTATATGGTGGAGTATATGGTGTTACACGGTTGCTCCTTGAGCTGTACATGCTCCTAGCTAGAGGTGCTTGAGAGGGAAGTGAGCTAGTACGTGAGTGTGAGAGATTGAGAGCATGAGGCTTGGCTTGGTGCGAGTGAGCAAGGGGCTCCCTCTCTCCCTCTGCCTCTCGTGGCTGCCGTGGTGCACATTATAAACTGATGTCCAGGGGACAAGTGGGGCCCGCGGTGACATGTGTATAGTGGTGTACTGTAGCGCATAGTGTTTCCTATTGAGCAATAGTGTTCTTCCTTCAGTGACGTCGTGTACAGTGTCGGGTACGACTGTCTTGTCCGCGCGTGTCCGATGGGACGAGTGTTGACTTCGGGGCAGCCGGCCAGGAGGCCCGAGGTTGGGAAGCCGATGTGCCCTTGTTGCCCGACGGGGACCCAGAAGTTGATGTAGGCTAGGGACCCGGAGACGGGAAGCCGGAAGACCTTGTTGGCTCGCGGGAACGCGGGAAGCCGGAAGCCTACGTTGGCTCGGGGACCCAGAAGTCGATGTTGGCTGGGGACCCGGAGCCGGTTTGCGTTTTTTTTGGGTCCTAAGACCACCCGGTGGTAATCCCACCGACACTAGCCTCCGAGCCTTCGGGTGACTCGAAGAGTCGGGCGGAGATTCTTCGTTGTTGTTGTACTGGATGATGCTATCATGCTCGCCCTGCGGTCGCGGACGTCGAGTCTTTCTAGATGCGGACGTGGGTTTCGCCGGCCGACGGGCGCGGAGCTCTGCATGTTTTCCCTGTTACATCAAGCAAACCAACCAAATTTGCAACTGTGCTGAGTAAAATATTGAGGATGCCGGGTAAATATGTGTATGCATGGCTGATGCCGGCTCGCTTTTGCCCGGTTCCTTTGATCTTTTTCTCGTGCACTTAGCCGCCCGGGCGCAGGCTCTTGCCAGCCGAACAGCCGGGTTGCGGTCTGCGGGTGGAACCGAAGAGATGCCGGGGCGCGCATGTCACAATACTTAGATCTAGAAGCTGGATAGAAGCAACTCGGCGAAATGACGGTGAACATCTATATGTGTGGCTGATGCCGGCTCGCTGTTGCCCGGTTCCTTTGATCTGCACTCAGCCGCCCGGGCGCAGGCTCTTGCCAGCCGAACATCCGGGATGCGGTCTACGGGTGGAACCGAAGAGATGTCGGGGCGCGCGTGGCACGGTACTTAGATCTAGAAGCTGGATAGAATGCGACTCGACGAAACGACGGTTACTCCTTTCTTAGTGATGAGAGCTAGGACCAGCCTCCGGGTGTCTCCCGAGGAGGTCCGACCCGATGCGTTAAGGAATAAGAAATGCGGAGCCGAAACGTCACTTAGCTGTTCTTATGCTGTAGTCGGTGATGCGGTTCGGGTTGTCGAATCGGGGGCGTTTGAGTCCGACGGCGGAGGCGGAGGAGGTCGGCCAGACAGCCAAACGGGGCAGCCGGATTGGCCTCAAGCCGGGCCGGGACGCAGCCGGCCAGGCATCCAAACGGGATGCAGCTGTTCTGGACTCCAGTCGGCCTGCGAACCAAACGGGCTGGGAGCAGCCGGCCCCACCTCTCCTTTTCTTCTCTTTCTTTTCTTCTTTTTTTTTTCTTTTCTTTCCCGCAGCCGGCCAGGGCTAGCGGAGGCACGCGGTAGAGCGGGGAGCCGGCCAGCCGGGAAGTCAAAGCCGACGAGCGGGGTCGGGGAGCCGGCCAGCCGGGGGACCGGAGCCGGGCAGGCGCCAGAGGTGGCGAGAGGGGCGCAGGAGAGCCGACGCGGCTACGCGTGTCGCGGCCTGCAGGGGGCGCGCGGGTGATGGAGGAGGCGCGTGGGCGGAGCACGGCCAGCCGGTGTCGGCCTCGGGCGGAGGAGACGCGCGGGCGGAGCACGGCCAGCCAGTGCCAGCCTCGGGCGGAGGCGAGGAGCCGGCCAGCCGGGAGGCCAGAGACGGGCAGGCGGGCGCCGGTAAGGCGCCGGAGCGGGGAGGCGGGAGCCGGGAAGGCGTTGGAGCGGGGAGCCAGGGTCGGCCAGCCGAGGCCGAGGCGCGGTCGAGGCAGGGCTAGAGCGGGGCTGACCGAGGGCGGCCGAGGCGGGGTCGAAGAGGGCCGAGCGCTGCCGAGGCGGGCACGGTCGCATCCGGACGCGGCGCACGGGCGAGGTCGGGCACGAGGGGCGCAGGCGACAGCAGTGGACTTATGTGGGCAAGGTCGAGGTCGAGGTGGAGCAGGCGGAGAGCCAGCAAGCCGGGGAGGAGCCGGAGGCGGTCGGGCAAGGCCGAGGCAGGGCCGGCCGGGCGCGACCGGGGCGCAGGAGAGGATGGGGCGGAAGCGAACGGACCAGCGGAGGAGGGCCGGTGCCGGGCCAGCGTGGGGGCCGGCCAGGCACGCGGCGCGGGAAGTCGGCTAGCGGAGGATCCTGGGTGCGCCCGATAGGAGAAGCAGTGCTGCTGATCAGGCGGCGAGGATGGCCTGCAGAAGTCCGGGGCGGCGACGGAGCCGATACGGGAGGTTGCCGGCGATCGGGGCGCAGGAACATGTGGAGGTCAGCGCGAAGATGAACGACGGGCGTAGGCGGACGCGGAGGATCTCGCGCGGTGAAGACGGCAGCGGCGGCCGGGGCGGAGCTGCTACAGCAAGGGCGCATCGGAGGAGCTTGAGGGAGATTGGCGCGGAGGCGGGTGCCGATGGTCGTGCGGACGCACAGGCAACGGACTTCGGTGGTGGAGATGAGCACGCACAGGTGCAGCCGAACGAGGACGATGCTAGCACGGGAGCCCAGCGACGCCTAGCCTCCGGGCTTCTCCAGGAGGCGACGTCGAGCCTCCGAGCTTCTCGGCGGAGGAAATAGTGACGAAGGTGCGTGTCCCGCCGGGAACGGGATTCCGGTCGCCGCTTTGCCCCACGGTGGGCGCCAAATGTCGTGGTATTTCGCACGGCATATGCCACGGGGTTGCGGCAGCGCAGCGACGGCGTTCCGGCGAGATTGGGCACGAGCACGGCAAACCCCGAGACGTAGCCAGGTTCAGGGCCCTCATGAGGAGGTAAAACCCCTACATCCTGCATCTGTGATGTATATGGTGGAGTATATGGTGTTACACAGTTGCTACTTGAGCTGTACATGCTCCTAGCTAGATGTGCTTGAGAGGGAATTGAGCTAGTACATGAGTGTGAGAGTGTGAGAGATTGAGAGCATGAGGCTTGGCTTGGTGCGAGTGAGCAAGGGGCTCCCTCTCTCCCTCTGCCTCTCGTAGCTGCCCTGGTGCACCTTATAAACTGATGCCCAGGTGAAAGAACGAGGATGTCGCCTAGAGGGGGTGAATAGGCGTTTTAAAATAATTACGGTTTAGGCTTGAGTAAATGCGGAATAAAACTAGCGTTTAATTTATCAAGCACAAAACCTAAACAAGCTAGGTTCACCTATGTGCACCAACAACTTATGCTAAGCAAGATAACAACTATGTGATAGCAAATAGATAACTTCAATCTCGAAGGCTATCACAAAGGTAAATGCATAAGTAAAGGGTTCGGGTATAGAGATAACCGCAATGTGGACACAAGGAGATGTTTCCCGTAGTTCCTTCCCAATGGAAGTACGTCTACGTTGGAGGAGTGTGGAGCCACCGCGACACTCCAATAGCACGGATGTGCTCACTCTATTCTCTGTGAGCTTCACCCGTGAGGGATTGGCTCGTTCCACTATGAGGTCGACTTGAGAGCGTTGACCAAACCGATACACCAAGGTTGAGGAACTCCACAATGAGTTGGAGCCTCCCAACATGTCCCGGAGCACCTCGCAACAAGTTGAGGCTCGAAACTCACAAAGCCTCCTAGGGTTACAACCAACCCAAGGAGGAACAAGAACCACAAAGAGCAATTAGCTTCTCAAACTTCACTTGCACGTATCACCGTGGAGAATTCAAACCGATGCACCTAATGCAATGGCAAGAACACACAAAGTGGTCAAAGTCCTTCACTCTTGAATCCCACCAAAGCAACTAATACTTATGGGGGGAGAAGAGAGGAAGAACAAGGAAGAACACAAAATCCCTCCAAGATCTAGATCCAAAAGCTTCCCCTCACTTAGAGGAGAGATTAATTGGTGGAGTGGTGGATCTAGATCTCCTCTCTCTTTTCCTCTAATTGGAGGTAAGAATCATGGAGGGATGGAGAGAAAGCAAGCTTCAAAAGGTCAAAAATGGAGTGAAAAACGAGCTCAAAATGGATGGGGAACCATTGGGAAGAAGGCCCCTTAAATAAGTCCCCCACGGATCCAACCGTTGGGCGCGGAAACCCGCAGGAGCGGTACTACCGCTGGGATAAGCGGTACTACCACCCCCCGGCGGTACTACCACTGTTGGTACCCCCAAAACAGCCTCAGGAGAACTGTAGAGGTACCGCAGCGGTACTACCGCCCCTGGAAAACAGCACGAAAAGCAAACACCAAAACGGCAATATCTTTTGCATCTGGACTCCGTTTTCGATGATCTTTGGCTCGTTGGAATCATAACGATGAGCTCTACAAGATTGTGCAAATAAACATCATAGTCCAAAACGGGAGGATAAAACCAAATGGGGAAAGGTTAGACCTTTCGATAAACGAACAACCGGTAAATCCTCCAACATCAAAAACGTAATAATTTTTTCTTACGAACTCCGTTTTTGATAAACTTGAGCTTGTCTTGAAGAACATGACAAGCTCTAGAACCACACATGGAGAAAACCAAATAAGAATCAAGAAAGATGATGCCAAGTATACAAAGGTTTGAGCTCTCTCCGAACGATACGATCAACTTACTCATTCGAGAGCCACTCTTGAAAGTGTGGCATCTATCCTATAAACCGGTCTCTCACTAACACCATGAGACCGGTAAAAGATAGAAACCCTATCAAGGTCATAAATTTGTCTTGCGTAATCCACTTGAGCTAGATAATGACGATCTTGATCACCTCAAGTTGGATCACCTCCGCTTAGTGAAGACTTGTGAATTGCTCCCCCCATGCACAATATGAGAGAGCCACTTGTCGGCACATCTTCACTTGACCATTATCTTGATGACGATCACCGCTTGACGGTATCCGCCATGGGCATTATGGAATCTTACGTTTGATGCAATCCCATGAAAAGATACCTAACCCCACATAGATACTCCACACACATATATATCATGGGTTAGTTCACAAAGCTATATAGACAATTGCTTACCATACCATTGGATCACAAGATCCCACATGGTACAACATGTAGCTTTGTGTGTTGATCACTTGAATCACTCTTTGCACTTAGCCTTGATCAACTTGTATCTTTCCTTCTCTCTTCACAAAGATGATGTCTTGAAGGTGAACATGAATGTCCACGCCATCATATTCTTCAAGACATACTTACAATATGCTCATCACTACACATGACCATTCATCATATAAACCCGTGAATAAGAACTTGGTCATCTTATAAGCTTCTAGAGTCCAACACACCCTAAACCCTAAACCCTAAAGGATATCTCAATGAAAACATTAGTCCATAAGGATTGTCATTAATTACCAAAATCACACATGGGGGCACCATGCTGTTTCAATCTCCACCATTTTGGTAATTGATGACAATCCTTTTACGAGGGTTTATATAATGAATTAAGCAACCAAAGCAAGGATGCGTGAGCATGAAAGGCAAATGCTTAATAACGAAACTAAAAAATAAAACCAAAATCCCTTAAACCCTCTAAACTTCTCCCCCATTGGCATCTATTGCCGAAATAGGAGGGAAAATGTAGAAGGCCAATATAGTAAGACTCCCCCATAATGTGTGCATTTCTCATAATATGAGTGAAATCAAATGCACATATCCAATGACGAATATATGGAGGGAGATCAAACTATATTGAGGATCCAAAGATTGCAAAAGAATATCAAAATGAGAGTTACTTCGACAAAAGAAGCAACCAATCAAAGGATCCGAAAACCCAATTAAACACAAGAAGATATTATGATAAGATCAGTGTTCTAAAAATCAAGAGGGAACTCTCCAAGGTACGTGCACAATGTAGGATTTGCATTTCAATATGGTGTGCACAACATGGAATCCTCACTCCCCATAATCCTTTGAAACACAAAACATGTGCAAGAGAGAATGTATATAAAACAAGGCATATCACTTGCAACAATCACATGGTTGAGCATCAACCAAATGAGAAGAACATTTAAAAGCTTTAGGCTCAACCAAATGATGTGTGTGTGACATAGCAAAGCCTTTTATAAGAATACATCATAGGTGAGCATAGAGCATCACCATAGTCTCAAAGGAATAATTATCATGGAGCAAAGCATGTCATTTAAACACACACAACTCAATAAAAATGAGTGCACAAGATCCAATAAAATAAGGCAAGCACTCATAAGGCAAATATTTTCCGGAGCCACCAAAGGATCAAAAGGTATAAAAGAGGTGGACACCAAGGAAATAGGATATCAATTTGCGATGTAACATTTCTCATGTGTATAGATTTCTAAGTAGATAACAATCATATGATATACATCCACAAAGAAACATGTACCACAAAATAGTTACTAAAGAGAAGAACATGATACCAAGAGGAAGTCATATATACACCATTAAGATCTTTGCTTAAAAGCATAGCACATAGCTCAAATTTATCTTAACGGATATAATAGACTTCCAACACAAACGCATCAAAGGCATCACAAATATCCACAAGGGAAAAGTGATAGTTGGGATGTTTTGAGAAGGGAAACAAGTATCACAAGGAACAAAAGAAATCATGCCAAGATGCAACCTACACAAGGTTGAATGCAAGAAATGTATGCATGAGGTAGATACTTGTTACCGAGATGGCATTGGTGATGTAAGAGATTAGCAATCACAATCACCATAGCTTGGCTTCAATTAGCACACGGTGAGAGCACCTTCCTTATGAATGAGACAAGGCATCAAATGCATCTCCGAAGTACCTAAAACACAATTCAAGTACAAAATGCCCCCAAACATATTGGGTCCGAAGTAGTTAGGAAACTCCAATACATTGGACAAACTCCACATAAATATGTGCATATGGATATGAAATTCAATGCACATCTTAGCCCATTTAGGATTAGGTGGAGTTTACCCAATATATTGGATCAAAGAAAGTAAACATGCCATAATATATACTTGAAGTAAATATGCATGTCAAGACCTTCAAGAACCAAATGAAGACACAATTTGGACAAAATACCAAGAATACCAAGAAGGCTTACCAAAGTGTGACATGCAATAGAATTGTCCAAATTATATCGAAACCCAAATCAACACATAATTGAGAAAGATACCAAATGAAGAGATACCAAATGAAAGATATATCAAGGAATGACACAACTAACTCCCAAAGAGAGAAAGATTCCAACAAATAAACCAAACCCTCTACACTTTCTATGATGGCACAAAGTACCAAGACAAAAAGGTTTGTCTTTCCATGAGAGATGTCATCGGGCTCAAACACCAATTTAAAAGATGGTGTTCTACTCAAAATAGGATAGCTCCCCCAAGAATAGTGCATTATCTTAGAAGTATGACTTTGAATGTAAATGCGCAAGAATGAGATCACGGCTTTTCCTATTTTAAGGAAAACACAAAACAACATGAGTAGAGCAAGAGGATCCAATGGTCAAGAAAGGCAAAAAGGAGTTTGATCAAAACTAATCCTTGGCAATAAATAAGGCAATTAAGAGCAAAAACCAATGTACATATGATCAATATACTTTACCACAAATAAGATTATCACTTGTAAAGACAAGTAATGTATGGAGATATTTCTCGGTGGTAAATGACAAAGATATTCAAGATCATATTCTCTAAACAAGAGCGAATAGGCAAATATGGAACTTGTTTGAGATACATGCCACGTAGGAACAAGATAATTTACAATATCAATGCTAAGTGGCAAAACCTCACTTGTTCACATTTTCTAGGTTCGTAATATGTACAATGCTTATTACTCCCCATAATTTGATAATCCATTTGTTTTCAACAGAAGCAAATAAAAACCAAATAGAGATAGTTAATGGACATTTAGAATTCGAATTTCTCATGAGCATGACATACCACATAGAGACTAGATAATATTGATATATCAACACTAAGTGGTATTCCTCATGTATACACATTATTAGGATTGTGACGTGCCGAAAGCATATCACACCCCCAAAATGGGAAAGTCCATTAATCTTCCCAAAAGAGCCAACCAAGATAAGAACAAGAAGCAATAAAGGCTCAACACAAACACACACAACCGTGTTGTGCAAACCAACATACACACACTAGATTACTCAAGATAGGTAAGTGGTAAGCATAACATATACAAACACATGCAAGGTACAAAACCAAACACATGCAAGGGGCAAGCAACTTTCAATGCATATATATAATTTAAATGCAAGTTACCGCAATGAGGCATGTTGGATATAAGATAGAGATACGATAATCCAAATGACTTGGCTTGGGAAATATGATTAGATCATCACTTGATTCAGACATGTATATATGGTTCCCGATGGAATCTCAATCCGAATCGAAACGCCAATGCAACATGCATTGTAAAAATCAATAAGTCGCCACTTGGCTTATTGTTGTCGGTACATTTCGGTACAACCGACGTAGTGAGTTCCTTACATACAAGGATTAATCCTACAATGATGATTACCCATGCGTGTTCGTCATACATAAGGATTACTCCTAAAATGACGAAGCACGTGATCATCTAAAAGACGAAATTTGAGTTGAAGGATTTGGATAAAACCAGACACTGCTTGGGACTACAACTCAGCACCTTCACTCAAGTATCACGGTACACCAAGTTTCTATATCCAGAAAATATTGGAGAAAATTAATATGGACAAGTCATATCAATCTCGTAGGGTTGTTTGGTCTTTAGACGTAGAGAGAGATTCATTCAAACCACGAGAAGATGGAAAGGAGATGTTGGGACATGAAGTTCCATATCTCAGTGCCATTGGACCTACCAACACAATTGGATGGGAATCAAGAATGTCTTTCGATATCTCCAAGGCACCAAATATCTTGACCTATTATTTCAGCTTCGGAAAAATCTGAACTCCAATATCATCAGATACACTGATACTAGTTACTTACCCAATCCCCACGGTATGTACCTAGATGGTATAATTATCATTCCATAGATGTCTTTAAAACAAAATCTGGTGACTATACATGCCGATCATTCTGAAATACAAGGCTTCATGTTAACATGTGTGGCTTCACGGAATGATAAACCACATACATTAGTCATGTGGTATTGGTTCTCTGGAATCATCAACCATTATGTATAAAGATAATGTTGCTTGTGTTGCACAGATGTAAACAGGTTACATAAAGAGCAATATCACTAAACATATTGTGATGGAGATATGCCCTACAGGCAATAATAAATGCTATTATTAATATCAGTTTCATAATTAATGTTTATATTTCTGTGCTATAACTGCTATGGTTCTTGAATGTGAGATTCAGAGGAAAACCCACATGCACGTGTGGAAACATAAACACAAAGTAGTGCCCTAGTCTTGACTCTAAGACTAGCTCATGTGTTGTATCAGACCCCGTTTTCCTTGTCATGGGTATAAGGTATGCCGACAACAATGGGAGCACATTGTTGGCGGAAAAATGAGTGATGGACAGACCCAACCATTTGATATGCTAAGAGATATCATTGTCATTACGTTGTTAGTACTATCATAGAAGTGTTAACGTATATGAATGTCCTTAGACCATGAGAATATTATGATCCTACATGTCGGACGTTTTACTTTGGTACTGTCCAACGTCAACTGTAACAGGGAGATCATAATGGCAGTTTCTAGGTATCTCGGAAAGGCATGTCCAGGACTTAATAGTTCAAGATTGAGATTTGCTCTTCCGGCGATGGAGAGATACTATGAAGGCCCACTCGGTATTACGGTGTTCATCTTCGTCTGCGCAGACACAGTGTGATATGATCACGGGAACACCGGAATACGGTAACGAGAAAAGGATAAACAAACCGGTAACAAGGTTAACATGTATAGTGACCAAGTGTGGTGTCACGGGGATACCAACATATCTCACCTCAGGATTTGTTAAGTATCGCAAAGAAAAGGGAACCATGTACGGGAACAACATGTTCACTCGAATCCATTCGTATAACGGTGGAAATCATATGGGCGTCCAGGCTCCGCTATTGATTATGTCCACACGTTATCGAACCTGCAGGGTCACATGCTTAAGTCATCTTCAGTTAGTTGAGTACTACGATGGTCGGATATATGCGAGAGAGTCACCGGAATTGTTTCAGAATGATCGAAGGAGTTTCGGAGAGAAAACCGGAAGAGTTCCGGGGCACCGGGAAGGTCCCGGATGACCAAGAGGGCACCAAAAGATTCTAGAAGGATCTGGAAGGGTCCAGAAGGTTCTAGAAGATTCCTAGAGGGTCCATGGGCTGCCCCACTGGATTTGACCCAGTGGGGGGGCAGCTGCATGGGCCAAAGGCCCAAGAAAGGGGGGCGCCCCACCTTGCTTGCTGTGGAAGGCAAGGGGGCGGCGGCTAGGGTTGGGGGCGCCACCCCTGCCCTAGTGCGCCGGCCCTAGGGGCCCCACCGGAGGCGGTGGCGACTGTGGGGGAGAAAGCCCCTCCTCCAAGTCTCCCCTCCCCCTATATAAAGAGAGGGAAACCCTCCCCCTCAGATGCACAAGGTGGACTTAAGGGCTGCCTCTCCCTCTCTCTCTCTCTCTCTCTCTCTCTCTCTCTCTCCCTCCCATTGTGGTTCTCCACCATACGCCTGAAGGATGACGTACTCCGACTTCTCTAAAGCTCTGGACGGTGGAGCGCTGCTGAACTGAAGAGGACATACGCATGGATACCGGCAGCGGGATTGTACTTTCGATCCGAGGACAGAGAGAACATTCTCGCTGCTGGGAGGGATACGCCTAGCTGCGGGAATCGGCATCAACTAGCTACACCGACATCTGCTTCCACTAGACGGTGTTGGTAACGATCTAGATCCAATCTCGCTTGTACCTTCATAGATGGATCTTGGGTTTGATCGTGTAGGACGAAAATTTTGTTTTCCATACACGAATCCCTTCATATTGCCCCCAAATTGTTTTATCCTCATGAACTCCGGATGAGTGGGGAAATAAACATCTTGCAGGTCAAATCATGTGATAAACTCCGGGATTTGCAAGGGTGAGGGGGGAATCTTCCCAAATTCACAAAGTTTCTACCAACTTCAACATTCCAGAAATAAGTTCATTGAATTGGTATGCGACGACTCCGGGATTTGCAAGGGTGAGGGGGAGAATATTCCTGAATTATAACATGTTCAAAGCATCGTATTACACTCTTTTTCCCTTTATGAGTTTACTTTTCAGGTTCTCATCAAGGTTTTTAATAATGTAATATCAATACAGGATCATATGTCGTACTTTCTGTTTCCCCTCCGGGGTTTTTAGAGGAAGTATACACAACATATTTATTGTCCTCTAAACTCTATGGGTTTCCTCATATTGAGTTAATAGAGACAATAGCCATTATATGCTATATCATTTTCTCCTTGTTTTTTTCACTTGGTTTGAAGATGTTTTAACAGCATATCCTACTCCACTCCTCACATTTTTTTCCCACGGGGTTTTTTGGGAGTCTTTATCAAGATGATGATCAATCACACGGTCAAGCGGTGATTAGGGGAGTGTAAAGGCTAATTAACAACAACGGTTAGTTTGGGGAATCCCCGCATTCCCGCGTGTGTGCAGTTGCCACTTTGGCAACCGCCGTGACGGTTGCTCCTCCCGATTGACGCCTTCACCAACAGACGTACCTCTCGGATGCACCCCTTCCAGTTGTGTATATATACATGAACATCATCAATAAAGAAATGCACTTGAATCATTTGTCTTGTCTCTAGTTTACTTCTCGATTACATTCAACAATCAGCACGGGAGAGAGAAACAGAGAGAGGTGCTGATGGGCATATACATAAGCATGCATATATGCATGAAAGGTAGTAATACAGAGGAAGATACTGATTGGAGCATAGCCGACGAGGTTTCCGACATCTTGGTCTCAAGACGAGTAGCTGCTATGCTAACTCCTAAGCTCTTTCTCTCAAAAAAAAAACTCCTAAGCTCTACTATATTTATATCACCTTTGTTCACTTGCTGCTATTGCTGCACCACGATATTACTGAGGGGCGCCAGCCATCTTAGGATGTAATCCCTCTATCCCATAATATAAGATGTTATTAGAACCAATATACTCCTATATTGATATGTTAAGATGTTATTACAACCAATATGTTTGTAATAATATTTTATATTATGGGACGGAGGGAGTACTTTTTTGTATCTTCCCTTGCACTCTATATGCTTATTGGTAGCGTGGAAAGGTGCTATAGGTATATTCATTTTTTCCCATCGTTTTCCGGCATCAACATTTTTGACCGACTGCCATCCTCAATAATACCCGTGCGAAAGCTCAAACAAGAATAGAATAAGTGCTTATAAAAGACGGAACAAACTTTTTACAACTGCCGATTGTCATGCCTGGTTAACAACCATTATGCAAGTAATTAGGTGTAGTACTAGACAACAGAAGGCCAGGTAAAAAATAAGTAGCCACTTACATGCAAACACAGTAACACGATGGCACGTCTGCCATCGATCGACCGATCTCTTGCTTAATATCACGCTGAATTACTACCAAGTTAACTCTGTAATCCCCCAGGCATTGCTGCAACAAGCCACGTTCAGGTAAATCTCACTCTCTGCATGCCTTACTCCATATTCGTCTCTATACTGTCAATGCACTCGGCTGCGCCGCGTCTACGGCCGGCGTGTCTCTCCTGCGATGCAGCTCGAGGACGAGCTTCCTCAAGGCGGCGGAGGTGCCTGCGCCGTCGCAGCCCATGAACACCTCGCCGATGTCGGCGGGCGTGATGCGCACGTCGGCGGCGAGCAGGCCCTCGGCCTCGGCCATGAGGTCGTTCAATGTGTCGGGATCGTCGTCATCGGGGTCCTCCGGCCGACGCCGAGGTAGTTCTTGACGAGCACGCGGAGCGCGCCGGGGAGCAGTAGCCGATCTCGATCTTGCGGTCCATGCGGCCGGGGCGGAGCAGCGCCGGGTCGAGCCGCTCCGGGTGGTTCGTCGTGAAGATCATCAGGCGCTCCCCGACGCAGGACGACCAGAGCCCGTCCACGAAGTTGAGCACACCGGAGAGGCTTATGGACTCCCGCCCGATCGCCGCCACGGCCTCCGGGGAGAACATCGCCAGCTGCGCGTTGTTGTCTTCGTCAACGCCGCCGCCGTTCTTCCTGCGGTCGGAGAGGTCGAGGGAGCAGTCGATGTCCTCGACGACGACGACGGACTTGGGCGTGGTGGAGACGAGAAGGCGGCGGAGGTGGGAGTTGGTGGGCACGGTGGTGAGCTCCAGGTCGTAGACGTCAAACTCGAGGAGATTGGCGATGGCTGCGACGAGGCTGGTCTTGCCGGTGCCGGGCGGCCCGTGGAGCAGGTACCCGCGCTTCCAGGCACGGCCGACGCGCGCGTAGTACTCCCGCCGGGATGCGAAGCGGAGCAGGTCGGCGCGGAGCTCCTCGCGGAGCGCCGGGTCGACGGCGATCGTGTCGAACGTGGAGGGGTGGGAGAACGCGTGCGAGGTCCAGAGGCGGTGGTAGTCCTCGCCGAACGCGGCGGCGCGGTTGGTGTAGAGCCGGCGCTCCCGTGACTTGAGCCGCATCCTTGTGGCCTCGTCGATGACGTGGGGGATGTAGCTGTCGTGGATGAAATGGCGGTGCTGGTGCGGGAACTGGAGCTCGAGGCTGCGGTGGTCGCCGCCAGCTCCGGGTCCCCTGCCGCCACCGCGATCGGCGGGGCGCGCGGTGGAGGTCCACCTGACGGTGACGCCCTTCCAGGTGTCGTGGGCGGTGTGGGCGTCCGGGAGGGAGGCGACAGCGCGGCTCGCCTGGCGCGGCTTGTAGAGGCGCACGGCGGGGGCCTCGGCGAGGCAGCGCGCGCCGAGGTAGAGCTGCGCGGCGTCGTAGAGGTCGTTGGCTGCACCGGTGATGGCGGCGCCGTCGGCCTCGTCAATGAGGATGGTGGCCGTGGGGCCCGGAACGCTGTGGCGACCCGCGCCAGGAAGCGGCGTAGCCACCGCTCGACCTCCGGCGGGACGAAGTCCCGCATGGCCGTCCGGAACACCATGACCGTCGCGATCAGCGAGGCCACCGAACGCCAGTCCAGGACCATCTCCATGGCCGCCTCCTCTAGCTTTTTCGCTGGCCTCGCCACGCTAGCTCGCTGCGTCTCAGTGGGTGAGTGGAGTGTGGCGAGGAGGTGGTGGGACTTTGTAGTTTTTAGGGCCTCTTCTTGATCGTAGTACAGTACATCCGTAATATCTAAACTCACGCACACACTCACACCACACTCACGCACGCCACACCCACACCCACACAGACCACACTAGCTCGCAAGTTAGACCTACAAACTACACACACCACGTGCTTTGAAGAGCTCAAATGTTGTGGCACGAACGCGCGAGAGGTAACAGAATTAATTTATTATGTGGGCAAAGCCCCGGTTAGACACACCGGTAGATCTAACCCTGGGCATCCCCGGTTTAACTGGGTTTCGACGGTTTGGAGAAACCAGCGGAAAATCAACGGTTTGGGACGGTTTGGTTTGGACGGGTTATATGGTTCCAGACGGTTTGGAAAATCAACGATACTCGCGGCCAAGGGCGCCGCCGTCCGCCGATGACACCGTAGACGGGGATGGCGACCCCGTTCCGGACGCCCACCTCCAAGCACCGCCTCCACTTCCCGCCCGCCTGGCCACGCGCAGCAACACCCAACCACGGCGGGGCGGGTGGGGCCGCCACGGAGCACCCCGTCGAGGTTATCGGCCGCGTGCGCAACCTGACGGCGTCGGCCGCCGGCGCCTCGGCCCTGGAGGTCCCGGGCGGGCGCGACGGGACGACCGTGCTCGTGCGCGGAACGCGGGGGGCACGGACGACTTCAGCCTCGACGGAATTTCAGTCTCCGAGGAGGAGGACCTGGAGGGCTTCAACCGCCGCTTCTTGCACCAAATCTGCCGGCTGCAGCCGGAGCAGGAGGAGGGAGGAGGCGCTCGGGAGTGGAGGTTGAAGCCCACCGTGGTGGGGTCGGGGACGACCACGAGTGGCGGCGGGCGAGGACGGCCGGAGGAGGCCAGCCGGTGCAGGCTGGATCGATGGTGGCGGCGGAGGTGAGAAAGGGGATTGAGACGGTCTCGACGGTTTCAAGCCGTCCAAAAACTAGGAACCGCTGAAACCGGCCATACGGTTTATGTCGGGTTGGTTCCACGGTTTGATCGGGTTGAGACCAAACTGTGAACAGGGTTAGGTCGATCCAGGATCGAACCTGGGTGGGCGGCCACCGTCACTCCCGACCACTGAGCAGGGCTTTTGCCGCCTCCAGCGGCATCATTTTCGGCTTTCTCCGTGTGCTTTTGGCATGCCTTTTTTTGGTGACACAGGTCGGCCCGGTAGCGCGGCGGGCCAAAATGGTTTTGGTCCACCTCAGCTTACGTCCTACGTGGTATGGATTTGGTCTGCCCCTGCGCAGAACGGTCATTGTTTACTGACTGGTATACAGTTGTCAGCACTGATCGGGACCCACTTATGGTATTGCAAAAAAAGAACTGGAAACATTTATCGCTGGGTGGTCCAGCAGGCTATCGCCATCGATGCGGCGGGAGGCCCGTAGCAACTAGCAACGTCGCATTTTCCCGGTGTCAGAGCATCTCCACCTCCGCTCATCCGATAGACGGTCCGACAACTGTCCCCGGATAGACGCTATTGGGAGCCTCGGTACAGGTTGTCGCACCAGTTTAAAATGGCGAATTTCATTCAAATTTAGATTATATTTTACAAATTGGAACGAAATTCGAAAACTAATCTAATCCTAGTAGTGGGTATCGTAAAATTGGTCGTAAACCGACCAGTCGCCGCCGGCCCCGGCATCGCCCGCGCCGTCATCATCGCCTCCGTAGGCCCGTCATCGTCGTCGGGGATTGTCACGATCCCGCACTCCGACGCCGACCACGCCTCTATGAACTCGGGCAATGCCGGCTGTATCGTGTCGAACGACAGTTTCTTGGGGAGGGCGAGCTGTCGTTCGAACTCCTCGTCGTCGTCCTGCTCCTCCGTCTTCGGCGGCTTCAGCGGCGGACTCCTTCTTCGCCTTTTGCGGCCAAAGAACTGCCGGCCCCGCGGCGGCGAGGGCTCTCCTCCTTGACCTTGACGAGGGGGGGCGCCGGCGCGCTCTGCGATTCTCGGATGACGATACCGCCACCCCTCTGCGGCGAGGGCTGCTCCTGCTTGACCTTGACGAGGTGGGGAGCCGCTACGCGCGAGGAAGAAGCAGCCCACGGCGAGGGTGCTCCTGCTTGGCAACGAGGGGGAGCCGGACTGCGCTACGAGGAGGAGTGCGACGATGTGCGCGACGCTGAGCCCACCGGACCGACCCACGGCACCTGCGATTGCGGTGCTGGTAGCCGTACTGCGCGAGGACCTCATAGTGGTCGACGGCCACCTGCCGCTCCGCCGCGAGCATGGCCGGCCAACTTGGGCTGTTTTCGTCATAATCCGGTTCTGCCAGCTGTGCCGGCGTGAGGCGGCGGCGACGATCCCGGATGAGCGCGCAGTCTGGCCTCGCCGTGGGGAGAGGCGGGACGGCCAGGCCGCCCAAGATGATGTTCTAGCCAGTGGGGAGGCGCAGGCCCAACGGCACGAGGAGGCCGTTCTTCGTGACCACTGAAGCCTTCTCCTTGGTGAGGCATGTCTTGTATAGGGAGCCGTCGCTCCCGTTGCCGCCGGCTTTGTCGTTGTGCACCATTGCTACAAGAAGATGTGAATGGGATAGGTGAACGGCGAAGTGATGAGGAGGCCGGCGGGAAGGACGCGTGGGAGGGTTGGTGGCGCCCATTAACGCTGGCGACGGTTCCCCTGGCGTCATAACGCCAGCGACGCGCGTCAGGGAGGTGAAGCGCGACGCGTCTGCGCCCGTCAGGGGAACCGCTACGCGTCTTTAATTAAGCTGACCGGCACCTGTCGCCAGCACTTAATCCCATTTGACCATCTTTGAGTCACTGACAGGGGCGGCCCGCAGGTCAGTATCCGACATGGCGACGGTTTCTGCGTCTGTCAGGCACTCCCACGCCGCTCCCTATGGACCGGGGCGTGGTGGGAGTGCCGGACATTTTAGTGGGCCCATCGCAAAATTGCCGCTATTGGAGCCGTGGCTGGGCGCCGTTTTTGCGTCCGGCGCCCCAGTAGCCCTATTGGGAGCGCCGGTGGAGATGCTCTCAAATATCTACTTTCTCTCCAACGTAGGTGGTGCCAAATTTTCTAAGAGTGGGACCCAGAAGTAAATTAACAACCATAGATTTACAACAGCACGTACACCCATCATGCTAGGGGTGGAAACAGAGCGGATAGTGTCCTTCTCTCCTCCGTTTTTGTATTTTCAAAATAAATATAGATATGAATAGGTATGTTATCGAATATGAATACAGAGCGGATGTTACTCGAATACGGATGCGGACCAGATGTTTACTCAATTCGGAACTGATACAAATATCTTATATTTTTGGTGTCAAACTAGGTAAAAGAAATAAATTGGTAACTACGCGAGACAAAATAAAATATACTCATGTCATAAAATAAACTTTTCTGAAAAGTCAAAAATGTAAACTTTGACCAAGTTTTTGCAAAAAACTATCAACAACTATTACACTATTTTAGATATCATATGAAACCTATTTCATGATGTATCTAACGACATTGGTTTTGTATTGTAAATGTTAATGATTTTTTCTTAAAGCTTGATCAAACTTTACATATTTTGACTTTTGAAAAGCGATCCATCGCCCATACTCTAGATTTGGCACCGTCTCGGCGCCGGTCTTGTTAGCTTTATCCACCTCAAAGGTCTTCGGCGGAGCAGTGAGAGTTCCATCAAGGTACCCATTCATCTGGGCACCACGCACCTGAGGGAGGACCTGCGCCTTCCATAGAAGGTAATTGTCGCAGCCGAGCTTCTCCATCACGGCTTGACCAAGCAACTACAAGAGGTTGTCGACGAGGAGACACCAGTGTGGGAAACGAGAGCCCTATAGATGCAATGAGAAAGAGAAGGCTCTGATACCATATATAAATCAAGGTTTTGGTGTTTGGCGTATTACCCTCCAGGGCCGCCTGATGTGTGCACACACACACACATATATATATAGGAAAAATCCTTCCTACTCCTGGGTGTAGTTACACCCATGTCTCATATACAGCCATACGTAAATATATGTAATACCTTATTGGTTTGAGTATGTTCAAATACTATATCTAAGATATTTTAAATCAAGTTACGTGAAAAAATTGCAAGTGAGACTATAGTTTGCACTATATTTTCTAAATACCTTCATATATGTACTGCTGCCTTCTGCGGAAGTTTGGTGGCCCACATGCTCCCCACTGCTGTAAAACAAGATGGCCACCGGATGTAGTCACAAGTTGCATTTCTCCTCTACGGTTCTCCTGGTTTTTTACTTTAGAGCATCTCCAACCGGACTTGCCTATTTCGACCCCTATATGTCCGCGGACACGTCTAGACGTATCCGCGGACAGCAGTCGGCCAACCCTCAAATGTCCCCTCCTACAACCACACCCCCCATTTTCATTCCTCAAATCCATGCAATACATGCGCGTAGAGCATCCTAAATTATTCGAAGTCACAAATAATAGTTCAAATTACAACATATAATTATTCGGAGTGCATAGTTCAAATACAAATAGTTCAAATTATTCGTAGTGCATAATTCAAACGTAAAATTCATTGATTTCCAGTGTGGATCCACATATGTTCCACAAGACATTGAGTAGTTGCACGTGCGCTGTTGATCTCAAAGTTGTCGATGCATCTCAAGAAAGTTCAGAACATGCACTGCATCTTGTTCTGGGAGGTGGACATATTCTCCGGGCTTCTCAAAATCATTCGTCCGGGCTGCCCCTTCTCCCTCGTCCTCCACAATCATGGTGTGCAAAACTATACAACAAGTAATCACCTCCCACAATGTCTCCGAATCCCACATCATTACAGCTCCACGAACAATATCCCAACTAGCTTAGAGCACTCAAAATGCCCTCTCAACATCCTTCCTAGCAGATTCGTGCATAGTTGCAAAGTGACATCGTTTCTGACCTTGGGGATTGGATATAGTCTTCACAAATGCCGCCCACTGAGGATAGAGACCATCGGCAAGGTAGTAGGTGTAGTCATGCCCATTGATAGTGTAGTTGCACGCCGGAGCATCCCCATTACAGAGTCTCTTGAATAGGGGAGAGCGCTGAAACACATTGATGTCGTTGTGGGAACCTAGCATGCCAAAAAAAGCATGCCAAATCCACAAGTCCTTATGGCCTCTTTTGTGTGACCTTGGTACTGCCCACAAACCTGTTGGGCAGTTTTTCCATTGCCAATGCATGCAATCGACTGAACCAAGCATACCTAGAAAACCTCTTTTTGTTCCGATGGCCATTAACTTTTCGGTGTCCTCGACAGTTGGTTCTCTCAGATACTCCGGTCCAAACACTTTCGCCACGGCATATGCAAATTTCACCCTAACCTCAATGCATGTGCTCTCCCCCATCCAGACGTACTCATCAACGGCATCCGCAGCTTTACCATAGGCAAGCATCCACAAAGCAGCTGTGCATTTTTGCATAGGAGAGAATGAAAGTTGTCCGCAACAATCTTTCCTCAACCTGAAGTAGGGATAAAACTTATTCACACCTTTTACTATGCGCCGGAACAAACTAGAGCTCATCCGGAAGAGACGCCAAAAAACCCTCATGGAATACCGGTTCCGAGTTGAAGTATTAGTCGCGGTAGAGATCCCTTCCTCCCTTGATCCTATCACGGAGAACAACTATCCTGCCCTTTATCGACCCCTTGAAGTTGATCAACATGCTCATCTTTCTTCTCCATTTATTTAAGGATGCCATCATCACCATCATGTCCGCATCTTCGTCGTCATCGATCTCGCAATCATCATCATCATCATCGATGAACTCTTTGTACATTACCTGATCAAAATCCGAGTAATCAAACTCATCATCCGACGAATCCATGCGTAAAAATGAGCAAAAATAATCAAAAAACAGCTCCGGCAATCCGACGAACACATAATGGACGAGGTGTATATCCGGCGGAGTAAACGTACCAGGGCACGGCGTACGGGGCGGCGGCGAAGTACGGGGAGGGTTTGGGTCGGCGCACTGCACGTTCGGGGTGGCGGCGGAGCTAGGGTGGGAAAGGCGGCGGAGGTAGGAGGGGACGGCGCGGGCGAGGCAAAATGGAGGAGGATGGAGTCGGCGAGGGTTCGATCCGATTTAGTGTGATTTGGGGTGGGTCCGGCCTGTCGGATCCGACGTGGCGGACGTATCCAGGCAGCCCCATTTCCGCCTCACATATGGGCTAGATACGAGTGTCGTCGCATAGCCCGAACGTTTGGACTAGGTATGGGGATCCGGTTAGGTGGCGTTTTGCTGTCCGGACTGTTCGACCGGAGGTATATGGGGAAGTGTGATCTGGTTGGAGATGCTCTTACCGGTGTCTTTTGAGGAGTGCCATTTTCTGGACATTAAAATAAATTGTTTTCATTGCTGGTTGTAACAGCGTTTTACTTTTTTTTTAGATCCTAGCAGCGTGACTGTGACAAGTTAGGGTCTTTACAAAACACAAGATAATATTGAATATGGAGTGGCAGGCTTTATTTGTCCTTGTTGATGTTCGTTGATCCTAGCAGCGTGACCGACAAGTTTGGGTCTTACGAAACACAAGATAATGTAGAATACGGAGTGTCAGGCTTTATAATCCTATTGATTATACTGGTGGTTGTCCTGGTTGATTTGTTCATTGTTTGACCAGAGCGAATCTCCTACGTAGCTCCGACGGTTGTTGGAGGGTGCGTAGCTCCCTCCTCTCCTTTTTAGCAAACATTTTTTGATATATATATCAACAATCGATCTGAGAGGGTTATAAGTTTGGTAACCCGTGCAAGCCAAGGTTCCGATACAAGAGTTCTACTCCAAACATATCATGGTTTTTCTAACATTTAGCACGTACGAACACCACTGTCATACGTAGCTTTGTTCCACGGTGAACTGCGAGCGAGGTCAAAAGGAATGCGTCCAAAGTCCAAATGTCCAATAATAGAGTTGGCCGAGGATTAGTTTGTACAGGTGAACATGCACTGAGGTACCACCGAGGATTATTAGAGCATGTATAATAAGATGATGTAAATAGGCTATATGAGTTTAAATACTATATTTTTACTGAGTTGGAAGAAAGAGAACGGGAGATAAGAGAAGCGGTTCTGTAAAATAAGAACTAGGTTCAGCACTCCAAAAAAAAACTTCGTGGGAGTGTATATTGGGTCATGCATTAATAAAGTAGTATATATTACTAGCCAACTATTATACATACCGGTTATAAGATTGGCTATATATGACATGTCACCAAGATATAGCCGGCAGTCGGTTGTATTATTGTGCTGGCTCTTAGGCTGGCCATAGTGAGAAGTAACTTATACTAGTAACATGCATATATTATTACCTACATAGTGCAAAATAACATAAAGAAAGTGACATAGATGGTCTCATTTATTAACTTGTAGACTCATTTTGTCCTGTGAAGCGCTATGTGATGGTAACTAACTATGTTACTCTATATGTTTTTCTCCTCATTAATTAGCTGCGATGTCATTTTTTAATGTTACGTACTACAAGTGCACCGTCCTTGGTACCTCGGTGCTAGCTTCCTTTTCCTGCATCGAGTGGCGTGTAGGTGCCGCGACCGAGAGTTCTACCTTTTTTGCTTCATGGAAAGGCACATATTTTAGCTTATTATTATACGGTCTTAAGGTTTTCTTGCAAACAATGTCGCAGACCGTAAGGAAAGCAACTGTAGTGGGTGCGTGCGTGCATGCTTTTTAATGTTACGTACTACGAGTGCACCGTCAGTGGTACCTCGATGCTAGCTTCCTTTTCCTAGATCGAGTGGCGTGTAGCGTGACCGAGAGTTCTACCTTTTTTGCTTCATGGAATGACACATATTTTAGCTTATTTTTATAGGGTCTTAAGGTTTTTTTTGCAAACAATGTCGCAGACCGTAAGGAAATCAACTGTAGTGGGTGCGTGCGTGCGTGCATGCCGCCATCAAACAAGAGAGGATCATCTCTCCTTTCCTTACTCTCTCTTCGCTACAGTAACTCTTGAGTGAGCTCTCGTGTTCTCCGGGCCGAGCTGAAGCCCTCCTCGGCGGCGCCGCCGTCGGAGAGTGGTGGAGGCAAGGTGCCGGCTACCACGCTGTATATATTATTTGTAGGTTGCTTTTGTGTGCCTACGTGGCGACTTGGAGTAGATCGCTGGATTCCATCGGCCGGATCTGGCGAGTCTTTGTTCTGGTCTTCGCGGCTGCGCAGTTCCGATGGCAAGGGCTGTGGCAAGCGGCGGAGCTGGGGCGTCGTATCTCCATCAATAAGGCCGTCTTCCCCTGCTCTGCGAGTTCTATTCCAGTGCTTCGGTGCGGTACTGGATGGTGGTGGTTCTGCATCTCGATGAGGCTTCCGAGGAGGAAGATGGAGTGGAGATGCAGGGCGACAGCTCGTTTCAATAAGCGCCCATATGCCCTCTTCGGTTATTCGATTCTTGCTTCTCTGCTTCCCCTCCTGGCCGGCCGTGGTGGCGAGGGTGAGGGGCGGTTCAGAGCGGTGGATCTTGGAGCCGGAGGGGGTCGGGATTCTCGTGATACTGCGATTTGGAGAAGATCCTCGGTGGCTTGTGGTTGGCTATCGACTCAAGATGCTGGCAGGCAGCCGCTCCAAGCCTGGACGCCGGCGCTGCGTCAGGTTTGTTTCAACGTCCTTCGGAGGCCCTCTAGAGGTCTTGCGGCGGCGCTTCTCTCCCATCCTGAACCAAGTGGTTTCGTCCCCGGTTTTTGCGTGGGGGGATGTTGCTTGAGCTCTCTGTCCATCGGTGCAGGCGAAGAAGAAGGTGGAGCCGATAGCGTTCCTCTTTCTTTGTCTAGGGTCTGTATTGCAAAAGTTGAGGACTTTGTTCTTATTTTGATTTACTGTAAGGTCCTCTTTGTAAAGTGTATCGCACCGCTGAATTTATAATGCAGTATCCAGGCCCTTCGGGGCCTATCCCTGTTCAAAAAAAAAAAAAAAACAAGAGAGGATCGAGTTGAGAGAGCCTGAGACAGTGAGATGGTCCAAGAGTTTTGCCCCGCGTCTTGCCGTCTTCATGGATTCGAGCCGCGAGCTGGGTGTCGATATCATGCCGGAAGACGCTTTCAGTGTGCTCTTTCTACACGTCCCGCAAGCATAAATTGATTAGACGTGCTCTTCAGTGTGCTCTTTCTACACGTCCCGCAAGCATAAATTGATTAGTTTTTTTTTTTTGCTGGAATATATATGAATTGATTAGCTGAGATCTTATCTTATTGATTTGAGTAAGACATGCATGAAAGCTACACATATTTGTTTGTTGTCGTCCGTCCAAGGGTGCAGGATATATCCTATTCGTTCTGACCAC
Source organism: Poa pratensis (assembly GCA_947311845.1). Taxonomy (NCBI): domain Eukaryota; kingdom Viridiplantae; phylum Streptophyta; class Magnoliopsida; order Poales; family Poaceae; genus Poa; species Poa pratensis. The sequence continues at coordinate 7,457,795 of CAMZMU010000089.1, read as the reverse complement.
TTAAGATCAATGCCAGTTTTGTTGAAGGAGACGGCCGGGTAGAAAGGGGAACCGAAGGCCACCCAACCTTTGGTGCCACTTAGTAGGTAGTAGGAGTAGTATACTGTAGTACGTGCAAACACACGAGAGCATTATGACCACTAGATGCCATTCTTCTAGTTTCCTTTTTGTCGACCAATAATTGAAGCGGATCAAACGTGCCGTGTAAGCGTGACCGGACGGAGCCGCTCCCTCTGACCTAGCCCCGCCGCCACCCGAGTCCCGCCGCCAGCACTCGTCCCCGACTCCTCTCCCCTACCCCCACCCTCCCCTCTTCCTCCCTCCCGAGCCGCTCCCTCCCGGGCGGCTCCGGAGGCGCCGCCACCCTCGGAAAAGAACCCTCCCTCCCGTCTCCAACCTGCCGCCGCTGCCGCCGTTGCTGGCGGTGGTGGCGGCGCCCATCCCTTCAACGGTGGGCAGAGGAGGTGCTACGCGGCGGCGTCTCATGGGAGCGGTGGGAGGCCAGCGGCGGGCATAGGGCGGCGTGGCCTCGGGCCGGCGCCTGAGTTCCCCAGCGGATTGGGGGCATGGAGATGGTGGGGCGCCGCCGGAGGTCGCCGATCTGGCGCTTCGCGTCCAGGATCTGGCCTGCTCGGGGCGCTGGGATTCAGATGCCTCGATCTCGATCTGAGGTTGTCTGGATCCGGTCGGGGCCGGCTGTGGTGGTGGCTGTGGCCTCTGGTCACGCCGACAACCTAGCGGGCAATGGTCTACCCCTCCGTTGCTGCCGTTTCTGCTGGGAGTGGCCTTGCGGCGTCGGGGCTTGCGAGGCTGAAGAATAATGGCGGTGGTCCTTGGTTCTTATTCGCGGTGAGATGAAGATCTACCGGATGTTGGTCCCTATCGATCTGGCTGGACGGTCGTGTTTCGGAAGGCTCCGCCGGCGAACTCCACTGAGCGACTCATGCTTGGAGATTGCTGGATCGGATGGTATTCGATCGTGCGCACCCGTGTTTTTTCTCTGACCGTTTGGTTTCAGAGGGAGCGCTTCGAAGCTCTGCTGGCTATTAATATCATGGAGCACGCTTTCTCGTTCCATGGTGCTGGCGGAGAATGACATGGAAGGCGAGATCTGAGGACTGGCAATGGTGGTTCGAATCTTTCTGGCGATGAGGAATTGGCTTGGTGTTTCATGACTTGGAGCAGCGGCATGTAAGTGGGGGCGACAACATACGTGAAGTCCAAAGTCCTACCTTTCAGGGTGAAAATCCAAGGTCTGACCTTAATTGGTTGTGCCTGGCAGTGGTCTTGTTGGAGTCATTGTTTTGAGAGCGAGGATTATCTTCAGGGTGAAAACCCAAGATTTGTCCTTAATTGGTTGTGCCTGGCACGGTTCTTCTTGAAGACGTTGATTTTGAAGAATTGGACATCAGGTGTTGTTTTGGTGGTGGTTGTGTGGCTGCTGCAAGGACTGTAACTCTGTAGCGGGACTTTTCTTTTTAATTTTTCTTCTTATTGTCTTTTGGCTGTGTGCATCCGTAATAGCTTTGGTTATTGCGTTGTTGCAGAGGCTGGGTGCATGTTGTATCTTCTTGATATTAATAAACACTCTTTATCTAAAAAAACGTGACCGGACGGCTGTAGGACATAAAGGAACATCGAACACCTATTTTTGTGGATAGGCGTTTGATTCCCAGTTGGTGCTCGTACTTGCTTCACCGTGGCAGACTAGACTTGCAGACTTAAAGTGCATATATATATATATATATATAGTATAGGCTAAGGACGAGCGTGTATCAACTCTAGTCCCCTCATGTAAAAAAAAATAGTATAGTCCCCTAGGTACTCGTGCTAGACTTGTAGCCCTTCAAAAAGATTGTTTACACAACAAGTGTGTGGTGAAATCATGCTCGTGGGCTCACTCAATCACGGTTCGACACCGCCACTTCGCTTTCTCTAGCCACATAAAATAGTCCCGCGATCTTATCCCCGAAAGTTTCCACGAGAAGAATACGGACCGCACACCGGACCATCCAGGCACAGTTCGTCGTTGCGCCGAGCTCCATCATATGTTCGTCGTTGCACATCACACCAGCTCATGTGACTTGTGTCGCTTTCTCGCACAACGGATATGGTCAGGTCAGGTGGTGTGATGTGCAACGACGAACTGTGCCTGGATGTCACTCATCTTCCGTCCCGTGTACGGCTTTCTTGACACCATTGGCGAGAGGAGATTCTCTGGTGTCACTCATCTTCCGTCCCGTGTACGGCTGGAATCCAGCCGAGCCGGCTCGGTTAGGCTCAAGCCAGGCTCGGCTTGCCTCTAAATTTTTTCTAGAAATTGGGTTCGAGGCTTGGCTTGACAAGCTCGAGGCTCGGCTCGGCTGGCTCGCGAGCCGTAACATTTTTTTTACACGAATAGATCGAATAGTCATTGATCGAATCGTGCTCATCCCGTCCCGATCTCGTCACCTCGCGGACCTGCTCTGCTCACGCCTCGCTAGGGTTAACCCCGCCCGCCGCCGGCCGCCACCATCGACGGGGACACCTGCCTCCGGCCGCCGGCCGCCGCCCTTCCGCACCCCATGGCTCCCCGCCTCCCCCTACTCCCTGGCCACCCGCTCCTCCCGTAGTTGCTCGCCTGGACGATTCAAGGACGCACACGGCGGCGACGCCATCGCCGTGCTTCTAGTCGCGGGCTCGTGGCCGCCGCCCTTCCGGCAGCAGGCCAGTAGCAGGGCTGTGAGTACGTCTCTATTCTCCATCTTTCGTGAGCTTCCGATGTGTTCTTGGATTCATAGGCCCTGAATTAACTAATCTTTTCCCCGTTTGGCCAGAAATCTTGGACCTTGCGGACTGCTCTTGTCCTTCACCGCCGTTTTCCTGCTTCTCTTCTAGTCTTCTTGAGCGAGCGTCACCGACGATGCAACCTGGAAAGGAGCATAGATGGAATTCAACATTCAACATGCTAAGAACAACCATTGCTTATAAGGATGCATTAGATTCTTATGCGGACAGAGATGCAAACTACACATGGAAGCCCTCAAATGATGAATGTACATTGTTCAACACCATTTCACTGATTCTTGCTCGGTTGGCTGAGGTTTCTACTGCATTCTCTGGCTCTAAATATCCTACTTCCAATATATTTTATCCTCACATTGTCAATGTGAAAATTGCACTTAGAGATGCTTGTGGTTCCACCGATCCAAATTTGAAAGTTATGGGGGAGGCAATGATGGATAAATTCAACAAGTATTGGGATGAGCCCAATAATGCCATGGTGATTGCTACCATTCTTGACCCAAGGTACAAGCTGAGATATATATCGTGGTGTTTCAAAAAGATCTATGATCATGAGAAAGCTATGGCTGAATTTAAGTTGATAGATGAAGCGCTAGCAAAATTGTATGATACTTATGATATGCATCACCGACATGAGAAGACTGATTCTTATAGAGCAAATACATCCTCTAAAATTGATGATACAAGTTCCTCTCTACCTCACGTGCTAGCGAGTTTACCTCTTTCTTGAGCGCATCTTCCTTGGAGACATCAAAGAATAAGCTTGGCAAGTATCTTGATGAGGAGAATGAGAGCTTGCGAAATAAAAACTTTGATGTGCTAGTGTGGTGGAAGCTGAATGCACATAGATACCCAGTGATAGCAAAGATGGCAAAGAATTTCTTGAGTATACCAGCCACTTCCGTGTCTTCGGAATCAACTTTTAGCACCGGGGTCGAGTTCTTGATGACTATAGGAGTTCTCTAAAGCCAGCCATGGTTGAGACATTGGTGTGTTCTTCTAGCTGGATAAAAGGTTCTCAAAATGATACCAAAGTTTCAATGAATGTGGTATGTGCTATAGTTGTTTATGCATATGTTTTTCTAGGAGTTCTTTATTACCTTTCTTATGCACATGTACTTTTTTGTCTCTCTTGTAGGAGCCAGATGATGATGATGATGATGATGATGATGATGATGTGGAGACCATTTCGTTTCCAAAAAGTGTGGTGGGGAGCAACTGGTAAGTTCTTATTTTGCTTGCTGGAACTTTTTTACAGCCAAAAAACTGAAGCAAAAGAGTGTCAATTCTGATTATTTGATGTATCTGCTTGCTGGACCTTACTATACAGCAAAAAAACCTGATGCAAACTAGTGTAAATTGTGCTTATTTCGTATATATACTTGCTGTAACTTTTTAAACAACAAAAACTGAAGCAAACAAGTGTAAATGAGTCTTATTTGCTTTATTTGCTTGCTGGAACTTTTTATACAGCCAAAATATTGAATCAAAATAATGTCGCTTATTTACTTGATTTACTTGCTGGAAATTTTTATATTGCTGAAATTTCGTTTGTGTACACTTCAGATTCAACTTGCAAGTGACAAGCGATGACAAGAAGGAGATGAAATGATGGGCTGGTGGCGCAATGGTGAAAGGACAATGATGTCGCCTAGAGGGGGTGAATAGGCAGAAAAAATTCTGGTTTAGGCTTGATAATTGCGGAATAAAACTAGGTGTTTAAATTAACAAGCCAACAACCTAAATAAACTAGGCTCACCTATGTGCACCAACAACTTATGCTAAGCAAGACAAGCAACAAGGTGATAGCAATATAGAATACTTCAAGCACGAAAGCTATCATAATGTAAAGTGCATAAGTAAAGAGCTCGGGTATAGAAATAACCGAGGCACGCGGAGACAAGGATATATTCCCGAGTTCCTCCTTTTTAGGGGAGTACGTCTCGTTGGAGAGGTGTGAACCAACACAATGGTTCAACAACCACAAAGGTTTCACCTTCTTCTCTGATGAACCGCACCATAAAGGTTTGGTTCACCTTCCACTATCGGAATCCTTCGAGGCGGAAATCCGGAGCCTTTCAACAACAACTCGGGGCACAACCCACAATTGGATTGGGGGCACCCAAATGGTTACAAGTGACCACACAAGGTTTCAACCACCACAAAGGCGTCTAGAGTCCAAAGACCTAAGAGTAACAAGTTCACAAGTTTTCAACTTCCACAAATCCTCGTGGAGAGCACAAACCGATGCACAAAGCAATGGCAAGAGCACAAGTGCTCAAATCCCACCACAAGCAACTAATGCTTATGGGGGAGGAGAGAGGAAGAACAACGAAGAACACAACAAATGGAACTTCAAGAACTAGATCGAAAGGGTTCCCCTCACTTAGAGGAGAGATGGATTGGTGGAAATGTAGATCTAGATCTCCTCTTTCTTTTCGCTCAAAGATATGCAAGAATCATGGGAGGAATTGAGAGGGAGGCAAGCTTTGCAAGGTCAAGAATGGTGGGGGAGAGAGAGAAAATCGTGCTGGGCAAAGCTAGCTGGCTGGAGGTAAATACCCCTCCCAGAAAAATAGCCGTTGCAGACAGAGGAGTCGGATATTCCGATATAAGTCAGGACCGGATAATCCGACTGAGTCGGATAATCCGAGTCGACTTGAACCGGATATTCCGAAAAACTTCAGTGCGCCCCAAAACTGGTTGCATTAAGGCCATTAGCCGAATTCGAGCAATTCTTGAGAATCGGATCATCCGAATCAACCTTGATCGGATATTCCGAAAAGCTCCAGTACGCATTGCTTTTAAAGTCCTTAGCCGAAATCGAGCAAATCTTGAGAATCGGATATTCCGAGTCAGCATGGACCGGATAATCCGATTCCCCTGCTTGAGCAAAACAGACAGAAACAGCAAAACCTGAAATGCAGTAACTTTCTCGTTCGAACTAAAAAACAGGTGAAACCAATTTTGTTGGAAAAGTAACGATCGACAAGAGCTTTCCTCACGGATAAATATTAAGAATCATAAATAGAGTTAAGTTAATACACATGGGAAGGTGTGGAACTTTCCTCACGGATAAACCGATAATATTTCCAACCCGAAAACGCAACAAGTTTTCCATACGAAATCTGTTTTCGGAGAACTTGGGCTTGTCATGAAGATCACAACAAGCACAAAAAACCAACAAGGAGAAAAGCCAAATGATGGCGTGTAGTTCACACGTTCGTTGGGAGACCCCAAGAGGATGGTATGATGTAGTGCAGCAGCAGTTTTCCCTTGAAATATGACCAAGGTTTATCGAACCAGGAGGACACGGAGGTTCTTCAGAAGGTTGTTGATGGGCGCCGTTACTCGATCACCAACGTGGAACCTGCACACAACACAACCAAACTACTTTGCCCTAACGAAACAGAAAGGTTGTCAATCTCTCTAGCTTGCTGAAAACAAAGCATTAAATGCACAGTGTGGAAAACAATAGTGATTGCAGAAAGTAATAAGGAACAGATGATTGCAGTATGTGGTTTTATCAGTATGAGGGAAAATGGACCGGGGTCCACAGTTCACTAGTGGTGTCTCTCCATAAAAGATAACTAACATGCTGGGTGAACAAATTACAGCTGGGTAATTGACAAATAGAGAGTGCATGACAATGCAATATATGACAAGATGTTTATTATGAGATTTAATTGGGCATTACAACAAAGTACATAGACTTGCTATCCAACTCATCTATGCCTAAATAATCCACCTTCAGGTCAGCATCCGCATCACTTCCAGTATTAAGTTGCAAACAACAGATTATTGCATGAAGTAAAGTGTGTAATGTAAACAATGCAAATGACACGTAGACAATGCATCATTGTTTTATCCCTAGTGGCAACAACACATCCACAACCTTAGTCGTTTCTGTCAACTCGAGCCCAGATTTCTGGAGACATGAACCCACTATCTAGCATAAATACTCCCTCTTGGAGTTACAAGCATCTACTTGGTCAAAGCATCTACTCGCAACGGAGAGCATGCAAGATCATAAACAACATAAACATATAGATTGATAAACAACTTGCTCATATTATCAATATTCATCGGATCCCAACAAACTCAACATGTAGCATTACAATAAGATGATCTTGATCATGTTAGGCAGCTCACAAGATCTAAACATGGAGGTACAAGGTGGATAGACAACCATCTAGATACTGCTATGGACCCGTAGTCCAAGGATGAACTACTCACGCATCACTCCGGAGGCAGGCATGGCGATGTAGAGCCCTCCGGTGATGATCTCCCCTCCGGCAGGGTGCCGGGAAGAGCTTCAGAACCCTCCCGATCTAGGGTTGGCGACGACGGCGGCAGCGGAACTTTTCGTGGAATATGATCGGTGTTTTTAGGGTACGCGGAACATCGGGAATATATAGGCGAAAGGGCGGCGTCAGAAGCTTCGCGAGGCGGCCTCGCCAGGGCCCGGCGCAGGTCCACCCTTGGTCGCGCCCTAGGGTGGTGAGGCGGCCTCGTGGCTCGTCTCTGTCTCCCCTTTGGACTTCGTGATCGTGTCGGTGAAAATATGAGCGTCCCTTTTTGTTTCGTCTAATTCCGAGAATATTTTGCGACTAGCTTTTCTGAAAGAGAAAAACAGCAGAAAACAGGAACTGGCACTTCGGCATCTTGTTAATATATAGGTTAGTCCCAGAAAATGCATAAAAATGCTATGAAGTGTAAACAAAACATGTAGTAATTGATATAATAACAGCATGGAACATCAAAAATTATAGATACGTTTGAGACGTATCACCAAATAAGAATCAAGAAAGATGATATGACAAGTATGCAAAGGTTTGAGTTCTCCACAAAGATGTGATCAACTTACTCACTTGAGAGCCCCTCTTGATAGTACGCCGTCTATCCTAAAACCCTATCAAGATCATACCTTTGCCTTGCGCATTCCACTTGAGCTAGATGATGACGATTTTGACCTCTTCAAGTGGACCACCTTTCTTGATTGCGCTTTGCTTGGTGAAGACTCATATATCGCTCCCCCATACACCAAGATGGGAGTGCCTCTCTTAGGAACATCTTCACTTGACCATTTTCTTCAAATGTGTTGCAAGCTTCAAGCACATGATATCTTCTATATGCCCATCTTAAACTTGCACATCTCAAACTTGATGACGATCACCACTTGACGTCATCCTCCATGAGCTATAAGAAATCTTCCTTTTGATGCAAGCCCATGAAGAGATACCTAACCCCAATAAAGGAATGCCACACACACATAATGGGTTAGTTCACAAAGCTATATGGACAATTTCTTACCATACCATTGGATCACATGATCCCACATGGTATATCATTTAGCTTTGTGTGTTGATCAACTTGAAACCACTCTTTGCACTTGGTCTTGATCAACCTTGTATCTTTTTATCTTCTTGATCATATCAAATATGTCCATCATAATCAATGATCTTGATGGCATACAACCTACAAGAATAACTCAATACAAACATTAGTCCATAAGGATTGTCATTAATTACCAAAACCACGCATGGGGCAACACATGCACTTTCCAATGGTCCTTTTGTGGATGAACTTTATGTTAAATTGTTAAGACTTGTGTTCTATTTGTTGTTGTTGAACTATGCACGTGTTTGTGGATTGTGATGTATGAGACTATTGGACCAAGTACTTTTATTTCTGTTATGCTTAGTTGATACTTTGTGAAACTTGTTACACTATCTCATGGATATACTCATGCTCTATTGTTGATTACAATTGTCAAATGTTACATTTTTGGCAAAAGTCATGTCAATTTTTTTAATTTCATCGAGTCTTCGAGCCGGCTTGCGAGCTTCACCGAGCCGGCTCGTCGAGCCTCGAGCCTTGCCCAGCAGGTTTAGGCTTGGCTTGCACCACCTTCGAGCCGAGCCGAGCCTTGTCGAGCCCGAGCCGAGCCTCGAGCTTCAGTTCCAGCCCTACTTGTAGCAGCATCTTTAGTTTAAGTTTTGCATGTAGTTTAGGTGTCGTGCAGCTTGCTGTTTAGCCGTACGTGCGTAGGAGTTTTGGTTCAGAGGAAGTGCAAGGCGAGATGGCCGTGCGATGTAGATGGCGAGATGCATGATGCCGTGTGAATCGGCGAAGCCGTGAGAGACGGCGCTGCACAACAAGTTGAGAGCCAAGGTTGTAAGCTGCATGTGGGTCGTGAAGATAGCTGCATTCTAGGAGAGAGAAATGATCAGGTTTAGTTAGTTGGTTAGCTGTTTTGGCCAGGTCAAGTTAGTGGCCAGTGTAATGGCCTGGGTTAGTGCGTGCATGCAGTTAGTGGCGTGTGTTAGTGGCTGAGTGGTGTGTGTGCTCGTCAGCCGCTTGGTAATCTGCATGTTTAACTGTGACAAGAGAATAGAAAGGAGAAAAGGTTGGGCTGTGAGAGTCAGCCGTAACACCAAAAATTATTGCGTTCTTTTGTTCGTGAGTTAGCTGAGAGAAGGAAGAGAGGAGCTGCGAGTTTGCAGCTCCAACAATTTTGTTTGGTTTTAGATGATTATAGGTTGCTGATGGTGTGATTACAGCTTCATTTTTGTTAGCCCACTTTCAAATGATAATTCGTATTGAGATTAAAGCCTTTTTGCAGGCAACCATCTAGTTGTTTTCCTCTGATGCTTTTCATTTTAGGGTTAGGCACAGTGAAAACGTATATTGTGTGTGATTACTTTTGTGCAGCTTAGTTTTTGTTCAACCCGTTGGTTGTTGTTTTTGTAGTGGTTAACCTTTGAGAAAGTTTGGGATAATTTGTCAGTACTGAATTCAATAGGTTGTTCACCAAATTATGATCCTGATCACGAGATGTCTTATATCAATAGCTTCGAACATATCTTATCTTCAAGTGACAAAGTACAATTTTCTTAGGCTTTTTGAAGCAATTTTTTGTTTTGTTTTGGTTTACTGTATGTCTTCATGTACCGTAGAAACATTAGCTCTCTGGTTCAGTTATTGTATCTTCAGGTGTATCTTGTAAGTGCACTGTCCTTTGTGTGCAAATTGTTTGGGGTCCGGGGTCAGTGTTCAATTGAGGTCAATCTGTTCCACAAAGGTAGTCACACATCCAAGTTTCAGTCAGTTTATTTGTTTGAAGTTTCAAAGTCTCTTATTTGATCAGAGTCTTATTTGCTCAGTTTCTTAGATTCTCAGTATCTTGATTATCACTGAAATGTTCTTCACTTCATTTGTCTGCATTTTTCATTTCTTGCCATTTAAAAATTCAGTATCTTCTTCATTATCTCATTTTATTTTCTTAAGTAACTCATTCCATCATTATTTGAGTCACTTCATTTCTTCAGTCCCTCATTATTTGCATCTCACTCGGGTTCTTAGTCATTTAGTTGTGTATTATCTCATTAATTCATTCATTAAGTTTCTTCAGTCTCTCATTCTGTTAGTTTTTTGTTGTTTCATTCTTGAGTGCTCGTTTTTCTTGTCAAACTCTTTATATTTTCTTCAGATTCTCATTATCTAGTCTCTCATTTTTTTTAGTCTTTCATTATTTCTTTCATTCAGTGCATTGTTGAATCTCTCATTTTCTTTGTTTCACTTGGTATCTTAGTAGTTAATTTTTTTAGTCATTTCATTCATTCAGTCACTTTGTTTTTCGGTATTTCTCCAGTCTCTCATTTTCTTCATTTCACTCGTTTTTCGGTATTACTTTAGTCTCTCATTACTTCATTATGTGCAATATTGAGTGTCTCATTTTCTTCATTTCACTTGGTATCTTAGTCATTTAGTTATGTAGGCTCTCATTATTTCATCGATTATGTCACTTCATTTTTCGGCATTTCTTCAGTCTCTCATTTTCTTCAACATTTCTTTATTCACTCATTACACTCCAGTATCTCAATATGGGCATTTCACTTACCTAAGTTTCTCCTTAATCCAGTACCTTCAATTTTCATTTTATCCGTCTTATTTGAACAGTCTGTTTCCATTCTTTTCTTGTAGTATTTGGGCGGGGTAACTCCGCCTACCATCTTTTTAAGTTGGTAGCCCGTTTCAGGCCAGGGTAAAGGAAGAGGAACCATTTTTCCACGTTTTATTGGAGCAGCCAGCCTGAGAGTTTGATGGGAGTGGCCGGCGGCGAGATGGAGTTGGATTTGTAGCGGGGTGGTGCTGGCATACAAGGTTTGACACTTGTTCATCCGTCCGATTTCTTTATGTTTGCACCAATATCAGTCTTTGTCTCAGCTTCCCCTCTGCGCGCTGTACAATCGTCTAGATGGTTCGTGGGGTTGCGAGAGAGAGTGCAGGGGTTTCAAGTATGTCTATCTGTGGCTGTTCGATCCGGAGGAGCGAAGCAGCGGCCGAATGTGGCGGAGTTGGTGAGCCCGTAACTCTCTTTCTCGCTGGCGAAGAAAAGCAGTTCTTGGCTGGGCTTTTGCTGGATAAGAAGAGTATTTGTTGAGCCCGTATTTGTAAGTTTCGGAAACTGATCGAGTTGTTCTGGGCTTGTATTTGTTCTTACCTGAGTAGCAGGCCTTTTTTTAGCATTAGGGTGAAATGACCAGGGCTCAAAAACAGAGGGTGGTCCTGATTTTTGGTGTCTCAAAGACTGACGGAAATGTGTCTGTTTTGCAGGAATATAAAACAGATATAAACTCTTTTGTTTTTCTTAGTCAGTTTATGAGTACAGCTGTAATTATCCTATTGATCAGAAAACCCTTTAAAACTCAAAAAAAAAAAAACAGCTAGCTGCTGGTTAGACACTCCCGTTGTTTTTTGGGTGCGTGCTAAAGGAGATGGGTTGGGTCTTGGGTGGCAACGATGTGTAATGGGCCAAGGTCCATGCTACGGCCTGTCTACAGCTCGACGATTTTCATTTTGTCCTACTCTTCGACACGTCTGCACTTTTTTGTTTATTATTATTTCAGACCTATTTTTTTCCTCAAAAAAAAAATTCAGCACCTATTTGCGACCGGGCTTTGACATACCTGCTGGCTGCTGCTGCTTGTTGATGTGAGCACCTATTCGCTCTGGATGTGATCTGTGTAGGCATCGTACATGCAAAGGTAGATGCGCAATAACAAGCAACTGAGCCCAGCTGCTTGTTGCTTACACTAACGAATTGTGACTGTTTAGTCAATTGATTCTTACAATAGCTCTAACAATTTAAGGAAAACATGTATTTATCATGTATGATTCCTTAGATATGTCTAGTTCCAATCTGCCTGTAAATGCATAAAACGAATACCGATCAAGTCTGACATTGTCAAACCCCACCGTAAACTGACATGTTACAAGAAGGCTAATTAGCGACATCATCGACGTCTCGACCAGACCATTCAGCCCCGATCCCCTCTTGCTTCGGGCGTCGATCTTCATTATAGCGCCAGTGCCATTGGCCACAGAGGTCCCCGATCTCCCCAAGCAATCTCCTTCAATGGTCGAGGCTGAAGGCTCACGATCTCCCCTCGGCATCCTCTATCACGAGCGCGCAAAGGGACAGAGCAGCAACAACGTCGCGTGAGAAGCGGTGGTAGCCATCGATCCCCTTCAATACTTGAGGAGTTCAGGTAAATTTTTTTTTGTGTAACACACACAGTTGTTATGTGTAGGGTTATGCGGGGCCGCCATCCGCGCACCTGCGGCCGACGACGAGGCAACACTGGAGGCACAACGAACACCGCAAGGCACGCAGCGTAAAAGGAGAACGATCACCAACGTGACTGCTAAGGCAGCCCGGGACGTCATGTGTAGGGCCACAACGAGGTCACCATCTTCATTGACCGGGCTCCACTTACTGGGGTGGGGGCAATTCCTCCCCCCCCCCCCCCCCCCCCCCCCCTCCCTCCTCCGTGGTATGGACCGGTCTCAACCTAGGTCACAACTGCTATATACCTCTTGTAAGCCTTTTCCCGCATGGAATAAGATAAACATTGTAAATCCCGGGCATTTTTAACGTCTCATGATATAGTGAAATTTCACTGGTTGGCGTCCTTTTTTTCCCTTCACACAGGGTTTTCCACGTTAAAGACATGGATAGACGAAGAGGCGCAGAATGACCGCAAGGTTTTGTCTTTGATTCACCTACATATGTCCAATAATAGTTGTAGGGGATGTTGCATGAGAAAACTTCAGCCGCTGTGGGGCTCAAACTAGAATCAATCTGTGTGTCTAAGGATCTAACCATCAAGATTGTTTTTGACTTGCAGTCTATGGGTGTGTAGTATGATGATGAAAATTTAGGTCTTATATTTTTGTGTTAGTTGTGTAGTTCTTTTGCTAATTTTCGAGATACCATATTATTAAGCCACGATGAACGTACTAAATGCTGTGAAAATATATGAGGCCTTTCAATCTCTACTACTATTAAACAAGCAAACATTTTCTTTCTTATGGACACCCCACAAAGTATACACAGCCGAGATAACACCACCAGATCAGCCCACCTACCTAAATCTAACTGTCCAGATTACTCTATTAATTGTCTTGTGTGCGTTTAGCAATTTGCTGGAGCGGACGAAAACTCTGCCGGTCCGCACCCCCCGTCATCAACGCTTTATCGGGTCCTCTCGGGTATCTTCCCCTTTCCTTGATTTGCCCCTTCTCATGGCGGCGCCGCCCCTACCAGCCCTCAATCCCCATCCTTTTCAGTCCTCCTGCTCGCCTTCCTTATCACGGCCTCGGACACAGAGGCCAAGTTTCCTCGGCCAGGCTGAGCTGTAGGTGTACGGCGCGGTGTGGACGTGCTGCGCGACGCCCTCGACAACATTCACACGAGCGTGTACGGGCCGGCGTTGCAGATGGCGACGGCGCTGGGAGGGGCCGAGCGGAAGAGGGAGGAGCACGGCGACGGCCGCGGGCGCGGCCGGCCAGGGAGGCAAGTGGTCGAGGACACGGGCGAGGACCGGAGGGCGGCCTCCGCGACGGTGACGGACGTGGCCGGCCAGGCAGGAGCGTTCAGGTAGGCTCTCGCGGCGGCCGGAGGCAGCGAGCCAAATCAGAAGGAAAGGAAGAGGGAAGAAGGTTGCATGAGCACCACAAAGCTCACCAGGAGCGAGGAGGACCGGTCGGGGAGGCGAGGCGAGGCCGGGAGTGAGCTAATCGACGGCGGCCGAAGTTGGGGAGGAAGCGGACGGCCAGTTTGATCGACGGTTTTCCAGCAAGCACGGCTACTCGAGGATGATGCGGGGCTCCCGAGCTTCTCATGGCGGCTCGAGGTGGACGGACTGGACGGTGAACGACCCAGGAGAGAGGAGCTAATTTTCCACCCATGGAATCGTCGTCGCCCCATCGTCCTCCCGTCATCTCTACACAGGCTCTGTTGCAATCGCTCCTCAGCTGCCAGGATACAAGGTCCGGCAGCCAATAAGGCTTCGTGAAGCCTACTAGAAGTGTACAACACAGTCCTAGGTTTGGTCGTCTCTCCCTTCTCATCATCACATAAGAAATCAAGATTTTTTTTTTGGATCTAGGGCTAGATAAAATTGATGATTATAACTGACCACACATGTTGTACGTAATTGCTTTACTGAATTGTTGTACATGTGTTTGACGAAATTACAGAAATTCAGACTCACGGTCTATATCACTTAAGATTATTTAAGCCTGAAATTTTCCAGTTGGAAGATCTGAATATTACTCTTTAAGCATCATATGATCGTTGGTCTTTCTTTAGCAGACCAGATTTGGGATTATGTATGCTGATTACTTAAGGGTGTTTAAAAAATATAACCATAGTGGTATTTTGGCAAGGAAAAACTGAAGTTGAGTGCTATTCTCACACTTTGCCACTTTGGTTCAGTCCAAAAACACATAAATTTCAGAAGCTGTTGTATGTAGTCCTGCTGCTTCTGTGAGCCAAATTTGATCTATGTGATTGATGAATCAACACGGCAATTTGTTCAAGATGGATGCCAATAGAACCTGAATTTGGTGACAGTGCACAGTACTTGTTGGTTGTCTTAGCTGCGTAATATTCTTTTGATAGTTTTGGTGGTACGAGATTGTTTTGTAAATACATACGGCTACATGTCAGATTACCATTATACTTCCTTCCCCATATATTTGAAGTTTGAAATTTGAATACATGATATCTCAGAGTCAAATTTGAAGTTAGTCTACAAGTCGTAACATGGTTGGGCATTGCTACGCGATGTAACATTTTTTCTACCAGTAACCGCCCTTAATTTGTGGTTGTATTCCTTTGACCATCCGTTTATTCATCTACGCATGCTTGTCGTAACATGGTTATGCATGCTTGTCGTGGTTGACTCATACGCCCATAATAACTAGGAATATGTCTTTCTCTACAAGGAACATTGCTTGCTCTGTTTGGAAAATTCACTATGAGAGTACATGCTCCTGCCATTGGAACAAATATTTTGAAACGTCAAAAATTTCTAAGCAAAAATTTGGAGCATATCCCTCGACATTCTATGTGCATGTGCCAAATTTCGCGGGAAACCGACATATTTTGTGTCACGTGTAAAAAAAAATCATGAGAAGCCTTTTTGTAGCACTGGATTTTGTCTTTTTTACACACGGCACAAAAAATGTTGTTTTTGCAAGACGGTTTTATGAGCAATGTCAACAAGTATGCGTCAATTTTTTTGTC
Organism: Poa pratensis; assembly: GCA_947311845.1. NCBI lineage: Eukaryota > Viridiplantae > Streptophyta > Magnoliopsida > Poales > Poaceae > Poa > Poa pratensis. Next base: position 7,442,413 of record CAMZMU010000089.1, on the reverse strand, counting down.
CGGTCTTTTAACATCTCAAAATACGTTTAAAGTGCATTTTTATAACGCGTAGCTTCTCCCACTCCGTTTCTTATATTATATTGCATTTTTAATGCCGAGACGTGCGTGCACGTGCAAGCCTACTAGTAAAGGGAAAAGATCAAATGTATGGTACAGTCAGAGGAATCATACTCCAAGGGTGAAGCTCTGCGGGTACATCAAGGCAGAAACGAGTTAACAAATACCAACTACAACATCAGAGATAAGAGCAAGAACGACAAAGGTCCTTCAAAATCGAGAGGAAAGAAAATCTTGCAGGTATTGTAATTAAGATTGCCACGTCACTGAGGATTGTTGGAAGCTGTAAAAAAAAGAGAAAAGGATCGGTACCCATCAACCTAAGGGGGAAAAAAATCCGATGGTGATGGTATAAGACCTCTGTTGCTTCTAGTGATAATTCCGATAAAGGTGATTGCCATGTTGTTTTTTGTTGGTTGCATTTATGATAATGATGAATGGATGTTTCATATATGGGGTAACAAAGACTGGTTCAATACTTACGAGTTTGTGCACAGTGAAGATGTTGTATATACGAGAGATAATAACCCAGTGAGAACGTGGGCATTGGTTTCCTTCAGATCAGGAGGTATGATGGCACGATACACACACTCACAGATGTGAGACACATGCATGGCCAGAAAGGAAGAAGCCATCTCTCTACGTACAAGAGGGGTAAAATTCAATTCTTCTTTTCAAACCACTAAAGGTATATTAGATTATGAACATGCTGATTTGTTTGTGAGGACCTTCCCGTAAACCTTCTCTTGGTGGTGCTCGTTATAAGTTTACAATTAATGATGACTACTCCAGAAAAGTCTCTTTGACGACGCGTGGGGGCGTGGGGCGGAGGAACTTCAGAGCCGATGCATGGGAGGCGAGTTTCAAAACTGGCTTGTGGTGTGGCGCGACAGACCCTTGTCGTTATGAACGCCGCGTGGGCTTTGCTCGCCGGCGCTCACCGGCGATGGCAAAGAGATAGGAGGTGGAGGTGGTGGCGGGGTAGGGAAGTCTAGGGTTCCGCCTGTATCGCCTCATTGGAGCGACGTGGGAGATTATTCAGATTCTGCTTGTCCAATATCTCTGCTTTGGAGTAATCATCCTCAACGCCCACTTATGCGATCCTTACTCATCCATTTTATCCCTTTTTTTGGTTGCTCACCACATATGCCATGTGGTAGCTATCCTTATTCATCATGAACCTCCTTCGAAAGTATTTTGGCGGATACACTTTATACCGCCAAAAAGAAGTTTGAAAGCGGTGGCTCCCTTTAGCCTGGCCCCATAACATTTTAATTTATTTGAATATATTTACACATAATTAAGTTGATGGTCACAGTGTGATTCTCTAGATCGTGCACAGCCAAGTCGAACGTCGTCGCACCGAGGAGGTTACAAAACTGAATACACGTACGCTACCCAGAACTACATACATGCCACTGTCATCTACCTCGTCACGGAGCCGCCATTGCCGCTCTCGGCTCTCCTGTACGGCCGTCTCGGGCTCTTGAGCAGCGACTTCTCGTCGATGGGCAGCCTGTACGGCGACACCCGGAACCTCACGGCCTCGCGCCGCCGCCGCCTCTCCCTGGAGTGCACCAGCCACGCCACCGCGGCCGCCATCACGCCCACCGCCACGGCGAGCAGCGCCTGGTACACCCTGCCGCTGTACCGCCTCAGCCCGGGGCAGCTGTCCTTGACGACCGTCTCGAACGTCCGGCGCACGAACGTGCAGTCCGCCAGGCCGGCGAGCACCGGGCCGTAGCCGACCAGCCCGTCGCTCGCGTTGGCGACGGCCAGCGCCTGGACGTACATCGCCGGCGTGAGGCGGCCCACTGTCGCGCATATTTCTGATCCCCCTGACGGCGCGGTGGTCGTGCGGCACATGTAGCGCAGCCACGCCTGGGGCGCGTTGGCGGCGGGGACCTCGCCGGCGGCGCAGGGGCGGTCGGAGAGGTCGGCGCGGTAGGGGTTGCAGAGGATGGGGACCGGAGGGCCGGACTGGTTGTAGTAGAGCGGCGGGCCGGCTCGGGACGAGACGTTGTTGGCGTTGGCGACGCTTGAGAGCAGACCGTTGAGCGTGTCGACCAGCTGCTGGTTTACCTCCTTGCTCCGGCGTAGTGCGTCGGTGGTCGCCGCCGCGTCGGCGCAGGGGAGGATGTCGTCAAGGGCAGTGTTGTTCTGTGGGCGGACCACCCATTCTTCCATGGCCACGCAAGTGTCGCCTACAACACTGAAACATGAGCAGAGGCCACGTCAGCTTCAAATTGCAGAGTTCACAATAGAAAATGTGAAGACAAAAAAATCGAGTTATTTTGCCTATTTAGATCCACATTTTAATGGTTTCATGTATCCCATGTTATTGAACAAAATTTATAGATTTGTAAAAAAATCATCTGTATGTATCTGTGGAAAAAGTTCAATATTTTTAACTTTTTAGTCAAAAAACGGGTTCTCTAGAGCTCAGAGCTCAGGCTCCATTATTTTCTTTCTTAGTACTCCCTCCGTTCCAATTTAATTGACTTGCTATCCACCACATGTGGATGTATCTATACATGTACAAAAGATGGAGCAGTAAACTACTCCCTCCATTCCTAAATATAAGATGTTAAGAAAAAAATGTAATTTACTCTCTAAATAAAGTGAATAGGTGTAGCCCGATAGAAAAGTCTAATTATTATACAAAACAGAGTTAGTAGAAAATGCCATGCCAATTTGCAATCTTACTTGTGCAAGAGGAGGAAAACACCAGACAATATAAATGTCGCAGTAACAAGGATCCATCCCAGAAATACTAGGCTGCAAAGTTACAACAATTGGATTTTCATTAGCACTCTTATATGCATGTGAAGTTCATAGTGGAAAAGTAAGAAGGATATAAGTAATCTGGAGAGGATGCTGTATGTGCTTACAAGCGAACAACTGACTCCAGCCCAGCCAAGGAGAACACTGCAACGATTAAATCGACGAGAAACAAATGTTATCGTAATAGAAAAATAAGCTGAAATTTGTACTAAGAGCTAACAAGTTTGCCCTGAAGACGGCCTATTTGATTAATTGAGTTTGGCGTGCAGCCGTTTGATTTTTACAGGGACTACAAATTAGGTTTGCTAACTTGTAGCTGACCGAGTCACCTAGCTAAAGTTTGTAACGTACTCACGTGAACAAGTGTAACGTCAGCACAAATTCGACGACAAGTTCAATTTATGAATTTTACATTTACATTGAGGTGACCGTGAGGACACTTGGATGTTCATCAAAGATTAAGGAGGTTTATTGCAAAATTGAGCATGATTTGAACAAAATCAATTGCAGCTTAGAAAAATGATATTTGAAAAAAAAATCGCGTGTTCCATGATATTCTCCGTCCTCACCTAAGCCCAGAAACGCTAGCACCAGCATCACGGCCGAGACACCGATCAGAATCTTTCTTCTGCGATCACTCACAAAAAAGGCATAAAAAACATGATCAGTTCATGACCATCGATCACCATGATCCTTGGACATACTGGCATTCATACGTACGTGGTGTCCAGCGCGGTCCTGATCCTCCGAGCGTTGCTGGCGGTGCGCGCGGAGAGCTCGTCCGCCGCCGCGCCAACCTTCGCCGCGACCTCGTCGACTTTCCTCCCGAGGTCGGGCGGCAACGCTACGGTTGTGCCGCCGGCCGCCTTGGCCGTCTCGATGAACCCGGCGAAGCCCCTGAGGCTCGCCGCGGCGTGGTCCGACTGGTTCACCACGTAGCGCAGCGTCGCCGTCGTGCTGCCGTGCAGCTTGCCCTGCCCGTCGTACAGCACCGCGCACCCGACGACGGCGGCCGCCGTGAAGGCGAGGAGGAGGAGGAGCGACACCGCGAAGGTCTTGCGGGAGTAGGTGTAGTCGCTGACTGTTATGCCGCGGCAGCACCGGCAGCAGCAGGCGACGAGGGACGCGAGCGCGAAGCCGACGAGCCAGACCGCCGCGACGGCGAACACCGGCGCCGCGCTGAACGCGACCGACTGCAGCAAGCAACGACGTCAAAGGCGGCGTGAGCACGAACAGTTGAAACCAACCAGCAATAGCAGGAGCTGAAGTGGGAGTAACCTAATTACCGCGATGTAGTGCCTGTCGCTGATGTTCCAGCCGCCGGCGTAGTAACGGAGGCCGTCGAGGGGGTCTTTCCGCCGCGTCCGCTCAGCCGCCAGCGGTGCCGCCGAGCTGGCGTGCAAGGACGCCAAGACGACGAGGAGGAGGAGGAGCGGCAGCAGGACAGGCGTGCTGCGCCGGCGAGATGGCCCCATGGCTGCGTGAACTGGAAGGCTGGAACTCTGAGCAGATGATGGTCAAAACTCAAAAGGATCATTTCACTTGTTGGAAGTTGCAAGATAATTCTAGCATACGATGATTAAGCCTGGCGAAAGTGACCGGGATTTGGAACTGGTCATGGTTTGGGTGGTGCAACCAGCAACATGTACGTAGTAGCTAGCAGTAAGCCCAAATTATAATTCTGATATGATTTTGACACATGGAGGAGCCGGGTCTTCGGCCATCAATTGCCGACTGAATCAGCGGGATGGAGTTTTGAATTCTTTCGCAGGTTCGTCCCTGCCAAACGCAAACACGCTTCGCCCGGTCTAAAAGTATGTGTCGTCCTAGAATGTATGTACTCCGTATTAAAAATCCAACTTGTTATTTATTTGTTTTTGGACTGATAAACCTATCATTTCTTTCCCGCAAAATATGTAATAATAATCTTTGGCTGGTGAGCACAGTTAACAGGTCGACATCCTGAAGAAAAATTGCGCAACATTTGTCTGTGCCATCAAGAGAAAGTGTACCAAGTAAAACATTGTTTACAAAGATGGTTTACTTTCTCTGTTACATCATCAGGCCTATCCGTAAGTCTCCATTCAAAGTATACGCATCATTCAACACCTCAAATAATAATGTTAATAATACACAAAAAGGGATAGCAGGTAAGCTACTTGTACATGTTGATAGCTTCCAATTCACACGCTTTGACATGTACACATTGCACACTAACCTGGCTGTGATCACACAAGATACTTCACCAACCATGCAGTGCCAATTCAAATCAAACGGCTCAAAACCAAGTGATTGGCCTCTGAAACAGATTAGACCACATGTGCAACCAGGCACGTTTATGCTTTGTTTGACCATTCTGCATCTGTATCCATATGACTCAAAATCATACACCTGGGATGTACAGCTACAACACCTGAATATTGACAGAGTTATTCTTCTACACTTTCTACAACAGGACGCGAAATAGTTACAGCGGCCCTGCCTTGATGACTAGCCTAGAGCTTCTTGTGTACACTCCGACTCCCGACGCCCTATAACACAAACAAGGCAAAGTAGTTCGGGTTTCGCCCGAATTACATGTGCATCACCGCTGTCGCCACTTCGCCAGAACCTAAAAAGAATGTACAGGTGTGCTTTCCCCTGTCGCTAGCAGGTTCAACAACCAAGCACTTCCCCCTCCCTGACTACAGATCAGCAGGTACGTACAACAATCTATGTTAGGATGATACGGTGAAGAAATCGCCGTATCTTGTAATTTTTGTGCTCCTACCCCTCAATTGCGTTCTCTGCGTCGTCGAGCACGTCCGCGCTCTCCCGGAGGAGGTAGTCGCACATCTCCAGGAGCGACTCAGCCAGCGGCGGGATGTGGGGGTGTCGCGTGTCGTTGTACAAGTGCGCGTTCACCACAATCTGTGCCACGTCGTGCCTGAACTCCTCCCTGTCCCTGTACTCCATCTTCCTCGCCTTGTCCCTTATCGTGCCCAGGTCCATCGGTCGCTGGATCACGTCGTAGTAGTCCGGGGCGATCTTCTTCGTCACCGGCTTGAGGAACAGTAACGATACGGAGGTTTGGTCACGCAGGTGGTCGACTATCTTTTCCAGTATGTTGGAGAGCTCAACCTGCATCAGGATGCATGCACACGACCAATTCAGTACAGATTCCTGGTCTTGCAAATAAACAGACATCGATTGGTTATGTCCGTTCTTTCAGACAGTAGCACATATTTGACGAAGTAGCAATCTCTACATAAAAATAAATCGTTGAAAAACTAAATGACAAACAATCTTTAAAACAATTATCAAACTGAAATACTGAGAGAACAGAAAAGAAAACATATGGGATACATGAGCCAAGTGATTTTCTACAGTCATGTGTTTTCATCTCTTCAGAGAAGCAATATTATTGTGTCGAGATAACATATACGAGTGAGACTGTTTAGTTGAGAAAAAGCTAGGGATGAGTCTAGGATGCAGAAAACAAAAGCAGAAACAAAGCTGGACACTGCAATTAACTCTCATCAACAAGAAGTACCTCTCCTCCTCGGCGCCGCTTGGCCGAAGGAGCATAATCTGTCATATCAGCCGGAGCACGTCTCTTCGCTGCTCGATCCCTTTCAGGAACCCTTCTGTCATTTCTGTACGGCCGGTGATCAAGAACGTCGTTATCTCTAAATTCATGTTTTTTCTTTTTCTTGCTTTTCTTCTTTGCCTTCTGGAGCTCTTCCTCCCTGCTTGTTTCATACATCCTAGCTTCAATTAACCTCTGTTCCTGTCTCTCTCGCTGCTCTTGAAAAGCTCTCCAGGATTCATCATTTCCCATAACTTTGTTTTTCCTATTAGCCTCCGAACCCAACCTATCAGAGGAAGTCATCTGGCTGGACTCTCCAGCATACCACTGATCTTCCTCTCTGTTAGCCTTCTCAAAGCTTGATAATTCAGCAATTTTCCTTATCTTCCTTGGCTCCTGGCCACTCCTAATTTCAATAGCCCTTTGCTGGTCTACATGCCCCTTAGGCTGCTTGATAATGACCTTCTTACGAGATGCATTCTTCTCTGCTTCAGCAGGAGGCCGTATTACAACTGATGGCTTAGGGGTATCAGGAGGATAATCTTCAGATTTAATCTTGCTGAATATTTTAATCTTGCCAACCTTTCCAGTAAATTTCGTGTCTGTAGCATCCATTGTACGTGTATCAGAAACGAAAGAACCTGCCACTGACATGTTCCTCTCCAAGGACTTCTCAGGTGCCCCACATCTGAATTTTACTGGTTTGATCTTTTCAATGCTTTCTGGTCCCTCGGTTTCAGGAACATCAGACGAAACCTTGGCTACCAACCTCTTGCCTTGTGTCTTTGCTTGAGCATGACTTACAACATCAAGAGGATTATGTCTGAAGGAAATGGCATCCATTTCTGAGGTTTCTGGATCCTCCCCATACTTGGGGCACAGTTTGTTGGTCCGCATGTGTCCAAGCTAAACATTAACAATGTGACACACAAAGTCAGGAAACAATATTTCCAGAACACAAGAGTAATTCAATCTACTATGCCCTACCTGACCACAAGCTCCGCATACAAGACTGTCCCCCCTTGCTCCCTGCCTCTTCTCCTAAAAATAAGAAAAGGCATGCCACATAAGAATCAAGAACGGAAGATAAGATCAGCATTATACTAAATGCTACTCCTATTAAAACAGGTTGAGAAGTTAAACACATGTACCATAGATTCGTCAAGACAACTATTCAATTAGTCTACACAGCAACATTAGCTTGAATTGCCACAAAAGTACAAACATGAACTTTGGCACCTCACTAACTCATCAGCTAGTTATTGTGACAGCTAAGGGCATCCACAGTGCGGTGCTAAACAAAGGACGCTAGGAAGGAAATCCTGACAGTTTTGGCAGTTCCCACAAGAATCCCAGCGGCAAAAATAAGTCTGTCGCTTGGGAAACAAGCAGAAAATTCGGCCCCTTAGCGCCAGACGCTTGCGTACCATGTGATTTGACATTTTAAGCGCCGCATCAAGTGTTCCAGCGCTGTGGATGCTCTAACAGAACATCAATATGTGTCCGACGTATGTGTCAAATCGACCTAGCGAATGAGGGTGATTTGCACCAGCTTTGAGAGTAGAGGGACGTAAAGTGAAAGTTTTTGGATTTAAGGGAACTTGATAGACTTGGGCAGGTGTTAAAGGGGGGCAACTGACTGGCCCATTGTTTATCATTCTTAGCTTTTTTTTCTAGGGAAATTATCCTGACCTTGAGGAGTCAAGATGATGAAAGTTGGGTAGGTTGTAGGGTAAGATAAACATTATTGCATGTATGTATTTCCAAAAATTGTAATAATCTCCATCCCAGAATCTTTGAATAATATTATGTCCATTACACAAAGTCTCGCAAAAGCTAGAAGGTAAGCTGGGCAGATCCAACAGAAGCCTCCAGAAGCACCAGTTAATAGTGGGATTTTAGAGGGCAGAGAAAGTACCTAGGAGGGACAGAGGACAACCAAAGATGACATGGGAAGAGGCTGTAAAAAGGAAGTTGGGGATTGGAATGTACCTAGAGTTTTGGCTATTGATAAGAACTGTATGGGAATCAGCAATCCATATGCCGGTACCTTAATTTACTCTTTTGTACTTTGTTTACTTTTTTTCTCTCTCTTTCACTCTTTGGTTTCCATATGTTTCCATCGGGTTTCATATCCAGCCTACCCCAACTTGCTTGGGACAACATATTAAAAAAAAAACTTGCTTGGGACAAAGGCTTTGTTGTTGTATTAAAACCACTACACGGCCCGTACAACACAACCATATGGTTGTCGGTGCAGGTAATTTGTTGTGCGGCTTGTGCCAGAACTATAAACTATCAACATTCAGTATGATAACAAGCAAAAGTTACTGCCTCCAGTTCCCAATATATGTTGTGTGGACACAACGAAAGTCAATCTTTCAGAACATTGACTACTAGTATCTTTAAAAAGAATAATATTGCATATTTCGAAATCATATGCTTGATTTTGTCTCACAAAGTACTTCCAGAATACAGAATTTGCTAGATTACATAAATATATTCTAATGTGAATTAATGACGAAATTAAATTTTGGAGGCTGTGTCCAAAATGGCAACTATTATGGAACCGGAAGGGGATTTTTAAAAAAAACACACAAATGTATGTATTCAAATACAGCTTCTAGCAACCCAAGTAGAAACATAGAAAATACACATGAAAATCAATGGTCTTCAGCAGACTACAAAGAAATAATACATCAATCACAATAATGCTCTGGACTTACCTTAAACCCATCCTTTCCTAAAACATTTTTCTTTTTAACTAGAATGATATCATTTGCATCAACCATCGGCTTAGTTTTAAGATTTGAGGGTAAACCACCTTCAGTATAAGAATATTCGACCTGTGCAGTTATATAGGTTCTATTAGAGCTTGTTTCTGCTTGTATGGCGAAAGATAATTAATCAGCAACAGCCAAGACTAGGCTCAGAACTTAGAGATGAATTTCTGATACCTCTTTTGCTCCTCTTGGTGTGCTCTCCCTTGGAGTTGATGCACTAACATAGCCAGACGATTTAGTCATTTGCCCAACCTTACCCTGCTTCATTTTATTGGCACCCTGATTATACATAGAGGTTCCCGCAGGCTGCTTCTTCCTCTTTGTGTCATTACCACTCTCTGCAAAACAATAGTCCATTAATCATAACAACTAAAGTTGGTCTTTGGAAAGCAAAACTATGAATTAACCACCTTCGAGCAATTTTTTTACTAATGCAGCTTCTGCTTCGTCATCTTGAATTTCTTCGTTAGGTAGTGCTTGAGTAGGGCACCTTCTCATTTTAAGCCCTCTTGTTCCATCTGCTTTATCACTCCTCAGGTCTGCAGTACCAACATCGTCATCGTCAAATTCTTCAGCATCTAGCAAGTTTTCAAGATCCCCAGCAAACGAGTCCAGATCACTGTTAGCTTCTGTATCACTGGCATTGTCATCACCGTCCATAGCCGAGAGTGACTGAACTTGTCTGTCCCATATTTCCTGACATTTCTCTTTAGTTTGCTGTTGTAGCTGCAGAAAAGACATCCTTTGTCCACGTGCAAACTTACTGACTGGAATTTCATCGATAGTAATTCCTGACGCTGCTTGCTCACTTGAAAGCTTTCTCACCATAGCAATCCGATGCCACCTTGTTAACTTATCAATTTGCTCGTCTGGAACGCCAAATTTGAGAAGTAACTGTTTACAGCAATATCAGTGGCAAGTATTAGTAAATATAAAGTGTAAAAAGGCATGAATACGGCAGATTCCCTTCCAGTGAAATCACTGTGGGAGTTGGTCACACTTTTTATTGGTCATGGCAAATAGCATTTCGGCAAATATATTCCTTCTTTGAATGGTAATAGTTCGAATAGTCGTAATGGTGGACGGGCTACAGGTAGCCTGCTTTTCAAAAAAAATGAAAAACTGATTTGAAACTTCCAAAAGCATCGTGGAATTAAATATCTGGTTTTAGTCAACCATGTACACTACGAGCCTGCAAATTTTCAATGTGAAATACCTTGTATTTTGGGCTCAGCAAAAGAGACAAATCGAACAAATTTTAGAAAAAAACAGTTGCACTGTTCACACCCAGATCTGCATATTTGTTATTTTTGCTGAGGCTAGAATACATGGTATTTTGTATTGAATTTATACACACTGGTAGAGCAAAGTATTGATTTGTAAGCTTTCAATTTGAACTTTTCAAAAAATTCAAAAAAGGCTACCTGTAGCCCAGGATCCATATCGCCGCACTCGGTAATTGTTACACTTTGTAAAGGGATCGGCATATAAAATTCTTATAAACCAGTCAATAAAATAATAATAAGAATCTGAAAGACTATCAATGCACATACATCTCATATGTGTTGTCAGTGAAGTATGTTCCTTGATCCTATGTCATGTCAAGCCTGGAACCCTAAGGCGAAAATACCACCAAAAGTATGGCCAGGTGGCACGGCTATTTGGGGAGAGGGGCTAGAGGCATAGTAGACAGAACACCGATTTTAGTACTACTTAATGAAAATATAGGTATGAAGCCTCTTTATAAAGAGCTGGCCTTAACAATCGAATCTAAGCCAATCTTGTAACTAAGAAAATATCTTATCTCTAGTTGTCTTAAGGGCCTTTAGTTGAGAGAAACTTTCCAGTTGAAAATATAACTTCCTAACTAACAGTGTTGAGTGTATTATATCCCTCAAGTTGGATGGGGCCTAGCACCTGGGTTACTGACTGACATGAAAGTATAGTACTGCTAAATCATTAGGCTTGATGGTACCTCTCGGGCTGCATCCATGCTCAACCTGCGGAGATCAGCATCTGTTCCGGTAACAGTGGTACCTTTGGCTGCAGCAGACTTTTTCTTATGACTTGAATTGGCGACAGGTGCTTTTGGAGTTACTCGCACGTAGCTAAATCCTAAACCACGGCCAGATGGATCACCAACACCAGTAATTTCTAGTCTTTCTATATTCTCTCTGTCCTGCATACACCCAAGAAAATCAAATTAGAACACTTGCAGGAAATCACTAGGAAATGAGCATTAACAACATACATAACTTTATTTTATTACAAAGAAGTCATTGAAAACATGTACACAGCATGTAGCATCAGTCCAAAGAGGACCGAAAATAGCACCCCAAAGTATATACAATGTAATACCATTCTAGAATCAGCCACTTACATACCATTTCCACCTTGCGAGTCTTTTCATGTTTCTACATGGTTGTATTGTTCATTCTCTCTGTGTCAATTCAGCAAATAATGATAGATGAAGTTTACCTATCGTCTCTCTAGAACACATTAACTATTAACTATGTCGTTCACGCCTAGTGGTTTTACTTCAAAAACCTAACATTAAAAGGAAAAAGGAATTGTTCTGGCACGCTGAATACATGAATAATACACATTTAGTGAAGTACCTGATTAGTACAAGCAACAAAATTGCTAGTAAGGTTCCAGCTAGTGATTTGCAATTCCCTCTCAATATGTGCTGCAGCAGCGAGCTCAATTGCTTCATCAGGAAGCCGATTCATTGCGGAAGCAAGCCCCCCAGGCTGAGCAAGCCTTTGAATTCCTAAGCGTTTGAGACGATGCTGACCAGCTAGCATACTCTCATGACAGCAGACCTGAAAGAGTGAAATTTTCAGTTGCCATAAACTCAATAGCAAGACATGGGCACTTCTTCCAGAATGAAATATTACCACTATTAAACGTTTAAACTGTAAACACATAGTGAACATAGTTTGGCAGTTTGACATTAACAAGACAGAAAAATAGCAGCACACCCAGAGTTCCAACAGTGTATCAACATGTTCTGAACTTATAATCACGCAAGTTCTTTCAACCATCCAATATCAGCTCAAGCTTTTGATGTACTGAAGATGTAAGGTACATACTCCATTATTTTTTCTTACAAAGTGTTTGCTAAAGGCATGTTTCCTTGTACTTTGGTAATCACTGGCAAGTACCAAATAATGATAAACCAAAGTTCCAGTTCAGTTGTACTCGGTCCACAAACTTGATTTTTAGTACGGCAGGTCCATGAACTTGTATAAGTGCACCAATTAGGTGTATCGGGATCGGTTACCATAATAAAAAATACTGTGGCAGCCATAATTGGTCCACAAACTTAATTGTGCCAATAGGCCCTTGCAAGATTATTTGTTAGTCATTTAACTGACAAACGGCCCTAGCTGTGGCAAGCAAATAAGGAAGTTCAAGGACTAGACAGATTAAATTCAATTTTTAAGGATGTAAAGTGACATCCTAGATACCACCTTATCGACTGTGTCCATAGAAGGTCCTGGAATTTCCACCGCAACAAGCCAGAAGTAAGACAAGTTTCAGGACCTCTAGTGAGACCTACTAGTTTTCTCGAAAAAGCAATTTACTGAACACCATTCAACTATTAATACACTGATATTTACAGGAGTGTGTGATCAATCAAGCTGGCAAGCCTCATATAGAAGTTAGCAATTATGTTATGACTGGACAGCATAACACCATACACATTTCTTAAGAGATAATTGTCAACTTTCATCAGGAAATAATTGATTGGCACAAGTGGTGCGACTAATTTTGAGAAAACTCACACTCTCTGGTGGCACTAATCTTCTCAGTTCCTCTTCTGATGGAATCCGAAAGTCGGGTCTCTGTGTATAGAACAAAGGTCCGTTGGGTATTTTCTGTTTAAATGAGTGCAGGAGACTGTCAATTATGGTAAACCAAAAAACCCGTAACTGGAAGACAAAAAGGAGATGCACAAACACAATTACAGAAGTAACGTTAGCATGGGTTGTAGATCTACCTTCAAGTCTGCACAATGCTTCAATCGTTTTCTCACAATAGCTTCTGTCAGAGGGTACTGCATAGGTAATTCATCGGCTCGGATCTGAGGAAGAACACCAGGCCTCTCCCTAATACGGAATTCACGATATACATATACGAGAATTCTATTCAAAAGATAGTTCAGCATATTTTTCGTTCCTGGTGAAAATACTTCCATATGTGGTTCCTGCCAGGAGAGCAAAATCTATCATTCTAAGGATTCAAGAATCGTTACAAATATTTCCTCTCCTAGAATGATGGCATGCAAGAAACAGCAAAATGTTTATTTATGGGTACCACAATATGTATTTTTAATGCACTATGCAGAGCAGAAAAAATTATATAACCATTCTTCGCTGAAGATTTTCCAGCTTACACTTTTTTTACAGGAAAGGCAGGTGCTCTGCCGATTTCTTCAAGATAGGTAAAATTAAAAGGTAGTGCAGAGATTTTTATATATGAGTAAAAAGAGGGAAAATACGTGAGGAAGATTTTCCAGCATTACACATTAGCAGCCCAGTAAATAAACAAATTACCGCAGTAAATCTGTTCAAAACTACGCCTCCAAGTGAAAGTTCCAAACTCAAAAGAAAAGATAGACAAGATATAGAGTACAGTATTTCAGCACAAGGGCTTACTTGTTGGCCAACAGCATATAGCTTGTCAATACGACGAAGAGAAAGCATCCCTTTAGGCGAACGAACTAAAAGATAATCAGTTGATGCTACCTTGTGAGGAAATGTAGGTGCTCTATACATGTTTGTTTCAAGACATGATTGATGAGACCCAGAACGTACGTCTCCCAGAAAAGGAGATTTATCAGCAGGCTCAATAGCAAGCACTGTACCCAGCCCATCATTGTTGCTTCGCAGGGATGTAGCTGTCTGATCAGTGGGTGAAGTTTTCTGGTAGTACGTGCAGAGTCGAGCACCCATTCCTGCATTTCCAAGTAGTAAAGGTCTCTCCTCACAGTATCTGCATTGAAAGCGATACGTAAAACATGGTACATTAGTGAACAAGAACATACATGATCAAAACAACAACTAGTACAGCATATGACGCATTTAAATGACCGATGGCACTTTTATACAAAGTAACACGATGTTCACTTCTTAGCTAAAGTAGCAGTAAAGTTGGATACAACTTTCACTTATAGGAATCCGTGTACGTACAAGTTTCTGAAGATTTCAATTCATATAATTATTACTCCTGTAATATGAAGGGAAGTGAAGTAAATTGGACTTACTCCATCAAAAATACATGTCCATCCTTAACAGATAAGTCGAGTTTTTTCCTGAATGCCCCAGGAGGACGTAGAGCCTTGTCCTCACCAGGTAACTTTTGTGCTTTTGGCCATAGATGCACTTCAGTGCGAACGACATGTAGAATAGAGTTTGGCCGCACATTTTGCATAGCCAAGGAGATGTCATCCTCAAGTTCTTTTCCAGAAACAAACAATTTGATCTTTTCAGATGGTCTGAATTCTGCATGGAGTAAAGTTAAGGCGTCAACAACAAACTATTGATGACCTCCTAATTCATAAATAATCATACGATAGAGCAAGGATATTCCAAAATAATGAAAAAGACAACATTAACGGGGTAATGAATGAGTACTAGCCTAATTTCTTGGAAGCTTTTGATTTGACAGAGAGTGGAGTTTCCTCTGTGTTGACGAGAAGCTTCACTCCTTTTCCAGCCAATGTCATCACTATAACAGTCATTGGTCCATGACTACAAGCAGGTCCTTGCAACTCAGCAGCAAGTTTATTTTCATGGGGGTACCACTTAGCTCTTGGTCTATGGAAGTTTGCAATTTCCTTGCTGCATGAAAGTAATTCATACTTTTAGGACCGAAGCCAACAAAGAACAAACAAGAATAGAGTTCAGTAGCTAAGGTACGCATGACAACAAAGTCCCAGAAGCACACTTGCTGAATATAGCTAAGAACCAAAGAGCGTAAAAATGCGAAACATAAACTGATGATCATTATCTGGAGCAAGGGGTTTTGCAATATCTAAATAGAAGCTTCAAGCCTCAAAATATAGAATCCAATATTCTCTGTTAGAAGAGGAAATGCATCTGACCAGAATTACAAATTGATATCTAACATTTCGGGGTCCAAAAAAGTCTTTAGGTGCAATACTTATCACCTTGATGAAATAACTGTATATAGACTGCAAGACTCAACTAATAAAAGTTTACTAATCCACACAAGATGAGATATCATGTGTAGAATTTGAATAAATATGTGGGGGAGGGGGGGCGTACTCGCTCAACTTTGCCTTCATGGACTGCAGCTTCTGAGCGGGAACAGAATGTACCACCTTTATGCCCATTGAGGAACGTTTCTTAGTATGAGATTTAGCTTGCTGTGACATCTTCCTGTTAGAATAATATCTGTCATTGGAAATGTCGAATTGGCCACCCAATGTAACTGCTTGGTTGTTATGGTCAAAATTTGCCACTGTTAAAGTCTTCATTTGCCGAGTAACAATCATCGCACGAGCATGAGAGCGGAGGTGATCCCCATTCTTTTCATCTAGAATCTCAAAAAGCATCTGCTCATCTTTAAGATCAAGAATTAGCTTAGGCTTTGGAGTATCCTGACTGGGAGACCAAATTATGTTGTCCAACCAAGATCCTTCTAACAACTCCTTGTTCAGTCTTGAGAGATTGTTTAAACAGTTCATGGTATCAATTTTAACTGTTCCATTTATGTTATTTGGTTCTGTGTTGTCCAAGTCATTCTTCTCCTGAGGAGTCTCCTTTGTCAACAGTGAGTAACTGTTCTCAGGGGAATGATAACTAGCTGAAGCAGGTATTTCTGTACAGCCAAAAGGCTCTGTTATCATTGGAGAGCAATTATTTTTACTCTGTACATCAGAACATCTGGACGCATAACCATAATCCTTAGCCACGTCTTCACTTAGAGCGTCATCACTCTCTTCAGATATTACACAGCTTTTTAAAGAAGCCTGGCTTTCATTTGCCGGTGAATTGCCCCAAATGATACCATCTTCCCAGTCTTCGTGCTCGAGTGGATAAAAATCAGGACAAACTGGAGCTTGCTGAGCAGTAGGGAAATCTTTGTGTGCATCCTTCATCGGTTGTTCAGAAAGACATGAGTCTTTAAACCCAAAAGTATCACTAGAAGTTAAATCATCAGTGTCACTCTCGACAAAATCTTCTTTCATCTTGATATGCTTCAAAGATGAGAGATCTTGAATAGTACTCCGTAGAAATACTTCCTCATCATCTTCAACGATGTCACGAACATTTGTGATGCGGAGCTCTGGAAGCAGTTAATACCAGACAGAGGCATATGGCCAGTCAGAAGAGACAACTTTCAAAAACTAGTTCATTAATAAATTGGTCATATTCCCCACATCTATGATATTCCAGGAACATTTAGATGCACAAATGTGACTTTCCAAAATCACGTGCGCCAACCCATACCAGAACATATTTTCTCCCTACTAAATTAGGACTTGACCTCAGATAAAATGATCATACAAGCAGTAATAAGCATATACACTCAACATGGTTACATTTATTAATATTCAGATTAAACGACCTAAATAAGATTCTATGGAACCATTACTTTCAGGTTAATATCCCTCCAATAACACACCAGCTATATATGCAATACAGCAATACTGCCAAGGGGTTCATGATGATCTTCTCAGATTTGTTTCTTATAATCAGCCTGTTGAATACCTTTATTCACTGGCCGCTTATGATAATCTGTCTTGGCCTTTCTTACAGGCTCCTGTGCGCCAAAAATATCAGAGAACTTCAAGATCACACTCCCATCCTCTATGCATAAAACAGGAAGGGAAGTCCCAGATTTAGACCGAAGATGATCTCCTTCGGTGTCAATTTCTTCCTGCTACATTAGAAACGAGGAGTCCAGTGAGACAGGTGGATATCATTACAAAGCAACTGCAGATTTATGAGTACAAATCTGTTGAGGCAATTAACTACAGAGCGTGAGAAAGTAACTTTTCTACATGGAACTGGTGTATCACTTAAATCTGGATCCAGGTCCCACTTGGCATCAAGGATCCAGTGCCTTTTAGCGATTAAAAGGGTTATAGTGTCTCTTAGATATTTCCCAAATAAGGGTGATCCAACCTATGAAGTAAATTTGTCTGCAATCCAAGATTCCTCAACCCTAACTCAAACATATTGTTATGTGACAAGCCGACATATTTAGTTAAAAACTATCCAAATTCTGAATGAACATAGCCATGTGATTTAGAATTCATGTGGGAAAAAGTTTATATAAATACTTCGTACCTGACAAACTTCATATTCAACGTCCATACTTTCCCCTGATAACGAGTTGCGAGTTAGATACCGTTTCGATGGGAGGGTTGTCGTTAGAGGGTAACATATCCAGCTGTTCAGCTGAAATGACATCCAGATAGATAAAGAGAATGGAAGCTTGTGTCAACTAACAAGATGAAATACATGTAAATAAAGTTCAAACATAAACAATAAAAAGAAGAAATGCATATGAATAACATTCAAGCATAAACTATATAAGGTGTTGACTTCAACAGATTAGATTGGCTTATTTTGCTTTCAGACATGTTCTTCACAAACTAATCACTCGGAGCGAGATGCATAAATAGAAGTTCCACAATGTTTTAGAAGTTTGAAATGAAACCATTTGAAAACAGTAGTGTTGCTGGCTTACTGCCATCCATAAGAAGTACAATACTATTGCTTTTCTCAGATTAACTTAACCACCATGACCAACAGTCATCCAAACCAAACAGTTTTCTTTTATAAAACTGATAATATGCGCACAAACACATTTATGAGTACAGATATGCCAAACCTCGTATAACATTATCACCAGGTAGCTCAACATCATTAGGTGGTTCTTCCTCCTCGTCATAGTTCTCCTCATCAAACACTGAAACTTTACTATTGACCGAAGCAAGCATTGTGTTTGAGGAGAAGTAATCTTTTTTGGATAGCAAATGGTCTTCCTCTGTAGCTGCTTCAACTTCAGGTCCATCATATTGTTCATCAATATCTTCATAGTCAACAGCATCTTCTGCTTTCTCATCATAGTCTATGGAGCAGAAAAAATATAAGACATCAACTACTGTGTATAAATAATATGATTAGATGGAACACAGAATATAAAACTGTCAGAAACAGCAAATAATAGTTATAGTTCACAAATTGGACTCACAGAAGAACCCATTAAAACTAGTTCATGCAGATTATACAAAATGATAAGATGCAACTACCTTGCTCAGAAGGATCAGCATGTGCTGGAGAAGACTTGGTTAGCTATAAGCAAAAAACACTGTATTAATGTGTTTGAAAAAAAAGATTAATCAAATTAGCATTCATCATAGGACACCATACATCAATGTCTTTCAGGGATGGACCAAGCTTGTCTGCCAGCGCAAAAAGATGTTCCTTCGCATCCTGTCAATTCAAGAAAAGATGTGATAAGAAATGAGGCACCTGCATTACATTACATTACAAAGATAAATAAGTATATTTTGTTGTTAAAAGTTCCAGCAGAAATCAAACAACAGAGTAACCCTATGCTGCACAACTGACTTGTCTCTGGTCAAATCCTACCAAGGAAAATCAAACAATAATGCTTGCATGCTTGACCTTAAAGTCTATCCGCTCGTTAACGATAACAACATCTGTACTGCCCCGACGATTTTTAAGTACTGTTTTCTCAGAAAAAGAAAGATTGCTCAAGAGTTGATGTTAGCTACTATGAATAAATAGATCACTCTAAGCTACAAAATCATACATAAACATTGGGTAAGTCTCCCATCAATCTATTGGCATCATTTAGGATACTCATGACAGTGTTGCACCTGAAGTCCTAACAATACCTAGCTGCGTATATAATCTTCTAGATGCAGCCAGATGAAATAAATAAATAGAACAAAAATATGAGATTCCCCAATGAAACATAGGTACTGGTTTAGCAGCGACTCACCTCGTCGAGATAGTCAGCGTCCAAGTCGCCGGCATCGTCGACGTTGCCAAACATGAAGCCCAGGAAGTGGTTCCCTCCACCGGGCTCCTCGTAGTCCTCATCGTCGTCGTCATCTGGAAGCATGGCGGGCGAACAAAACCAGCGTTGTCAACAACCAATCGATCGATCAACCAGCCCTAGACTGGGAGGGGGGCGACAGACGGGCTGCTCACCTGCGGCGCTTGTGGTAGCCATATCTTCGTCGCGGCGCTCGCCGTCGCTCATGGCTGCCGCTGCTGCGGACGCCGATTCCGCCCCCCGACTGGCGCGAACCCTAGAATCGCAAGGACACCGCCTCCGCGGCGAACCTCGACGGTTGAGGGCTGGACGCGGTAGGAAGGATACCGGTGCTTCTTCTGCGGCGACGTCCGGGGTATGGGGACGGCGCGGCGGCGGGGAGTGGCGGCGAGGCGGATCGGGCGAGAGCGGCAGGGGTTGGGAGAGAAGGGACGGGGGCAAATGAGGGCTGCGGGGCGGAGGCGGCGTGGGTGGGGTGCGGACCAGGCGGGCCGGGCTGGGTTCTGGGCCTGTAGGTCGGTTTATTTCTGGGCCTGTCACGTCGACTCGGCCTGGTAGTCAGTCTTAGTCCGGTTTTAATCTCCGCCGACAGTTTGAGAGTGATGAAGTATGTGCTGTGGGGAGTGGCGTTTTGACAGCCGAGCACAGATGCTCTGGTCCATGTTACGTGTGATTCGTCCAGCACGTCCTTGTCAGTAGTCGTAGGCACAGTAAAACAACCATGGCGCGGTAAGTTTCAGGGGTTGTCCTGTACGGCGGGCCTAGTGTGACTCTTTGTTTGCACGTTCGTCAGCTTTTTCATGTTCCGCGAATGTCCTTTTTTGCATGGCCGCCTGAAGAGCCCGGCGATTAGGCAGGCCACGGCCAGACACACGCCGCCGTGCCGAACGCCACGACGGTCTTGTTTGCCGCGGACCGGTGCTTGCTGCTCGCCTGCTCGTGGACCGAGGCAACACTGCTGAAGATAAGCTGCTCGACGATGCCGAGCAATCGCCATGATTAGCAGGAACTCGGCGTTGTGGAGCTTGTCGCCAGGCATGCCGTACGGCCGCTCTTGAACAACCGTTTGATGACGTATGGTGGGTGGCCACGGTCGCTGGGTCGACCATGAGCTCCAGTTTCTAGAGTAGGCACAGCAACGCCTCCTGGCTGGTCCACGCCGCGCGGGTTGGTGCTGGAATAGGCTCGGGCACTGCGGTGCAGCCATCTTGGTATCAACCCGGTCGAACAAGAAGGCATGGCAGTACATGAGGAACGCCATTAGGCCGCTGATGAGCACCAGATCGTTCTCGCGGCCGTCGTCCAAGCGGTGCAACAGCTCGGCCTTTGGGAAAGGCTTCGATCTCAGCACAGTCCCACCAGGTTGGCAGGTCCTGATGCCGACGCGGCCGAGCACCATCCTCGTGTCTTCGGCTTGCGGAGTGGCGCTACTCCTGAACTTGCTAGCATGAAGCGCACGCTCCTCGCCGTGCAATCGTCTGTGTCAGGCCGCACCGCCGCATGTCACGCTGCTCTAACACAAGCCTCGCGAGGTTGACCTCAACGGACGCTCCGACCATGTATGCCAGCAGCAGGTCCATCGTTGTGGCCACGGAGCCGACGACTAACTGGAACTCGGAAGCGACAAACTCGGCGTGCGTAAGCACCCACAGCCCATGAGTAAGAACTGAAGCTTCTGCATCGCCACCGTGCCACGTGCATCTCGGACAGGCCAAGCTTCGTGGCTCCGTGAAGCAGCTAGGCGGTCGACCCTTCGCCGAGCTTGTCAAGGAAGGTGAGGAGCATGCCTGTGATACGCGGGGCCTCACTACCCCTCGTCGGAGCACCGGGAACACCCCGTCGTCACAGCCGGCGACGCTAGGGTGAGGATCGACGCGAGCAGCGTCCCTGGGGAGACGACCTCGCACGGCAAACCGCGGGGCAGTGCGATACGCTCCTGAGTCCTGACATCTCATATATGCTCCAGATTGGAAAAGGTCACCGTCATCATTAAACTGCGGGCACCTGTGAGCCACCAGTCTGGAATTACTGCAGTAAAAATACCGGAGCATCTGTGCTCGGGCACCAAAGTGATTTTTCGTGTGCTGTGCTCATGCTCCCCTAAACTACGGACGAGCGCAAAATGACATGTCTGAATGCAGTAGTGAACACTGAATTTTATTTGTTTACTATGGCATATGTGTTAATGTGGAATGATGACCACTGGATTTATTTGCTTCCTATGAATTTGTAACATTGTCGAATTGTTTGATTCCTTATCGTTTGTAACACTACGGAACGATAAGTTGAATCTGGTTTGTTTCACATTGTCGAATGATGAAGGAAAAATTATTTGATTGCTAGGAATGAGAGAATATCCGGTGAAACCAAATTTCAGTGGAAACCGGTGAAAATCACGAAAAAATCATGTTTAAAAGTTCTCAACAAAAATGCATTACGTTGGGAAGGTAGAGTTCTATAGACATGCAAATTTGCAAGTTGAGATTTTTTCATTTTCATAGCTCCTAAAAAACTTTGATTTTCAACTTGAAAATTTACATCTATAGAACTTTACCTTCCCAACGTAGTGCATTTTTGTTGAGAAATTTTTATAATTTTAAACATGATTTTTTCGTGGTTTTCACTGGTTTCCACTAAAAGTTGATTTCCACCGGATACTTTCTCGCTAGGAATAGGGTGTGATTTACCAAATTGGGCAACCGGCGACCTGCTCCTGACCTTGAAGTTTTCATTCGTCTTGTACAGAATCCCAAGGTTTTAGTGCTTGCAAGCAACGTGTACTGTATTCAGTATTCATCATCGGTTGAGAAAAAAAGATAACTTGTGAATGTTCATCGGCTAACTTTACCACAATTGTTGATTGATTGAAACTGTTAATTTCATCGACACATTCTTAGGGAAAAGCCATCTTAGCCAGCGATCAGTCCACTGCTGCTTACACCTACCAAGGTAGAAGAACACAGGCTTGAACAATGCCAAGAAAACCTAGGTAGATTGTCACGCGCTATCTTGTATGCCAGATTGTCACACGCCATCGATAAAGAATGTATATTAATATCGCGGAGATACAAATTACATCCAGCCTCTGAAACAACGCAATAACCAAAACTATTACGGATGCACACAGCCGAAAGACAATAAGAAGAAGAAATAAAAAAAAAATCCCGCTACAGAGTTACAGTACTTGTAGCAGCCGCACAACCACCACCAAGACACCACCTGATGTCCAATTCTTCAAAAGCAGCGCCTTCAAGAAGAACAGTGCCAGGCACAACCAATTAAGGCCAGACCTTGGGTTTTCACCCTGAAGATAGTCCCCGCTCTCAAAACAATGTCTTCAGCAAGACTATTGCCAGACACAACCAATTAAGGCCAGACTTTGGGTTTTCACCCTACCTGAAAGGTAGGACTTTGAACTTCACCTGTGATGTTGCCCCCACTAACAAACCGCTGCTCCGCCTCCTGCAACTCCAAGTAAGTTCCTCAACGTCGCAAAGCCTCCAATCACCATTTGCTAGTCCTTTAATCTCAGCTTTCATGACATTCCCCGCCTCTGACTACACCATGGATTTGCCCATGATGGCACAGAAGCAGAGCTTCACGCCGCTCCCTTCGCGCGACCGAATCCCTCCGATCCAGCAATCTCTAGGAATTAGCCCATGAAAGATCACCGACGGAGCCTTCTGAAACTCGACACTCTTGCCAGATCAAGGTACCGGCGTCAAGCAGATCTTCATCTTGACGTGATTCGGAACCAAGGACCACCACCTTTATTCGCAAGACCAACGGCTCCCACGCCGCCGGTCAACTCCAGCCGGACTGGATGACGGAACGGATCCGCCGATCCAGCCGAGAACCCGGCCGGCCACGTCCGGCGAAGGACAAGACCACCACCACCATGGCCGGAGCAGCTGCTCGAGGCGTCCTCGACGATGCGAAAATGGCCCCGGATAGCCTCCACACCGTCGTCGACGTAGCAGCAGAGGTGCGAGATGAGGTCCGATCTAGACCCAGCGGCCGAGATCCATCCCGTCACCCGCTCTGCCACTGTCTACTAGCGCCGCCGACGGCCGTCGCTTGTCCAGATCGTCGCCATCCGCGCCGCCTTCGCTGGAGAGGAAGGGCAGA